>JABYQF010000002.1:1278939-1918408 GCA_022606195.1 Trametes polyzona | reverse complement strand
GTGATTTACCGTAACATCGCAGAATGATACTCTTCCTCAAGGGTGGTCGCGCGCAAACGTCCTATCCTCGTTTTGACCGTGTATACCGGTGACCCGAAGCACAAGGTACTGTGCGCGTTTCCTCCTATATTTGCAGGCGAGGTAATGTGTGTCAGATCACAGTAACAGCTTTAAGCCCGCAAGCCTCGCTGTCTATCCCCGACGCGCAGACAGCCTGGGACAATGCCATACGCGCACTTCGTCGAGACGGTGCACGACCGAAAGAGGTGTGCGACGCCACCTACGAACGGGTCGGGGATACCTAACATGCTATATGCACAGACAGACAAGGGCGTCCTCATGGTCACCTCCTTAGCCAACTTCCGCTCCGACTACACCATTGTCAATGTTCCGTCTGGCAACTTCCTCGACATCCGCGAACAGCTCTATACTAATGTCAACCTGTTGCGAATGGGCTGCGGTGGCCGTAGTGCCTTAACGCTTGAAGAACCGAGGTACGCGGCTGGTACCTACCCCAGCACTCTCACTAAGTGCATAACTCAGCGATGCTACCAAGGACCGGTTCATCGCGATGTACCACGTTACAGACAAGGCACCGGCACAATCTGGCTCGCTGTTCAACGCTACGGTTCTGGAGCTTGTCAAACTCATACAGGCAGCGTTAGCTATCTTCGGGATGTTTGACCTCGCTCCGGAGGAGAGAAATGGCCTGCTATGTGACGTCACCTGCGAAGGAATCCAGCGGTGGGTCACAGAGATTGGCGAACCTTTCCTCAAGATCGAGGTATACACCTAGATGACCCTGCGAATCGACACCAGGACTAATGAGAGGCTTCTCTTCATGGCAGCCGACAGAGAAGGTGGCAGATCCAACGGTTTTAGCTGCTCTATTCAGTCTGATTTTGAGCACACGGAGCAAACTGCACGCGTTGGGCTTGGTGAGTGAATCCCCGGCCTGCCTCGGACCAAAGGCTCACGTTTGTCCAAGGTCGTACCTAAAGACCCGTTCTTGGACCCATCCGGGTTCCTGAGGGGACTGGCGACCCTGCATTCGTCAAAGGCGCACCCACACTCACATAACAGCCATTCGCATGCCCATCACCATCACTCGCACGCCTCCTCACCCACATCCCCCTCGAACTCCGTCGCGACTTCGACGACCGCCGTCGCCCAGCCTCCCGCCCTGAGCCCCAACTCGAGCTCGGTATACCTCACCCAGGCGCTGATCGAGTTGATCGAGTCCCAATACGAGAAAGTGCGGCAGAGCGAGTCGTACAAGGTCCACCGGGTGCTGAAGAACAAGCTGGACGACCTCGCGACGGACCTGCGCACGCACGCGTCCGACACCGGGGGCACGAACGCGAGCACGCTCAGCGTGACCGCGGACCTGTCCGCGTTCGTGCGCTGTGTCGTAAGCACCAAGGACGCCCCGCAGAGCCTACGTTATCTCTGGACCGGCCGTCCGGGGCATGCGGAGAAGAAACGGCGCGAGAAGGAGGCGGTATGGAGCGACGGCGAGCGTGAGCGCGATGAGCGGGAACGCGACCGTGATGGCGAGAGGGACGCCGGCAAGGACGGCAGGGACAGGCAGGACAAGGACAACGAAAGGGAGAAGGACAGGGAGCCACGCTCCGGCGACGAGGGAGACTTCGTCAAGCCATGGTCAGGGCGGATGCAGCGCAAGATTGAGAGCTGGGCTGCGTAAGTGTCTGTCTTTCTCTGATCTTGGGGTCCGTACTCACACAGGCTGCCGTAGCTTGGGGAAGAGCAAGAAGCTCAGCGTGGACTTTGGGACCCTCGGGAAGGCATTCATGCCGGATTCTCCACGAGGACCATCCGAGAGGTCCGGGCAATCCTCGATGGTGCCGTCAGTGGTGATCTCGAGGTCGGTGTTATTTATGGCTTAAGGGGACTCCCGCATTGAAATAGCAACAGGGAACCAGGGGACGAGGACGAGATCCTGAGCAGCGGCCAACAGTCTCCCGTCTGTACGTGGTCTGATATATACTCGGCGCCCTGGGGCAGCACTCATGCCTGTTCTTGCAGCCGATGCCCCCAACCCGCTCATGCTCGGCGTTGGGTCGCTCCCGCATGCCGAGCGCTCTGCGAGCGAGCTATCCGAGTACGACCGCCGTGTCACTGAGTTCAACCAGAAACGACCCACGACCAAGCCACAGTCACGTATCACTAGCTGGTCGGACGCACGAAGTGCACGGGGCATGCTGCACGAGCATTCAGACGAAGAGCATCATCGGCTCGGCGCCAGCCCACTCAGCCGCGCAGACTCCACCTCTTCTCCTGGCGAGGACGACAGCATGTCGATCACCTCCATCGCGGACGACCTCGATAGACAACACCGCCGACGTCTCCTCGGGTCGGGCACAGACCGACGGCGCAGCTTCGACGACGCAGCCGCGCTCGCAGGGACGCGCATCCTCCCGCTCGAGCGCATGCGGATCGACGTCGAGCTCTGCGGACAGCTCCTCGTCATGCGCCGGCGCGAGGCGCACCTCACGAACGTCCTCGCGTGCCTGCAGGCCCTCGCCGCGCGGCTCGACGCGCAGAACGCGCAGCTGCGCGCGGACCACGACGGCGTGCGCGGCGGCGCGCTCGCGGCGCTGGACGCGCGCGCGGGCGAGCTCCCGCGGCTCGAGGCGCTGCGCACCGAGGCGGAGGCGCTCACGCAGGAGACGCACGCGCTCGCGTACGAGTCCGCGCAGTTCCTCGTCGAGGACCTCTGGCACATGGCCGCGCAGCCGCGCCAGCGCGTCTTCGCCCTCCGCGAGAAGGTGTTTGGCACCGGCCGGCGGCTCCCGCAGGGCGTGCGCGGCGCGCATGGGCCGTTCAGCCGTGTGCAGTGGACGCTGGACGGGAAGGAGCGGTTGATCGATCGGCTGGGGCGTACGGAGAGCGAGGCGGAGGAGGAGGATGAGTTGCCGCCGCTCCCCGGGATGGACCTTGCCGCGGACGAGGAGGTGGACGCGATCGAACACCAGAACTTGAAGCCGACGTGGTTGCTGAGGTTCTTCAACTACTGGGGCGGAAGGCTCGGGCTAGGACGTGGGGCACCACCACCAAACGCACCGAACGCCGCGGATGGGCAGGCAAAGCCGGAAGAGCAGAAGACGGCGCCGGAGGGACAACAGGCGTCCTCGGAGGATCAGAAGAAGGACGACGTGCTCTCGCCCCTAAGTGCGGCGAGCAGTTCTGTCGGACTGCCTACGGACGATGCGCGCTCGCATATGTTACAGCGGACGTTCACCACTTGAGTTCATGTCATTTCATGCTTTTGGGATTCGTTGGTATACCGGGTTCGTTACGCTATCGATGAACACTGCTATGGATGCAACATGTACACGTACACCGAACCACGTTACTCGAGATCCGTAGGATACTAGCATTTTCACCGCACCAGCACTGTTGCACCGGCCACAGGCAGGCTGTCCGGCACGCTCAGAAAGGCCTACCGCATCTTGACCTTGCCCTGCGTCTTGCGCAACATGCGCTTCTTCTCGCGCTCGAGCTCCTTCTTCTGCTCCGCCGCGCTGAGCTTCGACAGCCGCTCCTCCTGCGCCTTCTTGCGCGCCGCGGCCTTCTGCTCCTCCGCCTCCTCGCGCTTCTCGCGCACGGCGTCCTCGCGGATCTGGCGCTCGACGTCCTCCCGCGTCCGGCGCAGCTTCGTGCGCGTCTCCGGGCGCAGCGCCGCGCTCAGCCCGCCGCGCGGCGCGCCCGGCAGCCGGCCCTCGCCCGCGATCGCGTCCACGAGCTGGAACGCGGCGGTGACGAGCGGGAGCGTCGCGGACGCGTCCGACGCGGGCGGGAGCGCGAGCGTGAGGATGAGCCGCTTCGTGCGCTCGGACGGCTCGAGCGGGCGTTCGGGGCGCGTGCGCGGCTGGTCCGTGAGCGAGAGCGAGCGGAAGTACGGCTGGATCGCGGGCGCGGAGAGCACGGCGGGCAGCGAGAGCGGGCCGTAGGGCTTTAGCAGGTTGGTGGTGATGTCCGCGAACTCTACAAGCGGAGGAGTGAGCGGCTGTGCCTGCTGCGGTAGGCACCAACTCTATGCGGCGAATGGACTAACCTGACATGACCGCCAGAGAGGCCGGTAGGGACGGGCTATCCGTCGTCTTCGTGAAGGTCTATGACGACAGGGGCTCGTCAGCAGCAGGTATCGGGCAGTCGAGATACTAGGAGGCGTACCAGGTCCCAGCGTTCGTTGCGGATCCGCTTCAGCTCGTCCTTTGCCACAACGGCCCACACGCACTCGGGCACCGCGCCCTCCTTCCCTACAGGCTCCCGGAAGGTGAACTCGAGCTCGACTTCGTCGTAAACCTTGTAGTCGAGCTCCATCAGGCCACGCACGACCTGGAAGAGGTACTGGAAGAGGTCGTGGCGGGGTCGGAGGGTGAACGTGGTGTGCAGGGAGGTCAGTGCCCGCCTTCCCGTGGAAAACGCGAAGAAGTCGCTGTTCCCGTCTGCGGAAGCGTGTCATCCCCCTGTTGCAAAGTCTACTGGGCATGGCTACATACCTTGGCTGAGACCTCCCGTATGCGTAGGCTTCGAGAACTGCGACTCGTAGAGTGATTTGTGCGCGTCGAACCTGTCGTAAGCCCTCCGCTCAGGCACGTCCACGTAGCAGCAAACGTTCGCGACGTACCACTTGTACGCTCTCCGTTCATTCGCCTTCTTTCCGAAGAAATAGAAGGCTACATAGAACAGCACCGCAGCGAGGAAGTACACCTCATTCTTGAAATCTGACACGTTCCGACCTCTCAGAACTAGCCGACAGTGCGGGGTAATGCCACGGGAACTCACAGGCCGGCCGGAAGGCGAGGAACTTCCACCTGAGCTCGAAGCCGTCGTACTCGGACGTCACATTGGGCATGGGCGGCGTGAGGAACTTGGCGATGTTGAGGGCCGCCATGTTGACCAGCGAGGATTCGAGTCGACGTCGAGGACGATGCGGGACTCGTCCGCGGTGCAGTAGCGCCCAGGGGCATACGCTCGGTAGCCACGTGGGTGATATGATGTCTGTACGCTTCTTCTCCCGCGGGCTCTGGAAGTGACGAATGACCGGAAGCAGACGCGGCATGAATGGCTAGGGGTTTGCAGCATCCTCCATTTCCCTTCTTATTGGGACGCCACTAGCAAGGAGTTCTACGTCTGACAGGGGGCTACGCTTGGACTATAAGAAGCCCGATATCACCGAGGAACGGGCGGCATCCGCTGCGAAGCAGACATTCAAAACGTCCAGCTGGTCAGCCGCACACCCTTTGCTTCGATCCCGCACAAAACGGCCCCGCGGGGAGGCTTGCGCTATATACACGGGCGCATCACACTCTAACTATACCACTCATGGCGGAGCCGTCTGGACAGGTGAGTGAAGATCCGAAGGTCGTGGGCCACTCACCGATACCCAGTATCCTTAGAACTCTACTCCTCAGATATCTCCCGCCACCAACTACGCGCAATTCGTGGTGGAGATGCTCGCGCGAACGACGCGGACGTCGGGGCGCATCGACCAACGGGTCTTGCGCCGGAGCATCGGGCTTGCCTCCTCGTACCTGGTGACGGACGTGACGATGAATGCGGAGGAGGGAGTGCAGACCTGGCGGGCGGGGTTCAACCGGCTGGTGGACGTAATGGTCGCGTTGCACGCGCGGCAGGAGCTCGAGGTCGAGACGGTGAGCACGGCGAGCCACGCGTGCTCGGAGTGCTGGAGCGTCGCAGGGTCATGGCGAGAGATGGACGAGTGCCGGGAGGGGGTGAAGGCGATCGCGGCGCGGCTGAAGGGGTTGCTGGACGCGAACGGGAAGACATACCGAGGACAGGCGATATATGCGCCCTACTGAACAGACTTTGAACATATATATGCTCCAGAATGCGCGTTCGAGCAGAGGCGAAGAGTGCGCTGCGTGTGCTTGCGCGAGGACGGGCGTATATATGCGCGGACGGCCATCGTCGATGATCTGCGCCGACCCCGGACGGTGAGGCTTGCATCGGACGGGGCACGTGGGGCGAGGGCGGTGACGTAGGGCAGCTGAGGCTGAGACAGCGGCCGAGGAGGAGTGCCGCGCCGAATAGCCGCCTACCGCCGCAGAGCAGACACTGGCAGATCGTCCTCTGCTCGACTGTAGTACCACACCCAGCACGACGCCTGCGCGCGTCCCCACCGCCGTAAACCCTCTCCTCGCCGCCCATGTCTTCCCCCTCACCGACGTCCGCGATGGAGAGGGCACCCTCCCTCCGGCCACCAAAGCCCTCGCGCTCCGTCCCTGATCTCCCGCCGCCCCCTCCATCCGATGTCTCCTCGTCTCATGGCTCCGATGATGGCCACTTCGCCACACCCCTTGCCTCGCCTCTGGTCGAGTCGCCTGTTCACGAGCATCCTCCGGAACTCCCCCAGTCTGCTGCTTCTACTTCTGCTGCGCCATCATCTCATGCCGCCTCCGACTTCACGACCCTCACGCCCATCCGCGCTCACTATCTCAAGAAGGAGCTCGTCCGCCTACAGTTCCAGCGTGAGCTCGACGCACTAGTCACTGCACCAACGAATAATGTCTCAACCTTCTCGTACCTCGGATCTCCTTTCACCCCTCCTCCGAAGGATGCGCCTCATCTGGATCTTCCGTTTCTTCGGTACTTCTTCCGCCACTTTGTCCTTACCTTCCCCTTCCTCGAGTCTGCGCCTAAGGACTTCTTCCCGGACAAAGTACAGCCGTTTCTTGCGTCTCTCTTGACGAGAAATCTATCTCCGACCTCGGTGCTGGATGATAATCCGGAAGAATCAGAAGAGGCAGCGCGCCATCGCCTCCTCAACAAGCTAGAGCGGAACCTGGCGATGCTAATGACAAGTGCAACCAAACTAGTAGAACCTGAGGAGGTCGTCCGTCTCTCTCAGGCTGATCTCAACCGACTGGAGATACTGGCTAGGAAACGCGCTGCAAGAGAGAAGCGAATGAAGGACAGCTTCGACGTCAACGTCGTCTGTGTACGGTCTGTTGTAGAGAAGAAGCGTATGCGCAGCAAAGTGCACGAGGTAGGCCATATCGAAGCGATCCCACCACGCATTAATAGTCGCGCTGCAGGAATTCATCATACGGACTCGTCGGAGAGGCCACCCAGACGTCTTCGTATCTCGGCGATACGGAGACTTCAAGACACTCGCCGACGAGCTGCGGAAAGCCCATCCCGATGAGGTGGTCCCGACTCCCCCACCGAAGGACCGTAGCTTCGTGAATGTAACTGTCTCGCCTGCAACATATACCCCTACACATCCCACGCAATTCCCTCCATCACCATCCTCTTCAACAATGCCTGGCCACCTGGCACCCTCATCGCCTCCCTACAACATGCCGTCCGCTCCCCCAGTAAGTCCGATAGCGAGCCAAGCAGGACGGACTCCGACGAAGGTCCCCAGGCCTAGGGGCTCCGCAGACCTGTACGATACCGATCGGAATTCCAGCGCGGACTCGTTTGGTACTAGCTCGCCCTCGAGTCCAAACTTTGGCTACAACCTGAACGTCCCTGGGGGAAGCGGCGGGCTATCGCAACAAGCCATGCGCCTATCTCGCGAGAAGAACCGGCTGACTCTGCGGTCATATCTCAACACACTTCTGTCTTCGTCGACCTTCGCGTCGTCGCCCGTACTCAAGTCGTTCCTGCTCAGCGGCCCAACGAGACTGTCTGAGGAGGAGCTCCAGGACGCACGCAGGCGCGAGGAGGCTGACTGGATGCGAGAAGACGGACGGAAGCGCTTTGCCAAGGAGATCACAGCGCGTGTCGACGGGCTTAGGCAGACAGTGCGAAGCGTCAAAGGCGAACTCTTGGGGAAAGGTATGCCGCTCTGATCATATGAATACGAAGTAAGTTGTGGCGACGAGACCTAACACACTCCTGGATCGCGTTCAGACGGGCTCACGCATATATTCGGAACGATCAAGGAGACGACCGACGTGCGCAACCTCCCACCCAGCTACCAGGCCGTGATCGAGTGGGCGAGGATATCGTACGCATTCAGTGCTGTTATCTCTACTGACACGACGTGACCCTAACACCCGCCCAATCACGCAGGCTTGCCTCGACGGTCTTCCACCACTTCGTCGCGTCGGACAGTGCGTCGGAGAGCTTCGCGAGCCTGAAGCGCATCCACGGCCTCATGCCGTACTTCATGCTCAAGGCGGCGCTGAAGATCAGCAACCCGATGGGCATGATCCGCGGCGTGCTCGACCTCTTCCTCGCGCAGCCGTTCGGCGGCCGCAGCCTCCTCCAGCGCATGTTCACCGGGCAGCTCATGGAGGAGGTCCGCGCGCTCGAGGAGGACATCGAGGCCGTCAAGGAGAAGGTCGACGACCCGGTCATGTGCGAGAAGGTCCGGCTGTATGTCTATGCGCCCCGCGAGATCCAGGCTGTGTACAAGGCCGATGCAGGTGAGAACCCGTTAGCTCTGGAGTGATGATCACGATTGACCGTCGGTCGTAGCCGCTGAGGATATGCACGTACTTGCGGTCGTCCTCCGATCTGGAGAGGAGCCCGCGCTGTCTCGGGCGCAGATGCAGCGAGTCGTATACGCGCATCGAGCACATCGGGAATACGTCAAGTACACCGAGTCCCTAGCGGATTCGGACGACGACGAGGGCCCACAGAACGAGGAGGCATGGCTGTTCGAGGACCTCAGCGTGCTTGCGAAGCTCTATTCACGATTACGGGATAGGGAGCAGCTTATTGAGCTTATTTTCGAGGTCTGTACCGTCTTAGAGGTGCGCGGAATGGGTGTGTATGGAAACTGACTGTGCTTCAGGGCAACACTGCGGAACTCTTGAAGGATATCATCACGATCTTCTACGCGCCACTCGCTCAGGTCTACAAGGCCGCGAGCATTGCGGATTCCCTCGGCGATCTGCAGAACTTCATGAACGACCTCATCCGGACGGTGGAGCAAACCGAAGAGCGTACGTTCGTCTAACAACCTCTCAGTCAATCCTACTTACCCACACCCGTCGTAGTCAGCCAGACAGATCCAGCGAAGACAGTGCAGATCTTCATCGACCTGATCCAACGGCACGAGCAGTCCTTCTACAGCTTCGTCCACAAAGTGCACTCCAAGGGCGAGGGCCTGTTCACCCGTCTCATGCGCTGGATCGAGCTCTTCCTCACCCTCATACGCGATGGCGTCGGCCAGCCCATCTCTCTCGACTTCATCTTACCCCACACAGGCCCCGAACGCGAGAGCATCCTGCGGGAGGTAGACGAGGTGGCGCTGTACCACTACAAGCTCAAGGTCGCGTACGAGGCGAAGCTCCGTCGTCGGTTCGGCCGCACACAAGGCATGAACGACGCTGATGCAGAGGATGAGGCAGCCGCCCAGCTCGTCAACGGAGTCGTGCGTGACCTAAGCTTCGGCGATCTCGTCAAGGGCGACGCGGACGACCTCGCCGCCCAGGAGACGGACGAGGAGGACGATTCAAGCGACGAAGACTCGAGCTCTGGGTCAGAGTCGTCCGAGTCCGGTTCGGGCTCGGAGGACAGTGACGACAGCGGCGGCGAGGGCAGCGACACGGAGCGTGACGGTACCCCGCACCCAGCTCATGCCATGCTCCCACCAGCGCGCTCGCAGACGATCGGGCACTCGCCCATCAAGCAGCGCCCACCGCCACACCTACAGCAGTTCCCTCAAGGAGCTCGCCATTCCGCCGACACCCCACGGCCGCTCGACGACCGGCCACCACCCGTACCCCAGCGATCACGCACGTTCTCGAGTCCTGCACGCCCCGTCCCAGCAGACGCGCGATTCAAGGACCTGCCCCCGCATCCAGGGAGCAAGGCCCTCCCGCCGGTCCCGCAACCCGTCCCGCGGCATCCTCCACCCCCACATCAGCGGGAGCACGAGAAGAGGCCGGAGAGGCCGCTCCCGTCGGGGGCGAAGGCGAAGGCGTCCCCGAAACCGAAGCCGAAGAAGGACTCGGCGTCCCCGAAGCCGCCGGAGCTGGAGCACATCCCGCAGCTGCTCCCGCTGTTCGTGGAGATGGTGAGTGCACGTACTGTACCGGCCCCCTCCGGAAGCTTATCGTCTCGTTCGATGCAGATGCGGCCGAACCTGATGACGCGACGCTGAAGCCTGCCGTCATGACGGCGAACGTTCCGTTCCAGCGTCTTAGAAGCCTTTGCTTTATCGTAATCCAGGGATATTCCGTACGAAGGCGCCTCCGCCTCCTGCGCCGTTGCTTTTGCTCGCATCCATTGTATCACCAAGGTCAATTCTCTCCTCATAGCCTCGAGTACTGTCGTCCCCGGTGTTCCCGATCTAGCGCATTATTTATATTGTATCCCTGCCGTCCATGTATGTGTACCTACCCACAGAGCCAGACTCCCTGAAGACACGATCTCCGTATCAACGCCGACAGAGGAATTCTCGCAAGACGAATATAGCACAGAACGAACGCAGTAAGGAGTTGTCATCGTGATGGAGCGTGTCGTGAGCGAATTCGGGACGACAGAGTGGCATATGCGTATATATGCGTATGTGCAAAGAAAACTAAACTCCAGTACGTGGTCGTAGAAGGACATGCGTATAGACTACAGCGGGTGGGTACCGACAAATGGAGAGAAATCCGTGCAGAACGACAGGCCCGACGAGGAGACGACAGGGTGGATATAGACGCGAGCGGCGAGCGAGCAAGCAAGCAAGCGGCGGGCAGGCGGCGACGATCAGAACGCGTGCGAGGAAATCTGGAACCGCTTGAACGTGTACCTGCACCACGCATCGTACGTCAGAGCCGTGCTCGCTCCCCGGCAGCGGGATGGAGAAGACGTACCCGAGGAACGCGAGGTCCTTGCTCGCCCCCGTGGTGTCCGCGTTGACGGGCTCGTCCGGCACCTGCTCGAGCTCGTCTGTGGGGAAGTACGACGTGTCGGTGATGGAGCGTAGGCGGGGGATGAACGGCGCCTCGATGTCGCGGATGTTCTGCCAGTCCACCCCGTAGAAGAAGGGATGGTGCTTGATCTGATCGACGTTCAGACGGCGGTCCGGGGACGTGATCAATCTGCACTCGACGCGTCGCAGAAACACGATACGGGGAGTCGCGGGGAAGGTAATGATCGGGATGTCAGCACTCGACTTCACCAAAGCGCGAAATTTTGAGATGGGCGTTATGGATGGAAAGGTACCGACCTCCTGATCAAGTCTTCTGCCTCGCGGCTGAGATGCACGTCATCCGGGAATTGCAGGTACCGCTGCCATTGCAGGATCTTGTGGTACGTTTCGTGCGTGGATTCTGAGCAAAATGGCGGGTAGCCGACGAGGCACTCGAACATGATCGCCCCGAGAGACCACCAGTCGCACTCGTTGCCGTAACCCTTCTGCATGAAGATTTCGGGGGCGATGTAGTCGGGCGTTCCGACGGTTGAGTACGCCTGTCAGAGTGTGGATTAGGCCCGGGCACACTATCGTGGACTGAGAAACTGCGTTACCAGCTTTCTCCGGTTCGCCTTCCAAGTTGCGATCTGATCCTTGCTGGACATGGTGAGGTGGATGGCGTTAACCATTACGCTATTGCGCGCTGCGGAGGTTGGCGAAGTGACGCCGTTCGCGGAGTCAAGGAGGCGTTGGTAGTAATTGGAGTCGTGTTGTTTATGGAATCCGGTTGAGAGACCGAAGTCGGACAACTTGACATGTCCATCCTTGTCAATAAGGATGTTATCCGGCTTGATGTCACTGGGGCCGGCCGGTGTCAGTGCGCCTGGAGACCCGAGACGTATGTCGCCAGTGCGGACGTACCGATGAATGAAGCCCAGCTGGTGGACCGCTTCAATGGCAAGGACGCACTCCGCGATGTAGAAACGGGTGACGTCTTCTGAGAAAGTATCATACTTGATGAGCATCGTCATGAGATCGCCTCCGGGGAGGAACTCCATGATGAGGTAAAGGTACTGGGGGTCTTGGAAGGAGTAGTAGAGCTGGACGACCCATGGTGAATTGGACTCGGCCAATACATCGCGCTCTGCGCGGACGTGGGCGAGCTGTGGCGCGGCTGAGCATGGTAGCGCATCGAGGCGCACGGCACCACCGTACCTGGTCCTTTTTCAACATCTCGTCCTTCCGGAGGGTCTTCATGGCATAGATCTTCCCCGTGTCCGTCTTCTGCACTACACGGACCTGCGCATTACCAGCAGAGTCAGCACGAACTGAGCCATGTCATCTGAGACGGGCGAGAGCGCACCTCTCCGAAAGCACCCTTCCCGATGACCTTCACGGTCCTGAAGTCATCCAGACCCAGCTTCGTCCGGCGAAGCCGCAGGAAGGCAGACTCGCGCTTGCCCAAGCTTTGCAGCTGCCGCTGTTTCCGCTCCTCCGACATCGTGGTATCTGCGGCCAGCTTCCGCTCCAGCTCTACCCGCCTGCAGATACTGAGATGGCCGTCCTTCTGCACGACCTTCGACCGACGCACCTCTGGTTGCGCTCAATCGCGGCCTCTACGGCGACCTTGTAATAGTGCTCGAGCTTGAGCTGGGCCGCCTTCGAGCGGGGAACGGCATCATCGGAGAAGCCGGCGGTGGTGCGCTCGAAGTAGACGTAGTCCGCGGGCTTGCCGTTGTTCGAGGACGACTGCGACTGGGAGCTGCTCACGCTCGACGAGGACTGGGAGGGCTGCATCGGGGGCGCGGCGTTGGTCGTGGTTGCCATTGCAGAGTCTCGGGCGGGTGCCGACAATGTCCTCTCAACCAGCTTTAAACCGCCTCCGTTAATTGGCCGTCACGTGATGATGATCGGTTTGCGACAATGCTTTGCCGCGTCTCCCCTTGCGCCGCTAGCAACGCCCGGCTACTATCGTCTCGGCCTTGCCCCGTGCAGCACTCGGAAGCTAATTTGCAACGAGTAGGTGCTTGTGCATCGGTCGGTGCTACGTATGCAATAGTGAAGAACTAATACACAGAACTGTGGTCTGTACAAATTGATACAGCAGTGGTGAGATCAAATGCGGGGTAGGTATTCAAGCTTGGCACTGCTATCGCACTCCATCACCTCCAGTGTTGAGTGCCTCCGCCATCGGTAGAGCTGTTGCTCGTTGCTGGGAAGGTCGCCTGGCCGTACGCATAGCTAGGCCGAGGGGACGCAACCACAGTGGGAGCTTGCGCTGGAGGACCACCGTAACCTCCGTAGCTGCCTCTGGCAGGTATTGATGTCGGTGCACAGCTCGAATCCTGACTGTAGATGCTGCTCCTGAGGACGATCGGTTCAGTACAAGTGTGCATCATACCGTGCCAAAATTCGTACCTATCCGTCTGCACGGGCTGCCTCATGCGAGCAGGGAGGTTCGGTGAGAAATGGGCGGCGACGGCATGGCTATCGGGCACGTCGTTCAGTCAGCTCCCATGCAACATACCAGAGATGAATGGACTGACTTGTAAAACGCAGACGCGTCAAACGCGGGCAAGCGTGGCTCTTCGTCTTGTGGCACGGTGGGCAATGGCTTGCCATACGCCGTCCGGGGGTCAAACACCACGCGAGGTGCTCCGGAGAACTTCGACTGAGGCTCGTAGGCTTTCAGAGGAACAACCATAGGCGAGGGTGGCGCCCTCGGTGCTGCAGCCGGTGGCATGGTCTGCGCATGGTCCACATGGGGCCGTGTAGCTGGTGGGTGATCGGAGGAGGGAACGTTGGGAGGCAACGACTGGGCATGAGCAGGGGGCGGCCGGGCGTGGTCTGGGAGTTGGGGAGGCGCTTCCGGCGGAGGTTGAGAGGCGTAGGAAGTGTCGGGGAGCGCGTCGAACGCGGGTGGAGGCGCAGCCATGGACTCGTCAGGGTCAAGCTCGGGCCCATGGTAGGACATAACGAGGGTCTCGTACGGAGGACCATCCAAAGGTGGACCAACTGCCGTGAACTCTGGCGGGGGCGTCCCACCCCGCTCGACCTCCGGCGCAGGGACATCCCCCGTGTTGTTCGTGACCGCAAGTCGTCTGGGAGCAGGACGCGCGCCCCGTGGCTGAGCGCCGGGCTGCGAAGGCGCGTCTGCGTGAGATTGAGTTGGCTGTGAGTCGGAGGTCGTCGTCCCTAGCCCTGCCTCTTCGAACCATGAAGGGCGCTCCTTCCCCGTCCGCGTCTTCTTCGACACGTTGAGAGGTCGCGTCTGCGATGTGGACGGTCCCGCTGAAGACGATCCAGAGCCGGATGGCTGGCGAACATGGTCATAGTGCCGTGGGTTTGGCGATGACTGCTCCGGCGCCGCGCGTGCCTTCTCCGGAGGACGGCTAGGTAACGGACGCGATCCGCTCGGCGCGCTTTCCGTTGAAGCCCCTGGCCCGACGGATAACGAAGCGACGCCGGCCAAAGCAGCTTCAAAGACAGCGTCGTCCCAAACCTCGAACCCGTCCTCGTCCACGCGCGGCTCAGGGGGTTCTCTGGCGCTTTCCTCTACGACCTGTCGCGTCTTCTGGTCAAACTCGGTCTGGGAGAGCTCATACGACGGCGGCGGCGGGGAGCCTGAAGGGTCATAGGCGGCGTTCTCCATGCAAGTACTAGCGCAAGCACTTCAGTAAAAGTAGATCGACTGAGCAGTTTGGAGTCTTGGACTACGACTGAGACTGCTGGCACAGGGAGGAATGGTGTCGAGGTTCAAGATGCAGGGAGCAACGCACGCAGACGGCGACCGCTTGGACTGGCGAGGAGCTGCGGGACTGTAGCCGTGTCGGGCATCTGCCAGTGCGTACATAGCCCCGAGCGCCATTAATCTGGTCTAGCATGGCAGCTGCGACCACCACACAGCGCGACGATATCGATCATGGCGTCAGCAGTCCCCCCTCCTTCCGGCCTCGTGATCTTGCAATCCGTGTACAGAAGTGGTGGTAGGACTCAGAAAATAACCAGAAACGAGCAGCAATCGCCGGAAGTCATGTCATCGAGGTAGAATTGTCCATGAAGTACTGTCAAGAGCGCGAGGCGTTTAGAACATAGCCTATCTTGGATCTTAGATCTCGGCCTTACGCGAGCTTGCATATACCCGGTGCCTGTCGGGGACTTGGCCATTCCTTGGCCAATATTACATACACTTTACCTATTCGGCCGCGAGGTGTGAGGAACCGTGTGGATGATGTACAGTTGCAGACGTTGCGATTGTGAGTAGTAACCAATGCGTCGCACAGAATGAATGAATATACGGAGGCTTCTCCAGCCTCACAGCTCAATTCCCTCAAGGTTCTTGCCCTGCACGCCCCCAACTGTCAGAACAAGAGCCCGCACTTCAATCCGAAACGATAACTCACCAGCTTCGGAAGCCGAACGTACACGTCGGTTCCTAACACAGAGGTAAGTAAAGGGACAGCAGTATACATTGCCAAAGGGGCTGGCTCACCGTATCCATCGAGGCTCACAAGTTCCAGCGAGCCGCCAAAATACGTCGCGTAGATATTGCTCATGGGGAGCCCGATCCCTATCCGGGGATGGGGGTTCACACCGTGTGCGGGAGCGTCGCCCTTCGAGTCGAGCTGCCACTTCCCGATCTGCTCGGACACCGTCGCCGTCATCCCTTGCTGGCTCGAGCTGAGGGTGCGCAGCGCGCCGAGGCGTGAGTCGGCGAGGCGGGCGGCGTTGCGGACGTGCGAGAAGGAGAACAGGTCCGCGGGCGACCTGATCTCGGGGGACACAAGGCCTCCACCTGGGTCGTGTCAGAGATGGTAAACGAACATCCGGGTAGGGAGGCTGAGCGCACGCACCTTGGTCGGATATTCGGAGATAGACGTCGTTATCACTGGCGACGACAGTCACCCTGATAGGTGGCAAGACGCTAGCTGTTGGATGCTTTGCTCTGGTAGCTCGGAGAGACTGTTCGACGTTGTTTTGATAAGCCCAGCTCATGCCCACGATAACACATACGTACGTTCTTCAACAACTCGAAGATGATGTACCTGCAACTCCTCTATAAGCTCGCTGGAGGGAAGGGGATAGAACAGTCTCTTACTCTAGGTGTTCTCGGATATACGCGAATCGAGTGTCCTTGTGTCCGTCCACAATGACTTCGGACCAATCCGCATCACTGAGAGGGCCGGACACAGCATCTTCCTCGACATCATGAGGTCGTCTTCGAAGATAGGTGGTACACCGCTCGATGCTGTCCTGGACCCGGAGGCCAGTGCAAATGATCCCGACGCTCTCGTGTGACCCCGAGGGCTGATCTCGCGACCTGACAAAATCAGTGAGGGCAATGTGATGCTCCGCAAGCACTCTTCGTGAGATTCGTGAGACTAGCATGCGCCGCATGAATGTGTCCAAGCGGTCAGGCAGCAGGTATGGCGAGGACAAGGAGAGGCCCAGCGACAGGTTCGGGATGACCCATTTGCTGTTACGCAGTATCCTACTCAGCATACATTTCCGCCAGGGGGAGGTATATCTTACTGTTCGTCGAGTAGACCACGGAGGAACTTGCAGAACGCGTCGTTCTCATTCAAGTTCGTGATCTCTGGAAATCGGCGGAGTCTGCAAAGCTCGTTATTGTGCGCCCTTAGAACCGCCTTGAGACAGCGGCGTACTTGTCGAATGCATTCCAATACAACTGGTTCCACATTCAGGCTTCGGCGCAGACCCATGGTTTCCGGAATCACACACCTCGTAGACCTTGGCAACCCCCTCTTGCGTCACCACCACATATGGGAGCGCCTGCATATCACGCAGTCTATGCGCAATGCGCACAGGCAATTCCGTACGAACATAGTTCGCGCTCTAAATGTGTCTATTCATAGCTGCTCCGTACACCATATGACCAGACATACCTTGATCAACCTCTCCTCATTCATGTGCTTTCCAAAGTACACCTGCACTGCGTCTGAACTGCGAGCGCCAGCGTTCGGGCCACCGGTGCACGTACCAACTGCCGCAGCGTTAGCCTTGTCGCGGGTCTAGAAGCGTACGCCTCTAGCTGCTTGTTCTGATAGAAATGGGTGGCGGTAGATATCCTCCGCGCACGGCCGAGCGCACTGTGCTTGCTGGAGGTCGGCACCGCAAACGTGCGCTGCCTGGCAGAGACCCGCGTCGCGAGGGCCTTAGTCGGTGCGCGAGTGGCGAACATGGTCGATGCAGAAGAGACAGTGTGCAGCCATGTCATTTCCCAGCCGGTGCGTCAGGCCAGACCGAGAGGGAGCGAAGGACGGACGGGTTGGGGGGAGTCATGGACCCGGATGATCCATGCTGCACGTCCCTCGCTTCCACCACGCCTTCCCATCGGTGGTGGCTGTGCCCCTGACCATTACAGGAACGGGCCCACGTGCCTCCCATATAGCCGATGCTCCGCAACGCGTCGGTGGCTGCTCAAGCACCTCTCCACAGTCAAGTCGCCCACGAACGTAGCTGCAGCTCATGAGAAAGGGCTATAGTTCATGTGCGCGTATCTGATAACAGTGCCGAATCAGGCGGGCATACTGATAGACGCTCAATCGATAGTCGCAAGACTGAAAGCTGGAGAGCTTGATAGTCTGTGGACTCGGTATTCACGAAGCAAACCAAGTATGCGCTCAACATAGCCCACATTGAATCAAGAGAGATACTTATAGCACCACCGCAATCCGTTAACAGCTACTGTACATACATCCGTTCATCTTCTACAGCGCGCATGCCGTTAGCTTAGTACGTGTCAACGGTGACGACCTCTTCAACGCGGTTGTTGGCGTGACGCTTGGCCTTCTCCCTGTCAATGAAGTCGAGCTACGCGAGGCGTCAGCAGTGCATAGGTAAGTCATGAAGGGCTGAGGGTGCGTACCCCCTTGGTCTCGACGATGCGGTCGACGAAGGCACCGGCGAAGCCAGCCATGATCTCCTTCGCCTTCTCGTGGCTCTGGGGCTTGCCCTCGCGCTCGCAGTGCTGCTCGTACGCCTTCGCAGCCTGTATCGGGGAGATCAGCACCACATCCAGAGGATCTAGCCACGAAGGGCGTACCTCGTAGGAAGCGGCAGCGGCGATCAGCTCGTGGGAGAGCTCGGCCTTGTGGGGGGCGTTGACCACCTGGTCGTAGGCCTGAGCCTCGTTGGAGTCGCCGTCGAACCAACCCATGGTGTCGTGAGTGAGAGTGGTAGTAGTTGTTGGGGTATGAAGAGGTGAGTGCAGGACTGGGGAATCGATGGCGGCGCGGGCGTGTTTATATAGAGCTAGGGCGTCCGTGACATCACGTTCTAATAATAGCGGTTGTTGGTGGAACTGAAGGATATATGTCGGCCAGGGTATTTTCCACTGGATGCCGCCTCTCGATCATCACATGGAATGGCTTCATAGGGAAATGATTGCTGTAAGGGGGAGATGCTGGCGCAGGCCGTTCCTATCCGCAGACTCCCGCAGAACGGCGGCATAACGACGCAACTGCCATTCTGCACTGCTTCCCGGGGTTCCCTTTGTTCCTTGAGCACACCTGCGATTGGAAGGCGATACCCCGTCTGTCTGCCGAGTCTTGTTGCCCCAGCCCGTACGACGGGGAGTCTCACCCCGGTGGTTCATGAGCGTATCTCCACAGTTCGTACATGCGATCGAGCCCTGGCGCACCTGGAGTATACTGGGTGTACAATCGACCCACAGGAGCCCAGTCGCGGGCTGTCATCATGCAGAAGAAGCTGTTGTGGCGAGCTTTACAGCCAGAAGCCAGTGCGCATGTGCGCAGTAGCTTCGATGCATGGGGTCTTCCACCGCGTTACCTGACTGCTGTGATCGGACCGAATGAAGTACCTTCGCAGTAGACGCGAAGATCGGGGCTACAGAGAGACCGTAGACGTTATGAATAGATGCCGCAGGGGCCGTGAAGCTGAGTAGAATATAAGCATCAGATACGCTCTAACGACTGAACGGTTCACATACCGATCACTGAGCGCGATTGCGAGCTTTCTGGCTCATACCAGCCACAGGGGCAACACCGGATCTGGGCGGTGTCCCGACATTGCGGACACCGGCCACCATCCGTCCTTCTCACATGAATGTCGGACACGTAAGTTCAAGAATCAGTTGCTTGAGACACGAAGTATTCATGGAGTATAGTAGCTTGGCTTGGGCGATTCCCACCGACTCAAACGTGCACTCTGGGCAGAGTGATACCTTGTCTAGCCATAGTCAGCTGCTCATGCAGCCTATGCCGCTGGGAACCGGATTGTATGAATTGTGAGCACGTCGGACGCGGTCGGGACTCGGGAAAGCACTGGATCTTGTTATCGATAGCACTATTGTACGACCTTCCAGTCCGTCTCAATAACCCGGATCAAGGATACAGAGCATACCTTACTGTTCTCAGGTCTTGAACGAATTCCGAAAGGTGCTCGTAGGGTCCGTAGTACCAACGTTGGTGTGCTGCGCCTGGATAGTATGTGTGGGTGCACGCCAAGGAAATGCTCGAGGTACGTGTATCGCTCAGTAGACGCTGGCCGTGACGTCACGGGATCGGGGGGCCGGGGGTGCGCCAAGGGGAGTCGGGAGTGCGGCCTGGCAGCTGCACACCGCTGCCTTTCCGGATACCCTTCCCCAACGCTCTCTGTCTTTCGCTCGCTGCTGGTACAGTCCTCTTGCGATCTACTGTACTATACCCCCGGATATCTACTCTCTCTCACGGCGACAATGTCGCGACCATCTGGCGCCGACCAGCACCGGAAACCCTCATCACCTTTCGACCTCGACTATGTGGACGAGAAGTGAGTGCCATGGTCTTCTCTGGACGTACGGCGAAGCTGGAACGCGGTGAAGGCATATGCAGCAGTTTGCGGAGGCGCTGCGCTCCGACGACTCCGCCTTGCTCAGTGACTTCAATACGGAAGTTACCGACAGCCCTGTTGTGGGGCCTCAACATTTGGGTAGCCTATCCAATGCTCAGCGAGTGCGGAAAGTCTCGGCGCTGTCCGACTTTGCGCCTGTGAATCTCAAAGTCAAGAAGTACGTCTTTCTCAACTGTGCCGTGTACGTTTCACCCACAATAGGTGTGTTCAAGACGGAGACGAACCCCACAACCTGCGCATAAGGGTCGCGAGTGGCTCTACCTCATATTGCGGTGGCCATTACTGGTACGCATATCGTATACTACCTGTAACATGGTGGACTGAGCCGGTTACTCACAGGGCCTCATATTCTTATTCATTGCCGGGCAATTCAGCTTGTACGTCATAATCCGGCAATTGGTAAACGCGAAGGAGTGGTTCTCAGCATGTGCGTCACTCGCATGCTTCGCTGCGCTTTCCGTATTGACCTGGGCGCACAGGGCGGGGGAGGAGAGGGATTCTCCGTGCAAGGCTGCGGAACGCGAAGACATATCAGGTGCGTTCGTCCGGTGGTTGAGAGGGGCGGCGTGCTAAACCCGGCGCAGGAATGGAAGGACGCAGCATTGGCCCTGGATGAGTACATGCATTTCGACGACTGGAAACTCCTCGACGAAGACCCGTACTATGATTGGAGGCTTGTCCGGAAGGTGCGCATTGCGGCCGGGTTGAGGGTCCAAGGGCTTATGTCAGTGTAGGTACGGCGTTCTCTCAAGGCATGCAGGGAGAAGAACGATGCTCGTGGTGTTCTGGGTGTCTTGGAGACCTGTATCAGGACGAACTTTGCCGGAGTAGAGTCTGCTAGGTAGGTGGTGCTGGTAGTGTGAGAAGAGAGTAAGCTGAACATGATATTTCGGAGGGCAGATTGTATAGCGAGGTCAGGCTCATTTTGCATTCATCCCGACGTGATTTTACTCAGCATTGAAACAGACGTACTATGGTACGAAAGTGCTCATAGAAGGTACCATTTGCCGAACACGCACCTCAGCCGAGCACGGCTCACCTCATTCTTCCGTGTATCTCACAGCTTACATCGATGAAGTGGAGAAGGCGCTCGAGTATATCCGGGAAACCCCTGACATATCTAATGAAGAGAAGAAACGGTTCTTCAAGAGCGCCAACACCAACCTTGGAACCTCCGCACTCTGTCTCTCCGGCGGCGCCTCGTTTGGCTACTGTGAGTTCCTCAAAATCTGACCGTCCACCGTAACGCTCATGCTGCGCCCAAGATCACTTCGGTGTGGTAAAGGCGTTCTTGGATCAAGATCTCCTTCCCCGCGTAATCTCAGGGACATCCGCCGGTGGCCTCGTTGCAGCACTCGTCTGCACGCGCACGGACGCCGAGCTGCGGGAGCTACTGGTCCCGGAGCTAGCAAACCGTATCACTGCGTGTGAAGAGCCGTTCAACGTATGGTTCAAGCGCTTCTGGACGACCGGGGCACGGTTCGACAGCCTGACGTGGGCAAAGAAGGTATGGCGCATCCAGTGCAGGGCCCTTTGAGTTTGCTTACGACCAAAACCGCGCAGGCGTGTTTCTTTACTCGGGGCTCGATGACCTTCCGGGAAGCGTACATGCGCACTGGGCGTATCTTGAACGTCTCGGTCATCCCCGCCGAGCGCCATTCGTGCGTTTATCGATGTTCTTCCGTGCGTTCTCGTGTTCTGACCGTGCTCCCTTTTGGCACAGGCCGACGAAGCTGCTGAACTACATCACTGCACCTGATACCGTCATCTGGAGCGCGCTGCTGGCATCTGCTGCTGTCCCTGGCATCCTGAACCCTGTCGTTCTGATGCAGAAGACGAAGGAGGGCAACATTGTGCCGTGGAACTGGGGCAGCAAGTTCAAGGACGGATCCTTGAGGTATGCATATCTTCCAATCTTTGTAGACACATACTCATCGACAACAGGGTTGATATACCGGTACAGGCGCTGAACCTGTACTTCAATGGTATGTCAATATACGAACACCGGAAAGCATCGCGATCTAACTTTGTTGTAGTCACGCACCCCATCGTTTCCCAAGTCAACCCCCACGTGCATTTGTTCTTCTTCGCTCCCCAAGGATCCGCTGGCAAGCCCGTCGCTCACAGCAAAGGCAAAGGTAGGAGTCCTGGGCACACCATTGGCGACTGTCGCTGAGATGTTGCTAGGATGGAGAGGCAACTTCCTGCTGTCCGCTGCGGAACAATGGCTGAAGCTCGAGTTGACCAAGAACTTCAAGGTACGCGATGGCGTTGCATCCCCATGCGTATACATGTACTCACGCGGTCTTGCAGTTGATTCGAGACCTGGATCTCCTCCCGCAGTTGCTCGGACAGGATTGGTCGAGCGTCTTTCTGCAACGATTTGAAGGATCCGTAACGTGAGTGCACGCAATGCTGTCATGCGGCACGTCCTCGGACTGATCGTATCCTCGACACCTAGCATCTGGCCTCGCACGCGGTTGATGGTAAGTCGGCTCTGCAGATGGCGGGGAGCATCGCTCACATCTATCCGCAGGACTGGGTGCACATCCTCAGCGACCCGGACCCGGCGGAGTTGGAGAGGATGATGCGCATTGGACAGCTCGTTACCTGGCCCAAGGTATTTATGGCGTGCTTCTTCGTTCCATCCGTCGCTAACCTATAGCAGTTGCATATGATCGAGAACCGATACCGCCTCGAGCGGCAGATCTTCCTGGGCAGGCAGAGCGTTCGCCGTGCGATGCAAAGCAGCACACGCGAGCGCGCCGCCGCAAAGATCGAGTCGATGCCTCAGCAGCCTGTGCCCCCGCCGAACACCGGCACGAAGCTCCCGGCGTTCGCGACGCCGCCGCCGATAGCGACGACAGCGTCGGAGGAGCCGTTGCCTATGGACACGGACGCCGAGGCTGCGTACATCAACGGTGACGGTGACGGTAACGGCGCGCGCGGTTCCCTGCTCCCCCAGGCGTCGTCTTCCCACCATGACCATGGCCATCATCACCTTGAGCACGGCTCCGGCCGAGCGCGCCAGCCCCGCCGGAGGCGCACAGGCAACTCGGGCCACCACGGTGAGAGCCTGCACGATATCGCCGAGGGCGACTTTGGCGGGGCGACGCCTGATCCGCCCCCACCTCCGTCTGGTAGCGAAACCGACCGGCACTCGGTGCACAGGGGACACCACGTACGGGGGCCTGATACGTCTAGCTTGTTCAAGCGGCTGCGCAAAGCGTCGCTGAACGCCGCGTTCTCGCCGTTCGCGTCGTTGCGGCGGCCCGCGCGCGGGGAAGGACAGGGCGAGGCGACGCCGGAGCCAGTGTGGTCGGGCGACAGCTCGTCGGACGACGACGACCTGTCGCTGCTGTCTCCGCGGCGTAGTCGGTACCCGTCGGCGTTCGAGCTGCACCAAGAGCTAGACAGGAACGGCTCCGAGGACGACGACGATGCTCAAGGACCGGAGGTTGACCAGGACAATTGAATATTAATCGATTGTGGATTGTTGGACTGCTTACTGCGTTCGCTCCTTCGCGTTGACTCTGGTGCTCTCGTTTTGCTACAGTTAATGTATATCATGCACGTATATAATTACATGTTGCGCTTTGAACGCCACGACGTCCGCCCTCTTCATAAGTACCTGAGCGGTACTACTCCGGCCCGGCCTCCGGACCATTATAGCAGGCGCCAAAATGCGGGGTTGCGGAGGCGCGGAGAGAGAGGGACCGAGGCAGGAAGCCGCAAGGAGCCGCATCGCAGGCAGACTGTACTCGGAATACCAGCACGCCCTCCTTCCACCCTTCTCTCGTCTGCTGTGATCCACGCACAAAGCATCCTCCACGATCAAGCACGTATAGCGACCAAGATGGATCCCGAGACAGAGCCCGCCCAGCAGCCCGCTGCACGCCCGGACCACGACGCTGTGGCGGCAGCAATAGAACGCAGACTCCAGGCAGAACGCGCAAAGGCGGCCGCGGCCGCGCAACCATCGTCGTTCGACGGCAAGCATGAGAAGCGGCAGGAGTTCCGCAGGATGATCGACCCGGGCATCTTGCGCCCCAACCCTCGGCCGCTCGCGCTCGAGTCTCTGCAAGTTCAGCCGCTTCCTCGCCCTGTTCTTGCGTCCGAGCGGGAATGATGACCATTTTGCTTTTATCCTGCGGACGCGTCTAGACGTTGCTGAAGCTCGCGCAGAACATCATCGATCACCCGGATGAGGCCAAGTACCAGAGGTTCAAGCCGACGAATGCGACCATCAAGCGGGTGCTGGTCGATCCTAGAGGGACTCTGGAGTATGCGGTAGCGGTACGTACTACCTGTACCTGCACTGTCAGCGACAATGTCCTCATTTTCGTCGAAGCTGGGGTTCCATCCACAAGTACGATCTTCCACGCGCCCATGAGTCAATGCCGTACTGAGCAAGCACTCACCAGGTGGAGAACTTCCAGCCATACTACATATTCAACAAGCGTCATATGGATGACCTGAGGATTGGTGCGGCGATGATCAAAGAGGCTCTTGACCGTGAATTGGTCAAGGAAGAGGTAGACAAGCGGAAGAGGGCGGAAGAGAAGGCGGCGCACGAGGCTGCAGTGGCGAAGGTCTGTTCTGCCAGCCATGTTCACGCCGCCTACATTTGCGCTGATCAACGGGAACTAAGGTCAAGCAAGCGTTCTATGACGATAGGAAGGGACGGGCTATGATCGACGAGCGCGAACGAATCGCCCGGGCTGCCGCAGCGGCGAATCCTGCACCACCTTCCCCCGCTGCAGCAGCCATCGCAGACTACCGGCCGAGGCGGCGTATGCCCGGCTCCGGGCACACGCTATCGGGCGATGTTGTCGATGTGGACGATGACGAGTCCGAGGACGAACGAGGCGGCGGCGGCGGTCCCGCTGCTCACCACACTACTCATGACGAGGACGAAGAGTAGCCGTCGCCCGCTATCATCCGAGTCCGGGATTGGGGATGTTTAGGCTCACATTGTATGGGACATTCTGTAGTATTTGTACACTTACACGCGCGATTCGAAGTTGTGCACCCTCGTGCTACGGCGAAGTCACAGGTGCCGTCTACCGCAGCTGCTGTCCGTCCCCTCGAGGTCGCAGCAGACACGTAAGGGTCCTGCCCGCTCACCTCCTAGGCCAATTTGCTAATCCTACCGCAGTACACGTCTCTTCAGGTATATAGGAATCCACCATGCCGTAGCGATGCCGTCTACTTGCTACCCACTTCCCCGTCCATGACCACCACAGTCGATAGGGCCAAGATCGCCGCTGCCGCTGAACGAAGCGTCCAGAGCTTGAAGAAACAAGACCCCTCCCGCGTGCTCTATACCGCGTTTGACGGCGAGTACGACGTCCGGCAGCGATTCCGCAAGCGCATCGACCGTGACGTCCTCGAAAGCAATCGCTCTCCAGCACTCGCCATACGCTCCCTCGAGGTCCGTGCAAGTCCTCTCTTGCATGTGGTGTTCTCGGATAGCTGAACGGCGCGTTCGGATCAACCTCATTCTGCGACTTGGGTGCCGTATGCGGTTCGAGTAGATCGTGCTGAAACTCGCAGAAAACATACTGGAACATCCGACGGAGCCGCGCTACCGTCGGTTCAAGATCTCGAACGAGAAGATCAAGAAGCTCGTCGTGGAGCCGAAGGGCGTGTTACAGCTCGTCGTCGATGTTCGTCTATCCCCTCTTTGACCCGAGTTCATAGGACGTCCTAAACCATCGGCTCATCATGTGGCCCCGTCCACACACAGCTCGGCTTCCGGGAACAGGTACCGTACCCGGAGTGCCCGCCGTACGCATCGATGCCAAACCCGTGTTGTGGCAGGTAGTGGACTTTGAGCCCTGCTATGTGTTCCGCGACAAGAACACCAACGAGCTCCCCGTGGGGGCGTCGATGATCAAAGAGGCTCTCGCGCGCGAGCGGAAGAAGGTGGAAGAGGAGAACGCTAAGCGGGCACGCGAGGAGGAAGAGCGGAAAGCGCACGAGGAGAAGGTGTGTTATACCGGCCACACCGAATCGTCGTCGTTCTGCCTTGGTAGCTAAAATGTTCTTCGGCGTGTAGATCCATCTCCAGTTCTTGGACGACCGACAATCTGTAGCGGCACGAGCCCAGCGCGAGAGACATACTGGATATGCTGAGGTGAAGGGCACCCCGCGCCGCAAGGGCAACATCGCTACGCTCCACGATAAGACCGACAAGACGCAGGATTAGCATGAATGATTGCTCGTGTAGGCATAGCTAAACCGAGGCACTGGCTGTCTATAGGACTACTCGTACAATATGCGGTGTATCACTATCGGAAGTGCATCAATCGTCCTCGTCCTCGTCTGCTGCATCCTGCTTCTCCTGGAGAGTCAGCTTCGCACTTCGCTCGAACAGGAACGAGACCGATCCGCCGGGGATGTTTTCTCGTCGGAAGAGCGTTTCCTCCGCCACGATCCTGTCCGCCGCATCGAGCAACTTCTCTGACAACGACTGAGGAGCGGAGGGCGTGCCCGCGGGAGCCGATGGAGAGTATATGAGGTGCGTGAGCATGTCGTCCTGGACCTTGTCGGCTGCGCCGGGTCGGAGGCAGTTGATGTGCGTCCATTCGCCGAGAGCTGCGAGCTGGGCGCGCTTCTGCTTGATATACTGATACGGGCGTGGGCTTCAAATGCATCTGAAAGGGAGGCAGATAATCTTACCGCCTTATCAACCTTGTTGACGTCCTTGGACTTGACCTGGGAAGCGGCCATGAACCCCTTCACTGGGTCCTCGTCCTCGTCGCTCGACAGACTTGCTTCCTCTACGTCAGCGATCGACAGCTGCTCCAGTTCTGGCGCGGACGCTTCACAAGGGCAATCCAGGAGGTCATGAGTATTGCAAGCTGTGTGCGGGTGGATAGTGAAGATATCTAGTAACTGTGTGTATGTGAGGTCCAAGTCAGTTTTCCAGCACGATATGATGTGTTTGTTACTCACATCCTTCCGAGTGAACGAGTCTGACTTCGAGTCGGATGAACCCTACATCATGGACCATTAGAGAAGGAGGATTCCTCACACGGCGCGCACGTACCGAACCCATCAGTGCTAGATACAGGACGTTCGTCAATTGTGCCCATTAACACGAACGCGTGTCGCACTCACAATCGCTCAAGCCTAGCTTCGTCACTTGGCGCTGGTATATCTTCTCTATAAGTGGTCCAGCGCGTCAAGAGCACTGAATGTCTGGCAAAATCATGAGGACGACATACCGTCAATGCTGCCAGTCGTCAGAAAACGGTAGATATATACGGGCCGCTTTTGGCCGTCGCGATGTATACGAGCCATGGATTGTAGATCGTGACTGCGGTGCCCGGGTGAGTTTCAGTTGTCACGATGCATGAGATCCACCGTTACCTTGGGTTCCAATCCGAGTCAATGAGACACAACCGCGACGCGCCGATGAGGTTGAGACCGACTCCACCCGCCTTCGAACTCAGCAGAAACAAGACTGCGCAGGCGTTAGCCCTATTCCAATGTTCAATGTTAAGCATCGTTATGCTCACATCGCTTGGCCTGGGATGACCGGTTGAAGTCGTTGACATACTCTTGACGTTTCGGGGCGGGGGTATTGCTGGAGGGTGTCCGTATATTGATTAGACCACAGAGAGTGACTGGGGTAGACACACATATACATACCCATCCAAGCGGTGATACGTGTAATTCTTCTTCTTGCAGTAGGCCTCAATGATGTTGAGGGTGGAGGTGTAGTGAGAAACGATGATACACTTCTCCTCGGTATGCTAGTGAATGACGTCGCATTAGTCAGTTGTTACCGCCTCCCATTCGGGCCTATCTACCTTATGCAACGCGCGGAGCAAGGTAGCGAGGGCGCTCAGTTTTCCTTCAGATGTGACGTCGTAAGCGGGGACCGCAACAATCTCTGAATGGATACTTACCGCTGAGCGACACGTCTTCTACCTGCGCCCTTTCGGGGAGGAGCTTCAAAGCCTCCTCGATGGCATTGCGCTTGACCGTATCGCCGCCTTGTTGCGCTTTTAGCCTGGCCTGGTCGGCGGTTGCCTTCAACAGGATGGGACTATTGCTGATCTTCGTGAGCATGTTGATGAGCGCCAAGGATTCTGCTGTTGAGTTCCGGACCAGGTTATCCAGCTTGTCGCTGGAAAGGATCTTCTCGAAGATGGACAGCTGTAATGGGGTCGGTGTCACGAAGACGACGTATTCATCTGAGGAACATCAGTTCGGATTGCGCAGTGACAATGGAACGCATTCGTACGTTTTGGCGGCAGGTACTTCTTCAGCATCGTGGCCTCTCTGCGAAGGACGAAGCTTTTCGCGATGGATGTAAGCTATGATAGACATGTTAGACCTTCAAATATGTGATACGGTATATGCCGGTATTGTACCTGAGCGGAACGAGCTTCACCCAATTCGGCCTCTTTCGGGGTACATCCCGGAGCACGGCTCTTGAGGATCGGTGTCTCGTACACACGCTTGAAGGTGCTATAGTCGTCTGTAGTACGTGCGCGTTAGCATTGGGACTTGCAGCGCGATCGCACATACTGACCGAGCAAACCCGGATTGCAAAAGTCAGCCTACAATTATTGTTAGTCAGCGGTGTCCCGAAGGCTCAACAGCCAACACACCATGGCATGGAACTCGCTTAGCTCGTTCTGAATTGGTGTACCCGATAGAATCACCCGGCGGGGTGTCCTCAACGCCTCAAACATGGTCGAGGTCTTATTGTTGGCGGACTTGAGTCGATGTCCTGGAGCGAATTTAGGACATCAAGCTGTAGCAAAGTAAGGGGATCATGAGTGAGCTTACCCTCGTCACAGACAATCAGACCGATGGGTGGACTAGAGATATCGCTCGTGACAAGCTCCTCGGATGACAGCTGGAAGCACTTACTTGCAGTATGCTAGGTCGCCACTGGGGAAGCTTCATCAGAGTATAATGCAAGGGAAATCTGGAAGGGGAGACTGACATGACTGAACGAAGGCGTTCGTAACCGATCACAAGCACTTGGTGAATCTTACTGCAGGAGGGTGAGAGATGCGGCGGTCACGACAGAGAAGGTACCCACGAATTGAGGAACTGCTTGATAGTCGACTTATTCTTGTCGCCAACGAACACCCCGACTCGATCCTTGCCCAGCCTGCATACAGGTCAGCATTAAGGCTCGTTCGACCTGATCTCAAGATGCCTACCACTTATGAAACTCGTTTTTCCAGTTCTAGACAGGTGGTGAGTTGTTAGGGCAGCATCATTGTGTTTACTACAGCGACACTCACGTTGATGAGCGAGACAGGGCAGACGATGAGCACCTTGCCGACTACAGGACCCGCCCCGGCATAAGGGTTTTGCTCTGCGTGTGGTGTCAGTATGACGACCGGCATATACGCAGAATTCACGCACTCAGCAGTGTCCACACGAGTGCGATGGTCTTCGGACTTTGATTAGGACTATCCTGTATGATGCACGAAATTCAGGCGACTTACTTGCAGCGTTTTCCCCATGCCCCTAGGTACTGTGTCAGTAGACGTCTGGAAGCGATGATGATGGCATGGCATACATCTCATCCGCAAGGATGCAGCCCTGGCCCTCATGCTTACGGAGTCCCATGACACACTCATACAAAAACTGTACGCCTAGGAGAGGGCAAGTCACGGTTTGCGAGTCTCTCAAGGGTAAGTCAACCCAAACGACATACCCTCTTTCTGATGTGGTCGGAGATGGCGAGCTATTACCGGGTCAATGACCACCGGAACGACGGGCAGGTTCCTGAAGAAGGGGTCAGATCCACGCTCACAGAAACAGAAAGGCCAAACTACAATACTTCTTATTGAACTTCGCCTGATGCTCCTTGCTCGGTGCTTTCATCACAACTGCACCGGGGGCGTCAGGATTGTGCCTGCATACATCGCCGGTCAGTGGCTGTCAACGCTTCTGTCCGTATTACACACAGTGGTCCTCTGGCTTTGGGCTTCGGAGCGGCCCCATAAAAAGACGACGGCGGAATGAACTTCTTCGCAGACGCGGGAGAGTTCACGGATGGACTTGAGCTGCCGGCGCCTTCCTGAGAGGTCCTTCTCGCCTCGACCAGGAAGGACGTCCTGCTTTGAGAACTCGAGGCCTCGCTGAACTCCGGGTCAACAGGCGGTTCTGTGGAGGTGCCGACTATGGGGGGTAGTTCCGATCGAGCAATCTCGCTGTCGAGCTCAACTTCTCGGTTACCGATGAAAGACCGGTAGCTGCTGTAGATCGGCAAACCGTCCCACTTCTTCGTGCCTAACCTGGGTGGCAATCATGAGCACACTGTGACGCTTGATTATATATGCAACATACACCATGCCGGTATCCGAGAGAAGTGTTAGCTTCTCCCCTTCATGCATGACATATCCGTCGCCATCCCATGTCTTGTGTTTCTTCTGCTGGGGTTTACGCCTATGTCTCGCAGTGAGCGCCACCCCCATATATACACGGACTGAGGCAGCTTACCAGTTTGCTGTCCAGTACGAGTTCTTGACATCTGACTTGGCAGCAGACTTCTCTGCTGACACCAAGTTGACCGCCTCCAGAGCGACACCGCGCTTCTCCGCAGGAGGCGGGACTATGTATGCGGGGTTCTTTCCACCATTCAAAGTCCTCGGCTTGAGCGGAACAAACTGCTTCGCGGCGCTGGGCCTCAACGAAGACGCGGAGACTTCGGGTATGCCTCCTCTTCCAAAGCACCTGCCCGACAAGAAGTCTTCTCGAGACAACCTGTGGTCAATCTCCACCTCCCGACTGCCGAGGGTGAACTCCGAGCCCTCTGCGAGTTTGTGCGTGCCTTCCACGCCGTGAGGTCTTCCACAAGCAAGCCTGTATAAACACGGTTATCACATGGAGCTTGTTGATAGGTACTGGTTACTCACTGCCTGTTATCAGAGTCGTACAGCGTGCACTTGCTTCCGCTAACGACTAGCACCGCATCCCCGTCCCACGTCTTGTGTTTCTTATACTGAGGATTCCGCCTGTACACACAGTCGCGTTTCTTATATTCACTGGCATATAATTTGCACGCAGATACTCACCATTGGACCATCCAGTACTGGTCGCCCTCCATGGCTGAGACGCCGGACGCGCCCTCGTTCTCCACTGCCTGTCGCTTGCGACTCGCGAAGTTCGGGTCATGTTGCTCGGGTTTGCGCTTGGCAGAGCTTGAGCTCGCCAGGTTCTGAAATGGAGGCATGATTCCGAATATATGCGCGTCGATGTGGGAAACGGGCGGAGGAGGAGGCTACGGGCGGTGTGGCTGTCAATGAGAAAGGCAGGAGGCGCTCGCGCCGCTGTGTAATCGACGCGTCGCGCCGCCAGTCCACGTGCTCGCGTCTGACTCTACTCACTGCTCAGCACTTCAAACTCAAGACTGCACTCACAAGCGACTGCAGCACGCATAAGAAAGTCGGGCACCATCGAACAAAGCATATACGCAGATCACATAATATTATACGCATAAGTACACCGATTAAACGAGAGACCCAGCTCCAGAGGGGCCGCTACGGCACAGCTATCCACTATCCACTATCCACTAAGCACAAAATACGGCCGTCGCTCACGCGAACGGATATTTTGACCGGTCGAGCTTCGACACCACCGGGCGCGAGGGGCTCGAGGGCATCGGGGGCCGAGGAGGGGTGGGGAACTCCGCGAGCGTCGACATCAGCTTCGTGGGCGAGTCCTCTTCGATTGCAGGTGCACCTGTGAAATCACTCAGGGTCAGCGACTGATCTCAATATTCACGACAGTGTAATAAAACGTACCAATCCCGTTCGAAGCGGTGAACAACCTCGCCCTCTCGGAAATCAACGTGCTGCTCCTAGGACCACGGGGAGCCGCGCGTGTGGGCATAGTGTTCGACCGGCTCAAGCCGGACGAGCCCATGCCCGGCAGACGCGAAGTCGGCGACGTGTCCGACGGCGTACGATGGCTCCTCTGCCAGTCGTCCGGAGGCGACGGCATCTGCGGCGAGCGGCTGATCGGCGACGGCCTCTCCTCGTCGAGCGGGCTCATCATCGTCCTCTGGCGGCGGGCGACAGGAGACGGGCCTGGTGTCGGCTCGGGCACTGCAGGCAGCGGCCCAAATGTCGACATCGGTCGGGGAGCGGCGCTGGATATGCGCCGGTTGGCAGCTGGGTGCGCGGGCAAGCCAGAAAGGCGGTTCAGCGACCGCGAGGGGGAAGGCGCGGGAGGCGCGTCCGATGGACCAACGGGAGACGGGATGCTCTGCATGGACGGGCGCGTACCGAGTGGCCGGGGTGGCGGAGGCATGGGTGGTCGTGAGCTGACGGTGCCAGAACGGCTGCGAGTGAGCCCTGTAGGAGGAGTGGGCGGCACGCGCGGAGCTGCAGACACTGGAACTGGTGCGGGCGCAGCGATGATCTCGAACTCCGGCTCCGGGGGTGAGAACGGCGCCCGCGATACAGCGGGAGCTGCAGAACGCACAGTGGGAGTGATGATCTCAAACTCAGGCTCCGGCGGCGAGAACAGGTCAGGGGTGGCTGGGCTAGGCTCCGCGACTATCACCTTGGGCAGCTCCCGTTCCTTGGCCGCACGCTGAGCAGCAAAGACCTCCTCACGGAGCTGCATGTGTGAGAACGTCGGCCTCTTGCGCGGGGGAACGGCTGTCGCAACAGGGGCCACAGGCACGGGCGCGGTAGCGAGGACTTGCTCCCGAAGCTGCATGTGCGTATACTTGGGTGCCCTGCGAGTCGCTGCCGCCGTGGGCGCAGAAACAGGCACGTTGTCCCAGGACCCGGGGTAGATCTCGATGAAAGGATAGACGGATGGGTCTGGTAAGATAAAAAGGATTAGCTGGGCTTCACTGCTGCGAGAAAGCAGGACTTACAGATGACCAAATGCGGGTAGTTGGAGATGCAGCCGGCACTGATGTGTACGTGTTCAATCGACGCCATGCTCCCCGACGCCCGAGGGTAAATCGAGAGATGCGGGTAGACTGCAGGGTCTGGGCGAATCGCAGACATTAGCCGCGCCTCGAGCGCGGTGAATCAAACACTCACAGATATCCAAGTAGGGGTAGTGGAACACTGGGGGAAGGCTGGCGTTCGAGCGCACATCCACAATCGCCAGGGTCCCCGCCGACACATCGGGGTAAACCGACAGATGGGGGTATACCGGCGGGTCTGACAGCGGTCAGTCAGAGCCAATCATGAGTGTACAGTGCACTCACAAGGGCAAACATTAGGGTAGACGGCATCGAGGTGAACGGGGACGGACACCTCTACCCGCGCGAGGGGCAGAGGCCGCCGAGACACAGGCGAGAACGGCGTCAGCTCCCGCGCGTTCTTCGGTAAAGGGGGTACGGGAGGAAGGCCGCGCTTCAATGAGGTCTTGCGAATGTGGGTCGACCTCGCCGATGGCCTGAGCGCCGACGGCGGCTTGGTAGAGGTCACGGCAGAAACGCGCGTGTGGGCAACAGGCGAAAGCACTACCGCTGGGTACACGGAGAACAGGCTATAGGGGTACACTGCAGGGTCTGTGAGACGTAGGTCAGTCAACAGTACTCTTGCATCACGCACGGACTACTACTCACATATGTCAAAGGCGGGGTACGCGGCTTCCAACTTCACGACAACGCTACCCTTAGAGGTCTGCTGCAGGGCGCGATCGTGGGCCTGTGGGTAGACGGTCGGCAGGCTCCAAGGGTATACCGCAGGGTCTTGCCAATAGTCAGGAAGTGTGATCCGCAGGGGGTTGGAATCAGAACTCACAAATGTCGAAGTTAGGGTACGTGATGGGCAACTTCACGACAACGCCGGACTCCGAAACGCCTCGGCGAGCCTTGGAGATGGGAGGGTCTGCAACATGCCGCGCGGTCAGCCAGAAATATTCGTGCCATGCACCATGTGGACTGACAGATCTCGAGCACTGGGTAATGCGAGTACACGCCGACCACGACGGCTTCCAATCGACGCTGGGGGACCGAACTGATCGCGGGGTAGATGTTGTACACGCTGTAAGGATCTGCAACACAGTAATGAGTAGATGAAAAAGCGGATTTTGAGAATATCCTACAGCCGTCATGAATCGTTAGAGACCGTTCGCCGGAGCCCAAGCCAGCGGCAGGATAGATCTCGTCGAAGCAGTAGGGATACACGGCAGGATCTGTCGAGGATCAGTATCAAAATCTACCCTGAACAATCGCAGCTCTACGCACAGATGTTGAAGATCGGGTACTGTGCCGTGAGACGCAGGGAAATCGTAGAGGTGACTGTCGTTGTTCCAGATGAAGCATTAGATACCGCAGGGTAGATATCGAAGTACGGGTAGCCAGACGTGTCTATGCCGGAGAGGTCAGCCCACACCCGTGATGCAAGCAGAGGTTCGACTTACAAGCCGAGACATGAGACTCCTCCGAGCCCGGGACGTTAAGAGTGGCGGGATATATGTCGAAGGACGGGTAGACAGCCGGGTCTGCGGAGAGAACCGTCAACACAAAGCACGACATCTACCGGCCTGCACTCACAAAGGTCGAAGATAGGGTATGCCGCGCCAGAGCTAACCGCAGGGTGACCGAGCTTACGCTCATCAAGCGACAGAATGCTAGGGTAGATGTCGAACGAAGGGTAAACCGCAGGGTAGATATCGAGGACTGGGTAGGCCGCGTCGGGGAGCATTACAGGGAGGGGAAGCTTGCGATCATCCACGGCGGAGACACTCGGGTAGATGTCGAACGAGGGGTACGCCGCGGGATAGATGTCTAGGACCGGGTAGCCGAGACTCACACGAACGGGCTCCAAGGCGTGCACTTCCGATTCCGCGGAGGAGGCGGCATACGGCCAAACTTGCTTCCAAGGAGCGGCCTGCGAATGGGACGCAGCAGGGGGAGGGAACACAAAGCCCTGCATGCGTACTGCCTCTCTGGGCTCCGCGACCTGTTCCTGAGCCTCTTGAGACTCAGTGTATGGCCAGACGTGTTGCCACGATGAGGCCCTAGCCGCGTTATAGTAAGGGTACACAAGACCGAAGGGCTCAGCGGCAGGCTCCGAGGCAACGGCAGCGGCAGCAGCGACACGGCGGAACACGGGGCTGCTAGGGACGCTTGACATACCGCGTTCGCCAAGATCAGGGGAGGGCGCACGGTAAGGCATGACGGGAGACGGAGGGAACGAGAGCGGGGCACCCCAGGACGTGGCGGTTGAGGGAGTGACGGGCCTACTAGACAAACACCGTGCGGCGATATCGATGGAAGGCGCGTACGGCGAGCTCAGTGGGGAGGGTGGGAACGAGAGCGGCGCACCCCAGCTAGTGGCCGTAGACGGCGTCGGCGGGGCATCCTCGATCATACGCCAGGCAAGGTCCGGAGAAGGCAGGCGGTCCATATACGAGATCGGCGAGAACGGGAAGTAGTCATCGTCGGGTCCAAAGGAGGTACATATCGAAGGCGTAAGGCAGACTGAGCCTTGGTGCCGCCGATCCATGTGCACCGACGGAACGCGACCATACGACGCGAGAGACTGGAGGTCGTAATCCGGAGGGCCTACCGAAGAGACAGACCAGTCGTAGTCGTCAAGATTCAGCTCCGACTGCAACTCAGTCGTACTTGCGGTTGGCAAGTCGGCCATCGTGTTGGGCATATTGGCAGGGTCAAGACTGGTCTGTCCCGTTGCCGCGAGCGGACTCCGTGCTGCCGCGGTCGCGCTCAAGCGCCAAGACATGACACGACTATCAAACTCTTTCTTCGCCGTCGCGGGCTCGTCCTCCTGCACAATGGGCGAGAGCGCCTGGAGCGCGACCGCCTGCCTCGCCGTCTGGCTGGGAGGGGACTCGTCCCGCGGGACCAGTTTAGACCCCGAACGCACTGAAGCGCCGTCAAAACGGTCTAGGAGCGAGAGCTTCTTGATATTGCGGCCGGAGTTCCTAGCAGGTTGTACGACAGAAACGGCGTCCGCTTGATCGTCCAGGGGTTCGTTAATGGACGTCTGGCTATCCCCGCGCCAATGGGAGATGGAATGGGCGCGCGAGGGCGTGACGGACTGTGGCACGTCGACATAGTCGCGGCGGGAGGACGACAGCCAGGCGTCGTACCAGCGAGCTTTCGACAAGTCAATGTCGAACTCTATCTGACCGCTGATAGGCAGCTGCTGGGGAGGCAGCGACGGCGAGCGGGCGTCGAAGAGATGTCCCCAGAGGATCGGCCAGGATTCGTCGGACACACGGGGACTGAGGGAAAGACCACCGTGTGTCGTGTGCAAATACACACAGATGCCGGTAATGCTTGGGAAGCTGAACTCCCGCGCGATAGCGCCAAGCTGACTGTTGAGCTATAGCGGAAATTAGCACGGTGGTCGGCGTGGTAACTATGTGTTGGCTTACCGTCGGATACAACGGCATGAGGAGTCCATTGGACAGCCTGCGAGTTGGGCCAGACGAGAGCGTGTGCCCCAAGTGGCCGTGCTCTCTAGTGAAGGAGACGGGCGGCAGTACGACGACCAACCATTTGATGCCTCGCTGGACGACCCGCTCTCTAGAGTCGCGGATGCCCGAGTTGACGTAGGTGACCGAGGAGCGCTTCCTATGCAAGGTCGCAAAGGGAGAGTCGATCACCGACGGGGGTTGCTGAGGCGGAAATGGTTCCGTCTCCAGTCCAGCCATATTCTGCGCGGGTGGAGCCTGATGGGAGAGGGCCTCATAGTCCGTGTCTGGAGGGGTGAGGGGGTGAGCCGGACGAGGGAAGTCGAAGAGATAGGACTTGTGAGGTTGTTGCCCGGTGGGCATGGGGGCAGTGAGATGGGACATTAGGCAGGACGGCGCGTAGAACGGGGTGGGCTGAGAGAACGAAAGGGTCGGGAACCGCGCTGTCTAGCAGCACAGAGCGGCAGCGAGAAGCGCGCCGCGGTATGTGGAAGAAGGCAGAGAGAAGGAGAGCCTAGAAGGGAGAACGAAGGGTAGCCGGTGGAGGCGACTGAGGAGGTGAAGCTGTGAATAAAACCGGCGGGGCGTGATAGTGATTGGATCACAGCATCAGACAGGCGTTAGGAATCTCCAGGGCGACCGAGGCAATCCTTGCGCTCTCGGGGGACGGCAGCGAAAGAAAACCTGCTTTCTGCTGAGTGCCCTGGGCGTGAGCGGGGAGGGAGGAGGGAGGACGAGAGACGAGTGCGGGTCCGCGGCAGACGCGCTGGGAACTTGAAGGACGTCTCTTCACCCGGCGCGGGCTGCCGGTGGCCATGGTACCACGGGCGCTTCCGCACAGCAGGCTGATCGGGACACGTCCCAATTTGGGCAAGGCTCATTAATGGACATAGGGGCACGTGCGCACCGCGTCCTCGTTCCTGCAGCCACTTTCGTCCCCGCGTCGAGCTCATTGCGCACGATGGAGAGCAGACTCGCCCAGTTCGCCGCGCTGAACCAGAAAGACAAGGGCACCGCCTACCAGTCCTTGCTTCTTGAGATCCTGTCGCGCGAGGATCAGTCAAATCTGCACGCAGATATACACACCCTCGTCGACAATGTCGTCAATCAGGAGAGCGTGGGTCTCGTCATTAGCAGAGGCATCATCTCCGAGCTTGTCAAGGCCCTCTCCGAAGGCAAGATCCGCGACACAGAGCAGAGAAAGCGCATTGTGGAGGACATCTTGAGCATTATCCAACCCCGCATCGTGAGCTATGAGGAGCAGGTGAGTGCCACACTTGCGATCCTAGGACGCTGTGGCGCTGAGGCCGCGCGTCCAGGTGAACTCACTCCGATTCCAACTAGCGGACATTCTCGAAGAGGAAGAACAATGGAGCGACGCTGCGAAGGTCTTGACCGGTATATCGCTCGATTCTGGACAGAGGTACAGTGTTATCCCGCCACACACCCTGTGTGCTTCGGACTTACCTCACGTAGGTCACTCCCAGACGAAGAGAAGTTGCGTGTATACGTCCGGATAGTACGACTGTTGCTGGAGGACGAAGACTCAGTTGAGGCCGAGCGATGGTACAACCGCGCCGCCCTGCTCGCACACACCACCACGGACAAGGAGACGCTGCTGCAGTTCAAGCTCTGCCAGGCGCGTATCAGCGATTACAGCCGCAAGTTCCTCGAGGCCGCTAGCCGATACCACGAACTCAGCTGGGTCGCTGAGATCGACGAAGAGGAGCGCAAGCACATGCTGTACGTCTTTCTGTGCCAGTCAAGCTATCCTCACCGATGCTGAAACCACTTGTCTCTCAGCTCCGCCGCGATGACATGCGCGATCCTCGCCCCCGCAGGCCCCAACCGCTCCCGCGTGCTCGCCTCGCTCTGCCGCGACGAGCGCACGAGCGAGCTGCCCTCGTTCAACATCCTCCTCAAGATGTTCCACGACCGCATCCTCCGCCCGAACGAGATCAAGGAGTTCGAGGGCACGCTCAAGCCGCACCAGCTCGCGAAGATCGCGATCTCGTCCAACGACCGCCTCGCGTCCGCCGTCGCGGACGACGACCAGGCGAACGACCCGTCGATCAGCACCCGCAAGGGCCCGTCGACCGTGCTCGACCGCGCGGTCATGGAGCATAACCTCCTTGCGAGCTCCAAGGTGTACAACAATATCACGTTCCGCGGCCTGGGCGCTCTCCTTGACCTTACCCCCGGCGCGGCAGAGACGATGGCGCGTCGGATGATCGAACAGGGTCGTCTGAAGGGCACCATTGACCAGGTGGAAAAGCTGATCTCGTTCGATGTCTTGGGAGAGGATGACGATGCGCAGGGCAAGGCCGGCGGTCTCGGCGACGTCGAGCAGGTTGAAGAAGACACCGGCGCTCCGTTCACGAAACGATGGGACATGCAGATCCGACTGACTGCAGCAAATGTGAGCGGTTTTCAATGCATGATAAGAGACATCCTTCTGACCGACCTTGTCCTTAGGTGGAAACGATCGTCCAGCATCTCACACAGAAGGGCTTGGTATCGTTCGAAGCAGTACACGCGTGAGCACGCATTACAATGTACGAGACTGTACTTCCGCACTAGCAGGCGCTGGTGGTAGAAGTCCATGCGGGGGAGTGTACGATGTGTACGACAATACATAGCATCATGGACAGACAGCATCGCGCAAGTGACCCCAGTCCTATTCGCCACCCATCTCATCGTCCCTCTTGCGCTTCTTCTCGCGCTCCCGCTTCGTCTCCATCTCGTGCCACTCGCCCTGGAGGGTCGACAGACTGCAGAATCGTGAGTATTCGCTGCAGCGACCAGTATCATGAGCTCTTACCCAACCGGTGCCGAAGCAAACGGCTCCTCCTGGTTGAAGTACGGCGCATCCAGGGCGTCGAGCGCAGTGATGCGACGCTCGGGGTTGTACGTCAGAAGCCTCTCCGCAAGATCGAGTCCAGCAGGTGTGAGCCACCTAGGTCGAAACGTACGATCAGGACAGGAGCGATTCATGATGCGTATGCCACTCACTTCTTGAACAGCTCCCTGAACCGGTTGGGGATCTCCTCCGCGGGTCGCAGAAGCTCGTACCATGGCAAAGTAGTGATACTAGGCCAATCCTCCACGGATGGGGTGCCGAGAATCTTGTACACGACATGTACTTGATGAATCTCGTCGGCGCCCTGGAACACGGGCTTCTTCGTGAACAGCTCGAGCATGATGCATCTGTTGGGCGCATCAGCACCCCCGAGGAACTCAGCAACAAACAGCCATTCAAATCTTACCCAGCGCTCCACATATCGACCTCCGGCCCGTAGATGGTCGCCCCCAGGAGGAGCTCCGGAGGTCGGTACCACTGCGTGATGACACGGTTCGTGTAGTCGCTTTTCCGGCGCTTCTGGTAGAAGCGCGCGAGACCGAAGTCCGCGAGCTTGAGCTCTCCTCGGTTGTTGACGAGGATGTTCGATCCTTTGATATCCCGGTGGATGACGCCCTTGTGGTGGAGGTACGCTAGACCCTCGAGCATCTGGCGACAGAAAGACTTGAGGTGCGCCTCTGTGAACTCGAACTGGGTCTGCGACAAGACACCGGTAAGGTCATGATCCATGTACTCGAAGACCATGTACACGGAGCCTACAGCAGTGGTGAGATTTGAGCTGAGCTGGGCATGAAAACCATACGAACACACCTTTCGACACCAATATCTCGTACAGCTGGACCACATTCTCGTGCCGCAACGACTGCAGAAGCTTGACCTCCCGCATGGCAGTGACCGGGAAACCGTCTTTCTCAGACTCCATCCTGATCAGCTTAAGGGCCACCATACGCCCGTTCGCCGTGTTGCTAGCCTTGAAGACCTTGCCGAACGTCCCTGACCCGACCTGGCCGAGCAGAACATACAGCTTCTCCTTGTCACCGACCGTCTGAGGCTGTGCGGGGTTCCTTGTTCGAGACAGACCGCCCTTAGGAACTAAGGCCGACTTCGTCTCCGGCTGTTTACTGTCACCCTGTGTTGGTGATCGGGGAGGACTATCCTCCATATCGGCAGAAGCACGACCGCGTTGCGGAGAGGCAGCACGACTGGGAGAACTCTCCCCGCTGAGACGGGTGGTCTGTAATTCGGGAGATTCAGGCTGTGGCGTCGGTGCCCGTTGTCGGGAGCGATTCGATGAATTGGCAGGGGGCGGGGGTGTATCCTCATCGTCGTCACCGGGGAAAAAGCGCTTGAGTGAATTGGAGGCCTGGCCGATCGGCTTGAAGCCAGCCTTCTTGCCCGTGCTCGAACTGGAGGCCGCCGCAATCGTGCTTTGACCGTCATTTGGTGATCGTGATCGTGATCTACGGCGTGGGGACGGTACCCTGGGGGGCGGCATGGACTTCGAGCCCCATGTGTCGGGACGTGGGGGCAGTCCAGGAAATAACTGGGCATACGGATTATCAATGACAAGCTTAGGCAGACACACGAACCCAAGACTCACATCGGAGAGCTTCCCAGTAACATTCTTGTTGCCCCCTTTACGGTTCCGCCCTTGCCCATTGCGGAAACCACCCTTCGGTGACGGCAAAACGGTAGGAGTGCTGGCGGGAGGTAGTCGATGCTTCGCTTTGGGACGTTCGCGTGGACTTTGTGTCGGACTGCGAGACCTACTGCGGCTGTAGCTGGAGGCCGAAGACAAACTTCTTCGCCTACCTCGCCCTCGACTACTAATGCTCGACGGAGGCGAACGAGAGTAGCGCCCGTCACGACGAGCATCCCGCCCATGATGCCTATCGGAGTAGCTTGGGCTACTACGACGTCCACGAGGGCTGTCATCGCGTCGTCGGCGTTTCGGAGTATCGAGCGAACGAGAACGGCTGCGGTAAGAGCGGCGAGAGTAGTACGACTCGGCTGGTGAGCGGGAGCGACCAGGCGACACCGAACGGCGATGCCGACGCTTTCCTGTCGACGGCGGCGCATTCTTCTTAGATGAAGGTACGTCTCGTCGTGTCCAGCTAGGAAGACACGACATGATTAGAATATCCTCGCATATGCGAAAAGAGGCATACGAACTTGTTCAACTGGTTGTCGTCGTCCCGCCAATTGCGCTTTTGCCGGTTGTGATTGTTACCGTTGTTGTGGTGGTTGGCGTTCCCGTTCTTCTTACCCCCCTTACCCTTATGCTTGGACTTGTTGGAGTGGGAGTTCCGGTGTTGCTGGTTCGAGTTCGAACCACCCTCCCGCCCCGCGGGCTGCCACGACGCAGAGGGTTCCCAAGCTCGATCCTCGCGATGAGAGGGCTCACCGTGACCAGACGACCACTGTCGATGCGGATCGTCCCAGGCATTTGACCCAGACGCAGCTTTGCGCGACTCCCACCCGTTGTCCCCCCGCCAATCCCGACCGCCGTCATCCCTGCGATCGTCCCTGAGCTCGCTGTCGCGGCGTGAGTGACCGCCTTGCTGGCCCGAGCGACCTTCTCGACCGTAGCCGCCAGCGCGGTCATCGTGTCGGCGTCCAGGCGTCCACCCAGCGGAGTCCTGTTGAGAATACGCTGAATGGCCCCCGTAGGGGTCGTCCGACGTGCGTCGAACGTAAGGAGAATTTCGTACGTCGTTGCGCCCATGCCTCGACCACCCATCCCCTTCTCGTGCATCATGAGGCTCCCCGCCCCGTCCCCGCTCGTCTCTGCGGTCGTACGCGAAGCGGTCAGGCGTGTCGGCCATCCGCCACGGGTCGTCGGCGTCGTAGCGACTGCGGGAGCCAGACTCGTCTCGTCGCATGTCGTGGCTGGCGCGGGTGGATCTTGGAGAACGTTTCTCGTTGCGGTCTTGTTCAAGTCGAGTGTGTGAGCCGGACAGGACGCCGCTCGCTGACTCGTGATGGCAAACCTGCACTGGGGTCCTTGTGGTCTAAACCTGGGCTCTGTCTTCTCGTTCGCTTGTCGGTATTCATGCGACTTGCAAAGGCGAGTGCCGGCGAGGTGATGGCAGGAGGCGAGATGGGCGTCGGCCTTGGACGCTCACGCGTGACGGCGCAAAGTCAAAGGTCAAGGGTTTCCCCTCTACAAACTCCCGCGGTAACTCAGACGAATCCAACACCGGCTTCTCCCAAACTCAAAGACACGGACGCGTACGCCACGGGCAGTGTGCAGGAGACTGCGAGGTAGGGTAGGTCGTGGGGGAGTCGATGGAGTCAGCAAAACATCCTGTAGCCGACGCACCCAGACAGCAATAATTGCACAACTTACATATTGAAGGAGGCCAAAGGAGGGCGTATGTCGTCAAGATCGCTATAGCAGCTACTTATACTCGAAGCATGCACAGCACCGAACAGGGGGAAGAGGATGAGACCGAGGATGCCCAGACAGCGTCGTGGTACAAGCTCGAGGTTTGACGCACCGCCAATCGAGGTGCCGATGCAGACGTCCTCTGGGCATGAATCTCGAAAACAAAAATCTGGGCCTCTGCTCGTGCTCTAGGGCTATTCTTGAGCAGTGCCAACGGTGAAAACGTTCCGTACCATGTCAGCGAACCCACGGAAGGAGGTCCATGTGGTGGTAAACTAAACTGTACCGGCCTGCAGGTCCGCGCGGCGTGAGCCCACATGTGGGCGCCGCCCGGACAGTGACCGCTAGTGACACAGCCGGTGCACATACCCCAGACACGGCAGAGTTACGATCTACAAGTCCGACGAGGTGCAAGTATGGTACAGGTGCTAAGAATACATGGTCCGGATGCAAGGTGATATACAAGCTAAGCGCTTTCGACCGCTCATTGAAGAGGGCACTGAGGAGCCCCTGCCCCGCCGCTCTCAGCCATCTGCCGCGCGAGTCGGTAGTACAGCAGGAGATTGGAAAGCTCTCCTCTCGCAGTGGCCGCTTCTGCATTCCGGTCCATGATCGCATCAGCCTTGTCAAGGCGCGAGAATTCGCTGGGGCCCGATGTAGGAGCGAAGAGCTGTGAATATATTAGTTGGATAAACCCATGATACCCGCCACACGAATACGCACCTTGACTGTGGTGTCAATGCCGCTCACAGCGACAAGAGGCAGATGGGGATGCCCCTCGATGACATTTACGACGGTCCCATCGCCCTCGAGGATGTCGTGCAGCCGACCGGTGTCCTTCTCCCACATGAACCAATTGCCATCGTCGGAGCCAGAAACGACGAACTCGTCCCGTGGGCCCAAGAAATTGACTTCGGAGAGGCCCGAGTTAGCATACGCCAAAATGGTCAGAGCTTGCCGACTCACCATCCTTGACAGTCTCCACATTACATGCCCCAGCAAAGCGGGCTCGAGGCATGATGGTAGGCACTCTCTCAAAGCGTTCATCACCCCTGGGCTCCTCTTCCTCTTCTTCCTTTTCTTCGTCGCTGTCACTGTCAGCCTCGCGGGAGTCCGGGTCTTCATCCATATCAGACGCTTCGCCCTCAGTCCGCTGCTGTTCGCGTGCTGGTGATGGGGTGCTCTCCGCTCGTATCCGCTCGATGTCATCGTCCATGAGAGCGTCCCTCTCAGACCATTCTTCCCGTATTGCCATCTCGGAATCTGAAGACGCCTCAACAGGAGGCTGTCGTCGTTTCTGAGCCTTATTGGGCGGTAGAACCGAGGGCTCTGTCGTCTTCATACTAGACGGCTGGGGGTCGTCCTTGGTAGAATAGAGATACACCGCGTCCGCGCTATAGGCTGTATAATCATGAGAGCAGCTCCAAATCCGAGGTGGCAAGGTACGTACACAACAGCACCTCATGGCCATTGCTTGTAGCCATTCTCGCGCCTGTGATATGTTCTAGACCCTTGCGTTCGTGCTGTCCTCGGGTTGTGCGCCCGAACCTCCGTACACAGGTGGTGACCTCGTCCTGACTAGGAAGCTGTCCCCACTCTTCGCGGAAGTGGCGGCCAGCATGTCGTCTATCAAAGAGATAGCCCTACAAAGATTTAATGTTATCGCACAACACGGACCGCACGCTACTCACATACGGAGAGGCCCCTGCTACCACAAACTGGTATGGAGTCAAAGGGGATAGGGACAACGTTGACAGCTCATGGTTGAGCTGCACCAATGGCGCGGGACATGAGTCTGAGGTGCATGAATGAGGTACTCTGAGGTCGTGCTGGCGCACTGTACCGTCCTGCGCCAAAGGCCTCCTTTTAGATCCAACATCCCACGTCTAGAGCTCTCGAGACGTACCTCTGCTACTGTGAGGAAGAGGTCCGGGCTATCCTCAGTCACGATGCGTTTGACCCGCCCATCATGACACCTCAAGATTCGGATGGCAGCTTGACGTGAGTGGTAGTGCGTCTCTCCGTCATCCCCAGGATACCCAGCGGCCTTCTCATGGTCAAATACGCGGACTTGATTGTCACCAGCCACAGTAACGCTGGGTACCACATATCAGCAACTGCGTAGTCTTAGGGGCGACATTGATTGTACATACATACGAGACGAGTGAGGGAGCATTTGCGCATTGAATATGTTTGCGCGGTGCCCAGTGTGGATGACGGTATCGCATACGAAAGGATAGCCTTGTGTAGTGTCCTCGTTGTCTAGTCGCCACAAACGAACCCTACAGCGCGATGAGCCCTAGGCATTCCTACATTCCGCGACGAGTACGTACGTTGTATCATCTCCAGCACTGATGAGCACGGAGCCATCTCTGGCCCACGAGAGCGCGTTGACGCAGCCAGTATGCCCTGTGGTCTCGCTCCCTAGAACATTGACGCGGTCTAACTTCCCAGCGAAGTACGAGGTGGTCAAAAGGTCAGTCTTGTGGTTATGAGCTCGAACCGACGTTGGCGCAGTCGACGCAGTTGCCAACACGGCGTCCAGAGGACTATGGCGCATCTCAGCCGTTGATTTGATCAGGAAGATGGAATGAAGAGGATATGCATGAGAGCAAGAATTAGTTCAAAGTCAGGAGCATCGTGTCCGAGAGCCGAGTACTCTCGACGAACATGTCTAGAAGCAATGGGCGCTTGCGCGTCAAGTCTGCAGACTGACGGGATTCATGACATCATCACTATCGACAACCTAGGGGCGAACATATCATTCCGAAGGCGGTGATAATTGTACAAGTAGGTATCATGAAACCGTAACACAGGGATCAAGCAACCGTCCAAATCCAGACCGGAATCAGCGAGATCACTTCGCAAGGGCGAACCCAACAGCATCCCTGCCAAGGTCGTACACGGTGTAGTACTTCCGGAGGAAGACGTCACCTACAAAAGATATCCTTAGCATCTAGCCCAACGCAGGGCAGAGGTAGACACATACCAACAATCCATAGTGAGCCGCCACCAGGCAGGTTGATGTCCATGCCGGTGAATGAGGACATGCACGTGCCCTGGACCTCCAGGATGTAGTCGGTGCCCTTCAGCACGTAAGGCTTGCCGTTGAAGTACAGCGTCAAGTCAGGGAGGTTGGGGACCTTGGCACAGTCCACGGTGTACTGGCCGTTCCAGGACTTCTTGGCACCAATTTGGGCGTTGATCATCTCCGCAAGGTCGCTCGGAAGAACGATTAGCGAGGTTCCTAGGTTGCGCGTTAGTATATGGGGTCGTGTAAGGCTTCGACAAAGACTAACCGGTGTCGATGGCAGCACCAGTGTTCTCGAGATCAAGTTCTTCGTCACCCAGGGCGATCTTCTCCAGCTCGACCTCCCAGTACGCCCTCCTCCTGACAGGGACGTACTCCAGCTTGCCGGTGTACGCGTTGTCGTCAATTCCACCGAAGATAGCCTCGCCGCCGTCGTCCTCAGAGTCGCCAAGGCGGAAGGAGAAGACAGGAGAGTCGACAAGCTTCTGGTTGACCATGTTGTAGAAGGGCGGAACGATGCGGTTCACGGAGATAGTGTCGTACGCCAGACCGAGGATACCGTCGAACCTGATGTCATTGGTCAGAGATGAACGGTGGACACGGCACAGCGCAACTTACTTGCCAAAGGCAAACGCAAGCCCGGGCTCCTTAGTAGCCTCAGCGAAGTCTTGATGCTTAATGGTAACATCACCGATAGTCAAGACATCTTGAGAGACGAAGCCCTCCATGGACCCGGATCCGTATTGGATGGAAAACTCGGAACCGTTGGCCTTGTACGTGGACGAAGCCGTAGAGTCATACTTGTTGTGCAGGAAGCACGCGATGGAAGTGCACTTGGTACTCGGTACCCACAAGTTGCTCGAACTAATCGGCTATTTGAGCACAAGGGCATGGAAGTTGTATCGCCAGACTTACCCGGTGTCGAGAACAACCTTGAACTAAATCCAACGTGAGTTTAACATGCCCTCAGGATGCCACGTGTTAACTTACCGACTGCGGAGGCGTACCCAAGGTAATCTCAGCGAAGTATTGGGCGTTCATGAAGTCTACACGGACGCGTTAGCCAACGAACAAATGAACCAAGAAAGCCGCCGTACTGCTCAGGGGAACGGTGTGGCCTCCCTCGGCAGTGAACTCGTCTTGGGTCCAGAAGAGTTCCTCGCCGTCGCGCACTGACGGGCGAGAGAGGCGAACGTCGCGACCAATACCCGCGCCGAGGGGGGTTTGGGAACCACCACCATACTTCTCAGCGAGGTAAGCACTCTCCATCGCGGGGTTGGAAGTCGCGGGAGGAAGCTTCTTGAGCTTCATCCTGTGCACGCCATCGGCGGCGACAAAGGGGAGGAGGACGAGGGGGGCGAGCCTGGAGAGTATCATGGTGGTTGGGGAGCAAGAACAGGCGCAGCCAACCTGGGGTTGTTACCGCGCGCGAGGGGTGACGTTGGCCCTCATGGCATGACTTCCCCCGGTCTCGGACGGAGCTGCGCCGGCCCCACACTCAGAAGCAGGGGCCACGGCCGGACGCTGGCCGAGGAAAGGCTGCTTTTGGTGATCCGCCGGCCGGTGTGACCGCCACGGTCCTCGACGCGACGCGGGGTCCGGAGTCAAACAGCGTTGGAGGACGCGCACGGCCCCTACTCGTCCTCTGTATGCACAGAATATATGCGTGATCTTCTGCTCTCTCGCCAACCACATCGTCGTGTTGCCACTACGGAATGGCCTCAGCGGTGCGCCCACGACGGTCAGCGTCGACGCCAGAGCTGGACCCGTCAAACTTGAACACCGTCGAACGCCTCATCTTTGCACAAGCCGTCCATGAGTTTGGAACGCGTGCATGGCCAGAGGTAGCAAAGCTGCTCTCCAACCATCCCCTCATCTCCCAGCCGAAGCACACGTTCACACCGCAAGTCAGTCATGCAGTCCTCCTGTCAGGCTCATAACGCGTGTATCTTACGTATTTCTGCTGTGTTCAGTCGTGCTCCGCCCTTCACCAACGTCTCATGGAGGAAGCTGGTCTTGAATGGTGAGAGACAGCCCAAGCAAATCGCCACGAATGCTCATGTAACTCCCTCTTCCAAGGTCCGAAGCAGACGTCGGACCCCGATGTGAGTTTGTCAATGATTCGAGGCATGGGATAGTCGCGAGCTGAGCTTGTAGCAGAAAAACATCTAAAATTGGCACAACGGTACTATGTCGCTCGAGTGAAGGAACTCAGGGAACTGATCGCAACTGAAGAAACCAAATTCAAGTAAGTCCGCTCTGAGATGAGGAGCAGCTATGTGTATTCATTGCAAGTGTACAGGAAGCTGGTCACTGAAATCGACGAGATTCGCAGTGGCGCATGGGACGAGAAAATACGGGCATCCATAAGCCTCGAGGCTGAGCCCAAGCCACCACCAGAAGTCGTCGAGGCTTCGATGGACGTGCCGCAAGCAGCCGAAAACGTAGAAATTACCGAGAATACTACTGGTCCGAATGAACCTCTTGCGGATGTCGAAGTGGCGCGAGTAGGTCGGATGCTTGTTACCCAAGGGTCCGGATCACTGAACTGCACCAGGAAGCGGAAGAGCCCGCACCCGAGCACGACGACGCGGTCGACGACACGAAGCAGACCGAAGCCACTCTTGATGCCGAGGAGAGGGTACGTAGGATACGCCCATCGCGGGCTAGGACGATAAAACTAACAGGGGACGCAGCAAGAAGAAGGCTCGGACAACGAGGCCGTGGACGAGCTGATCGGCAACTTCACGTCTGAGAAGAATGCAGACGAATCGCGGGAGGACGAGACTCCGGCGGCACCCGGCGACGACTTGAAGGAGGACCAGCCGGAGGGTATGGATGTGGATGAAGGCGTTGAACAGGACGCGGAAGCCGCAGCAACTCCCCAGCCGCCCGTGTCCTCCGAAGACGCCTCGCAGGAACCGGAATCTCCAGAAGTGCCCATCAGCGCAGCCCAAGACTCCACCTTCTCTCGGAGCGAAGGTCAGTGTGCTCATGCGTGGCGCGGGACAGTCGCTCATGGTCCGGCAGGGAAGCGTAAGGCGTCGGACGCCGACCTGGATGCCCAGCGCGACCGGAAGCGAGCTAGGGAAGAGTCTGAGCCTGCAGACGAGGACGAAGGTAAACACTTCCGCTCCTTCGACCGTTTGCTCGCCTCCACTGACACCTTCGAACAGGTGCCCCTAAAGCACGCCGGAAAGAACGTCCAGGCGGGGCAGACGCCCCCGTCGTCTCGAAGCGCTTCCAGAACGTCATCGGCATGCTGCACTCCCAGATCTCCGCCCACCGCTACGGCAACATCTTCCACAACCCCATCAAGAAGTCGGAGGCACCGGACTACCACGACATCGTCAAGCGGCCGATGGACCTCAAGACGATCAAGTCCAGGGTGAAGGACGGGCTCATCTCGAACTCGCTCGAGTTCCAGCGCGACATTTACCTCATGTTCGCGAACGCGATGATGTACAATAGGCCGGGCTCAGAGATTTACAACATGGCTGAAGAGGTACGTGCATTGTCATGGTAGCAGTAGCCAAGACGCTGACCACTCGTCCCAGATGATGATTTCCAGTGAGCGTGAGATTAACGCGTTCCGGCAGACCGAGGGGTTTCATCGGATGTAGTAGTGCCTCTGTATGTCAAGTTCAAGAGATATATGCAGTGATATGCGATACATGGTATACGATAGTCCTTTACGCAGCAAGTACAACACGAGAGGGGTGCAAAAATCGATAGCAAGGGGGGACACGTCCGCTCAGAACCAGGGTACGAACAACTCCGTCATCTTCACCAGGCTGATAGGGTTCGTCGCAGTAGAGATCAGGTTGGCCACCGTCTGGACGACCGGCGTGGTGCTCATGTTTTGCGCGTTCTGCTGTAGAGCCTGCGAGGCACACAGCATGTCAGACTATCGTTAGGAGTATGAGAGAGGTAGTGCATACCTGGTCGCGCTCGAGCTTGCAGGCCATAGTCTCCGCGCGCTTCACGACGCTGTCGATGTTCGCGGCGACGTGGAGGCGGAAGTTCATGTCGATCTGCGGGACCTTGCCACGATGATGCTGGTGCAACCAGGTCATGACCTCGTCTCGGGCGAAGAGGCATAATTGATGCTCCAGATCGTTCTGCAAGGGGACACAGATGAGCACCGGGGATACGAAGAAGAAGAGGTGGTATAGGCATACCTCCGGCTCAGTGAGACAGCGGCCGATGGACATGATGCCGCATGCGAGGATGCCCTCCGTGAGGATGGGCCCGAGGAGATGCTGCAGGTTTGGCGTGAAGCGGAAGGGTACGGCGTCGGGGGAAGTGAAGTACGGAGCTTGTGCAGTGAGTCCTATTCCGAGCCGTCAGTAAGTGGATAGCACAACAGATGAATGATGACCGACCTGGGAGGATCTCGCTCATGGCGATCTGACCCGACCCTCTCGACCAGTGGAAGCGAGAGGGAAGACGGCTACCAAGGCAGAGGAGGTACGTCATGAAGCTGACAGAGGCCAGCTGTAGCGCAAACTCTTTGCGCATGCGCCATAACTCGCTGGGTCCATCCATCGTTCGGATCATGTACTGCATCCCAGACCGTGAACATAGCTCGTCAAGTCAGAGGGTAGACGACGTACGCGAGTGAGCACATCCTCTGAACATAGCTTCGCCACGACGTCGTCGAGAACTTCCTTCTTCAGCATGTAGAACTCTCCCTTGTTGGGCTGCGAGCATAGGATTCAGTTAAGTACCAGGCAGGCACATGGGTGAACTCACCAGACGTCCGTTCTTCTGCTTGAACTCCCGCATCGCGATCTTCACCTTCTCTCCACTCATCATCACCGGTTCTTCCCTCGCCATCCCAGAGTCCTCGCAGTGTTTGTCGTAGATATCGCCAAGGGTAATGTACGAGGCGTCGTTCTGGAGAAGCCGCAAGTTGGGTGCGCAAGAGACAGCGGCCGGCAAGTGGAAGTGGAGGTTGCGTTTGCGGGACTCCTTCTTCCGGCTCAGGGTGCTGGAAGGCATGCGATCAGGATGCTGCGCTTCAGATGCAGTTGGGGGGTGTATATAGCATACCTATTCAGAACGCGGAAGATCTGCATCGCTCTCTCCTCCCGCCGACAGTGACGTCCGGAGGGAAGCTGGACGGCGAATGATGTCGTCGAGCCGTCGTGGCCCTTGATTGTCAATCTTCGCCAGCAGTACCCATGCGAGCGGCAGTTCTCGTATTTAGGACCAAACCTGCGGATTCGAACGAAGTTCTGATTCGTGTCCTTGTCCTGATAGTATTGTTAGCATATCCTAGAGGCCAGGCGGGGGTGACGTACCTCGGTATACTGGCCCGGAACCTCGACTTCATCGAATTTTGTGTACTGGAACTCGATCAAGTAGTGGCTGAGGTTGTCGAGACTCTGAACTCGTGGACGAGCATCGAGCAGCCGCTCGTACTTGTCTCGCCATTGCTGTAGCTTGCGAATATACTCCTGCAACGTAGGCTTACTCTTGATGAAGTCTTCCTCGTAGTCCCTCTTCGTAATGTTCAGTATCCCCACTCACTGTTGAACAAGCAGGAACTTACACGAGCGGAGCCCGACAAGTTGATCGCAAGACGGGTCAACGTAGTTACAGTAGAGGGGCTCAGCTGGCCATCGTCGTCGTTCGACATGCGCAGGATGTATTGCTATCATTCTCGTCAGATAAACGCCACTAGGGCGAGCGGATCATGACATACCTGCATCGCATCTTGCAACAGCATGCACGTTAGTCGATAAATCTCCTCTTCCGACGATGCCTTGAAGCGCTGAGCGATCTGCTCGACCACGGTCTCCAGCGTCAGGATGAGTAGGGGGAACGCCGTCTTCAGGATTTGGACGATCTCGTCTATGAGCTCCCATGATTGACGTGTGAGGGACGGGATGGAGAGTTCGGGAGGAGGAGGCCTTGGCGCATTGCTCGGGGTTCCCTGAGCACCGTCCTCGGCCTTCACGCCTAAAAACCCTCTCATGAGATAATATGGCCTAAACGTTCAAGAAATCCGCATACCTTCTCCAGACGGGTTTGCACGAGCTGCGGCCGCGGCCGCGGCTTGGGCTGCTTGAGTAGCCTGCCGCTTGACCAGATTCATGTCTTCTTTCGTGGTACGAAGAGGGAAGAACAGCGCCTGCGCCAAGCGTCAATAACGTACTCCACGGTACATCTACGCTATGAATCACCTGAGGGTAGAGCTTCGCCAAGTTCAGCAGGATGTATCTGGCTTGCTTCGCTTCCCGCTGCGACACCGACAAGCACAATTGGGGGATCAATGCGATCCAGTACCAGTAAGCTGCATCGCCCTTGTATCGGTCGAAGGCCTGGGCTATCGCGAATGTGTTGTCGTCGACGCTGAGCAACCATAGCACGCGGGTAAGAAGGGGTCGGCTCTTCCTGTTCTTGTACAACCCCGCGGCTTGGAGGTAGCAACTGACGGCATTGGACGCGTACGACAACTCGCCAGGGAACTCCTTGAACATCTTATCGTTGTACTTGCCCCATGCCGCCCACGCCTTCGCCTGGAACATGTCGAGTTGGACTGCCTGCCCGAACGCGCTGTTCGCCTCATCGTTGCGGCCCAGCTTGGCATGGAACATGCCCTTCAGCGTGTAGAACTCCGCCTTCTGTGTGTTGGAGAAGTACATGAGGTTCGTGTTGTTGATCACCTCCAAACCCGCCTGCAGATCCCCCGGCTTCTGGTAGTGGCACCGGGCTTGCTCGCGCAGCTTGAGGAACGCTTCGGAGATCTCGATGTTGGGAAGTGTGTAGATACGGTTGAGAGAGGTGAAGCAGACGTCCAATAGCTCGTGTTTCCGCGCGACGTGAGCAAAACGGTTGATGATCCACGCAGTCTCGTGGTACCCGCGGTATCCGAACGTGTTCTGGCTGCCAGATGCAGCGCTGCCTTGGTTAGCGGGGGTGATGAGGGGTATGTAGGCCTTGTTGATTGCATTGAACACGTTCTGCCGCCAAGCCACAAGGTCACTCCAGATGGAGATGTCGTCGCAGACGTTGGGTAAACGCTCGCGCCAGGCCTGTAGGAGCATCTTGAGATCCGATGACTTCTTCTCCAGATTCTGCGCATTCGTGATCGCGAGGGACGCAAAGATTTGAATCGCCTCTTGCAACTCGACAATCTGCTGGAAGTGCTGCAAAACTGGGATGTGGGCGACAGAGAACTGATGGGGGAGGTTAACCCATTTGCGCAGGGCCAACTGCATCGCATCTTCCAAGATCTTGTTGTAGTCCGGGTTTTTGTCCGGAGCGGGAGACATCTTGAGAAGGCCGATGAAGGCCTCGAAAACGCGCCGCCGAGGAGTGGCCACGTCTCGTAGCTGGCTGACGTATTCCTCCATTTGCGCCCGCTGTTCCACCCAGTCCTTCGTCCGCCATGCGCTCTCCAGAAGCAGGTCGATGTTCTGTTCTTGTTTTCCCAGTTCGAACAAGATGTCCCACTGCTGTAGCTTCTCCTGCGCGAGAATCCAGTGGTCCTCCCAGAGACAGAACTCGGACTCGGAGTATGGGAGGGCGCCCGACCTGGTACGAACTTGGGCGTATTCGTACATGTTAGACGCTTGCTCCCACATGCCGGCTTGCTCCAGCGCGATGCCTGCGTTAGTCTCCGGGTACAAAGACCGCCGGCGCCAGAGTCCGTAGAAGACGTCCTCCTCAGCCAACTCCGCGTACAGTTCGGCCAAGGAGTCATAGATGGTGTCGCGGACCACGATCTCGTCCTCGCGAACGTAGGACAAGGAGTTCTCCAGCATCTCCGTGGCGATGTGCCAAGCGCCGAAGGTCTTCGCGAGATACTTGACGAGATGAGGAGGGAGAGTCATCGGAGAAGAGCACGCTTGGATCCCGGCGAGGAGACTGATGATGACGTTGGGTCTCAACTCCGCCTGGCGAATGTGGTAGTCCTTGCTGAGCAGTGTGATCATGTGGTGAGTGATGTCGGCTTGCTCTCGTCTCGACAAGCAGGTCCATGCGGCGGAGAAAGCTGAAACCCAAACGTTGTGTGCGACCTGTTTATCCACGAAGAGCAGACGCTGCATGGGCTTGATGAACGAAGACGCGCGAGCCAGCTGGAAAGGTGGGGTAGTCCATCCCGACTCGAACGTGCCTCGACGTTCTGGTGAGACTACCAGGTCGCCCTCGACAGCTCCGAGTAGCAGATGCAGGGCAAGGTGGATCCAATTGTGGTCGGCCAAGGGTTCCCAGCTCTGTACACCCAGAATGTAGACCAGCCTGCTGTAGAGAGAGCGGGGCACACTCATGTCTAGGAGATCGACGAACCGCTCGCGGATGGTGTTGTCCTCAGCACGACAACCGAGAAGGAAGGGATGCTCCAGGCGCGTAGTGAGATCGCTGCGGCGAAGTGAGGTGTCGGTGTAGATGTCGTATATCAGCTCGAGGTAGTTGTTGAAGAGCGGTCCGGCTGAGGTGCGGGTCTCGTAAGTCACCATCTTCTGCAGAAGACTGGCCTTCTCCTTCATCGTCGGGTATGCGTCGCGCTTGTTCATGGCCCAGTCCCTCGCTATGTCAAGCATGTACCGACAGAGGGCAAGGCTCTTCGACTTGTCAACAAGGACGACGAGAGTACTCAGCAGCCACTTCCGTTGATCGCCCAAGTGGACGACCGCGATGTGGCATACCTCCAGGATGGCGATGAGGATCCGAGCAAGCCCCTCGTACATCGGGTTATTCTGGGAAGGCGACTGGATGTGGTCCTTGGCGAGCTTGCTGAGCAGCTTCATGAGGTTGGAACAGTAGGGCTCGATGCGCTCCGGGGCTACCTGCACGACCGTCTTCAGCACGAATAGAGCACCCCGCAGCATTTTCGTGCTCTCCGAGGTCCTCAAGTTGTCCATGATGGCTGTATGGACCGCTGTGTGGAACTCGGAAAGTTCGCTCTGGGGTATCTCCTCCTCCTTGGGGAGCGGGAACAGCCGAAGTAGCTTATCGACAACGGGGTAGAGAGAGTCCTGTAGAGAGGGGTCCTCGCCGAACATTCCCTTGCGGACGAGCTTCGTGAGGATGGAGGCGTTGTCCCGGAACCAGGTGTCATCTCTCTCAGCAGTAACCAATTGCAGGACCTTCGCCGAGCTCTGGGCTTGCAGCTTGGACGTGTCGTCGGTCCACTCGCTCTGTATAGCAATTGTTTATAAGTGCTGAGCCGTTGACTCAAGAAAGGAGTCTCACCTGTTCGAGTATGCGAGAGAAGTAACCCAACTTGATTGTGACATCACCCCACCCGCTTGGGGCGATGAGGTTCCGGAGGAGCGTCAATGCACGCGGGACGACTATCGTTCGTGATTGTACATCGAGCGCCGAGGTTGAGAGGCGTATCAGGTAGCTGACCATATTCTCACGGAACCCAAGAGGAGTAATCCACTCTTCGGAGGGCGTCGAAGACGAGGTAGCTGTGGCATTGGCGGCTGTGGCGGACGTAGCCTTCTGCTCCCAATCGAAGATCACTTGGATCAGCTCGATGGATAGGATCCTCGACTCGATGGTCGAACCCGGGCTCAGGCCGAGTTTCATCAAGTGGTTGACGATGTGGGGGATGAACAGCGCGCGCACGGTGTAGAAGAGCGCAGGCTGTGCGACGATGAGGTGATAGACGAGATGAGTCTGGGTGGTGTGGACGCCATCTTCGGCGAGGAGGCGCCTTGTGGTCTTCGCCCACTGTGGGTACCCGGGTTCAGATGACTGCGAGCGCAAGATAATGGGTGCTAGAACGTCCAGAGCCCCTCTGACGAGATGCCTGCCCTCCGAGTGAGGGCCCTTGAGGAGGCCGGTCCAGAGACGTAGAAGGAACTTCGGGGGACCATCAAAGACATCGAAGAAACGTGCCGCGAGAATATAGGCACTGTGCTTGAGGAGAGGGTCCTCGTTGATTATGAACAGCCACGTGCACTTGATGATGTCCTTCTTCGCCTCCTGCAGGTACTCCGAGTAGTACTGGACCATGATCGTCGTAAGCCGCAGAAACTCGATCTTGACCATGTCGTCGGCGCCAGGAAACGCTTCCTCCATGGTTTCTGGAGAGCCCAGAGGCTGCCAGATGCGATGGTGCAAGCGCTGGACGATGTCTGCATCGACGAGCCCTCCCTTCACCGTAGAGTGCGTGCCATGCATTTGGAGCATCGGGGTGATGACGAACTGAAGGAAGAGAGCCTTCTGAGACCAAGTGTAAGACTTGTCGTCGAACCAGATGAGGAAACGAAGGAGAATGTTCCTGCGGAATGCAAGGCTCTTGCTCAAGGCGACATGGCGATAGAGGAACTGGATGATGCTGACGAGGTCGAGGGGCTGGCGACGGATGAAGACGTTGATGAGGTCGAAGAGGATGTCGATGCGCGGAGACTGCTCCAGGGCCTGCTTGAAGATGGAAAGCATGAGAGTGTGCTTCTGAAGCAGCTCTGTGGCCGGCGCCGTAGTAGACTCCGCCAAGGGCTCCTTCCTCCACAGGTCGAGGACAGCATCGACAGCGTACTGGTTGTCGAGGACCCACCCAGGCACAAGCTCGGCGAGATCAGCACAGAGCAAGAGACCAGGGGACACCAGGTTGTGATCTCTCCCCTCCAAGCACGTGGTCACTATGACGCTAGTCCTTGCATTCAGCTCTCGCATGAGATTGGGCGCTAGTCCTGCGCGCAGGATTCTCCGCAGCGTCTGAATCTGCTTCGGGAACGCGAGGTGCTTGACGAAGTAGTCCATAGCGTCGGACGGGTAGCGGTCCAAGTATTTGGCCAGAGGCACGGAGAAAGGACTCTCGCCGGAGAAGTGGAGGCCGGCTTCGGTCTGCACGATCGCGTTCACAAGGCTCTCTAAGAAGATGTTGGCCGCAGAGGGAAGGAGGTGGAAGATATTCGCGAGGCACACCAACTTCTTGATGCCCTCGCTCTCCGTGAGCGGTAGGCGAGGGGACGAGAGGAGTAACTGCGCAGGGTCGGCGACGATGCGGAAGTGGTCCAAGAGCTTGTGCCCGATCTCCACCTTGAAGTAGTTCGTCAGCAGCTCCAGGAGACGGGCCAACCCTTCCAACCCCGGGATCGAAAGCCTCTTGGGGTCAGCGAGGTTCATCAGGATGGGGCGAAGACCCGTCTGCAGCAGCTCCTTCGGAAGCCTCGACTGGTGGCTCAGCACCATCCGGAGACCCTCGTGCGCAACCTCCTTGATCTCTGGGGTAGGTGAGTAGAGAGACTTGAAGTACACAGTCGTGACCCTAGACCACATGTCAGTCGCCGCTGAGATTGACAGAGATGACTACTGACCTCTGCCTCGTCTGGTGCTGCTTCTGGAAGAAGTCTGTCATGGGCATCGACGCGGTCAGGAGCTTGATGCAAGCGACGCGTAGCTTGATGATGTCCAGAGTGCTCTGCCGTCCGTTCGTCCTCCCCACCAGCGCCATGTCATCCGCATCCGCCAGCGCGAGAGTCTCATGCAAGAGACGGAGGAGCTCGTCGTTGAGGTCCGGGAGGGGCGGCTGCAGACTGACGCAGTACCGGATGCCCTCGATCATGCCGATCTGCAACGGGAAGGGGAGGGCTCGCAGCGGCTTGGTGTATATGGATGCGAGCATGCGGTCGCGATGCGGCATGAGCAAGTCGTGGATAGACTTCTTGCTGAGCTCAGCGAGTAGGGCGATACAGTCTTGCGCCGCCTTTCGCACGATGGGGTTCGGGCTGGAGAGCTCCGCGAAGAACAGCCCGACGACGTGAAGGACTCGATTGTCCCGCAGCGGCTCGCCATCGCTCGCGATAGAGTCGTCGCTGCTGACACGAAGGACGCGATGTAGGACATCGACGACGGTACCGGCGTCGTGCGGGAGGTCGTGGGGCATGTCCTTGAGGACATGCAGGAGCATGCGCACGAGATCCACCTCGCGCTCGTTGACCCATCGTACGCCGAGGTCGGGGATGTTCGTCATGACCCGGATACCCCCACAGCCTGCGCTCCGGCATACCCAAGCTTCCTCGAGGCACAACGACAGGAATCGGCTCGCAATCTGATGCAACGTCACCACGACGTCGTTCACGGACACCTCCGTAGTGTTGACCATACCGGCGAGCTCCCTGATGGACGCGCCGACGAGCTCAAGAGCCTTCTGTGCTTCTTCGGGTTTGTCGCGAGCCAACCCGTGCTGCAGCGCGTCAAGATAGCAGGTAAAGACCGGGCTAGGATAGCGACGGGTGAGGGGATCCTTGACCGCGTTGCGCCGGACTTCCGACGTGAACATGAAGCGCGAGAGGTCCGCCAGAGCCTTCTCCGCCTTCTCTTGGACTTCGGGGACGTGCAACGCGTCGTACAGGTTCTCCAGGCACCTCACGAAGAGCTCTTCGCGCTCGCGACCCTTGACTCCCTAGACTCGTGGCGTCAGATACCACATCCCGATGATGTTGTCAGAACGAACGCACCTCATGTAGAACCAAGCTCAAACACTGCTCCAGGTAGTTGTAAGCCGCCGGGCGGTACTGGGGCCCGTACTTCGGCGTCGAAGTAAAGATCTTGGCCGACAGCACCGACATCGGTGTCAACTCGATACTCCCCATCTGCGAACCGAAGGAGAAGCGTGCCATGACCGGCTCGACGTGGGTACGGTAGGACAGCACGGGCTCCTTCTCCAGCAGCTTGCGGTTGCGCCCACCGAGTTTACCGAGGATGCGGATCGTCGTATGGGAATGATGGTGGCTGGCAGGGACCGGCTTGAGGAGGTCGTGCAGCGCCTCCATGAGCTCGCGGAGGACGGTGTTGAGGGTGGGATCGAGGAAGTCGGGCGTCAGGTTATCGATGCACAGCTCAAGCGTCCGGAGTCCTTGTGAGATGAGATCAGTATTTCCTCGCAATGCCAAAGCGAGCGGCTTCATGAGGTACGAGAGGTAAGGAATGAGGTGGGTTAATCGCAGGGGGACGGTGAGGAAGAGCTCCACGATCATGTCGCGGCTACTTGCATCTGCGGTCTGAAGTTGCCGATTGAGGCCTTCCAACATGTCCGGAAGCAGGGGGAGGACCTCCTTATACAGCAGCTCAAAGCGGCCACCACCTCCACCAATAGAACGGAACAGCCCGCGGAGGAGGTGGAAGTAGTTGAGCGGCCGCGTGGTCTTCGCTGCCAAAGGGAAGCACTCCATAATCAGCTTGCTGAGGTGCGATGCCAAGATCGACTCGTTGAGCTGAGGGAACGTGATCACCGCTTGGAAAGCCATTTTGTATGAGCGAATGAGCATCGCGGCGGACTGGGCGTTGTAGTCGCCTAGCTCGGGAAGTCGATCAACAAGATGCCGGAGGACAATGGCTACCAGTGTAGGAGATGTGGCCTCCTTGGTGAACAGCCCATTGGCGAGTTGCATCAGGAGAGGTCGTTTCTCAGCGGCGGCGAGGAAGAACGAAATCTTCCGCGAGAGGACCTCTTGCAGAGTGTGGACGTTGATCTCGGCAAGAGCTCCGGAAAGCCATTCCATTGCGTCGTGCGCGTCGCGAGAGTCGGTGTCGAAGAACACTATCGACCGCACGCAGCTGACGAACATTCGCTCGATCAACGCGCCGTCCGGCGGTTCCGCTTCGCATTTCTTCAGGCCCACCACGAGTCCTCGAAAGACGTGCAAGATAGTGCGGATGAGGTTGCGATACTCTGTTCATGGCTAAGCAGGCAGTTCTAGAGAGTATGTAGAGTATGCACGCACCTCCGACGTGGTCCTCTGGTTTTTCCGTGGCGTAGCAGAGGTTGACCAACGGCCTCGACTTCTCTATCGCCGAGTAGTCCTTGAACTCCGACGCCCCTTCCTTGTCCTTCGCAGCCTTGCTAAGGCGTTCTCCCTGTACGGATACTAGCGAGTCCACCTTATCTACGCAAGCCTCAAGAAGCATGCCCAGTATACGGGCCGCGTTGGCATGAGTATCCTTTACGACCTCGATTTCCACGAGGTGCAAGATGACTTTGGCGGACATCACGTGCATATGTGTAGAGAGGAAAGGGTTGTGGAGGTGTTGGACATAGACAGTGAATATGCGATTCAGATTGGCAGGGGAAAGCTCGGCTCTCAGGTGGTGCAAGAGATCAGCGACAGCGGTGAAGAGGGGGATGCTGGAGGTACGTGGTCAGTTATATATATCGAACTATTCATTTTATTGTGAATACTGACCGCAACATCTCTTTACCTCCGACCGACGTTCCTAACAAGACACGTTCGTCGAGCAGCTTGTCGATGTGGGGAAGTAGAGCACGTCGATGAGAAGTAGCTCCAAGATGTCTCATGAGAGTGGCCAAGTCCTGACATCCAGAGCAGTGAGTTTCGATGTTCATGTAGCACACAGTCAACTATTACCTTGCGAGCGGATATGGCCATAGCGGGACAGTCCTGGAACAGCCGGAGCATAGTGAGCACCAATTTCTCCCCTTCGGCATCATACTGCTCCGGTAATCCTCTGACGACGAAGACTACAGACGTAGCACACTTCAGCTGGGCGACAACGTAGTCTGTGTAGACTTGGGCGTTCTTGATGGTAGGTGCCATACCCGCCCAATTCTGGCCCATAGCTTCAGCGTCTTCCCGGGCTTTCTGTTGGGCGGGCGATTGGACCTCAACGAAGCCAAGTAGATGTGGAATTATGGTCGGAAGCTGCGTCAACACGAGAGTGCGGTTGAACTGCAGGAACGGTACTAGTAGCAAGTCCATTTCGGTCGCGACCTTGAAGCTCCGTATGGCGGGAAGGGGGATGTTGGCATCCATTTCAGGAGAGTCTTCGGAAAGCGCTTCTACCGTCAGCTGCTTGAGGTTGTCGTGGAGGTTTATGAGGATTGACGAGAATTCGGTGAAGATCTCCTCGCTGAGAGTGCGGGTGCCCCGAACCAAGTCCCCTAGCATCTTGCAGCAAGTTACCCCAATATCCTCATTGTCATGGCGGAGGAGGTGAAGCAAGCCGAGAGAGAGAGGGACGATCTGGGGACGAACAGGTTCCACAGACGGGATTCGATAGAGTATCTCCAGGAGGCTGCGACGGAACTGAAACTCTAGACTATCTTTTTGGAAGGAAGGCTCGCCAGACCGAAGGACCTCGAGCAAGACAGGGATCATGTGGGGGAGGACGCGCACTTCGGCGTCCCGGACGGTGTCTATCATCTCGCGCAGTTCACATGCGACAGTATACTTTGTTTTGAGGTCTACCCGGGCAGTATAAGTGTGCGCCACAGTATGCATGCACGATAGACGCACCGATGCTGGGGTCTGCGACGCGCGACGCGCGCAGCTCCAGGTCAGCAGCCGTGTGGAGGGGCGGTGTACTATCCATCGCAAGCTAGCAGCATAGACAGCGGTTCTGTTCAGCAGCCTGGGAAGCAAGCAGCCCAGTACAGGGGAAGAACAGAGGGGGAGGGGTAGGCAAGGGCAAGTGTGGCTGAAGCCCGCCGGACGCGGGGGGGTACAGTCGAAAGCCACAAGGACGCGCCCGCGACCCCGAAAGGCCTGTGTCCACGTGACCAAAACCACGTGAGCGGCAACTTCCGTGGACGATAGGCGCCCATTCTGGCTCCCTTTCCGCACGGCTTGCTACTCTTTGGGTTGTTCACAGTTCACCAGTCGCTGGTCATCGCTCTATTCACCTCTCCTTGGGTGCCGTGCCGCCATGAATTAACCTTTCACGCTATACGCAACCTGTGAACTGTATTTCCAGAGGATAATGGGCACGTAGTCGGTCAAGCTAGGCGTTAGCCGGGGAACAGGGCCGTAGCATGGAGCATTCACAGGTTCGCGCCCTTCTCCTACACCAAACATATGTTAGTTTTGTTTCTAGCCCAGGCAGTGCATATCGCTTGACTCAGTTGAGCTGCGAGCGGCTGTGGTTCTGACCACCGCACTCTGGCAAAGCCGATCACCGTGATCTCGCCGGGGGCTAGTTTCATCACCATAGAACCGACACCAACCGCCGGCAGAGAGTTTTGATCTTCATATGCCCGCCTCCGCCATTCAACTCGTCTTGCCTCTTGAGCACGACCTCCCCCTTCTCTGACCCGGTCTATTCGTTCCTTGTCGAGCTGGCCTCTCGCGTCTACAGCTGGACTGTCCCGACTTTGCATTAACCCGACTGGCTGGACCTTTCATGTTGCATTTCCCAAGAGGCATTACGATTCAACGACCGGATGTCAGGCAATCCACCCCCACCCCCGCCCCCACCTCCACCTCCACCTCCTTCGATTGCGCCCGGAGACATCGAGAATTCATTTGCGTTTGAGTTTCTGCGACATCCCGACTTGTGAGTTACTCGGCATGATTGACAGTTGCCGCCGTTGCTCATATGGCGACTGCGCAGTCGCGCAACAGCGGGCTTCCTGTTGGGATGGGTATTCTGGTGCAGCGTTTCCTACGCGTACAAGTCCCAGTTCTTTCAGCTCGTGGGTCAAATCTGCTGGAACTTCGTTCGCCGCACCCCCGCCCGCCCGCCGTCCCGTGATGTGGAAGCGCGTGCGTCCACTGCCGATTGGGAGAAGTACTCTCTACGAAGGGGAGGTAGACTGGCTGGCATTCAAGCTATCTCCAACGAGGCCGCCCTCGTGTTCACCCTCAATTTGTGCTTTGCGTTTGCGAGTTTCGCCGAGTTCTGTTCCATCTTGGCCTATGACCCTGGGGGTGCGGACACCGCGTGTGGTACGTTTGTAACATCGCTCCCGATCCTGCAATCTCGAGTTCATCGAGACGAGTAGCTTTCACCGTCGCATGGGCCAACATGGCATCTCAGGCTGCGCGTCTCATTGGCCTAGCTATACTGGTACTGCAGCTCAAACAGCAAACTGCTAAGAATGTAGAGTTCTACTGTCTGAGCACTGCTCTCGTAGTGGCGCTGTGTACGTGTTTCAATTAGCATGCATTTCCTCTCTCTGACACGTAGCAGCTTTTATATTGGCTTTCAATGCTACCAATACCGGCGACATGGTGCATATCCAGACATTAGGGATGTCCATTTGCGTCAAGATACAGTAAGCGCACCTTCCACATCTTTTCGGTTTCTCCGTGCTCACGCAGAATCGTGCAGGTATCTGCCCACTGCTCTCTTGACCTCCATTGGATTCATCCTGCTGGAGCTCTACATCACTTGGAGATTCCTGGGATGGGATGTTTACACGCTTGGTTGGCGGGCTATGCTCAGGAAGTCTGCTAATCTTCAGGCCGCTCGCTCTGCCAGCCTCCTTCTTATTGATATCTTGATAATTGCTCCAAACGTGGTGAATACCAACGTCCTCGCACAGTTTGTCCCTTCCAGTCTGGGAGCTCTCGTGGTCCTTAGTAAGGCGACTCACTATCTTCTGGTGGCTTGCCAGCTGATTCACTTCATCATAGTCGTATTCAATCGCAGTGTCAACGATAGTCTGGATCAGCGAGAGTTGGATCCTGGCGCACCACCCTCCCTGCAGCCGTCCCGCGCACCCACCCCTTTACCCGTCTTTCAACCCTCACGGCAGGCGTCTCCCCGCATTCCGATGGATTCTCCTGTTCAATACGAGGATCATGGCGTCGTCATAATCGGCAATCCTGGGGGTCCACAACCGCCGACCCGCGTGGCTGTAGTATCACCTTCAGAAACTGCACCCAGCAGCGCCCCACCACGTCTAGGAGATGTGCCTGTCTTTGCCGAGCATCAAGCGAGACAGATATTGCCTTTCCAAGTTCATTATGCCGAGCAACTCGACCGGCACATCCACACCGGTCCCATCGTACCTATGCGTCCTAAGCGCCAACGGCCACATGTGCAAGTGGTCATAGAGGACATGGAACCGGCAAGACACAGTATCATCGGCTCTGACATCCTTCGCTTTCCTTCAGCGAGCGCTTCTGGGAGAAGTGGGAGAAGGGAGACCAAGGAGACGAAGATATGGTCACCTAGCACCACGACGACCCCTTCAGATTACAGCGTGTCGCGGTCCTCCGTTGCCGCTACCCCGACCACCATGGCCCGCCATTCGAATCTTTCCTCGGCGACGTCCACTTTCAACCGCTCCTTGAGCAGCGGATCCCGCCAGATGCTCTCAAGCTTCCTCTCTCGCCAGGGGAGCCGTAACGCGCGCTCGCCGGGGGAGCCGTCGCTCAAGATGCCCTGGCGCGCCCCCCGTGCGTCCTTCGCATCGGGCAGGACGTTCGGTGCACGGCCGGACGAGCTGGCCCCAGTGGCGGAGAGCAACATTGAAGTCGGCGCAGCGCCCCGCTCTCCCTCATGGCGCGGCAGCCAATCCTCTGCAAAACGTCCGGTCATCAGTCGTCCCCACTCTCTACGCCCGTCGCGGCCTCCGAGCCCCCTACCGCCGCGTCCTGCACTCCACCTGCCTGCCGTGGCGACGACGACCCGTCCTCCGTCCTCGCAACATCTGACCGTCCCCGAACGCGTCCACACGCCCACCACGCCCGACACGCCCCCGTCCATCCGATCATCGTCGAGATACATCGTCCCGACACCGACGTCGCCCCCTTCGGCCTCGTACGGGCGCGCCACGGGCTCGGGGCGACTGCGCGGACCGAGGACGCCGCCCATGTCAGGCTCCTCGCCCAACCTGCGGAGTGCTTGGCCGACTGCGGGGGAGGCGCCGGGTGGGGAGGAGGCTCAGGAGAGGCCCGGCCACAAGCGAAGACGTAGCGGGAGCTGCCCGGAGCTCCCGCCTCTCGAGTTCGGGCAGAGACCCTTGCGACCGTATCCGTCCGTGAGGCGGTAAGTCGGTCGTGAGATGCACGCCACACGAGGGATGTTGTAGGCCTAGTGTACAAACGCTTGTGGATAGTAACCCCAACTCTTGATACCCGCAGTGCTTCTTGTACACTCCTTTATATGCAGTATATATGACGCGTTGAGCCCCGAAAATTAGCTTGAACGGCTCTGTGGACAAGGGCAAACAAGGGTGTGGTCGGAGTGGCTGAGCAGCGAGCTGTGCGCGCGGGAAGGTGATGTCAATATCCCGCAGCCCGCGACGAGCGCTTAGCCATCTTTATCTTGTACCGCCCAAGTCGAACGCTTTCTCCGTCCACACCCCAACCAAACCCGGCCCTACGAGTGCACGCGACTTGTTCTCAAACCAGCTCAGATGGCCTCATCTGAGCTCCTCAAGCAGATTCAGGCTGGTAAGAAGCTCAGAAAGGCAGAGACGAATGACCGCAGTGCCCCCATTATCGAAACACCCAAGGGGGCCGCGGGTGGCGGGAGAGCTGGCATGGGTGCCCCGGCGATACCTGCGGGACCTTCTTCGTCGGGAGGCGGAGGACCGCCCCAGCTGGCCGGGCTTTTCGCCGGTGGCATGCCAAAGCTGAAACCCGCCGGTCAGAGCCAACTAGGTACGTCTTCTCGGACGCTGATCTCAGGATGCAATTGACACGACACGCCTACCAGGTAAACCACCTACGCTTGGTAAACCACCATCGATACCCAAGCGCGACACGTTTTCAACGCCCTCTGCGCCTCCGCCCCCGCCAAATCGACCATCGCCGCCCAAGCCTGCGGCCGCTCCTCCCGCACCTCCTGCACGGTCGGCGCCCAGCCTCCCAGCAAGGTCTGCCCCTAGCCTTCCTGCTCGAAGTGCTCCTAGCCTCCCTGCGCGATCCGCCCCTACTCCTCCTAATGGGCCTCCAGCCCCTCCTCCGCGTAAAGCGCCCCCACCCCCGCGCCCGACATCGTCCCCAGCACCGCCTGCTATACCGCCTCGCGGGTCCTCGCCCGCAAGCCAGGCAGGAAGGCCAGAGACACCCCCCAGGCCGTCATCTGCGTTGCCCCACCGTAAAGTGCCTCCACCGCCTGGCGGACGTGCTCCTCCTCCTCCTCCGCCCCGTCCGTCTTCTCTTGCAGTTCATCACAGCGAGAGTAGCGCGGGAAGTCCGGGACGGCCGGTCCCTCCTCCGCCCCCAGCACGCAAGAGCCACGGTGCCCCTCCTCCGCCTCCCGTCAGACAACGAGTGCATTCAGAGACGGACGCGACTCCCGCGGCCCCGCCTCCGCCTCCTGCGAGGCATGCTCCTCCACCAAGTCATGCTGCGCCGCCGCCACCCCCACCGTCTGCACCTCCTCCGCCGCCCTCCGCGCCTCCTGCGCCTCCGCCGGTGCGCCATAGTGCAGCACCTGCGGCCCCGCCTCCTCCCCCTCCGACCGCACCGCCGCCCGCTCGCAGCCGGACGTCGTCTGGTTCAAACCTCCGGCCTCCGTCAGCACCCCCGAGTCGACTGCCCTCGGGTTTGGTGCCCAAGTTGAATGGAAATGGCAATTCAGAGCCGCGCCGAAAGAGTAAGCTTCCCAGTGTCCGACGCCCAGGATCCGCACCGCTTGCTGACATTTCACGGTTCGCTCAGTACCCACGCCTCCGCCTACGGTCGGCGCTCACACGTTCCCTGTTTCGGGATTCCCGCCGCCGCGTCCGTTTACGGCGAGCGTCAAGAAGTACGCGGGGGGACGGCAGCGTGGATGTAACTTTGACCTGGGGTCGCTGTAGTGTGTATCGGGACGAGCGCTGTATGGAAATGCCACGTATGCGTGCAGTGTGCCTTGTCGGAGGGCCAGTCATGGGTTGCACACGAGAGGGCTAAATGAGGGCCCAGGAAGGGGCTGATGCGCTATATGTCCGTGCTAAACCCGGGCGGAGACCGTCTGGTGAAGGAAGTTAAACGCCGCGGGAAGGGCGAGACGGAGGATGCTGATGTCAAGGGACGGCGAACATGCCTTCCCACCGGCGTCTGCCTGAATCCGTTGGCAGCGGGGCTCGGCTCGGGTGATGGGGCTTATATAGTGACACGTCGACAGCGCTCCGTCTACTTAAACCCCAGCGCGGTCCTGCCACCTCCCAAGCCCTCCTCCCCCTCCTCCTCGTACACGATGCGGTTCTCGCATTTGTTCTCCTCGGCGGCAGCCTTCGCCCTCTTCTCCGCCGTCCTCGCCTCGGACGTCCTCGACCTCACCCACGACAACTTCGATGCTGTCGTCAACCCCGAGTCGCTCATCCTAGTCGAGTTCTTCGCGCCCTGGTGAGTCGCGCCATCCCGGCCGTAACGTAATCGGCTCGGTCCTCACCTCGCGTAGGTGCGGTCACTGCAAGGCCCTCGCGCCCCACTACGAGGAGGCCGCTACTGCGCTCAAGGAGAAGAACATCAAGCTCGCCAAGGTTAACTGTGTTGACGAGGCCGAGTTCTGCCAGACCAATGGCATCCAGGGATACCCGTACGTGTTCACTCAGCTGTCCGCCATTGAGTACGGCGAACTGAGCGGGTAACAGCACTCTCCGTGTCTACCGCAACGGAGAGTACACCGACTACTCTGGCCCCCGCAAGGCTGATGGCATCATCAGCTACATGACCAAGTAAGTTACGCTGAATTATAACGCCTGGGCTGTGCTCAACAAATGACCAGGCAATCACTCCCCGCCGTCTCCGAAGTCACGAAGGACAACTTCGAGGAGTTCAAGAAGGCAGACAAGATTGTTGCCCTCGCTTTCCTGCCCACGACCACCGACGCGCCTGCGGCTGAGTACAGCGCGACCGCGAACAAGCACCGCGACGACTACCTCTTCGGTCTTACCACTGACAAGGCGGTCGCTGAGGCTGCTGGTGTCACTCCCCCGGCAATTGTCGTCTTCCGCAACTTCGACGAGCCCCAGACCGAGTTCCCCTACCCCCTCGCCTCCGCCACCACCAAGGAGATCGAGGATTGGATCAAGGAGCTCTCCATTCCCATTCTCGATGAGGTCGGTGCGGAGAACTACCAGGTCTACGCCTCCAGCGGCAAGCCGCTCGCGTATCTGTTCGTCGACCCCACGGACGAGAAGCTCCAGGAGCACCTGGACCTGATCAAGCCCATTGCCCAGAAGTACCGCGGCAAGGTGAATTTTGTCTGGATCGACGCCATCAAGTTCGGTGACCACGCTCGCGCCCTGAACCTCAACGAGGCGAAGTGGCCCAGCTTCGTCGTCCAGGACCTCCAGAAGCAGCTCAAGTACCCGTACGACCAGGACAAGGAGATCACCGCCGAGGCTCTCGACCAGATGTTCGAGCAGTTCCTTGACGGGAAGCTCGAGCCCCAGCTCAAAAGCCAGCCTATCCCCGAGACCCAGGACGAGCCCGTCTTTGAGCTCGTTGGCAAGCAGTTTGAGGAGATTGTCTTTGACGACGAGAAGGACGTCTTCGTCGAGTTCTACGCTACCTGGTGAGCGTCCCCAAGTAATCGCCGCAGTTAGGCGCCGCTAACCAGTATTTGTAGGTGCGGTCACTGCAAGCGCCTCAAGCCTACCTGGGACTCCCTCGGCGAGCACTTCGCCAACGTCAAGGACCGCGTCACGATGTATGTGTTCTACGTGATCGACCTGACAATGATGCTCAAATGTTGCTTCCCTTACAGTGCCAAGATGGAGGCCACTGAGAACGACCTCCCTCCCTCAGTACCCTTCCGCGTCTCCGGCTTCCCCACCCTCAAGTTCAAGAAGGCGGGCACCCGCGAGTTCATCGACTACGACGGTGATCGCTCCCTCGAGAGCCTCGTCGCCTTCGTCGAGGAGAACGCGAAGAACCCTCTTGACCCTAACGTTCCCTTCGGCAACAAGACGCCCGCGGGCGAGCCCGCGCAGGTCGTTCTTGAGCACGACCACCACGACGAGCTCTGAGTCTTGGATCAGGACGTCTATCGCACTGCATTATCTCTTACGATTATTATGTATTAGTCGGGTAGCAGCCCGCCGAAAATAACCACGGGTCTCTTGCATCTCTATGTCTAGGTTGTGCGCGCACGTTCGTCTTTGCGAGACCGACTTCGACTTCGAATCAATCGTGTCCCAGCTGGGACAGGTTCTGCAGAATATGGGCGACATGCGATCCATTGAGGGGTTGTCTTTTGGTTGGAGGATACAATGATGCTAAGACTTCTCTTCCTACAGAACAGCCAACTGATACACCACCAAATACGCGCGATAAGTAAAGCGAGGGAATCCAATGTGCGAGAGAGCAGGGCATCTAGAGCTTGATCTCCTTGAGACCGTCCTTCCAGAAGGTGAAGTAGGCTGAAGGGGCCGGTCAACATAAGGGACTATGTATGTATGCGGGCGAAGGGACATACGGGTGACACCGTCCTCACGGTAGTTGAGGAGGGCGACCATGCCGTCGGGGTTCATGTTCTCGCCGGTGTAGAACTCGTAGTCCTTGAAGTTGGCGACGAGCTTCTTGGCGAACGCCTGCGCGCCCTTCTCAAAGGCGTCGACGCGGTCGGGCTTCGTCTCCTGGAGGTGCTGCTTGACCGCCTTCATGTAGCCCTGTGATTTCCCAGGTCAGCACCCCGCACCCCATATCGGGCGGCGATCCACCGCTTAGCGAAGCGAGTGGGCGGGACGAACCTTCAGGTAGGTGAGGTAGGACTTCTTGTCGAACTGGGTCGACTGGAGACGGAAGGAGTAGACGACGTTGTTGACCTGCGTCGCGCCCTCCTCGAGGGCCTCCTCCTGCTCCTCCGCGGACGGGTTGGCGCCTGGACGAGCGGGCGAACGGGGTCAGCGCGATCGGACTCGGGTAGATCAGGACCTTGGCGGCTACTTGCCGATATCGACGTCCGCGCCAGGCTTGACGGTGATCATCTGGCAGTCGACCTCGTAGACGATGTCGTCAACCTCCTTGCTGCAGAGGCGGTCAGCGTCCCCGATCGTTCAAATTGCCGTAAGCAGCGGGAGAGCGAAAGCGTACATGGGGAAGGCGTCCGAGAACATCTCGTCGCCGGAGATAACGTCGCTGTAGAGGAGCATGGCGGCGGCTTGGGAGGGGAGCGGGGAGAGTGTAGGAGAGAAGGATGGGATGTGAGGGAGACCTGGAGAGCAAGGAGAGTCGGCGGGCGCGGTCTATGTACACTTTTCGCCGAAAAATAACTGGGCGGGGCAGCGGAAAAGCGATCAATCGATCTCTTATCGGCCAGTCACGTGGTCCGCCTCCGCATCAGCCTGCTATTGCCTTTTTCGAACTTTTTTGACCTCGTCCACGAGCGCCGCGAACGGCGAACGCGCCTCGGCCTCCGCTCTCTGCACACTCTGTCCTCCTCGCGCGGCGTGCTCGCCATGGACTACCAGCCCGTCGTCGTGCGCAAGCACCCGCGTCCGGCCTCTACGAAACACAACGCCGAGTCAAGGTATTGGCGGCAGTATAGGCACCCAGTCTTCATCAAGGAATACGCCCCCGTCACCTCCGTCCACTTCTCCCCCGCAAAGCCTCACCGGTATGCGGTCACCGCCGCCACGCGCGTGCAAATATACGCGCCAAGAACTCAGAAGGTCACGAAGACAATATCCCGCTTCAAGGACGTCGCTCGGAGCGGATGCATCCGAGGGGATGGGAAGCTTGTTGTGGCTGGAGACGACAGCGGCCTCATACAGGTAAGTGCGGCATGGTTGGAGTACGGTCATGGGCCTTATTGCAGATGCACAAGTAGACAAGCGCTGACCATGTATTCCACAGGTGTTCGATATCAACTCTCGTGCCATTCTCAGGACACTCGACTCTCACAAACAACCTGTCCATGTCACCAAATTCTCCCCGCTCGACCAGACCCAGGTCCTGTCATGTTCCGACGATACCACCGTAAAGCTATGGGACGTGCCATCGCAGGCGGCCATTACTACGTTCTACGACCACGCCGACTACGTCCGGACGGGCCAAGTCTCCACCTCCAACCCACACCTCATCCTCACCGGCTCGTACGATGCAACTGTCCGTCTGTTCGACTCGAGAACAGGAGAATGCGAGATGGTCATGGGCGAGCCCTCCGGTCAGAGCGGCGCACGGAATACACACCCCGTGGAGCAGGTCCTCATGTTCCCATCCGGCACTGTCGCTTTGTCCACGGCGGGCCCTATACTTCGCGTGTGGGACCTAGTCGCTGGAGGTCGCTGTACGCGGGCCATGTCGAACCACCAGAAGACGATCACGTCGCTCGCGTTCAACTCGGACGCGAGTCGGGTTCTGACTGGCGGCCTGGACCAGATGGTGAAGGTGTACGATGTCAGCACATACCGTGTAGTGCACACGATGCGATACCCCGCACCCATACTCTGTATGGCGATTTCTGTAAGACGTATCACTACGCTTGTTCTGCTCTCGCTAACCAGTGGTATCCGCACAGCCTGACGAAACACACATCGCAGCCGGCATGTCTGACGGCACCCTGTCCGTACGGAGACGGCAACCAAAGGCGTCCGAGCCCGCAGCGAAGGACTTGTTCTCGGTAGCGTCTCTTCGCACAGGCGCTTTCGAGTCCTTCCTCGGCGGTGCCCTCCCCGCACTCGGGCAGGGCCGCGTCAAGGACAAAAAGAAGTCGAAACCGGTGGGCGATGTCGACGAGCTGAAGGTGGAGAGCAAACGGAAGAAGCGCCTGCGCGAGTACGACCGGCTGCTCAAGAACTTCAAGTATTCTGCGGCATTGGACTCGGTGTTGCGCAAGGTATTTGTTGTTGTTCTTGCTAGACGGGACGTTCGCCATACTAACCAGCTCGTCAGAACGTACCTCCAACAACCGCATTCTCGCTCATCCAAGAGCTCATCCATCGGGATGGGCTCCGCACGGCACTCGCTGGTCGCGACGACGTGCTGCTGGAGCCTGTCCTGAGGTTACTGCTCAAGCATGTCACCGATCCCCGCTTCGGCGAGATGGTTTGCGACGTCGCGAACGTCGTGATCGGTGCGTAGAACCGTACTGAGGTTGTTTCCTGTCGCTCAACTATCGCACAGAGATGTACACACCGGTACTAGGGCAGTCCCCACTCATCGACACCCTCTTCGTGCGCCTACGAAAGAAGGTCACGGCGGAGATTCGCTTCCAAAAGGAGCTCGTGAAGGCGAAGGGCGCATTGGACATGCTCCTTGCCTCGGCAGCGCTCTCTGTTGTATAGTATAGACTGCACTGTGATTGCTATGAGGGTGCACTCCGCATTACTGCTACACATACTGTACTTCATACATTGTCCGTATAATTAGCAGGCTTCCAGGAAGGCGATGAGATTGCGCAGGATCTCGCGCTGCGACGGTGCGCCGTCTGGGTTGGACTCCACAGTGTCCTCGTCAACGTTGTCGTGGAAAATCTGCAGGATTTTGACGATGTCCTTGAACGATTGGTTCTTGCGGTCCAGGAGCTTTTGAATATGCGCCCGAACCTACAGATGGCGTGATCAGTAGGTGATACAGGGTGTATGCATGAAGTGTGCTTACCCCGTCATCTTCCATGGCTATCCACGCAAGGATGTAGTCGACCGTTTGCAACGTGAACAAACCGCCGTCAAGGCGACGGAGATACCACAAGTCCTCCATTTCGGGCTCAATCTCTTCGCCCTCATCCTCCATGCGCTGTAACGAGTTGTCAGCCGGGGAAGTGCGAGAGACGCGTTTTCAGCCTGAGCACACGCACCTTTTTCTCGTCCGCGATCTCCTTGTCTGTCACCTTCAGACGGCCTTGAGCAGCATCGCGGATCTCGAGGAGCTTCTCGGGCTTCTCGTAGTTGTTCTCCACAAATTTGGCCAACAATCGGATCCGCGCAGGCGAGTCCGATGCGAGATTGGATAGCAAGGACGAGACGATGCCCAGGGTGTGTGCAGTGTCCTCTGATGCAGCATGGCCAGCAGTAACCTTTTGCTTCTTTCCGGCCTATGGAGCTCTATGAGTGACACGGTGGCAAGAGCGTAAGAATGTCCACCGACGGACCTTGCCTCCCATGAATGTCGAGAACAGTGTTTTCAGACCCAGCGCATCTACGAAGGTCTCGCAAGCGGCGGTGCCCGCAGGCCCCGACATGGCGTAGTCCAGGACCTTGATAGCTCTTGAACGAGCCTGCATCTTGTCCCTGCTCAATCGTAAGCACAGTGAACGTGACTGATTGAGTGATCGCCATACTTCATCATGAGCACCATGAGGTCCACCCCCTCGGAGTCCAGGAACTGCTGCTTGATTTCTGGCTCTCCGAGCGCAGAGCACAAGACATCAAACACGTTCTCCATGAACTCCGTCTCATCGGCATCAACAGGGTCTCGTTTGCGGTACCGCTGTCGGGATGTCAGCCTCCAGCTCAGCGTACAGACGCTGTGACATACCGAGAGAATTTTGAGGATGGTCTCGACACCGTCTTGCTTGCCTAGCTCGAGGCGGTTTGGCCGATTGTTCTGCAACACTATGGAGAGGATCTCGGCGGCGTATCCCCTGTTCTCGTCGTGTTTCACAGACTCTATTCGCTTCAATAGCCAAGAGAGGATCTTGGTCTTCGCCACGAGTTGTGTAGACAACTCCGCATTGAAGCCCAACAAGTTCTCGAAGATACCTGTAGCCTGCTCGTGAGCCAAGACCCGGATGTAGTGGTATTGCACTCACCCAGAACATGGAACACCCCTTGCCTGTCAGACTCTTCTTCCTCATTGAAACGGCTCAGGTTGTCGACCAATAGCTCCAGGATCGCATTGTCCAGCTACAAGCCCTCAGTATCACTCGACCTACACCGAGGGTAGAACCACGCACGAAGCTTTGTATGAGTTGCTTCAGCGCCTCTTCACGACTCCCTTCACCCTCCTCTTCTTCATCCTCTACCTCATTCCCGACGTCTTCGTCTGTGAATTCGTGTATCACCTCGACGGCGTCAATGACAATATCCACGTTCTCGTGGCTGAGTAGACCAATGAGTCGCTCGACTGCTCCGGAGCGTATGATCTCAGGGTACGCGATCACAGGAGACTGGGCAAGCGGCAGAAGAGCCTTGATAGCGACATCGAGGTCCGCTTCAGAGTCAATGAACCTGGTGCGGGCGGTTCAGCTTAGGGCGCAGATCCGCCACTTTCGCGACGCACTTCGTAGGGTCGTCTGGGTACTTTGACCGTTGGTCCTGGTTCTTGTTCGCCGCACGCTCGAACCGTGTTAGTAGTCTTCGAACGGTCACGGCGTTCATCTCTTCCAACTACCGTTCTATGCTCAGTAATGAGCCCAAGACCGTAAACGCGTCACGACTACTCACGTCTTCCCGCGCCTCCTCGCCCCCTGCTCGGTCGAAGATGTTCAGGATGTCCTTCTGTTCTTGCGTAAGGCCTCCGCCAAAGAAACGTCCTTCATCGTCTTCCTCTGCGAAGTAGTCCGCGTCGCCCCCAGGAGCAAAGTCAGTGTCCATAGCTTCCTCCCGCCCTTCCTCATCCGCGTCCTCGACTGTCACTGCTCGTCCCTTGCCCTTGTCGCGCGAGGCCGAGCCGTTCGCGTTCACGCTGACTGCTGCAGATTCGGATTCTCCGGTGTCCATGCGCATTCGCTTCAACATCTCCGGTGTGGGGTTGTCGGGCATACGCCTCTTATTGCTACCTGCCGGCAGCTTAGGCACCTACAGGCAGATACGGTCAATTCATGGCCATGGACCCAGCAGGTGTCAACCAGCCTTGAACAATTTGTCGATATCCATTCTTGCAGCAAGTGCGTTGTGTGGCAGAATGCGAGAGTGCAGCCACCAGATGGCAAGTGGGAGAGAGCAAACGCGAAGCGCGCCCAACCCCGCGAAGCGCGTCAGAGCCTGCAGAGCGCTGGAGCGCTCGCCGTCGTGGCCCACTCGCAGGGCACACCATGCTCAGTTCGAACGATCGCATAGATAGTATTGGACGAGACTGTAGGCTATTGTACACTCCGTGGTCGGGTTATAGATCAGAAATCCTCGGGCATCCAAATGAGCCATCTTCAGGGTAGCTCAATGTATTACTGCGGTGAGTGTGCATGCAATGGGACCGCACGTCCCACGAATACAAACCAAATAGAAGCGTGGTACTGACCGAGCTCTGGCCTCGCTAGAGGGCGGATTCAGCAGCCGCCACAATCATGCCTTAACGATGCGAACCAGAATAGTTATACATTGATCTACCGGTCATGAAACGTGCCAACGACTGGGTACATTGTCCGAGCAACTCACATACAAACAGTCACTGCTGTGCCATGTGCGTTCAGTACGGCTTGTGGCGGTTCTTCTTCAGCTCCTTCTCTAGTTGCTTGGCCTTCCGATGACCGATTTCAACCGGGTTGATGGCGTTATCGGCCTTCTTGAGCTTGATAGGACGGTTGCCCACATACTTGCCTGCAGACACATTACATTGTGTGAGTAAGAAGAAAGTCGGTATACGTCGCAGCGACGTACCATCCATTTCTTTCCAAGCCTTCAGGAAATCCTCCGGATCTGAGAAAGCCACAAATCCAAATTTGGCCTACGTCCCGAGGATGAGCGTGGCGCAATGAGCTGCACTTTCATGACGTACCTTGCCGCTGAGCCTGTCTCTGATGACGCGCGCCTTTTGGAAAGATGCATACTTGTTGAAGGCGTTGGACAAGACATCGTCAGAGACGTCGTTGCTCAAGTCGCCTACAAAAAGGCGGAACCAGGCTGGAAATCACAGGTAAGTGGGGTGACTGAGGACACCGTGCCATGCAACTTACATGGATTCCACTCCAGTAGTGTCTGATCTTCCCAGACCTTTCCTCCGCCCTTGCGTAGAACGGTGGTGCGCTTGCCACCCTTTGCCAACTTGCCCCCAGCACCACCACGCTTATCTACGGTCGCACCTGGAACGTACGCGCTCTGCTGAGCCACTATTCCCACATCGTATTCATAAGCGTTGGCAGGTACTGGGGCAGTGTGGGCAGAAGTAGAAGCCCCTGGAATGGGGTACATAGGGCCCTGATAGGGCTGGTGGTATGGGTTGTAATCGGCAGTCTGTTGGTAGGGGTATTGCTGGTAGTAGTTCTGGGAGGAGTACGGATCCATCTTGGAAATACTGCTGGCTCGGGGTAGACCAGAGGCGTTAGGGGAAGCAAAGGGCGGCGAGAAGACAGGCAGCAAGGAGGTTCGGGGCAAGTCAGCGACGCGCAAGAGGCGCCCGTTACCTGCGACGATTCTGGCGCCTGTTCCTACCTGGACCCCAGAACCGTTTCCCGCGTGGCCACCAGCCGGGGTCTCACCGCCCGCGAATTCTGCAGTGCGAGGTCCTGTCCGTCAACGAAGTCACCGCCCTCCTCAAGACCCCCCATTCCCAAGGTGAGCACCCGCCCGTAGGCCGTCAGATCGTCTCCAGGTACACCGTAGGTCGACCTGGAAAGGCGCAAAGGTGCTAGGCGTGCGAGACGACGATGGATGGCCTTCGACAACATCGGATGAAGGTGGACGGCCCACTAACCTCTGTATCACTTCTAGATGCCGTTCGTCAAGAAGGTCAAGTCCGACGCATACTTCTCGCGTTTCCAGGTCAAGTACCGTCGCCGGCGCGAGGGCAAGACCGACTGTACGTTTGAAATGCCCGCATACCAGAATGCCTCCCTCACGCCTGCACAGACTACGCGCGTAAGCGGCTGGTGACTCAGGCGAAGAACAAGTAGTACGTCTAGAAGCACAGTATGTTGCTGGTTAAGCAACCTAACTGTTTTGCAGCAACGCGCCCAAGTACCGCCTGGTCGTCCGCTTCACGAACCGCGAGGTTATTGTCCAGATCGTGTACGCCCGTCTCCAGGGTGACTTCGTTCTTTGCGCGGCCCGCTCGAAGGAGCTTCCCCGCTACGGCATCAACCACGGTCTTACCAACTGGACTGCTGGTACGCCCATTGACCATGCTCGCTTGATGCCGTAGACGGGCCTAACACGTTTTGTTCGCTCCCAGCCTACGCGACTGGCCTTCTCTGCGCGCGTCGTGCCTTGACCAAGCTCGGCCTCGCTGACAAGTACCAGGGTGTTGAGGAGCCCGATGGCACTCTCACCCACACGGAGGCGCTTGATGAGGAGGATGCTCCTCGTCCCTTCAAGTGCTACCTTGACGTCGGCCTCAAGCGCACGTCGACTGGTTCCCGTGTGTTCGGTGCCCTCAAGGGCGCGAGCGACGGCGGCATCTTCATCCCCCACAACGAGAAGCGCTTCCCTGGCTACGATCCTGAGTCCAAGGAGCTCGACGATGAGGTCCTGAAGAAGTACATTTTCGGTGGCCACGTCGCTGAGTACATGGAGTCCCTCGAGGAGGAGGATGACGAGCGGTAAGTGATTTTGTCCGAAGAGCTATATGTCGATATTGAGATAGGTCGTCAGCTTCAAGAAGCAGTTCTCGACCTACCTCGCGGACGGTGTTGGCTCTGAGGATATTGAGGAGATCTTCACCAACGCATACGCCGCGATTCGTGAGGACCCTACCTTCAAGCCCACCGAGAAGACGAAGGACTGGGCCGCGGAGAGCAAAAAGTACCGCACTCCCAAGCTTACCTTGGAGCAGCGCAAGGCCCGCATCCAGGCCAAGATCGAGGCTTTCCAGGCCGAGCACGCCGACGAGTAGATGGTATCACTTTCGACTGGCCCCCCCACCTTTGCATGTACCACACCACTGTTACGCCGCCTATGACCCCAAAATTAGGCTATGCTCTGCCATGCTCTCCACGCATCTCGATTTCATGTTTGTTTCCTTGCGTCACACGACATGTCCGAGTAAAGGTAAGGCTACAAGGCCCGATTTCATCGGCCTAACGATGAATCAATGGTATGGCGAACCCATTCAAACAAAGAGAGTTGTCCACCAGGCCGATACGCCTCTATATGTGTAGCGCGACCATCCCTATTTGCTCTTGATGCTGAGCATCTCACTGTATCGCCATCAAAGGCCACTTGGAAATTCCTGAAGAATACGTGAGAGCGTGTCCTCTAGCCTGCTACAATCGCCACTCACAGTACGCAGCCCTGCCATCTGCCGACGCTCCGGACGCTGAGGAGGTCAACAAACCAAGTGCCACTGACCCTCTCGCATCGCTCTGTTCCGATATCGCATATCCGCCGCAGTAATAGGCTACTGATCTCGTCGACGAGCAGTTGAGTGAGCTGCGATATGGAAGCGATGGGCAGCGTTGCTTGTGGTAGATGTGCCGTCAGTGTAGACGGGGACGACGTAGTGAGTCGCAGGGTATGCCTAGAGCACATCGTACGTGAGCCCGCGCAATGAATAACGGTCTTGCGGCCCGTACCTGTTGTCGATGCGGAGCAACGCTTCGCCACCGACCGGCTGCGTCCGTTCTTCCTGCATGAGCTTGACGAGGGTCTCGCCGCTGTCCGCGACCGAATCGTAGTGCACCCGTGCGGGCACGCCCGCGAGCCGCAGCGCCGCCGCGACGCGGTCGATCTCGTCGCGGACTCGCTCCCAGAACTCGCGGTACTGCAGGACGTCGATGATTGGCTGCAGGAGAGGAGGCGGCTGGGCCGGCGGTTGCGCGGCACCTGAACGGAAGATGCTCGTCTTGTTCAGGCGCTGTGCCTTGGACACGGAATGCGCGCGCAACAAGAGGACGTGGAGGGCAGAGAAGATGAGGTCACAGACCGGGTCGGTCCGTTCTTTCGACGACGTCGTGGAGGCGCTGTCCGCGTCGACCTACACGACGTAACTACGTCAGGTGTTGTTGCAAGCGCGCTATACGGGTGTCCTACCATTTCGAACCTGAGTTCGGTGGTCTGGCCAGCGTCGATAACGATGAGACGTTCGGAAACCTCGGCCGAGGCGGTAGGCAAGCTACTGGCTTCCTTTATTAGCACGGAGAATATCTCCTGCTCAACGACTTCCGCCTGGGCCGCGGCCAATGCACCATCCAACGTGCCGTTATCGGAGTCATTTAGTAGACTATGCGACGTGTGCCGTATGCCGTTAGGGCCAATCCGGGTCAACGAGACTCGGAGACGGGTCTTTTGGCGCAGAGGGAACTCGAGGGCGTTACCGGAGGGACTGCCGCCCATCGCCGCCATACGTCCAACCGCACGTCTCCGGAATGCTGCGGGTGCTGTAGAAACGGTTTGAACCGGGACAGCACGTTCACGGAGGCAATGCAACGCACATTCTTCCAACCCAAAAGAGATCAGGAAGTCCTTGGACGTCTTGTCAGCGCCTTTGCCAGTGGCCGCCCCCGGAGGGAGAGGCGCTGGGATGAGGCCCCAGTTGCCTCTGCGTATCTTGAGCGCATCTAGCCAATACTTCTCGCCGGCTACTCGGCTTTCCTCAATCTTCTCTGCAGCGCCCTTGAAGAGGTCAGCAGCCGAGCGTAGCGCTCTGTCTTTGCCGCCAATGGTGAGCTGCGCATCGAACGCTCGTACGGACAAAATGGGCGGAGGTTTATTGACCACAGTGGCTGCGAGCGGGGCCGGCGGCAAAGAGGAGGGCTGCGAAGGCAACGAGGCCGAGAGTAGGAGGGTCAGGAGGTCCCTTGCCTGACACATTTCTCCAAAGGCAATGCTGTTCTTAGTCAAGTCATAGCGCGATGAATCAGCTAGGAGGGTGACTCACTAAAGCTGGGGAAGTAGGTTCATGCGCATTTTGTGCAGCTCTTCCGGGGTCATCGTATGAGAGGTTTCTGTCTGTGCATCACTCTCGGCCGTGTCCTCTTCCTGTATTGTTGCATTCTGAGACTGCGGTGGGGGGAGCGTGCGCGAATTCTTCTGTTTCTCAAAGAAGTCAAGACCGCGCTCTTGGAAGACTCTCCTAAGCTTCACACCAATCGCCTCGATTGGGTCGTCGCGTCTGGTTCCATCATTGAGCAGCGGACAAACGACGCGCACCGCTACTTACGGGCGGTATATGTGCTGCCCATCTGGCGTGATGTCGAGTAGCTCAGGCAATGGCTCTCCGTTGTCGTCTTTGTAGGGGCGCTCGAGCGAGAGCTTAAGCTTCTTCCAGGGAGGTTCCTCCATAAGACTAGTGCGCTTACGGCGCGCCACCCGGGTCCAATGAGTGCAAAGGGTGTTTTAGCAGTCGAGGCCACGCTGCAACGCGGCGATGACGACAGACGGAGGAGTCAGGATGCGAGGGAAAAGGGAGAGAGCAGTCCAGGCGCGACGGACGCGGGCACGGTCGCCTTCGCCTTTGGAACCCTTCCGGTCGAGCGCGTCCAACCAGCGCGCGCGCACGGCAGCACGTGCCGCCGTCTGAATGCGGAACGAAGGGGTCACAGACTTGGGTCTCCGTCTCCTCTTCCTCGTCTTTTCCCCTCTCCTTCGACGCCCCCGGGTGCGCTCACTTACCCACTAAACTCGGCGGGACAACAACATGGTCAAGAACGCACCCGGCATGACCCCCGACGGCACACCCGGCCCTACTCCATCGAGGCGCAAGTCCGAGGACGAGCTGGACTCCAGCCGTGCCCATAAGAAGCCGCGGACACGAGTCAGGTATGCAAACCAGCGCCCGGACGTCTAAGGGTAAATGAACGAGCATATTGCGTAGTTATTCATGTGGGGAGTGCCATCGCCGGAAGCAGAAGGTAAGCCATGCACATCTCTTCGTCGTGTGGCTACTCATGAGAAATCCTCCAGTGCGATAGGCAAATTCCATGCTCACACGTCGGTTCAATCCCACACTGCGTTGCACGCCGCTAGAAACTGAATCACTATGCTCTAGTGTATCGCCCGCAAGGTCCCTGAGCTCTGCAAGTCCTACACTCCAGGCAAAACGGACCAGGACATCCATGTGCGCCTTGCCCGCCTAGAGCATATCATTGAAACCGCTTTGCCCCACTATTGGTCGAATGGCCATGCGACCCCAAACTCGGACGGTAGTGGTCCACATGACAGGCGACGCTCGTTGTCTCCGATCGACGACGGAAACCGATCTCAGGCGGAGGACGAGGATCCTAGCGGGGGTATCTTTGAAAGCGGAAGGTGGTATGGCAAGAGCGCCTCTGGTCTGGTGGCTGCGCCCGCCGTTCTTGAGCAGGTCGGTTTGCTGCGAGACACTCATGTGCACCATCGTATGTGCGCCGTGCTAACGCTTCCTCTCAAGTTGCAAAATATGGTGCCCAGTCAAGGCGCAGAAAACGAAGCGAGTGGTAGCTCGCTCGCTATGACTGGTGCCCACTCGGATATATTCAAGCCAGACCCTCAGCAAGGCCTTGCGCCCATTGAGCAGACGGCTATCGAGCGCCTGCACCGACTCATCCGGGATTGCGGTTATAGCGCGGAGCGCCTCCAAAACATGTACAACGAGCTTCCCCCACGCAAGCAACGCGATGACCTTATAGATCACTACTTCTCTACCATGTTCGTTCACTTCACCTGCCTTCTACCGCAGTTTTACTAACATCCGGCTACTAGTAATTGGACCCGGTATCCAATATCTGAGCACGAATTCCGCGCTTCGTACGCCGCCTTCTTGGCAAACGAGCACAATCATGCCAATCCCAATAATATCCGCTTTCTGCCTCTTCTCTTCGTCGTTCTCGCCATATCCATCAGGCTCGCGCCTGAGCGTATCGGAGGCTCAGAACAGAGTAGGAAGATGGCAGGCTCTCGATATTACTGGTGCTGTGAGTGCAGGTACCCATCACGATCTCTCAGGACCGATACTGACTTGTGTCACGTTATAGCTCGCCGTGCGCTCTTGATCATAGCAGCCATCCAACCAGATTGCTTCGAAGTCGTGTTGATCAGGATGCTTGTATGTCAATTTTTAACGGTTTAGCTCAACCCTAACCATGTCACAGAGCGCACGTTTCCTAGTCCTGGATCGTCGAATGACCGAGTCCTGGAGTCAACTAGGCGCTGCGGTCAGGACGGCGCAGGCCATCGGATTGCATCGCGATGGTGCGGATATGGTATGTGTCATTTAGTGCATCACTGGGTTCTCGTATTCACGATGTGCAAAGGGTATGGAACCATTGCAGGTGGAAAGACGACGACGCATATGGTAAGTTGTACAGCCTTGCAATGGTCAATGCCACTAATCCTCGTGTAGGTCCAACCTATATCATGCAGACCGTTCGATCGCATTGGTGCTGGGTAGGCCGATCGCAATACACGACAGCTACACGTCTACGCGTCCTCCGGTGAACACGGATGAAATGACCGCGGACGGCCATTTCAAGACTCTTCCCCTTACGCAGCCTACCCGCACTACTTTCCTCATTTTCCGACATCAGCTAGCCGCTATCATGGGCCGCATGTCGGATTTCTTCCAGAACGTGGTGTCTCCACGACATTACGCCGACGTTATTGCTCTGGACGACGAGCTCCTCAAGTATAAACAAAACCTCCCTCCCTTCTTCTCCCTCGACCCCGACACCTCCTATGATCAATCGCATCCCTACATCCCTCTGCAACGGTTCTTGCTGGTCACCGAGTTCCTCTTTGTCCGCATATCTCTGCACCGCCCATACCTCCTCCGAAAGTTGGACAGTAACAAATACGCCCGCTCTCGGAATGCCTGCTTCGAGTCGGCGCTCAAGGATTACGAGATACGACAGGAGTACTTCACCACGATCTCTCGAACCGGTCGTGACCCTGTCGCTAGCGCGTACCGGGAGTTCCAGGCGGCAATGATCGCTGGTATCTACCTTGTCCTCTATCCCAAGGGGAAGGACGCCGAGAGAATGCACGCCGTCCTGGACACTTTCCTGGAGCGCCACGAGCGTATACCGGAGATGGACGATATCACTCGTAGGGAGATGAACATCATCGAGTTCCTGAAGAGTAGATCCTCGCAGTCCGCCGGCACCCCCGACAGCACAACATCGGAGCAGAGGCCTTCTCCCGACAACCGTGGCTACCAGTCCTTGGCCCCAGCCCTCTCCCATCTTCGCGCCGTTGCTCCCAAGCCGCCCCAGCATCCCCCTGTCTACTCTGGTCCTGCCTTCGCCTCCGTCGCATCTGTGCCGCTGTCTTCTCCCTCCCGCCAAGGGTACTCCTCGCTATCTGGGCCTTCCCCCGTTCAGCAAGTTCAACAGCTGCAACACGCGGAGAGCGCGTCACACTCCGGCACCGGGAGCCCTGGCGGCGATGAAGACTCGACAGCACAGTCGCTCCTGGACCAGTGGTGCAATATCTTCAGCGGCGGTCCTGCCGTGGACGATGCGCCCTCGGGTACCGGTCTCCCATGGGCGACACCGGGCTTAGGCGATCTCCCTGGTTGGACCGGCGCGAACCCAACAACCACCTCTCCCCTCGTGGGCAGCGACGCGCTTCCGAATGTCGACGGGTCGGACTGGAGCTACTGGGAGACGTTGGTCAACCAGATTCGCAGTGGGCCGGTGTCGTAGAGGTGCGAAAAGTACTAGCACGACTGATGATTTCCCTTTCCCCGTTACGCCTTCCGAGGCATGCTACTGCTTTAGATATTTATCCGCGATCCGCGATGTACTTATATAATGCCCGGACTCGTACCTTCTCCTCATAGAATGTTCATGATAGTCTGTCTGCATTCCTATGTTGCCGGTATATCACTGGAGCTGCAGCGCTCGCCCACTCAGGTGGGAGTCCCTAGCGTAAGTTGTCCGCTTGGCTCGGAGCCCGACCTACAGCATGAGTACGGTTGTGCTATGACCTCATCGCGGTGGGTGTCCCAACGCTCCCCACGTGCACCTGCAATGGGGGCAGCATGATCCCGGACTCTGTACCTCTAGCTTGCTCCTTACTCTTGTTCAACGCACGTCCCCTGGCGCGTTCTCTTGTCCTTACACAGGTCATACCCAAGCGATACATAGTGAGCTCCAATCTAATCCCCGTGAAGCCCCTGACGGCGGCAAATTCGCTAACGGCGCATCATGTAGGCACCTATTGAGCCATCGCTCCGAGCGCAAAGTGGTACAATCGCTATGGTGAAGCGTGCGCGAAGCAATGCGGATCCCGAGTCGCCGAGTCCTGTTCATACGAAAACGCGACACGATTCGCCCGACGCACCGGTACCGCCACCAGCGGAGGGTCTCATGAGGATCCTCTCCTGGAACGTGGAAACACCAGTCCCCTTCCTCCAGCTACCGGCGACACAAGCACGTTCTGCCACCAGCGGAGCGATCACAGCAGGGAGCAACCCAGCACAATTGCGCGAGCTCCTCCGCCGCCACGACTACCCGGACTTCGTGTGCTTGCAGGAGGTCCGTGCACGACATACGGACAAGCAGTGGATCCCCGCGCTCCGACTCGCCGCCAACTACGGCGCGCACGACGCAGGCCCTAAGTACACGCTCTTCCACTCCCTCAACCGTGCGACGCGCGGGCAACGGCACTTTGGGGTTGCCACCTACGCCAAGGAGCCGCACCAAGTCGCCAAGGCGCGCGAGGTCGACTGGGACGCGGAGGGCCGGGTGCTCATCCTCGAGATGCAGACCGGGTGGGCGCTCGTGAACGTGTACGCGCTGAACGGGAGCGAGTACATGTGGCGGGACCCGCTGGGGCACGCGGCGCCGAAGACGCGGAACGAGCGCAAGCGCGAGTTCAACCGGCTGCTCATGGAGGAGTGCGCGGCGCTGCGCCGGCGCGGGCTCCGGCTCGTGCTCATCGGCGACTTCAACATCTCGCTCGCGAAGCGGGACTGCTTCCCGCGCTTGCGGACGGAGTACCCGCACGGGCTGGCGCGGGCGGAGTTCAGGGAGCAGTTCATACCGGGCCTGGACGTGGTGGATGTCTTCCGCGAGTTGCACCCGGAGAAGAAGGCGTACAGCTGGTTCGCGAAGGGGAAGCCGCAGGGGAAGGATTGTGCGCGGGTGGACTACGCGCTAGTGGAGAGCAGCCTCAAGGACAACGTCGTGGACATCACGTACCTGGAGGATCCTGAAGAGAGGGGGCATAGTGATCACGCACCGCTGCTACTCACCTTGAGGGACATGTCTGAACTGGGTGTCACAGCCCATCCTGCCTCCGTTGGGGGAAGCTGAGAGGATACGCCGTGGTGGGTTGGGGGGGGGGGGGTAACAGTGGTATTCCTGAAGAGCCGGCGGAGCTGACATGATCACAGTCACAGCAACATGGCGAGGAAAACAGGATAGACCGAGACGATCCTGGGCCACCACGCGCCTCGACGGCGTGCTCCACTGGCGAGCTTCATACCTCCCATCTGGGGCATACCCGGACCCATCTCCGTACATGGCATTCCGCTACTGGTCGGCATACTCGAAGACGGAGAGCCGGAGCGAGAGACGCGGGCCTTCTTGGACGGCAGGCTCGCCGTAGGGACCAGTTGTTCAGCCGCTTCACCGCTGCTCGTGGGATGGATACTATGGATCGACCGGTTGTGGGAAGGACTAGCTGTCCCAGATGTTGACGGAGCGGGCGTCCCGGACGGGTCCTCAGTAGTGGAGTGTTTACGAGTTCGCGTCGTGGGTGCAGCGTCTGTGTCGTCTTCCTCGCCTTCGTCATCCCCTTGCTGTGTGACATGGTCCGCATCGCTCGTAGCCTCTTGATCCACATCCTTGGATGATGAGCCATAAGCCGCAGCTTTGTTCTCAGAAGCCAGATGGCCTTCGCCCCAAGGGATGGAATCGCCTCCAGGTTGTGTGCTGTGTTCAGGATCATCGCTGTCCCCGTCAGGAGAAGTTATCTGCGGGATGCATAAGTGGACTACTACGGGGTCTTCACCTCCTGAGCTATCCGTACCGTGAAACGGGTGGTCCACATCGAGTCCTGCTCGTCATCACCGTTTGTGAACTGAGATGGGTCAGCTTCCAACTCAAAATAACGACACAGCTACCATTAACGGATATGTATACCTGATAGAAATAGATGGCCGAGTATGGGTCCACGTCCGGACAAGTCCACTTGTACGGAGAGAGGTCCGGATCACTGCCATCTAACCCGAATGTTACCGTTGTCACCCGGGACATGTTATTGTTGGACCCCGACATCAAGTCTATGGGTGAGGAATATTGTAAGAGAAAGGGCACATGGTCCGATGGGAGACATGCTCACATATGGAAACATTCGTCCAATGGCCGCTCGTGTCGGCGGCCCACTTGATCGTGCAGTCAGAGCCAGCAGCAAACGTGTCTCCAGGACCAGGCGCAGTTGGAGTGAAGCTTGCCATAGTCGATCCCACGGAAGCAGCCAGCGCCAGGATAGAAAGCATAGTGCAGATCGTCAACGACAGCAAGAATGAAAGCGGTAGTGAAAGCAGGACTGAGCACAGTAGTGGAAGCTCGGCCGGCGAGTGGAGGGGGGAAGAAGGAAGCTAGAGAGCATTTCGAGTAGAGCTAGCGAGCTATAAGAAAGTAGTGCTGTCAGCCTCTCAGCGTGGCACGGTCAGCCTCTCGCAGTCGTGTGGGATGTGCTACAATACTTGGTCCAAAACAGAACGCAGTCCAGCCCTCGGATTCAGACGCGCGCCCATATCGCCAAGTCACATGCACCGCGTTTGCGCGTCACACGCAGGCGGTGGCCATACTCGCCGCCACAGTCCGCTTCGGGTACCATACGCAGCTCTCTAGCCCCACCCACCACGCTCTGCTCAGGCCACACATGCAGACCATCAACCGCTTCCTGTATGGACCCACACCAGAGGAGAAAGTCCGCGCCTGGCAGTCCAAGCTGCGGTCGGAACAGCGAGTCATTGACCGCGAAATGAGGCAGGTCCGGGAGCACCTTCCGCACGTCTGTCTCGCCCCTCACACCCCTTCAAGCTGGACACGGCTACCAAGAAGGCGCAACAAACCGTCAAACAACTTGCGAAGAAGGGCGATGTCAAGTCTGCTCGAATCATGGCCAGGGAGGTCGTCAGGAGTCACAAGCAGATGGACAGGCTCTCCGTGAGCAAAGCCAGGCTGGGCTCCATTGGAAACCAGCTACAGCAGCAACTTGGTATGTAGTATCAACTTCCTCCATTCGCATTCACTTGGTGTACCAATGCGCCGTACCTTGTGTGGTAGCCATGGCGAAGGTTACCGGGTCGTTGCAGAAGTCCACCGAAATTATGAAGCTCTCAAATTCCCTAATTAAGCTGCCCCAAATCAGCCAGACCATGAGGGAGATGAGCATGGAAATGACCAAGGTACGTCAACGGCATCCTCTACGCATCCTATATAGTTCGCTCATCTTATACCAGGCTGGTATATTGGAAGAAATGCTGGATGATACCCTGGAGATGGATGAAGACGAAGATCTCGAGGTTGAGGCGGATGCTGAAGTCGACAAGGTCCTCTACGATCTCACGGAAGGCAAGCTTGGCCAGGCAGGCACTGTCAAGGAAGACCTTCCGGTACGCTCCCAGAGTGCCGATAGTTACGCTATACCACGCCATCTCACTCTTCTCGTGCCCACAGTCTGTGCAAGACCAGGTGGAAGACGAGGAGACGGAGAGAGCGATGGAGCAATACCGGCAACAGCTGAATGGCTTGCTGAGCGGATGACCATCGACTACGACCTTCACGACCTGCCTTGTATCATATCCTTCGTGTACTATACTGCGGATCCGACCGTGCGGACAAGAGAATCTGTACATAGACAATGACATGCAGCACGCCTCACAGCTTTCGGCTGTAATATGGGTTGGCAACGGACTCGGACGCATCGGGCGACACGCCGAAGCCAAGGAGTGATCCTGCCACGTGGAAAATACATCATGCCTCACGTGGGCCACCACGATTTCGCCCGCACCTCAACTTTCGGCTTTATACCTCTCTTCGCCGTCGCCCTCCGACATCGTCCAAAAAATGCTTGCATCTCGTACTCTCACTGGCAGCGCGCGGGTCGCAGTGAAGGCTCCTCAGGTGCGTAGAGAATCTCACAAGCTCGCGGTCAAGTCTAATTGCGCGGCAGGCCTTCCGTCGCTACGCTTCCGCCGCGCCAACCGCCGCCTTCGCAGGTCAGAAGGGCGCAAACGTGAGTTGGCACCCGCACTCGCGTTACACGGACCATCTCATGTGAACGGCTGTACAGGGCAAATACACCGTCACTCTGATTCCTGGCGACGGTGAGCGCGACTCTGAGGTGCTATGAGACATGACGTGACCGGGTTTGCAGGTATTGGGCCGGAGATTAGCGAGTCGGTGAAAGACATCTACGCTGCTGCAGACGTACGCAACCACAACGCTATGTGCACGAAGTTCATTTGCTCACTTTGCCGCAGGTTCCCATCGAATGGGAGGAAGTCAGCGTTGCGCCTATCCTGAAGGGCGGCAAGACGGTCATCCCTGACGCTGCAATCAACTCCGTCAGGAAGAACACCGTTGCGTTGAAGGGTGCGCTAGGTGATACGTGTCTTTAACTGTGTGCTTGCTAAACACGTGTGACACAGGTCCTCTTGCCACGCCCAGTAAGTAGTTCTATAACCTACACAGATGGAGCGCCCTTTAACCATTCTGTACAGTTGGCAAGGGTCACGTTTCCCTGAACCTGACGCTCCGCAGGACCTTCAACCTGTTTGCCAACGTCCGCCCTTGCGTGTCCATCAAGGGCTTCAAGACCCCCTATGAGGATGTCAACACCGTTCTCATTCGTGAGAACACCGAGGGCGAGTACTCTGGGATTGAGCACGAGGTATCTAGCAGAACCACGCGTTTCCGCGGCTGGAGGGCTGATCAACGTATTGTTAGGTTGTCGACGGTGTCGTGCAGTCTATCAAGCTCATCACCTGGGATGCGTCAGAGCGTGTCGCTCGTTACGCATTCCACTACGCCCAGGCGCAGGGCCGGAAGCGTGTTACGGCCGTGCACAAGGCCAACATCATGTACGCCTTATATTATCACACTTACGTTACCCGGGGCTAACATGCGGCATAGGAAAATGTCTGACGGCATGTTCCTGTCTGCGTGCCGCCAAGTCGCGAAGGAGTTCCCCGAAATCACTTATGACGAGGACCTCCTCGATCGTGCTTGCCTGCAGGTATGCGCCTCGAGCTTTACGTTCAGAACACCGGCTAACAGGCGACCCGTCAGATTGTGCAAAACCCCAAGCCGTTCGCGGACCGTGTGATGGTCATGCCCAACCTTTACGGTGATATCCTCTCCGACATGTGTGCCGGCCTCATCGGCGGTCTTGGTCTGACGCCCTCCGGTAACATTGGCCGCGTATGTCTTTCTGCGGGAACCTGTGACGCATATACGTGGACTAATTGCTGCGTAGGACGCCTCCATCTTCGAGGCTGTTCACGGCTCCGCGCCCGACATTGCAGGTACGCATATTTTCATCGCTCGCAGACTAGTCGACGGCTAATCGTGCATGCAGGCAAGGGCTTGGCTAACCCGACTGCTCTCCTGCTGTCGTCCATCATGATGCTCCGGTACGTCGGTCATGTGAAGTGCAGGTGTTAGAGCGCCGCTGAGTTTGAGTTCAGGCACATGAACCTCAACCAATACGCCAACAAGATCGAGAGCGCCGCTCTTTCGGTAAGCGCCGTAGACCCTTTTTGTGCGACTCGTCCACTGACAAACCGCCTTAGACCATTGCTGAGGGCAAGACGATCACTGGTGACCTTGGTGGCAAGGCGTCGACGAAGGAGTACACTGCTGCGATCATCGACAAGCTCCGCAGGGCATAGAGCGGGCTTGCGAGTGCCATTGGCATAGGACGCTGGAATAGAACTACTGTACCGTGCTCCTACGTGCTCCTGTAGAACCTAGTGCCTGTCAAATACCATACGAACCGTGCGCGCTGTACGAGCCCCTGCGTCCGCTGCGACCCGCGTCCTGGGGCCGGTGCTATTGTGGTCGAAACGCGTGTGCTCGGTGAAGGTTTGGGACGAACTCCGCGCGAGCAGTGCGTATCAGTGACTAAGGGGCGTGGGAAAGCATATTGCCGCCACGCCCGACCTTAAAGCTGTCGTCCACGACGGTCTTCCTCTTGCGACGATAAACAATCCCCTTCCACGCCTACCCAGGCAACCACTCCCATAAACCCCCACTCGCCCTACAGGGCAAAGCCTACCTCTTCGAACTCCCACCCAACTTTGTGTAAGTCGCCCTCTTGCAGCGAAGCCCGGTGCCGTCCCGTTCACCTCCGGACCCGTGTCAATCCGCAGTCTTCGTCACTCCTGCTCTACTTCACGAAACAGCTCAAACCCTAAAAACATTGCATAACGCCAAAATACGTCTCATCACGCAAACAGACACATCACGAACGATATGACGGACGAAATCACGCCCCAAGCGCAGCAGAACGCGCCTAAGAAAGACGAGAAGCGGCAGCAGCAGACCGCTCAGGGCAACGGCACCCCCCAGCAGGGCGGAGGCAACAAGCAGGGCCCCAAGAAGAACGGGCCCGGCGGCCGCACCGCGTCCATCAGTGCTGGTGGTGCTAACCCTCGCCCGTCCTCCAGGTCGAGCAACCGTTCGACTAGCAAGAAGGGGCCCGGCAATGCCCAACAGGCCGCAGACTCCGGCTCCGAGTCCACCAACGCTCGCAAGGCCAACGACGGCGGCCGGCAGCGCGGCAAGTCTCAGGGCGGTGGAAATGGTCAACGGGGTGGTAACACCCACCGGAAGTCGTCGCAATCTACCTCACAGGGCAACCGCCAGGGAGGAGGAAACAACAACAGCAACAGGTCGAAGCAGTCTTCTGGTTCCTCTGCTCCCGCTGCTAACAACGAGAGCAGCGACGCCCTGTCCTCGCTCCAGCGCGTCATCGCCGACCTCAAGACAACCTCGCCCCCCTCGAACACTAACAACAATCCCTCGATCTCCGCAGCCGCTGGCTCAACCCTGCCGGCCAACGCGCCGGTGTTCCAGCCAGGCGCGATGTCATTCCCCGGCATGGGCCAGCCCGAGCAGCCGCCGCGTCACCGCAAGGCCGCCTCGCTCGGTGCTTCGGCGCTCGGGTCTTCCATGGCATACTCCCCCAACCTCGGCTCCATGATGGAGGATGTCGAAGACGGGCACGGCAACCCGCTTATAGAAGAGGGCGAAATCCCGGAGAACACGTACCAGACCGGGCACCCGCGTCGCTCCCTCTCTCAGAACTTCACCCCGCCCCGCTTTGCCGCGCTGGCCGCCCAGCAGCAGGAACAGAGCGACGCCGTTGGCCCCTCTGGACGCCCGCAACTTGCTCCCGGCTTCATGTTCGGTGCTCGCAGACGTCCAAGCTCCAACCTCTCGATGGGGCCCCCCATCAACGAGGAGGACCTCGGTTTCCAGTTCCCTCAGCAGCAGGCCCAGAGCAACTTCGACAATGGAGACTCCGGCCCACACAAGGACATCATGGCTGAGCAGGTCTGTACCTCACATCTGCGTGTATGCGTCGTTGCTGACTTCGACCCAATAGATTGCCATTCAGAACCAGATTGAAGCGTTGCAGCAACAGCAGCAGGCTCTGTACCAGCACCAGCTCGCATCCAGCCAGGTCCTATCTTCCTTCCAGTCCCCTGGACTGGGTCGGGGTGCCCACCGTCGTGTGCACAGCACCGTACCGATGAGCATGGGTTTGGGCGGCTTTGGGGGGCCCCAGACTGCCATGGGCCAATTCGGCAACCTCAGCGGCCTAGGCATGGGCTTGGATGGACAGCCGTCCAACGTCCCCCGCGGACACGGCAGACGCCATAGCGTCAACGTCTTGAACAAGACTGGTGGTCCCAGCCTCGCTTCCCTTGGGTTCTCTGCCAGCGCCGATGGCTTTGACGACGGCTTTGCCCCTCCGACGGGCCTTGGCGGCTCCGGCCACTCTCGTTCCGACTCTGCGTGGCGTATGGGTAAGTGATGGATCATTGGCTCTGTGTATGCGGTATTGAGCGGTGCATAGGCGGAGTAGGTGCCCTTCAGGGTAACAACTTCGCGTCCGATCTCGCACAGGCGCAAGCGCAGCTCCAGAGCTTGCAGCAGTTCCGCGCCGCCGCCGGTGGCCACCACCAGAAGATGCCGTCCTTCAGCTTCCCGAACATGCTGCCGAACATGATGGCGGCGAACATGATGGGCCTCGGTCTGGGAGGCATGAACCTGCTCCAACAGCAACAGCAGCAGTTCCAGTCGCAGCTCCAGCAGCAGTCCAGCCAGCCTCAGCGCAAGTCTCTCTTCGCTCCTTACCTTCCTCAGGCCTCGCTTCCCCCGCTTCTTGCCGCTGGGAAGCTCGTTGTGGGCATCCTCCGTGTCAACAAGCGCAACCGGTCGGATGCGTACGTTGCCACCGAGGTCTTGGACGCCGACATCTACATTTGCGGCTCCAAGGACCGCAACCGTGCTCTGGAGGGCGACATCGTCGCTGTCGAGCTCCTCGATGTCGACGAGGTATGGGGTACCAAGAAGGAGAAGGAGGAGAAGAAGCGCAAGAAAGAGGAGAACTCTGCCTACGATCTCAAGGGCGCTGCCGGACGCCGGAACGACAAGAAGAAGGATGATGTCGAAGTTGAGGGACAGGGCTTGATGCTCTTCGAGGACGAGGAGTGCGTCGTGTGTTGTGTCGCACGGTTGCGAGTACGTGCTGACGGTTTCGTGCAGAGTGACCGACGATGTGAAGCCGCAGTATGCGGGCCACGTCGTCGCCGTCGTCGAGCGTATGCCCGGCCAGCTGTTCTCTGGCACTCTCGGCCTTCTCCGCCCATCGTCTGCGGCTACCAAGGAGAAGCAAGAGGCGGAGCGCAGGGAGAGGGAGGGAGACAAGGGCGATGAGCCCCGTCGTCCCATCGAACGTCCCAAGATCGTCTGGTTCAAGCCGACCGACAAGCGTGTTCCCCTCATTGCTATTCCCACCGAGCAGGCTCCACCTGACTTTGTGCAGAACTCGGAGGCATATGCCAACAAGCTCTTCGTCGCCTGCATCAAGCGTCATGTAAGCCGGACTGCCGATCGTTCTGCCTCGCCTATTGCTCATTGTATCTATACAGCCTATCAGCTCCCTCCACCCATTCGGTACCCTGGTTGAGGAACTCGGCCCGATCGGCGACATCGAAGTTGAGACTAGCGCGCTCCTCAAGGACTGCAACTTCCCCACAGAAGAGTTCAGTGACAATGTGCTCAAGTGCCTTCCCCCCACGCCGTGGACGTGAGTTTGCCTATGCTACCGTTATCATGCTTACATGCTGATGGCGCGAGCTCTAGTATCCCTGAGCGCGAGTTTGACGTGCGCAAGGACCTGCGTAGCGAGCGTGTCTTCACTATCGACCCCGAGGACGCGAAGGACCTTGATGATGCCGTGTCCGTCAAGGCCAACGAGGATGGGACGTACGATGTCGGCGTGCATATTGCCGACGTATCCTACTTCGTCAAACCCAACACCGCGTTGGACCGCGATGCCAGGAAGAAGGCGACGAGCGTGTACCTCGTCCAGCGCGCCGTGCCGATGCTGCCTCCCACGCTCAGCGAGCAAATCTGCAGTCTGCTGCCAGGCCAGGAACGCCTCGCGTTCTCTGTCATTTTCACGATGACCAAAGACGCCAAGGTCGTCAAGAAGTGGTTCGGCAAGACTATCATCAAGTGTGTAGAACGGACATTACGACCTCGTGCCTGTACTCATTCAATCTCTAGGTCCGCCGCCAAACTGTCCTACAACGACGCACTCAACGTCATCGAGGGCAAGTCCTTGGGCGACGTCCCCGTCATCCCCGAGCATGATGCTGCAGGCATCTCTCACGACATTAAGGTGCTGGATGACATCGCTAAGCAGCTCCGTGAGCGTCGGTTCCAGAATGGCTGCGTCAAGACGCACTCCCTCCGTCTGAAGTTCACCCTCGACGAGAATGGCCTGCCCATCGACTGCGGTTCATACGAGAGGACCGAAGCGCACAACCTCATTGAGGAGGTATGATAGTCTTGATATCCCTAGACAAGAAATATGGCTGATATGTGCTCGTCGCAGTTCATGCTCCTCACGAACATTGCCGTCGCCCAGCAGATTGCTGTCCACTTCTCGGAGCAAGCCATGCTCCGCCGCCACGATACCCCGATCGAGCGTCGCATGGTCAGTAGACTCAGGGGCATCGGACGATCGCTGTTGCTTACCTTCCTGAATGTCAGAATGCTTTCGTCGACCGCGCTCAGCGCCTTGGATACAAGATCGACACCTCGTCGGTCGCTGCGCTCATGAAGTCAATTCAAGCCGTTCAGGACCCCGTTGCCAAGACCGTGCTGGAGCTCCTCCTCCAGAAGGCGTCGCCCCGTGCGAAGTACTTCTGTGCTGGCATGCTGGACATCGCGAAGTACAGCCACTACGCTCTCAACATCCCGCTCTACTCCCACTTCACTTCACCCATCCGTCGCTACGCGGACATCATCGTACACCGTCAGCTGGATGCCATTCTGCAGGGCGGATGTAAGTGCCCTTAGCTCTTGTGTATCCCCGCACACCTTGACCCTTCCATCACACAGCCGAACCTAAGTTCAACATGGACCGCGACGCTGTCGCGAAGGTTGCGCAGCAATGCAACATGTGCGTAGTGTTACCAGGTCACTACTACATTGACACTGACAGTCGATACAGCAAGCGCGACTCGGCTAAGCTGGCGCAGGAGCAATCCGCTCACTTGTACCTCTGCGTCCTGATCTCCGACCTCACTCAGCGTTACGGACCTGTCATCCGTCAGGCCAAGGTCATCGGTGTGCTCGATGCCGCCTTTGACGTTTTGATTCCTGAGTTCGGCATTGAGAAGCGCGTCCACGTCGACCAGATGCCCATCGACGTAGGCGACCTCGGTCCTCTGAGGCAATATACGTTGGCTGACTTTTGTTCCATATCAGAACCACGTCTACGATGAGCACACGCACACGCTGCAGATCTACTGGTCGAACCGCGATGTCATCACATGGCTCGCCGAGAACAGCGATGACGAGCACCTCAAGAAGGTCAAGCAGAACGCCGAGCAGCATGCGCTCAAGATGGAGGTTGCATCTCGCTCCGTACACGACGAGAAAGCGCTGTTCGACGAAGACGATGACACCGAGGAGGACGAAATCGTCCTTGGGCGCTCCACCGAGAAGGCGCCGGAAGAGCCCAAACTGCCGTCTAAGCAGCACGCGCTGTCGAAGCAGAAGCAGCCGCCGCAGTTCGAGGGGCTGAAGACCCTTCCTTCCGGGCACAAGATTCAGGAGATTCGCGAGCTCATGACTGTGCCGGTATGTCCCACCCATATGTGAGACCGGAATATGCTACTTACGAGTACATCTAGGTCATCGTCACTGCTGACTTGACCAAGAGCCCTCCTGTCATCAAGGTCTACAGCGTCAACCCCTACGCGCAGGAGGACAAGAAGACCTCTGCCTAAACGCTGCCCTCACCGGCCCTCACAAATGACAATGCCCCTCGGATGGTCCTCGGATGGTTCTGTGTACGATAATGGTCGGAGTCCCTCTTTCCTGAAACCCCTCATCCTCATTCCCCCGTGTTCCTCGCTACCCCTGCGTGCCTGTCTGTACGAATGCCCATATGCCTACCACCTTGCCTTCCCGCTCCCACGCCCGCCTATGCTTTGTCGCGCGTCGACGAACGGGACTGTTCTGTACTTCCCAACCTCCCTCCCCTTGCCTTCTTCCGCGCGGGCGTCCGCAACGCGTCGCGGTCCTTCGTCGTCCCACGCCGCCTCCTCACCTCACCCCTCAAACTTCGTATTCTGTATACGCCCGTACCATATCGTGCACCTGTCGATCGCAGCTGCCGGCCGCGCGTAATGTCGAGGAGGATGTTTTGCTCGTGGATCGTTCCAATGTGTATGTTGTTCGCCACCGCCCCCAAGCTGGCACCTCGGTCTAAGCGAGATGAAGCGTGGGAATGTGAGCTACCGCGAATGGGTGCCTTGATTGCTCATGGTTCAGACATGGGGATCGTAGCCTTGACGCAGGTATAAGAGTATAGAGTTCGGTATGATGGTATAAGCCTATGAGGTGTCAACGTTCAACCGCCACAACGATCGCACGCGAGGCGGTGCTGAACGTCCATGACCCGCCCGCCATATGAACCCCTCGCGAGCGCTATCGAGTAGAAGCCGTGAGTGCAATGCGCGCGCCGCGCACGACTATGGATGATGATACGATCGATCAGAGAGACCGAGGAGACGTCTCCTCGTATTCCTTTCACAAGTAGCTAGGAGATTATCTGTCCACGGACGGTGTTGTTGTTGTTGCTGTTCGAGGTTGTCGGACGTTGTTGGACGTCGAGCATTGACGGGCGCCGCAATCGGATACCTTGGGACATGCGCCGAAGACGATGCTCCTTGGCCCTGGAAATGGACGGCGGGCGAAGCGACTGGATACTGTATATGTCACGGTGCTTCTGGTAGAGTGAAGGTCAGCGGCCCACTCTCGGTGGAACATGGGGTGGAAGGATCCCCGTACCAGGACGTCCAGGCGCAGGCCTCAGGGTCGCCCCGCAGACGCGTCCATCCGCAGGCGACGATACGAGAACTTTGGGGGATCCGGCGGGTCGCCCGGTGACCTGAGCTGAGGGTCCATCTGAGATGTTGTGGTGGGGCTCCCCACGAAGAACCGCAGGCGCGGCCTTAAGGCCTTGCAGTATCCCTACTACTACTACAGTAGTGGAGCCTATCACAGACCCTGGAGGAAGGCGGACAGGCCCGAGTCGCGCTTCGCGTTTTTCTCCTGCTCCTGCTTCTCGCGGTTCCGCGCGAGGAGGCTCTGCAGCCCCGCTTTCTTCTTCGGGCGGGCTTTGGGCTGCGCAGGGTCGGAGGTCTGTGCCCCCGCAGGCTTCGCGGATGCGCTCGGAGCGGAGGCAGTACTCGAGCGAGAGGGTGGGGGGACGATGGAGCTCGAGCGAGATGGGGTGGGGGTAGGGGGCCCGGACGACAGCGACGGCCGAGGTGCGCGTGGCTGAGATACCGGGGCGTGTTGCTGCTGTTGCTGCTGCTGCTGCTGTGCGTGTGCGAGGGTCGATGGAGGGAGAGGCGTTGCAACGCTACGCACATGAGGCGCGGTAGATGATTTGCGCCTGGCGCGATCGCGGACCTTCGGAAACGCGGACGCGCCCGCGGCAGGGTTCATCTGCACATCGTCGTTGCGGCCGCAGGCGCGGCATGACCGCCGTAGGACGCGCGTGACCGTCGGGGTGCCATGTTGGCGTTTCTTGGATTTTTTGCGGACGGTGTGGATGTGTCCGCCGGTGGTGAGGAAGGGGGCGCCGCAGCGGGAGCAGTGGGTGTCGGCGAGCGCGAGGTCGGCGTCGTGGGGGTAGAGGACGCGAGCACGAGTTGCGTGCAAGGCGGCGAGGTGAGGGGCAACGGGTGCGAGGAGGGAGGGCAGCGCGAGCTGGAACTTTGCGGTGGCCGCGTTGGGGGGAGCGTGTTCCATCGCCTGGACAGACAGTGACACTCGAGGCTCGAGGCTCGGACGACGGCTCGACGCGAAGCGCGACGGTGGCCAGCGTGTGCAGGCGCCCGCAGAAACAATAAGGTGTGGTGTCCAAATACGGGCAGGCGCCGGGGTTAGGGTCGCGTTTAGCGTGGCGAAGGCATTGTTCTCGGTCCAGTCATTGTTCTTCTACCACAACTCAAATGGCCTATCCTCACCCCCTTCCCCCGCCCTCCCCCAGCTCCCCTCTCTCTCTCGCACGCCCACTCTGTAGCGCTGCTGCACGTCCGTCCTGACCATGCTCCATCCAACGCGCTCCCCCCAACACCGTACCCAACACTCCATCTCGCGTCCTATGCCTGCCCCGGACGCCACAATGACCTCGCCGACGCGCCCTATGTCGCCCCAGACGAGTCCGAGACCAAAGCCAAAGATCCGCCGCCCGTCTGTGTCTAGTCCGATGACCTGGCTCTCTCGCGCGTCGTCCTCCAGCTCAGTCCACTCCAACGCGCCCTACGCGCCTTCGCGGCCCGTCCGCATCTCTGCTCCCCGCTTTGCCGACCCGGTCGAGGCTCTTGTCAACCCGCGCACCGGGGTACTCGGCGCAGGCGCGACGGTCGTCCGCACCCCGCAGGACGCTCTCGCTGGCCCGAGAGCATCCGCGTCCTCCCCAGACCTCCTCACCCGCGCTCACTCACGCAGTCCATCACCCCAGCATCCCATGTCAAAGGAATACGAGGACCGCGATCAATATGAGCGCCCTGGTAGTCCCCCGTTGCCTCCTATCCCCGACAATGATTCGGAATACGAAGAAGAGCATGAACACGACGCAGCGGCCGAAACCGCGACACTTGACTGGCAGTCTACGTCCATGTCTGTCCTGTCCCACCCGCCACCCCCCTCGCGACCGCCGCCGTCGATTCCCTCAATCCCTGATTATGACTCAGAGGTCGCCCCTGCACGTCCTGTCTCCCCTCTTCGCCCGTCACCAAAGACCATGCCTCCTCCGAATACTGCGGAGTACTTTTCCCCAGCGCACTCGACCCAGAGCGGTGTTTCCACCGCCCCGCCACAATCGCCCTTTGACGCCATTCTCGTCTCGCCCGTTCCAAATGGCACGCTGGACCCCTCAAAGATCATTGTGTCGCTTGAGACGAGCACGGCGACGCACCGGACAACGATGGCCACGCTGGTCTCGCGGCCGTCCCATCTTTCGTCCTATCTCTTGGGGCTGTTCCCCTCCGCCGACTCGGACACCCGCTCGGTATACTCCACGAATAGCGAGGTCGAGAGCTCGTTCAACTCCATCTTCCATCACCATCTTGCTTCTTCTGGTGTCCTCGCCCACGCGTCCACGAACCTTCACATATTCCTTGACAGGCCGAGTGCTCCGTAAGTGCTTCTCGTGTTGTGTCGCGCCCACGACAGAGCTGACACTCTTTCATTCCATCAGATACGCGCACATTCTGACCTATCTTCGATCGCCTCATTCGACACCCGGGTCTCCCGCGACCGTTCCGCACGCCGCACGCCTGAACGGCTCGTCCGCCCGGCTCGAGGCGCTGCTCGAGCTGCGCGACGAGGCATGCTACCTCGGCCTGGACGAGCTCGAGCGGATCTGCAACGACGAGCTCCGGCACCACCGCCAGGCGACGCCGAGCAGCCTCGGTCTCGGGCTGCACATGCGCGGGTTCAGCAACGCGAGCAACCACTCTGCGCGCAGCCTGCACACGCTCCGCGAGCGCGCCGAGCCAGGCGAAGTCGACGGGCTCGACAAGGCTGCGCTACGAAAGTCGGACGACTCGGGCTTCGCGAGCGGCGAGGCGGGTGCGCGTAGGAGCGGAAGCAGCGCTGAGCTCGATGGCCCGTGGCCGTCCCCGCCTGCCCTTACGCAGCGGACGCAGGCGCTCTTGAGGGAGAAGAGCCCGAGAAAGGACGGGTTCTCGTCGTTGAAGGCGAAGCCGACGGGAGAGTGGATCTAACTGCGAAGATACCCTGTCCGCCGCCATCGTCGTGTTTGACTGATTCCTTCCTGTTCTTGTTTGTGTTTTGACAGCGCCATCCGATGGCGTCCACGCTCGTTCTGTACCATAAGCGTTCAGGTTCGCGCTCACCCTACCACTCATTGACCTGCTGGATTCCCCCTTCCAAATGCATACCATCACACCGTCCTTTTGCAGCTCCGTCTCCTGCGATTAATTGTACCCCTGTCGTCCTCATCGAGTCTTGTACCCGCTCATTCGCATCAGCTGTAGCCCTCTCTTATCCAGCGGTGGGCGCATCGCGCGCATCTTGACGCACTCCTGTATTAGTATCATTATTTCATCAATAGATCCCCGGGCTCCCGGACGTTGTATCCATGAAGACGGACATGACGTGAAGCGTGAAGCGTGGAGCATGGAACGTTGAGAGCGCGCCCGTAGGGGAGGACCTTCGGGAGGGGATTCGAGTCGACGCGGGTCGATGACATGAGAAGAGATGAAGGTCGTCAAGCTCATAAATTCATGTGCGCTACATGAGATCGAAGGCGGGCGTCGGTCGTCCAAGCGCAGTCCTCGTGTAGTTCTTGTGCCCCGAGTCGCCCAGTTTTGACGAGGTGTATGAGCACCGATCCTTCACCGGCACCTGTCGTACTATACAAGTACAGTACATCCTCGGGCGGCACGTCACGGCCGCGGCGCCCAGAGGTCGTACAGCTCCTTGTCCGCGGGGTCGAAGCACGTCACGAGCGCGGGGTCCACGCGGATCGTGACCTTGCGCGCGGGGGTGCCAAACGCGGAGGCGGGCGTGGCGGCGAGCGGGCGGAAGAGCGAGCTGCGCGCCGCGGCGGTCGCGGAGGGCTCGAGGGTGCGCGAGACGTTCGAGAGCGTCGAGGACGCGGGGGAGACGTCGCCGCCGGGTGGGAGCTGGTTCGTATGAGGGAAAGATTAAGGATGGTTCATGAGAACTGAGTGACTGGTGAGGATCCTGGGTAGATTACAAGGCGCACTCACGGAGTCGTTGCCTGCTGCCTGGCCTGGGGTGCCGCGGTTGCGGAGGCCTGTGGTTGGGGTGACTGGTTCCCTCGCTTTGGAAAATCTCAGGCCTCGCCCGCTGTCATTCCTTAAGCAGTTTCAACGCACCAGGAGGGGAGAACGGCGGGGTGTTGAAGCGTACGGAGGTGGCCATGGCGAAAGCGCAGAATGCCACCAGTGACCACAGCTCTAGCGCTGCAAGCGGTGGCGTCGAGGCGCGCTCTCGTGATGTGACCGACGCGACTAGCATGTCACAGCGCGCTGTCACACGGTGCACGGGGCGCGGAGCCGGAGACGGGAGACAGGGTCAGGCTGCGTCCGAGATAACCTACTTTCCTCGTCCTTGTCCATAACCACCATGAATATCTTCAGGAGTCGTACGTCCCTCCCGACCTGCTGCTCTCGGCTTGCATGACATTCTGACGTGCCGTGTCCCTCACAGTCCTAGGCAAAGTCTGGCGTGCGTGCGAGCCGCCGAGTACTACTCCGTCCGTAGAGCCGCCACCCTGACATCACCGCCATCGCAGACGATCCCAACGCGGCCGAGGTCGTCAAGATCTCCGAGGGCCAGCTCTACCTCGTTCGCTCCGGCGCCGTTCGCGGCGGCCGCGAATGCATGTTCGTGCCCGCTCTCATCGTTCTCTCACCCGTGCAAGCAAGCTGAGGTCGTGCACCGTTTGGTGTTTGCAGATACAATGACGCCATGGCGACTATCCGTAGGGTGCCGTCCATGGAGCACACTTTCCAGCTGGTGATTACGCGTGTGTACGAGGAGGGCGACCAGGAGCTGCTCGAGGACGAGGAAGAGAGTGAGTTGATTGATCTCTGCGCCTCCCCGCCCATACGATCCTGAACGGTCCCCTCTTCCCCGCATTCTTACCGATCGCTCAACGCATTGGCGCGCACCGCAGCGGACGAAGAGCGCGTGTTCCTGATTTGCGAAGAGCTCGAGTTCCGTACGGGCATGACGGCAGACAAGGAGCCGACGTTCATCTGGCGCGACCTGCAGGGGGACGTCGACGAGCTATACGAGTTCGTCGCGGCAGGCACGAACGAGCCTACGCGCGCGTTCTTCGAGACGTGTATGTACCGGGCGATGTACGAGCGCAAGTACCGCGCGAGCGCGGACAACCTCGCCGACTCGGACCTTCAAGAGTTCATCTGGCAGTGCGTGTTGCTCCTTCAATCGCTGCGTTGGTGCTTACGTTCCTGATTGGATTTGATTAGACCTCCCGCAGCGAAGAAGACAAAGGGCAAGACGACACGAAAGGCCTCTGGATCTCAGCAAGAAACGGCGCCTGCCGCTGCCGCTGTCACAGCAGAGCCTGCGGTAGCCACAACGTCTGCTGCTAGTCCCCCAGCGAGCCCGAAGCAAGAGAAGAAGAAAGCTGCGTCGGACCCGGACATGCCGGCATTAGCCACGGAGCTCGCGGAGTTGCATCTTTGGGAGAAGGTGCAGGGCCAGTTCATCAAGCAGGCAGACGTCACCGCGCGTGTGGCGAAGAACCCCGCGGGCGGACAGTACGACTACTGGCTGGTAGCATCGACAGACGAGGGACAGGTGCTCGCGCACAGAATCTCGTCTGAGATGAACCAGCGGTGGTCCTCCCGAGTGCTCTCGCTCACGTGGAATAACATCAGCGACAACGGCGTCGGGAACAGTTGGTGCCTGCGGTTCGACACCCAGGAGGCTTTCGATGAGTTCCAGCGCGCATTCACCCGCGCGCTGTGGGAGACGATGAACCAATACCCATGGGAGAAGGCCAAGGTACGCGTGAATGTGTGCGATCCCGCTGGGGTCGAGGTTGATCGTCCCCTCGCAGTTTGAGGAACAGAGTTATGTGATGAGCTCGAACGTGGAAGACGTCGAGATGAAGGACGCGGAAGACGAGTCCGACGAGGAGGATGCCGTAGAAGACGAGCTAGGTACCCGGCCGTCGCGCTCCCGCTGCTATTTTGGTCACGCTGACGATTCGCTGCAGATAAGAGCGAGGACGAGGAGGAAGAGGAAGAGTACGACGAGGAGGGGGAGACGCCCGCGCTGCCGAAGGGTCGTAACAAGCAGCTCACGGTCGGCTACAAGGGCGACAGGTCGTATGTGGTGCGGGACGACAAGATCGGCGTGTTCAGCCATACGGGGCAGAATCAAGTCAAGTACTACGCGTCCATCAGCAATGTCGCGACGCCGAAGGGAAAGGTGTTCAGCCCCAAGCATGTATGCTCGATTTCCTCGGTCTCCAGCATGCTAGTCCTGATGAGAAGCAGGTTATGCTGCACGACCAAGACACGAAGATGGTGCTCATGAACCCGTCGGAACCGCACTCGCTCTACAACTTGGACATTGAGCGCGGCAAGGTCGTCGAGGAGTGGAAGGTCCACGAGGACATCACCGTCGACGCCATCGCGCCGGACAACAAGTTCGCGCAGATGACGCCGGAGCAGACCCTCGTCGGCATCTCGCACAACGCGCTTTTCCGCGTCGACCCGCGCGTGTCGGGCAACAAGATGGTCGACTCGCAGTACAAGCAATACGTCGCCCGGAACAAGTTCTCGTCCGTCGCGACGACAGAGCAGGGCAAGCTCGCGGTCGCGAGCGAGAAGGGCGACATCCGGCTGTTCGACTCCATTGGCAAGAATGCTAAGACGGCGCTCCCGCCGCTCGGGGACCCGATCATTGGTGTGGACGTGACCGCGAACGGCCGCTGGATTGTCGCGACGACAAAGACGTACTTGCTCCTCATCGATACTCTCATCGGCGAGGGCCGCTATACCGGCAGCCTCGGCTTCGACCGCAGCTTCCCCGCGAACGCCAAGCCGATCCCGCGGCGGCTGCAGCTCCGCGCCGAGCACGTCGCATACATGGACGGCGCGGTGTCGTTCACGCCCGCCAGGTGCGTACGCCCTTCTTCCCCCTTTTGCCGGCTTCGCTGCCGCCGAGGCAGTCTCACGCTGTCTGCGGCGCGCCCGTACTTACGTGCGCGTGTGCAGGTTCAACATGGGCGAAGGCAAGGAAGAGAACGCGATCGTGACCTCGACGGGCCAGTACGTCGTCGCCTGGGACTTTGCCAAGGTGAAGAAGGGCCAGCTCGACAAGTACGAGATCAAGAAGTGCGTCCCTTTCCCCGCTTCGCGCCCCGCCGCCCCCCACGCCCCCGCATGCCGCTGCTCCGCTACCGTACATGGCGCGCGGGGCATGTGGGTGGCAGGCAGGCGCGGCACCCGATTGGCCGCGCGAAGGCTAACTCACGGACGCTTCCTCTTGCTTACGCGCGTTATCGCGCGCCCAGGTACGACCAGTTCGTCGTCCAAGACAACTTCAAGTTTGGCGACGACAAGGAGATCGTGCGTCCTTTCCCCCGCGTTTTCTCCTTTCCGCAGAGCAAATGCCCGCCTCGGGCGGGGTCGCTGACCGAACGCAAAATTTTTCCTGTCTTCACGTATTTCGCTGCGCGTGCATGCAGATCGTGGCATTGCAGAACGACGTGCTGGCGATCAACAAGAAGAGCCTCCGGAAGCCGACGAGGGCCTCGCTCGCCGCGGGCGGCCGCAGCCGCTCGAGCATCGTGAACACGCCGTATTGAATGTGATGACCACCAGCTGGACCGCCGCGGCCGATCGTGTGCGAAGGGAGGATGCGTTGTCGGAAATATCTCCTTTGGGGGCCCGTAATCACCGAGGGCCAAGAAGATCGTCTCTACTCACTTGTATCATTTGCCACCTTTTCCTTACCCTCTTCTCCTGCATGGCGACTCGTTTCAGCGTTACGGGGGTTGGGTCGTACGACGTCCAAGCCCGCTCTATATCCGCTTGTTGTATCCCTTGCGTCTCCTCCTGTACTGCACACGCACAGAATAAATGACGGTATAGACAATTACATTAGTGGTGACTGCTGCCGCTCTGGCAAAAACGAATACACAAGGGGGTACTAATCCAACAGTACAGGTGAACCTCTAGACCCCTCACAATCCAAAGTCCTTTTACTTGTCGAGGCAGGTCGTCTCTACGATGATGCTGGTCACCCGGTAGGGGTCTGTGGGGCGGATCATGAGTCAGCTGAACGATGGAGATGTGGAGCGAAGCGAACGTACCAATGTTGGACGCCGGGCGGCGGTCCTCGAGGTAACCGTAGCCCTGAGCGCCGACGTGGCGGGGGATACGGATCGAGGCACCACGGTTCGCGACGCCAGACGTGAAGGTGCCGATGTGGCCAGTCTCGTGACGGCCAGTGAGACGGAGGTCGTTGTCCTCGCCGTAGACGGCGATGTGCTCGTTGTGCCGCTTCGCGAGCTTGGTGATCGCCTCCTCGATGTGCTTCATGCCTCCGGGCTCGCGCATCGCCTTCGTCGAGAAGTTGGTGTGGCAGCCCGCGCCGTTCCAGTCGCCCTGGAGCGGCTTGGGGTGGAAGGAAACCTTGATGCCCCACTGCTCGGCGATACGGATGAGGAGGTAGCGAGCCATCCAGAGGTGGTCACCCATAGAGATGCCCTCGCAAGGGCCGACCTGGAACTCCCACTGAGAGGGCATGACCTCGGCGTTGATGCCAGAGATGTTCACACCGGCGTACAGACACGCCCGGTAGTGAGCCTCAACCAAGTCACGGGCGAAGACCTTGCCAGCGCCTGAAATGTCGGTTACGTCAATTGGAGAGCTCGGGTGAAGAAGGGGGAAGGGGGAGGAATGTACCAGCACCGCAGTAGTAGGGACCCTGAGGACCCGGGAAACCGCCCTTGGGCCAACCGTAGGGGGTGCCGTCCATGTCAAAGAGCGTGTACTCTTGCTCGATACCGAACCAGGGGACCTCGTCCTTGGCGAGCTCCATGACTTTTGCGGCGTGGTGACGGTAGTTGGTGCGGTTAGGGGTACCGTCGCTGTTGTAGCACGCCGCAAGGACAAGGATGTTGTCGCCGCCGCGGAAGGGGTCCTTGAAGATGGCACATGGCCGGAGGTAGACGTCGGAGTCCTGGCCAGGGGCCTGGTTGGTGGAGGAGCCATCGAAGTCCCAAATCCGCAGGGTTCCGATGTCGGTCACCTTCTTGGTGACGGTCTGGGGCGGAAGTGAGCAAACGACGCGTCGAGGAATGTTTCGCGTGGGAGCATACCGTCGTCTTCGAGCGGACACCACCGTCGCCATCGATCCAGACGTCTGTGGGGGAAAAGGCGGATGAGCACACTACCCCACACGGATCGGAGCGGGGAGCGGGACGTACACTCGGCCTGGACCTTGTCGCCCTGGGGGAGAGCGAGGTAGGGCGCGAGGAGGTCGGGGCGGTACTGGTGGGACATCGTGGAGATGGTACGGAAGGGAGGGAAGAGACGCGGAGGAGGTGGTGGTGAGAGGATGAGGAGGAGATGTATGGCGAGTCAATGATTAAAGCTGTAGCAGAGGGGGTGTTTGGCGGTGTTTGTCTGGGGTACGAGGGCTTATCGGAGGCACCGCATCGAGCGAATCCACGATTCCAGCCGACGATCCACATCCGGCTGGAGCAGCGTGCGCCCGGTCCGCCCGTGCCTTTCCGGGGCTGGGCACGCCCACCGCCGCTATCTGCACTCGTCCGCCATGCTCGGCGTCGTCGCGTCCACCGATCTCCCAACGTCTCCTCGCCGTCGCTGCGGAACTGACTCGACCTCCAGACGCGACGTTTCCCCGCCCCCCACGAATCAGGAATCACGCCGGAACCCGTCCGTTAACGGACACCGTCTGATTGGCTCCCCACCAGCGCGCTCTGTTCATCCAACGGAGCGTAGAGATAAGGACTGCGACGGACGGCCGCTTCCCCGCGCCCCCCGGCCTCATTATTTTCGCCTCACCACCTTTTTCCTCCGTCCCCCCGCCATCGTCGTCGCCGCCACCCGCCCCCTCCTCGCCCCGCCGCCCTCGTCCTTCGGCGTCGACGCCCCACTCCCCGCCGCGTCAGACGCAGTCCCGGAGGCGTCGTCGCTCTCGTCCCCCGCCCCCTCCGGCTCCGCCCTAGCGCCATCTATCTTTGCTCCATCGCGTCCGCCCACTTTCTGCGCCAGGCTAGTCACAAGGGACAGGAACCATGTCCTCTTGATCGATGGGGGCACCGCCGTGTCGCTGTCCACAGGGTGCAGGCTTCCGTCCGAGTCCAGCTGATGGCCGCGTTACGACATAGTCCATTGACACGAAAGTTGCCGCCAGGCTACTCACAATGTATACGTTCTCCCCTTCCACGACCATGTCCACGACCTTGCCTGCGACTATATTGCCGTCCTCATCAAGTCGGGGCCCGCCTCCCAGGTTGACCTTGACCTAATGCGGAGTCGCCGTCGTCTGCTTAGTGCGCGCACGATTAACCGGTCGCTACTCACCTTTCTCTGGCCTTCCACGGGTGTCATCTTTGCGCCCCACGCAGCAGCGCGAGCCTTGTCCAGAATCTCCTGAACGCGTTTCAGATCGCGATTATAGTTCATCTTCTGAACTAGGTATTGTAGCCCTGACGTCAAAATGACCAAGAATGTGAGAACAGTCTGTCGCGGGCATCGTCAGCATTCGGCACCGGGCGGAAGAGAAGTACGGCGGCGATGTGCGTACCCCAAGCCCAGGACGGAATCTAGAGTAGTAATAGCCGGTTCCCCGCCATCTAGGGACGCCGTTCTTGTAGAAGAAGTCGTAGCTTCGGAAGACAAAATGAATAGGCACAGCACATCACACGACGTTCGGGCGAACATACCGTTCGCGCTTCTCTGGGTTGCGCAGAATGGCCGCGACGACTCCGAGACGCGCAAAGCGTTCGTGAGCGTTCTTCACGCCCTTGTTCTTGTCCGGGCTGTAAAAGACAGGTTGGGTCCGGTCACTAACCCACGCCAGCAACGGGCTACGTACTGGAGCTGCAGACTCTTCTTCCGGTATGCCTTCGAGATCTCGGACGTGGACGCAGTAGGCGAGATGTCCAACCAGGAGTAGAACGTCGTCCCCTTTCCTGAAGAGAAAACGCGTATGGGTGAGGGGACGGCACATCAGCCTCGCGTCGCTCACGCACCTTCAGCTGCCTCTATGGCACTGACGAGGTCGAATATCTCATGGTCCTCCTGCAAGTACAACATGTTGAGTCTAGAGCCCGCATACGCCGTTATATGCGTGTACCTTGGTCCAACTGCAGACGTTTATTGCCTGGGTCAGCGATGCTTGCTCTGCATGGTGAGACAGGTTCTACGTACGCGACGACGGCCGTTACCAGAACAGCGAGAAAGGCGATGAGGTGGAGCACCCTCATGGTATATGCGCTCTATTGCACAGAAGCTGTGCGAAAGAAACGTCGGGTGCGACAGAAAACCAGACAGAGGTGTAGCAGAAGCCCAGAGACACGCCAGCCGAACGCGATAGAGAAGAGGACTGCCACCGAGCGCGTTTCCTGCGATCACGACTCCCCGATCGGGCCTCCACGTGGTTATCTAATCTATTGAAGTGCATTGGCCTACAGTCTGAGTGCTATCTGCAACTTCACTTTAACAACTCTGTCGAGCTAACGCGATGGCTCCTAGACGGAAGTGCCCTGTATGCGGCTCCAAACAATGGCATAAAGAACCCTCAAGCGGTCTGATTACCTGCAGCGAGGGCCATGTTCTTCAGGTCAGGATGCTCTGACCAATACATTGACCCCATCTAACACGGGTCTGTATAGAACTATCGTAATGAGACCAGGGAAGTCACAGAACTTGGGCCACACGCGGTCAGGAAACGCAACCTGAAGTCCGGCAGGAAGAAGAAAGAACGGCAGAGCAAAGCAGACCCCAAATGTACATCCTGGATATTCACCCCTTGCATTCAGTGCGCGCTGACCGAACGCGCGCAGTCTATCACGGGGAGCGAGCGCGCTTTCACTACTTCCAGTGTCTGCAGCTTCTTCTGCGTATGCAGATAGCTGCTTTGACGCGACTGCGGGAGCTTCCACCAGAGTTCGAGGTGCGCGAGCCTTGGCATCTAAATGAACGTCGCAGGGGTAACGATTCGCCAGTTGATCTGTAGGGATATTTGGGCGTTAAACATCGCCTTGCTTCCCAACCCTCCAAGTCCGGATCCCCTCTTGCACGCCAACGACGGCCTGCGAGACGAACTTCCGCTGGAGAACGCACCTTCTGCATCGCGTGAGGTAGACGAGAAGGATAAGAGCGAGGATGACAAGAGCGCAAGCAGCTCATCCGACTCTTCTGACACCGGCTCGTCTAGCTCAGAGTCGGAGACGTCAGATTCAGAACTTGAAGAGCTCATGCGAGAGAACTCAGAGACACCAACAGAAGACGAAGATGAGGGGACGAGCACGCCTAAGCCGAAGCCGTCGTCGAGACCCTCGAGGAAACGGCGCACGTTTGGGCAGTATGACGCTCCGGCGAGCACCATCTCGTGTCTAGTCATTGCGTGCTGGACGCTGAGACTTCCAGTCATATACACGGACTTCGTGAGGTGAGTGCACAGAGGGATACACTGAATCATATTTCCTTACCCCACCCCAGGCTCGTCGAGAGCTATGATCTGCCATACCTAGATCTACTGAGACTTCTACCGGAAAGCATGACCAGCCATCTTCGGAAGCATACAGCGCAGGCTCTGTCTCCCCACGTAAGCACCCAGGCTTCTTCGGACGTCCATACACTAAAAACGCACCCTAGTATCCGCCTACTCCATTACACCTCCATCGGCTGACGTCCCGCTTGGCGAGACTGATGTATTCCACCTACGACATCTACACCCCAGAAATGAATGCCGCACCAATCCTATGGAAAGCCGTCCAAAGCCTACACGGCACGCGTATGTGACGTTACCAGGCAATCTAGAATGACAGCTCACCCCCCTTGACAGCGACGGTATACGTGCTCACCAAAGCGCTTGCGAAACTAGTGTCCATTCCCTCAACACTGCATCGTTCCCTCGCCCCTGCACTAGCGCGAACTAAGAAGCGAGATCCCACGTTCCACAAACAGGACAGCGCAATCCCCGAGGTCGCATTGGTAGCGGCTGTCATCGTTGTGATGAAGATGATGTATGGCCTAGACGGATCGCCAAGGTGCATCCTGGAGGCATATAGCACACATCTGGGTCACTCTAACTTCAGGATATTTGGTAGGCATCCACAAGAAGCGGATGATCCGGCATGCGCGCTGCCTGCTCTACCCGAGCTAATACGAGCTCTAAGAGCCGCACAGGAGGCAGAGGAGACGACTGTATCCCCAATGTCTACCGACCGCCACTGGTATGCGCCTCGAGAAGTTTGATGGCTGTGTCCACCGCTGAAACCTGTGTAGCTCCGTACTCGACATGGACGACCGGATGTTGGATGACTACTTGCAATTCTGTGAGAAGGCGCTACTACCCCGAGAAGACCTAACGCCCGGTAAGTACACAACATCTTTCCCGCAGCTGCGGACCCGCGGACTGATAAGGTGTTCCTCAAGCCCGAAACGTCGCCGCGGACCATTTCCCATTAGATGAGCCTTCCACGACGCCTCTCATTGCGAGCTCGCCCGCAATTCCCGACACTGCTGAAGGCACCGCCATGAACGCGACGGCGGTCGATCGTAGTCCTGACGTTCTGAGGCCCGGACAGAAATACCCAATCTACAACACGCAGGATATCCTAGGCACTATCCCCCGGACCTCGAGCTCGTCGTTGCGCGCGCGGCGCGCTGGGCGGGTGTAGATGAGGACTATGTGCTCGGCGTCGTGGAGAGATTCGAGAGGCGCGTGTTCAGCTGGTTGGAGACCGTGAGGCGGAAGGAGAGGGCGGGGAGGGCTTCGGCGTCTGAGTAGGTGAGTCCTATGACCGTTCTGTGCTGTTGGACGAGCTCTTAGCCGCACAGATCTGACACTGTGTATTCTGGGTGTACTTTGATGTTGTTCAAGGCGACTACGACGACTGCCATTTCGGTCAGGAAGGTGCAGTCGGGCGTCAGCATGACTTACGACGCCACGTCCCGCCTCAGCTTCATTTCCGCATCCATGACTTCCACTACAAGCCAGAAGATTTGTGGTAGGCGGACGTATACCCCAGATACGCCCATGCTTATATCCCTTCGTCTAATAGGTAGCATCGCTTCGGTCCAGTGCGCCCGCTGGCACAAGACAATGCTTGAGACGCAGGATCGCCGCCGATCATGGCGTTAGCATTGTGCGCCCAGGTTGTGACGAGAAGTCGGCGGAAGACAAGACGGCTTGGAAGACGACGACTAGCGCACAGTTGTGGGCGCCCTAGTCGTCCGTATCAAACAAATTCGTCGCGCGTAAATGAGCGCGGCGGAGAGCGGCGCAAGATCTCCCACATCCTCCCGCTCAAAATCAGTGCGATGCCAAAATCGCTTGAGAATCGGCACATGCACGGATAGCCGAATGGGGTTTTCGGTTTGATCAGGCAAACAATATGGGCGCGGGGCGCCCAACGCCGCCCAAAGGCGCACCTACAGCACAGCCGCAGCCCCCGGGGAAGCTACCCCATTGGATCACCGGACAACGTTGGGTTCTGAGACATACCGGTTGTTCATCGCACCCGGTCGCCTCGGGGAACACCATAGTCCAGTTGAGACCTGCTAGCTTTTTGTCGGCGGTCATGGTGATCACCGCCCTTGCGCGCGCGCGCGCGCGCGCGAGGGCGCATCACCATTGGCCCTTAGCTGCTTCGGGGGCGCGTTCCTGTGTGCTTGGGGTGTTGTACTCACCTCCGGTCCGGAGTTTCACAGTAACGCTCGCTTCGTCAGAGGCTCAGCCAACACTTTGAGCGGGGAGATAAAAAGAGGGACGACGTGAGCTTCCGACCGGCACCCCACTCCTTCCCCCTTTCCTCTTCCCCCTCCCTTCTCTTGTTCCCCGGTTTTCTTATACGAGTCTCCTTCTCTCCTCTCCCATAATGATCTCCACGCTCTTCCTGTCCCTTGCCCTCGCCACCGGCGTGCTCGCACAAGCATCGGTGTCCCCCATTGCGGCGAAGATCGCTGCTCTCCGCGATGCGCCCACCCAGGTCGACCGGATAAAGCTCCTTGAGAAGGACTCGGATGTGAGCGGCGGTTCCACGTAGCCATCGCAATGCATAGCTCTGACCTGTCCTCCGCAGTTCACCTTCAATTTCCTGAACGCTACCGCTACGAAGGGTGCTGGTGGCACTGCCGTCGGTGCCACCGTCGCGAACTTCCCGGCACTCGTCAACAATGGTCAGTGTCTGCCCCGCAATATGCATTCGGCCGGTGCTGACTGCATCGCTCAGCTATGGCCATGACGATCGGTTTCCTGGGCCCTTGCGGCATGAACACGCCTCACACCCACCCCCGCGCTACCGAGATGCTATACGTCGTGAACGGCACTCTTTCTTCGGGAATGATCGCCGAGAACGGCGCTCGCTTCGTTTTCAACACCCTCGAAGCTGGGTCCGCTATGATCTTCCCCAAGGGTTCTATCCACTTCCAGCAGAACGAGGGCTGTGGTACGTCCACGATTCTCAGAGTACGTCACATGAACAAATTTCACTGATGGTCGTTTCGCTAGAACCAATGATGTTTGTTGCTGCTCTCAATAACGAGGACCCCGGTGTCGAGTCAATCGCCCAGCGCTGTACGTATCAGCCAGTTGGCGATGTTGGTACCCAGGGCTTACAGGTTTTACAGACTTCGGCCTTCCTCCTGACGTTGTCGCCGCTTCCCTGGGCGAACTCGGTGTTCAGGAGGTCGCCGGGATTGAGTCAATGGTACGTACCATCTCTTCGAACGATCTCACTGCAAGGCTAACATCATCTCCCAGATCCCCGACAACATCGCTCTGGGTACCCAGGAGTGCTTGGACCGCTGTGGCCTCAAGCGCGACGGCCAGCCCACTACCCAGCGCCAGCCCCGCAACCCGAACAACGCGCTCCCCGGCCAATCAAGCGACGACTGGAAGACGTCGACCACCTCCACCGGGGCCAAGTGGCAGCAGACCGGCGCAGCGGGCGCATACGCGACCTCGACGCACTACACGCGGAACACGCAGCAGACGGGCAACGCGCTCTTCGGCGCGCTCGCCGAGGACGCGCAGACCGTCGTCGCCAGCGGCGGCATCTCCCAGCCCGTGCTCATCGCGCTCGTCGTCGTCGTCGGCGTCATGGGCCTCGGCTACGTCGCGATCGCGGCCGTGTACCTCATGGGCCGCCGCCGTCGCGCGGCCGAGAAGGCGAACCGGTGGTACGTCCGCCCCGAGATGGCGGGCCGCGCGCTCGTGCCGACCTCGGAGGAGCGCGCGGACGAGAAGTACGACGCGCCGGCGCAGTGAGCGTGCGGTGTCGCAGCGTGACACTGTCTCGCTTTGGTGTCTTGGTGCCGGCATTGGCTGGTGGTTTGTTGGCTACTGTAGAGCGCGGGCCTTGTGCTGGGCGTCGGTACTTAGATAATGCATGGACTTCACGTCGGACTCGTAGCGCCTTCGCAGCTGTAGCTTATACTCCTTGCTCTCCCCTTGCTCTTTCTTCGTTTCTGTAGCGGGTTTCCCTCCAATATACGGACATTGAACTACGAAAGGCAGTCGGCTCGCCCGAGACGAATAGCCTTTGCCTAGCTTCCATGCCCTTGGCGCGCCGACCAACGTTCGTCGAATTAGCCTTTCCGCTAACGAACGCCCGACCGACTCTGCATTCTCTACTAGCACTTCGCCCCGGTCAACGTCCGTGACCATTCATCCCATGACGACACTAGCCATCCATGGTCCGCAAGCGCAGGTGCAAGCTGCTTTGCGCGAGGACCTCACCAGACTGCGCAGTCGCACACGTATGGAGCGCAAGCGGGGCCCTTTCCGAACAGAAGACTTCAATCTCCCCATTTGTGGGTCCTTGTGGGTCCGAGGCAGCAGCGCTAGCCCGGATCTCGATGGCCCATCCCGCCGCCCGCCGCCCGCCGCTTAGCCTCGTCGATTCGACGATGACGATACGCACCGCGCTATCAGGAACCGACAAACCCACCTGCCAAGGCTCCTTACGCTCGGGCCTGCCCGTATGTACATACTGCGCTCGCTCCCTAGCTCGTTCGCCGGGAAGGACGGACGGACGGATGGACGCTTCCGACTTCCAGAGTTACTACTTCCATATTCCCATATTCCATGCGATTCCGCGCCGCACGTATGTATGTGATATTAGCGCGCGCTGCCGTACGTACGTACGAACGTACTAACGCGCCCGATCCGCCCAGTGCATATGTACCCGAGAGAGGGAGAGAGGAAGAACGAAACAGTGAGGAATCGAAGGGGGGTGGAGGTGGGGAGAGAGGAGAGCCGGATGATTGGTGAGATAGAAGATAGACGTGAAGCGGGGGATCCGGAGAGAGGGGTAGGGAGTCCCTACTAGGGACGGGGCGTGTTCGGTTCGCCGTCGCGGGGGCCCTACACGCGCGGCGGGGCGTTCTATGGCGAAGATGGAAGACGGCCAAGGCCCGGCCGGCGCTCGTGAGCTAACCCGAGCAGCGCAAGGAGGGTGGGGGGAGGCAGGGGAGAGGCAGGCAGTGAACAACGTGCAGGTGAAAAGCGGCAAAAAGGGGCGTAAAACAGCATCCGTACGGGCGGTTTTACAATACTGTATACGTACTGCCTACTAACTACGCGGGAGGGACATGACGGGATCGTGGACAGAAAGGTTCGGGCGTCCAGGGTTATGTGTGCGAGCGTGCGAGTGAATATGCGGTTAGAAGGGCAAAAACGCGGGGTGGTTGATATGACAGAGGAGGATATGACGTATAATGGGGAGAGGCACAATGCAAACACCGGCAATAGACATGAGGATGACTTAGTTCGCACAGGAATAAATTGCACAAAAAGGGGGATTGGAGTCGATGCGCAGAGAAGAAGATGCCGTGAGACGAAGGGGCAAACGAGCGGATAAGGTCAGGTATAACGATCGACGATGCGTGCACGACACAACGTCCGACGATTAGGTGGGTGAATACTAATGCACTAGTCCAAGGAACAAGGGAGAACATGGGGGTTGAGGGGGGTGGGGTGGGGGAAAAGCAAGGCGGAGGGGTCTGTGTCATGAGATGATTGTCTGTCGCCGTGAGCCTTGTGACTGCCGGCTGATGTTCTCGAACCCAGACTTGGGAAGAGCCCAGGACTGTCTCGCTTGGTTGAACGATGGCGGGGGGTGCGGTGGTAATGACGAGCTGTGCGTGGGCGTCGGCCGTTGTGGCGTCGCCGCGGCCGACTTCGTACTCCGCTTGTCGTCCGAGTGCGCGCGGAGGTTAGAGGGTCGTGGAGGAACCTCGCCGCTGGACGTGCGGTGGTGCCCACGGCGAGGCGTCGACTCCGAGCGCGGGATTGAGGGTGAGCGTGCCGAGGTTGAGGATGTGTGCGACTGCGATAGGCGGTTGACACGCTCTGAGCTGCCGCTGGCGGGAAGCTGCTGCCTGCCCAGGGTCGGAGAGGAGCTATGCGAGCGCTGAGGCGAGTGCTGCGAGTTGCGATTGCTGCCCTGCGAGGGCGCGCGATAACCGTACTGCTGCATCATGAAGGGCGGCGATGGCGGGAGAAGGGGCATATCCATCCCCCCATACATCGGCATAGGGACCGCCATGCCCATAGGCATATTTGGCATCGTAGGAACGTTCATGTTCATGGGCATCCCCCACATCGGTGCCATAGGCAGCGGGGGAACGGGCATCGGCTTGTGAGAGCCACCGGCCTCGGAGACCATCGATGTGCGCCGGCTCCCAGTCCCACTGACGCGGCGTTCGCGGAGACGAACGTCTTGTTGTGACGAGGATGGCGTAGGCGGTCCAGAATACATCGACGAAGGGCGTGAGGGGCCTGGAACGTTGGCAGCACCGTAAATGCTACCGGGTCGCGACTCCGAGGGCGAACCAGACACGGAGCCGGGAGTTCTCGGTGACCTCCCCTGGTGTAGCGACACGTCGGATCCTTGCCGTGGTGGTCCATGTGGATGCGCTGCAGAGTCGTACATTGGCCTGGTATGCGTCGAGGACCCTTCACGCTCCGGCCGCGCGCGTTCGTTCCGATCCCATTGGCCGGTGGCAAGGCCTTCGCCCGTCATCGCGCCAAGGGGACCGAATCGTTGGCTTTCGCGTCGACTCCTGGCAGCAGCGATCTCGTCCGCGTACATCCGTTTCTTGCGCTCTTCCTCGATCGCGCGTTTCTCGCGCTCCCACGCCGCGCGCTCCTCCTCCCATCGTCGCTTCTCCTCCTCGTGTTTGCGCCGCTCCTCTTCGTACCTGCGTCGCTCGCGTTCGGCTTGCAAAAACCGCACCTTCTCCTCGCGTTTCTGCTTGATCCGCTGCACATAGCCAAGCGGCACGCCGTCGTCTTTGTCCTCCTTCTCTCCCTCGGCAAATCGCACGCCTTGCTTCAATGCTGATTTGAGAGGAACAGGCGGTGCCGATGTCGGAGGGGAGGCGATGCTGGGTAGAGATCGAGGTGATGCGACCGCTGTTGAGGTTGCGGAAGGCGCGGGCGACGCGATGGTTTGCGCAAGGGAGGGCTGTGAGGACGTGGCCTCCATGCGGAGCGGAGAAGGGTTGGCTTTGTAGTGGTGGTTGCGCGACGCGGAACTGGAGTTGGCTGAATGCTACAGTCAGCATATAGTGAGACGTTCTGAACAAACATGAACTTACAGGGTGCAGCGAGCGACGAGGTCGTAGCAGGGGCCGAAGCAGGGGCCATCGCGGACAAAGACGATGTTGAGGACTGTGGTTCTGACGGCGTAGAGGGGCTCTGGGTCATGGACGACTGGGAGAGCGAAGGAGAGAGGTCCAAGGAGAGCTGGGTGTCGAGGCGGAGGATGTCTAGGGGAATGGGGCCCGGTTCCGACGCCCGCGGCTCCTCCAGCCGGAGAGGTTCTTCCTCATACAACCCTGCGAGCAGCTCCAGCGCTACCGAGTACTCGAGCGCAGCCACACCACAGTCTGTGGCCGGAACCACCCGCGTCCAGGCCGGTTCGCCATTGTCTGCTGGGGCATTCTCGGCAAGCAGCACCTGCACTCTGTCCTCGAAGCACGGCCGATCGGCCCACTTCCTCAGGCCCGGGGAGAACGGCTTGATGTGTCTGTGGTCGACCGCGTTGTCGTCGAGCTGGAGGGAGAGCGGCTGCCTCGGCGCGGACCGTCTTCCGGCGAATGAGGCAATCGAACGGCTCTCGGAAGGGGTTAGATCGCCGCGCTGGAGACGGCGCTGGAGCCGGGTTCGATGCATGGACGACTCCAACGAGTGCGTACAGGGGAGCGCGCGCCGGGGATTGCATGATCGCGGGAAGATGGGACAGCCCGGTACATGGAGCAATGGCGGAGGCGCGAATGGAGGACGCAGGTGATTTGACGTAAGCGCGAGGAGGTAGGCGGGCGCAGCAAGCGGCGTCGCGCGCTCCGGGGGCCTTGAGAGATCGGGCGCGGCGGAAGACTCCTCCGATGAGTCGTCCTCGGTGTCAAGTGTGGACTGCCTGGATGGGGCTGCGCGGGGGCGGGGCGTAGAATGGAACGAGGACCGATCGTGAGGAGTCAGCAGCTCTGCGTGGTGCAATGAGGTCGTGGACCGGTGGTCGAGGGAAGGGGGCAGGGGAAGCCAGGCCTTTGATACAGGAGCTCTGAGGAGAGAGCCGCGGTCATCGTCAGGAGTAGTAGGCGCACCGCTCGATGAGGACGAGGACGAGGGTGGGTGCAGCTCTGAGCTGTTCAGGCGGTTGACGACGGGATCGACGGGCTTGCTCTTGCGCGAAATGGAGCGGAAAAAGCGCGTGTGTGGTTTTGCGGTCGACTGCTTCTGCGCCGGGCTACTGTGGTCAGTGCTGGAGGCGGCAGCGGTGGACGAGGCGGCGTCGGATCTGTCAGACCGCTTTGAAGCGAAGACCGCGGCAATACGGCGCATGGGTGGGGACGGACGGGGGCGGGGGCGTGGGCGGGGCTGAGGATGTCGTCGGGTGGATCAGACGTCGAGAGGGGGCATTTGGGAGGCGCGAGAAGGGCGGGAGTCGGGGAGGACGATGTAGGGAGAAGGCTGTCGAAGAGGCAGGGAGCTCGAATCGAGAGCGGCGAGGGCCCAGGGGGATGACTACGACTGGCCGGAAAGGCTGGCCGGGCGAGGGATTTAGCGGGAAGGTGAAGGAACGAGAGAAAGGACGGTGGCGGCTCGAACCCAGCTGCAGTCAAGCAGTCGTACCTCGATCGGGACCCTGCGCCGACAGGACAGAAACAGAGCGAGCGGCGGAGGGCGTGTGGCAGACAGCGGCGAGGACGGCGTGGGCAGTCGTGCGTATGCGCTCTGCACCGTCAGCGGGGACGAGCTCGGGCGACGGGCACGGCGACGAGGACGGACGGGTACTCGAGGCTGATCAGGCTGGCACTGGCTGAGGCTGAGGCTGGCGCGGGGCGTGATGTCTGCACCCGCACCCGCGCCCGGCATCGCAACTTACGGCCGTGGCGAGCCGCGCGCGAGAGGCCAATCCCAGCCCCAGCCACGTTCGCCCGCTCTCCTTCCCAGCCCATTTATTTTTGGCCGCAACCGCACACTTATCCGAAGTCCGCCCCGCACAAATGCGTCCGCCGCGGCAGAAACGTGCCCTCGTTAACCTTGCCAGCCCCGCGCCATTCAACGTCCGCCCCTGCTCTCACGTCCACGCGCCCGGCGCGAACAAGCTCCTCGTCGCCATAAGCCCATCTGACAAGCCATAAAATGACATCATATTCAGCCATTGTTCGCGCTAGCAACGCCTTCCAGACACTTCCCCCCATCACCCTCCATCTGCCTGCGTTCCTTCCACACTTCCTTCCAGCGGCTGATCAGTGATTCCCCTGCCCTGACATCACCCATGCCGCAGTTCATGCTGTCGCGTTCTTCAACCACCACCGCCCACCACCGAGGCATTGTGGCACACTGGCCGCCCCCGCGCACTAGGCCCTGGCCAGCATCACACGGAGGAGTATGTCCGAGCATCATCAGCTCCGACCAACTGCGACGACTCCCTTCTTCGACTTCCCCCATCACGGTCGCAATCGGCACCTATCATGCATGCATGCATGTCATATTGAGCGCACTGTACGGCTGCCATGGCACAAGGTTTGACACGTAAATACAAAGAATGGTCTCGGTCGGGTCGGATGGGAGGGGGGTGTCGCACGGGCGGTCTGAGATGGGAATAGAAGGGCTAGTAGGGAGGTGACGCTGGGAGTGAAAAGGATACAAGACAGATCGACGAGAGATGGCAGCACGACAGCAAGAACACGGATCGACCAAGGACACAACCTGTGGGCGCAAAACATACAGCCGGCCCCGAGCCCATCGAGGGCCCGTCCGCCGGCCGTCGCCGTCCCAGGGGGGAGGAGCAGAGGGCAAAGCGCATGGCCATGTTGGCCTGAGCTTATGCCAATCCGCCGCTGGAGCCGCGCAGGCGACGCGCGAGCCAGATGTCCCGTTGCATGACCGTCACCCGCTTCGCGTGGATCGCGCAGAGGTTGCTGTCATCCCCGCCCCGCGTACGTTAGCATTCCCGTCGTCCCACGCAATACAGCAAGGAGCATAGTCGCCCCGGGGGTGCCCACTCACGCGTCTTCGAACATATGCACCAAGAACGCCTCCGTCGCTTCCTGCAGCGCGAGAATCGCCGAGCTCTGCCACCGCAGGCCCGTGTCGCCGTAGTCGATCGTGTCCGTCATCATGTCCAGCGCGATCTCGCGCACCTGCCCGCGCACCGTCAGCCGCTGTATCCGCACGCGTCCATACGCTGCGCCGCCGCACCCAGCCCCGGCCGGCTGCAGGGCTGCTCGCAGGCGAGCCGGCACAGCAACCCGGCGACGGGTGTGCATGCACGCACGCACGGACGCATGGATCGCAGAAGAGAGGGCACTCACCACTCGGGAAAAGGGCAGCTTCCGGATGAGCAGGTCCGTGCTCTTCTGGTACTTGCGGATCTCGCGCAGCGCGACCGTGCCCGGGCGGAATCGCTTCTCTGCACACCGACACACACGCGTGCAGGAAAAGAAAGAAAAGCACGCGCGGGAACGCGTTCCGTCAGCGTATGCACGCGATGGGGGATAGGAGGAGGCACGTACTGCGCGGCTGCTGGGGGTCTGCCCCTTGCCCACTGTCACGACGGCTCGCGTTCGAGGGCCCCGCGTCGCTCGCCGGAATACCGGGCGGCCGCCCTCCCGTGCTCTTCCGCGCCGTCGCCTGGCGCGGCTTCTTCGCTGGAGGCGGGGGCGATGGTGACGAGGACTCGTCGGCGACCTGCTTGCGCTTTCCTCGTTGGACGGTCTGCGCCATCGCGGTTGTGGATAGGATCTGTGGGCGGGCGAGGTCGGTCCTTCGGAAGTGGTGTCGTTGAATTGGCTATCGAGCCGTAGTCGTGACGTGTTTGTGGAAGTAAAGAATGGAGGAAGTCGTAAGCAGGGGGGTATCGCTGGTAAGAGGCACCGTGGTGAGGCTCGCGCAAACACCAAGGGGCAGCAGCACAGGACGCGTCGAGGGGCTTACAGGCGCTTGACGCGACGCGGTTGAGATTGAATCGGGCTTATGGTGGGCTCTCAGAATGGAAGGCGTTCAAGATCAGGTGCTGTCAGTACAGGCGAATGTCGGCATTTGAGACGTTCAGAAACAGAGGGTGCAGGAGCTCGACGGTCGGATAAAAAGCTGCCTTTATATGTCTAAAAACTGCGGGCAAAGGGTATGAGCTGTTGTCTGTGCAGTACGCTAGAAGCACGTTGCCGAAATCTCACATAGGATGAAACGCTTCGAGGGGCACGGGAGAAGGGCGGTCCTTGACAAGCAAGTCAAAGGTACGTATTACAATTAAATCTAAGCAAGATAGAAGAGTCTCAATATAGGTTAAGGGAGCACGTTCACCCATCCGCCTTGAGCCGGGGCTAACAGTGGCATGCTGGGCCGTACGGTGGTGACGGGCCGGCAGGTGCATCAGGTACCTTCGGTAGATGTTTTAAAAGAATCAACAAAACACGGAAGAGCCCCCAAGAGGTGGTACTAGCAGACAGAGCTTCGGTCGCGTAGCAGTATATCTTCTTAACAAAACGACTTGGTCGGTTTATAGCAGAAAGCGGTCACTGAATAACCTCCTCAAAAGTCTCAGTCCAAGAGAGTTGGACAGGCGTATGACCGACATAGAAGCAAGCAGTGGACATAGCAACACACTAAGACCTGGCAGTCGATAGCCTGCCGCAGCGACCTGTTCTCCCAGGGTATCGTCTACGAGAAGCGCGCAGGCCCTGGACGGAGCGCCTGCGATGCTGCAGCACGCGCGTCCCGATTTGGGCATCGAAGAACGCGACCTTTGACCACGCCACCGACGCGGCTACGGTAGCTGCGGTGCCCTTCCCGCCTTGCTCACTTACTCTCTCCTTCCTCACACCTAACCGACAGACTCCGAACGGCGACAGCGAACATGCCCCACGACACGATCTCAAGCACGCCCCGGGCAGCGAACGCGAGCGCACAAGCGTTGATCGGGTACTACAGGTTCACCGACATCTTCTTTGAATGGTACGCGCGCTCGCTGCACGCGCCACTGCTCTCGCGCGATGTGCGATGGGGGATACTGAGCTTCCCCGTTGTGCAGGCATCTGGCACTCCCGAACCAGGCGGACGTAAGTCCCCTGAAAGCACTGATCGCGTACAACGCCCTCGTCCACGCCGAGCACCCTCTCCGGAAAGAGGGCGTCAACGGCATCGAGCTCTATCTCGGTGCGTCCCGTGCCGCTCCCCAAGCGTAGCGTATGCACACTTGCTATATCCACATCCTTATCACGCTTTCTAGGCACATTCGAGAACGGGGAGATGCGCCTGCTGTTCTCCTCCGCGCAGGTCGAGTACCTGCGCTATTGGCTGCTCAACATGGGCCTCACGGAGAAGCCCATCCCGCTCCCAGCGTCCGAATACCTCATCCAGCCAAACGACCTCATCACCTGCTCTCCGAACGTGTACAACGACGCCGCCGCGCTCAAGCGGGCAATCAGAGTACGTGCCAACCGTGCCCGGAGGGGGCGGCGCAGCGGGCAGCGGCACCGCCGCCGGGGCCAGCGCAGGGCCGCCCCTGCGCCCGGGCCGTCGTCGCGGGTGTGCGACAGTGCTGACGGGGGACGCGTGGATCTGCAGGGCATCGACAAGAACAACAAGCGGCTGCGGGGCACGGGCACGCTGCTCACCGCGCGCCGGTTCGCGTTCGAGCGCACGCGCACGCTGTGGGCGGCGCGGCTCGGGACGTGGTGCGCGCTCGACTTCGAGGCGTGGGACATGGACCACACCGCGCTCACCGAGTTCGGGTGGAGCCTCGGCCGGTGGGTCGACGGCGAGCTCGTCAGGGAGGACGGGCACCTGATCGTGAAGGAGCACCGGATGTACACGCAGCATTACGTCCCGAACAACCGAGAGGTGCGTCTCCGCCCACGGCATGCCTCCCCTTCTACTGTCTTTGAGGCGGGGAAGCACGTGCTTTGCGGTGGTCGAGATGCTGAACGGCGCGAAACGGACAGTTCTACAACTTTGGCGAGAGCGAGGTCGTGACCAAGAACGTGTTCCGGCAACGTATACAGGACCTCATCAACACGCACCGCGAAGCAGGCCCCCTCTTCCTCGTCTTCCACGACAACAGCCAAGACGTCAAGTAAGCCCCGTACCATCTCCACCCCCCTTCTCACAGCGCCGAACCTAACCTGCCCCATCCTCAGATACTTGAAGTCGGACGCGGTAAAAGCCGTCGACCGGCTCGAGTACCTCCTCCCGGACTCGCCCCAGACGGGCGAGATCTACGTCGTCGACACCGCGGACCTCTTCTGCGCGCTCGAGGGCGACACGTCGAACAACAAGCGCTCCCTCGAGCGCGTCTGCCGGCACCTCCAGATCCCCACCAAGTTCCTGCACAACGCCGGGAACGACGCCCACGTGAGTCCGCCTCCCGCCTCCCGCGTTCCTTCACGTCGTCTCCGAGTGAGCAGAGGTAGAGGCTGACGCGGGGTCTCCGCAGTACACCCTCGACGCGATGATCGCGATGGCCTCGGGCGACCCCGTCGACCAGCAGCGCGAGCAGCGCTGGCCGAAGCGCACCGAGGACAGCAAGCCCAAGGTCGAGTTCCGGGACTGGGAGGAGGACTCGGACTTCTCCGACATGGAGGGCGTCGTGGGCCCGCCCGTCGAGGCGGACGACGAGTTCTGAGTCGCAGCGGTGGGCAGACCCCGTCATAGCGTGCGGTGCATACTGTATGTAGCAGTAGAGAGGAAGATTCCCGGGACTGTATGATACCATGTCTTCGTGTTGTGTTGTGCTCGTATGTATCCAAATGAATGTATCGATGCTCGTTTTAACTTCTCCTGTTTCGGCAGTCCTGCGTCTAGGATCCGGATCCGGATGTGCGCCTGCGTGTGCGCTAGGCGGGAGTTATCATTGCGTTCTAATAAGGTAAAGTGGTATCGTTTTGTCGCGCACTCGCACGCAAAGTGTTCGTCGCGTCTCGTCTGCGCTCATCATCGCAACGTCGTCTCGCCTCGCTCATCTACTCCTCCTTGTCGTTCTCCTCTTGGTCGTCGTCGCCATCGCCCTCGTCGTCCGAGCGGTCGTCCGATACCGTGATGTCGCTGATCGCACTGTCAAGTGAAAACAGAAAGAAGTGAACCGTCAGCATCAGAACGCAGCCCAGCGTCCCGGCGCCGGAACGAGAGAAGTGACATACCGCCAGGCGATGCGCCAGATGAGGAAGTACCAGAAGAGGTTGAGGGCCTGCAGCAGCAGCAGGGGCGCAAAAATCTGGTACTTCATCCACCACACCATCCACACGCCGTCCTCGGGCGACCAGCGCTTCGACGTCTCACTATATCACAAAGAGCGTCACCGAATGTGAGCGTGAAGCCGACCGGGTGAGAACGATGCATGGGCGGGCACACGTACGGCATGAGGTCGAATTCGTTCCATACGGAGTACAGCATCACCCAGTTCAGCCAGTGCCGGAAGTAGCTGCGGGCGGGGGCGTGAGCGGGACATGCCTATCAGGACACGAGCGATGGGCGGCGTGTACGTACGACCAGATGCAGAGGAACACGGTGAAGACGGCGGTCTTCGTCTTGTCCCATTGAATGTAGTTGAGCAGCTTCGAGAGCTGCGCGGGAGGAACATACGCACGTCAAGCCGCTGTCAATGACGGGCCTGAAACACACGCACCCCGAGCAAACTGTCAGGCAGGTCCATGCTCAGATAGACCGCGTTGCCGATGTACGTCAGGTTGATGAGGTAGCTCCATCTGGTTCGCGCTGCGTGATCAGCGTGCGTTCCGTGGGGCGCGGCGGTCACTGCACGTACCCAACGAGCCAGAGGGTGACGAAGTGGTGGGCCACAAGCTCATAGTAATCCTTGCGCGGCTTTTCGAGGCCAAGCAGGAGAACGAGCAGTTGTTGAACCCAGTAGGCCGCTTGCATCAGGTAGTATGTCTTGAGCTCAGGCTTCATGTCCCAATGCGGGTAGTCTGCAGCCGGGCATTAGTGCAGACTCACGTGCGCGAGGGGTACTAGCCTACCTATCCAGAAGTACTCGGTACGATACCACCAAGTGGGCAGTTGAGACATGATACGCTACGGGGCATATTCAATACTGGAACGGCAAGGGTCGCAGATTCCACTCACTATGCCCCAGGTTGCGGTGAAGCAGAAATACAACACTGCGTAGCCTTGCTCGCCGAAACGGTCCAGCTTGGTTTCTCTCCGGATACCGAACCATTTGGCAAGAGGCCTGCAGATATACAGGGTGATGCTTTGCCGGACGAAGGACCAGAATACAACGTAGTAGGCGATGAAGACCAGGTCGAGGTAGCCCTTCTGATAGCGAGGGTCATCGTCTGGAGTGCCCGGTATGCGGTGAGAGATGAACAGCAAGGGTGCAAAGGGATTTGCCACGTCTTTGGCGACGTATGGTGCAAGGAGCTCCCAGTTCGCCCAAAGTATGAACACGAGAAGAAGTATTTTGAGGGACGAGCCTATAATCCAGGGTCAACGGAGTGACGCTCGCGAGAAACGCGGAGAACGCACTTGGTACGACGACCCATCTCAAGGACTTGATGTCGGCCCAGAAGCCGCGAGACTCAGTGGACCAGCGAACGACGGGAGATGACGACCTGGAGTGGGTGACCGGTGAAGGCGTAGGCCACTGGCCCAACGGGCTGAGCTTGGCTGTGAGCCGGAGGCGGGGCAGGCTACGGAATGGGCGCTCACGTCTGCGGTCTAAAAGGCCCCGCGAGGTGGTGAGCGGGGTCGCCCCTGGTAGCGAGAGCTCAATTTGAATAGGACAGACAGCGCGAGAACGGTGGCGACGCACTCTATCCTGTCCAGCGAGGTCTGTATGGCCTCGGGACGGGGCCGTTTGCTGCCTGGGGGAGAGCGAGCCATGGTGGGCGACTGCGGCGGGGAGGGGCGTGGTTAAGTACGAGCAGGGAGGGGGGGCAGGGCTGCGGAGGTGGACGTGCTCGTCAAGTCGTCGGTCGGCGGTCGCGCGCTGGCTGGTGGAATCCCAAACGCAGACTCAGACTCGCTGACGGGACTCTGTCCGTGATAGACCGCGCGCTTAGACGCCCGGCTGAGCGCATGCCGCGGCCGCTGCCAAGGCCCCGCAGGCTGCCATCCTCGGGCGCAAGCTCGGGCTTGACGCGCGTATATCGTCTGCGTTGGCGAATATAGCAGCCGGTTCGACACACTGACGTCTCAGGTCAAATCCGACGCATGCAAGCTTCTCTCGAGACCTTCCCGCTGCGGTCGACCGCTGATACAAGGAGAATCGGGAGAATCTCCGTTCGCAACTGCCAGTGCGCATCCCACCGCGCCCACAGACCACAGCGGGCCACAGCTCTCGCGCAGGCTTCCGCGACGACAGGCGGCGGCGGCGGCACAGGAGCGTCTGTCTACGTGCGCGCGCCGACGCGACTCGGAAAACATGGATGGCGTGACCAGTGACGGGCACGCTCAGTAACACTTGTCAGAACGGATGTGTAACGCGTTTTGCTGAGGGACGCCCGTGCGGGCCGGGGTCGGGCTCGCGATCAGTGTCGGTGCTCTCTGGCGTCGTTCGTGCTCCGCGCGTCTTCGTCCATCCCACCAGCCTCTTCCCTCCTTCGCCGACTCGGACTCAGGGACGGGCCCCGGCCGTTGCATCATTGGCAAGCACACAAGGCACGCGCAGCCGTAACACAACCAACGCATACCCATCATGTTCCCAACTCTCAAGCTCTTCCAAACCCTCCCATGCCCAGAGAAACCCCACTGCACGCGACCCCACTGTCTCTTCAGCCACAGTCCAGACATCTCCCAGTTCCCGGTCACCCCAGTCCCGGTCGACACGCCTAAGCCGACACCTTCAACATCCTCTAGTACCGCGTCCAAACAGAGAGTCCCGGCAACTGCGGTACCTTCCTCGATTCCCGCCAAACGCCCTGTTGGATCTCCATTACGCGCCGCCGGCCCCAGCAATGGAACATCTACAAGCGAGCCCCCAAAGAAGCTGCAGAGGACAGGAACCCCCAAGCGTCCTGTCGCAGTCCCTGCAGGACCCCAAACAACCTCGGTACGTACATATGCCGCCCCAATCCCCGTTTCCCAATCACTCATGCCGTCCGCAGACGGGTGCGCCGGTGCTAAGGGTCAACGCGGCACAGTCTCAGGTCGCTATTCCTGTCCGGCAGGTATGTTCCGCTTTTGCGATCGCGTCCGTGCATGCTCTCATTACGCGTGCACAGGCGATGCTCAAGTCGTTATACGAGCACTTCGTCGTCCTTTACGAGAGCATCCTCCCTACGAATCCCACCCTAGCGGCAGAACACGCCCTACGACAGGAAGAAGAGGTGTACAAAAAGTCATCAAAGCTCACGTACCGTAATGTAAACCCCATATTCCTATCGGAGTTTACGGAGCGATGCTAATACCGGTATCCAAGGCCGTCATCTCCTCCATAGCCGCTCTCAAACGGAGGCCCAAGCCCGACTCGGCCTCGCACGCGTCGGTAGGCACCGATTCCGAGGTGCTCGCCCGCGAGGAGATGCGGAAGAAGGTCGCCGCACTCCGCCTCACAGCCGCCCAGCTGGAGCCGTATGTCCTATCTCTAGATGACATGAAGAAATGGGGATACGTTGTGGACGTTCCCCCTGGTCCCGGCGGAGACAAACCACACGAGGAAGGGAACGTGATGACGTGCGAGCGGTGCAACCAGAAGTTCCAAGTCAAGCGGCGGGAGCTCGCGGATGAGTGCCGCTTTCACTGGGGGAAGCCCTTCTCGTCAAGAGTGAACGGTATGTTCGCGTGTCCAGACGCACAATCGTGATTGTCGCTCATGAAAGGTCTCTAGGCGAGAAGAGACGCGTATATACGTGCTGCTCGAGAACGCCGGACGAGGAGGGCTGCCAAACAGGCCCGCACGTGTTCTACGAATCCAACCCCGAGGACCTGCACCGCCGGCACGCGTTTACGCACACTCGTCCCCCCGCAGACTCGGGCGGCGAATCGTCAGCGGCAGGCCCCGATACCGCTCTTGACGTCGTTGCGCTGGATTGCGAGATGATCTACACCACGGGCGGAATGCGCGTCGCGCGAGTTTCCGTCGTCGACAGCGCCGGAAAGGAGATATTCGACGAGTACGTCCGCATGGACGATGGCGTCGAAGTCATGTACGCCTTTCTCTGTTCCTCCTCTCTGTTTACTTTCTGATTGCCACTCTCCGCTAGTGACTACAACACCCGCTTTTCGGGCATCACCCCGGAGCACCTCTCGGGCGCGTCCCTGTCGCTAGCGTCCATCCGTCGCTCCATGGACGCGTTCATCAACTCCCGCACGATCATCATTGGTCACGCGCTCGAGAACGACTTGAAGACGCTCCGCATGATCCACCACCGCTGCGTTGACACCGCGGTGCTCTTCCCCCACTCTGCCGGGCCACCCTATAGGCGTGCCCTACGAGCACTGTGAGTGATAGAATATGCTCAACTGTGGCACATCACTGACCAGGGATCTACACGGGTAGTGCCAAAGAGTACTTGGGCCAGACCATCCAGGCAGCTGGGGCAGCAGGCCACAGCTCCATAGAGGATTCCGTCGCGACTCTCGACCTCGTCCGGTGGCACGTTATCAACGGGCGCAAGCCTGAACCGAAACCGGTCTCTTCAATGACACCGAGCAGTTCTACCTCGACGGTTACCGCATAGCGCCACACACCTCCCGCTCTCGCTCGCTCATACGGATCTCTTTAGCTCTCTAGCATCGTCTGTGATATCCTCCGCATCTCTGTAGCATACCATACCATACCCGCACGCATCGCCTTCCGTACAGCACAGCATACATTTTTCATCTCGTACACACTGTCGTCGCATGCATCCCTGACAGCACGATCCTGGTCCGACATCGAGCCTGATTCCCGGGAAATCCATATATATACGGGCCGTACACGTACAAAACATAACCACAGCAGAAAGGCGGGAGGGGGGGAGCCAGCTCGACCGAATCTACGGCCCTCTTGAGCCGAGGCTGCCCAACCGCGCCATGGTATCTTCGCTGTTCTCCTGCTCCTCGATGCCGTCCGCTTGTGTGACCTGCGGGAACGCTCGTCAGGTCTCCGAGGGGAGGATGATCATGTACAAGAGGGAAAGGCGTACCACTCGTAGGACGGACTTCTTTGACGATTCTTGCAGCTCTCCGGCGATGATGAGCTCGTCGAGGATCTGGATAGGGTGGTGATTGTGAGCACATGCGAGAGCGAGTCTAATTGCGGGCTTCTACGAACCGCATAGGCCTTCTGGAAGTTGAAGATGCTGCGGGCAGGGTTGTTATGAGCAGGCCTTACCAGGATATGTCCCAGGGTACTCGTCACTCACAGGTCGAGTTCGCATACCTACCCAATGTGCGTTAGCTCGTACCATTTGCTACACGAAGGGCGATGACCCGGTGGGAGCGGAAGACTCACGTTCCCGAAGTAGCGGTCGAGCACCTCGACGTATCGGTGGATGATCTCGAGCGTGACGAGCTCGTTGTCGCCCTGGCTGATCCCGCACACAAAGAACAGCGACGCGTACCGCCGGTACACGACCTTCGTGTCTGTCCCCCCACACCGTTCAGTTCAGCATGGAATTCGGACGGCTCAGGGGAGATCGAGAACGGAACGGGATGGACGCGCGCGCACCCTTGTACTCGAGGAAGTTGCACATGCGCGTGCGGCGCGCGAGGACGAGCTGCGTGACGTCCTTGACGATCTTCGCCTTCGCCTTCTGCGACATGGTCTGGTACCACTTCGCGAGGCGCACCTTCCCTGCGGGGCCAGCGTCCGTCAGCTCCGGCTCCTGGGAGATAGCGGCAGCATATCGGGGGCTAGCGCAGTCGTACCTTGGCGGGAGACTAGCAGCATGTAGTTGATCATCGTGGCGTGCGAGCGGGAGGCCCCGGTAGCGAGAAGAGAGGGGAGCCAGTGGCAGTGGACTGAGCGAGCTGTAGTCTGGTTGGGCCATCACAGCAATAGGCGTTGATTGCCTTTCTGGGCGTCGGCAAACGGCGATCGGGCCGTTGGCGCTCGTAACTGGGATCCGCGTTAGCGGCTGCGCCTTCCACACTCCTTGACCAAGTCCCATCGACTACAACTGTGAAGCAACGTATCTGAGGGCAATTAATCACAGAGACATAGAACTTACAGGAGGAAACATGGCAGACGCGACACCTGCCAAAATTTCTCTCCCAGCATTTCTGAAGATGCTCACAAGCAACAACGTACCGGCATCCAAAGCGATGTCCGTCGCTGGGAAGATGTAAGTAGGTAAAACGGGTCGTCCGACGCGTTGCAGAGCTGATACAGTGCCCAGATACAAAACACATAACACTCCAGAACAGCTCAGCATGCTGACCGATTTTTCCCTCGAGTCTTCGGGAATAACGGAGAAGGACCTCCGTAGACAGGTCCTTTCCGCCGTCCGCAAGGCGGGGTACAAGGGCGAGCAGTCTGGAGGCTCTATTGCAGGGAGCTCAAAGGCGCCTTCTTCTTTGAAAGGGAAGGCAGGCCCATCCAAAGCGGATGTAAGGGATCCCAGGTCAATTGAACCGTTACAACACTCATATTAACTAATGCACCCACGTCCCCTCGAACCCCGCAGAACAAGCCCCAGCAGCGGAAACGAAAGCGGGACGACGATCTCAACGAGCTCCTGCCGAGCAAACCGCGCCAAGAAGGGGACTCGTACGGCAGCCTCGAGTTCAATGAAGTACTGGACGAGGAGGTGCGTGCAGCGCCCCACACCCTGCCGGGTCCACTCAATTGCCCTGGTGCGGGCGCCCGCGGCCTGCACGGTGGACGTCCGGCGAGCAATGCGTACTGACTGCCCACCTTGCACGCGCCGTGCACACCCTCAGGCCATTAAGTCGAAATACACTGTCGTCAACCGTGCCCCCATCATGATGGCGTGGGCATTCGTAGTCGCGGAGCGGCTGGGCTTCCGACGGGAAGAAGCACTAAGCATCGGTATGCAGCCCCTTTCCCCCCTACTCCTCTCCGCTCCTCGCCTCTCGCCGCACCGGGGACACCGGCCGTCCCAGGAACGGAGCAGAGCAGAGGGCCGGACAGCCCTCAGGGAGGCTGTGCGGTGCACTGCTCCCGCATGCGGCGTGCGGTGCGGAGTTGCATTGGAATGGACCGTCCGCTCACACAGACTCCCGAATTCACGCCCCGCCCATTTCGACAGCGTCTGCGTATACGGAGATGAACGCGGTCGCCAAGGGCGTCTCCCTGGGCCTGTACCGGGACGGCGAGCGGCGGGCCACGGACGCGAGCCGCACCGGCTCGCAGCCGTACGTGGAGCTCATGGGCAGACGGTGGGTGCTCCTCCTCCTCCCCCTCTCTTCATTCAGGTACCACGGACAGGAGCTCACGCACACGCCGTTTTGTTTCCTTGGCCCGGTCCTGACTCTCTTCATTATTCGTTGTCCCTGTCGAACAAACAAGCGTGTACGTAACCAAATTACGCCTGCCGCCCTCTTTACGCCCGCAACTGACTCACGCTACTGCTCTCTCCTGCCCATTGCCCCCTTACCCCCTCGCACCTTCTCTCTCTCGATCTGCACCCCCAGGCCCCTGTACCAAACCGCGTCGTCGCAATGGCACGCCCTCTCGAACGGGTCGCCCGTCGCGCCCACCTCCGCGTTCTCGTACATCACCCGTGCGTTACGGCAGACGGCGCCACACATCGTGGGCGCGCTGCGCCTCCTCGCGGCGAGCTACGCCCCCGCGGAGCTGAACGAGAAGGGCTTTGCCTTGTACGCCGAGTTCCGGCCTGTCGCCGAGGGATGGGGTCAGAGGGGGGAGGTCCGCTGCTCGACGATACTCGCCCTGCGCAAGCCGCCTGAGGACGGCGCAGGCGTTTCAGGCGGGCAAGACGCCCAGTCCGCGGACAAGCTTGTCAAGATGGAGCCCTCAGAAGGTTCAGACATTCCGGAGAGTCGACCTTCGAATCCCGAAGAGCCCGCGACCAAGAAGCCCAAATCGGAACCGCCGCAGCGGGACGAGTACGACGCAGCGCTGGACGACGACGCCCTATTCAACGACATCGAGCTCAGTGGTATCCCATAACACCGGGTCGCCCGCATCTAGATTGGAGAACAGCACTCTAGGAGGCGAGGTATGATACGTTAGGCCATCGTGTACACTACATCTACATTACCGGACGAAACGGCGTAGCTGCTCGTGTTCGGCACTCCCGCTCTGCTGACACGGCCCATCCCGTCCTCTACTGCGACCGAGCGTTCAGTTGAGGTTTTTGATGACAGCGGCGGTGAACTCGGAAGTCGTGGCAGAGCCTATATGCAGCATATGAGCGGCTGTGGTGGACTGCGCGATAAGGGAGATGATGCTTACCGCCCATATCCGCCGTGCGGACCTTGCCGGCGTTGATGACGTCGAAGGTCGCGCTCGCGATGCTGTTCGCGAGGTGGTCAAGGCTAAGCGCGAAGAAATGAGTACAATACAGATATTCTCAGGACCTTCAAGGAAACTTACCCGAGGTGCCGGAGCATCATGGTCGCGCTGAGGATCATCGCTGCAGGGTTAGCACGGTTGGTGCCCATGATGTCCTTGGCGACGTGACGGCAGCCAGGCTCGAAGAGCGCGTATTCCTGCAAGGCACGACGTTGACATAATTCAGTAAACACGCGGCATTCGGGCGAAAACAGAATTCACTGACCCTGCCAACGTTGCAGCCAGGGACGATGCCGGGGCCACCCACAAGTGCGGCACCAATGTTGGAGACGATGGCACCGTACAGGTTGGGCATGACCATGACATCGAACTGCGTGGGCCGTGCAACCAGCTGCATGGAGCTATTCGGTAAGGGTAAGTAAGGGACTACGTTGTTCGCGCTACGCTGAGCAGAACTCACGTGTTGTCGACGATCATGTCGTTGAACTCGATGCCGGTGGTCTTGTAGTCCTCAGCTACCCGACGGAAGGTGTTCAGGAAGAGACCATCACCGAGCTTCATAATGTTCGCCTTGTGTACGCAAGTAACTTTCTGTGGAACGCGCATATGGTTAGACACGCATTTCACACGTTAGCGGTGACAGCAGCTTGCCTTGCGGTTGTTCTTGAGCGCAAAGTCGAACGCGAAGCGGCAAATGCGCTCCGCCTTCGCGCGCGTGGACACCTTCAAGCTCTCGACGACGCCAGGGTAGCTCTGGTGCTCGAGGCCAGAGTACTCACCCTCCGTGTTCTCACGGATGATGGCGAAGTCCACGTTGTTGTGGCGGGTGGGGAAGCCGGGGAGAGACTTGCACAGGACAACAGACGCGTAGATGTCAAGCTGCTGGCGCATGGCGACATTCCAGGAGATGTGGCCAGACTGCGAGATGGGGGTGAAGAGGATACCTGCGGCGTAGCGGATTCGTTTATGTGACTTATGGGCACAGTGCGATAGACCTACCCTTGAGGCCGACCCGGTTGCGCCTGAGACTCTCCATAGCCTGCTTGAAGAGCTCCTCGCCCTCGGAGGACATGCCCGAGACGTTGTACTGCTCCCACTCAATGGGCGCGTTGACGTACTCGAAGATCTCCTTGACGGAGTCCGTGATCTCGTTACCGATACCATCTCCGGGAATGAGGGTCACCTAAGAAATGTCCGGCTCAGAATCATGCATTCTCCGCGCTGCCAGCGAACATACGGTGTAGACACCACCATACTTGGTGGGGAGCTGCGCGAAGGGAGGTCAGCCATGGCGCTCGCTAACGCGAGGCTGAATGACACGACGCACTCTCTGGGTGACCCGGGGGAAGCCAGCGGAGAGGGTGGTGGCCGTCCGCTGTGAATGGAATAAATTGTTGGCACACAGCAAGCCGCGGAAGGAGAGGATGACGCACGGCGTTGAGGACGGGGCGGGCAGCAGACGCGAGAGCACTACGAAGCATGGTGTGCAACACCTCCTGGCGAGAACGAGATGGTAGGATGGACGAGAGGGAGAGCGCGGCGGCGAGGGCGTTGAAGAAAACGAGTTGTCGGCCGAAATGCGGGCAAGTCCGTGCCAATGCCAACAGCGTCATCGTTCGCCCACATGGCTATCACCCTCTCGCGTGGCCCGAGCCGTCCCCGCCCGACCCCCGCCGCGCCCGGCCTTGGCCTTGAGCTTGCCCCCGCGCACGTCGTTCGTGCAGTCGAGCACAGCGCGCAGGGCAGCGTGCACAGCAGAATACATATACACGCGCCGTCCCTGGCTCGCGCGAGTCGTGCGCACTAGAATGAGCCCATTCTCGTACAGTGAGCCGTGTCGCGTGCGGCGCTGATCCCGGTCCCTCGACCTCGCACGACAATCAGGACATATTTGCCAGCCGCTCGCGTTCGTCCGCGGCTTCTGCGACAACGGTCAAAGTCCTGCTCCCGGGCCCTCGCCTCGTCACGGCCCTGCCACTCTTCTTCACGACGGACCTGGCCTGCGACGCCCCGCGACGCCCATAGACATGGCAGCCAAGGAGGAAAAGCTCGCTGATCTCGCAGAGCGGCTGCACGCCCCGCCAAGGCGCGATCTCACATTCTATCTCGTCCTCGTTCTCGCGGTGCTCCCCATCTGGTCCGTCGTCCCTCTCTCGTGGGCGTTCGTCGTCTACGCGCTGCACTCTGGCCTCATCTGGACCTTCGCGTGGCGAGGCTGGGGCCTGTTCGTGCTCGCGCTCGGTGAGGTCAGACCCAGTGACCGTGCCCAATTCGGCTCGCCCAAAGCTTAACCCCCTTGCAGGTCTTCTTCAGCGTGTACCACTACAACCTCACATCCTTCATCTCGGGCCCGAGTCCCACTGGTCCTGGAAATCTGCATGAGCTCCAAGCCGTCTTCAAGCGCGTCCTCCAGGCTGGTCTCGCGTCGCTGCCCGAAGAAGGTTTCGACGAAGAGACCCTCGATGTCGACAGGCCCGGGAGTCCCGCGGAGACACTCACAGTCTTGGACTATAATGACCCTCGTGCTGTGGACTTCCGAAACTACCTGAGGACATGGTACGCATCAGCCATCCCGTGTCATGTAGTGCAGGTCCGAGGACTTACACCTTGTTCGACACACCAGGTTTGGCAAGGTCCCATGGTCGTCGATCCGCCGGCACGAGATGTTTTCGTGGCTGTACTGGTCAATGTACAACTCCTCGTTTCCCGGGATTGACAAGGTCTCCGAGTCCCATCGTAAAGTCCTACTCGAGGTAATCCAGATGCTCGAATATCGGGCAGGCTCAAAAATCCCCGATGGCTCGAACCCCGCGGCAACTCCTCTGCTTCTCACTCTGGACCCGATCAACGTCGCGTGGAGGCCGCTCATATGGTACGCTTGCGTGACACTGAGCAACATGTACCTCCGCCGGAGTCTCAAGTCCAGGTGGAATCTGAAGATCGGGATGTACAAGGACTTGGAGTGCGTCCGCCGTTCACCTTCCAATCATCGTTGTATTCTTTACTGATGAATTCGTCATGTAGGTATGTTCTGCGCGTCCCCCAGGGCTGGAACGCTCACACTGGTCCTCGTCCGATCGTGTTCATGCACGGACTGGGACTCGGTTTGACGCAATACCGTCGTTTCCTCGAGCACATATTCACAGCACTTCCCGAGCATCCGGTTCTTGTCCCTCTCCTTCCTCATGTCAGCCAGGAGATCCTACACCCTCGTTTCCTCAGGCCTATGAGTAGACCTGAGATGACCGCCTGCCTCGTGGGTCTTCTAGCAGAGCTCGGGTGGGCAGATCTGGAAGAACCCTCGTCGGACACATCTGACTCGGAAGAGAAGTCGGCGGACGAATCGGACAAGAGCAAGAGTGCAGTCCGTGTTCCCAAAGGTGTCACAATGCTCAGCCATTCGAAGTAAGAACAACCCCTTACGCCATGACTACGCAATTCTGACGTGTCATCCACTCGCAGTGGATCCTTCTCTCATGCATGGATGCTGAAGACCCATCCTCGTATGGTCACAAGGTCGTGCTTTGTGGACCCGGTTACCTTCTGCTCTTGGGAAGGAGGTAAGATGCATCGTCCGTTCGTGCGATACGCGGTTTTTTCTGACGTCTCGCCCATTGTAGATCTGTGTTACAACTTCGTCTACAAACCTTGCGCCAATGTACGTCCCCCTCGCTTCGTCTTTAGGCCCAACACTAACAATCAATCACATAGGGTTTGGATCTGGTCATAAAGTACTTTGTCGGCACAGAGCTGGGCGTCGCGAACTTCCTCCAACGGCACTTCGACTGGTCCTCCAACTGCCTCTGGTACGAGGAGATCCCGAACGCGCGCGACCCCAAAAAGACCATGTTCTTCCTCGGCGGGAAAGATTCTATCATCGACGCCACCGTGAGTTGCCTGCTTGTCCCCGGAAACGCCTTGCACCCGCCACACGCGCTGACCGCTCCCTCGCAGCGCGTCCGACGCTACCTCACCTCGCATGGCGTCCGCAAGGGCCTGCACTTTGACCCCGACGGCCGCCACGGCCAAGCCTTGCTGTCGAGCTCGCCCGGCCACCACGAGATCCTCCGGTGGCTGCGCGAGCAGTATTAATGCCCCACATGTCCTATACGCTTTACACTCGTACAGTACATACGCCCCAAGCCATACCCTAATCACGACCTATTGCGATACGACCCCTTACATCGGTAGCAACCTATCATCGAGTCGCAGAGAGCAGACGATGACATATACCATCATAGAGACAGGCGAACTTGTGCGCGTTCCGTACGGTGAAGTCAACTGTATTTGGGTTGGATCATCTCTGAAGCATTTCATCGACAATCCATACACAAGCATGACAGCCCCCCCCCCCTGACGGGAAAAGAACCAGCACGATGCATGTATGCTACTCGGTGTCCAACCCCAACACCGCCTGTGCATTCTTGTACATGACGCGGTCAAGAAGGTCGCGATTATGTGCGAAGAATCTGTCCACATTCTGGGTGTACCAATCCGCCATTCCGGTGCTCACCGCTGCACGTCCGCCGCCGCCGCCATTAGCATCATCAACATGGAAGCCATTTAGGACACCTCTCACCCGGAAAATCCGTCCCAAAGAGCAAGCGCGAGTCGTCCCCGACGAACGCGCGCACCGCCGCGAGCGTCGTCTCGTGCCCGCTGAGCGCGGTGTCGAAGTAGAACGTCCTAAAGTCCGCGAGGACGTCCTCCGGCGCGAGCGCGCAGCCCATGTGCGCGGAGAGCACGGCGACGCGCGGGGCGAGGAAGGGCGTGCTGCCGCCCAGGTGGGCGAGGATGATCCGCACGTTCGGCCAGCGCCGTTTCTTGCCGGTGACGACGAGGTGCGCGGCGGCTTTGAACGTCTCGTTTGGGACCTGGGTAAGTGGTCGGTAGAGGGGTGTGAGTCGACGGAGATACTGTACGGTAGACCATAAGGGGAAGAAGGATGCACCTCTGTCACTGGGATGCCGAGGAAGGGATGAGGATAGGGCGTTGAGGAGGGTATCTGGGCGCCGTGCAGGAAGACTACGGCAGCTCGTCGATCGAGCTCTTCCCAGACGGGGTCGAACGCGTCGTCCCCGATGTATTCTGGTAAAATCCTTGTGACTCAACATGATATCACCATCGCCAATTTGGACGTACTAGCGTCCGCAGCTTCGCCGTAGGAAGACGACATGGCGACTCCCCACGCCTTCAGGTCGTCAAGCCCATACCGGATCTCTGCAAGGGCGCCTGCGCACTGCACCTTCAGCGAACCCCTTCATGCTCGCACAAGGACTGAGCGCACCCTCGACGTCGGCTAGATTGGGCAAACACGCGAAGAACCCGAACCTGCCGGGATGGTCTGAACATATCTGCGCAGCGTACTCGTTGAAGCGACGTGCGGCAGCCCTGTTCTCCTCCCCCGGAGGTCCAGGAGGAAGTCCTGCTGGGATCGAGAGGACTGCCGTCTGTACGCCCATCGCTTCCATCGCGCGTAGGCTGACCTCTGGCGTCCAAGGCAAGTTCTCGGGAGGCGTGCGCCAGCCCACTTTTTCGCTGAGTCCGGCTTTGCCGATGGACGCCGGGAAGATGTGGTGGTGGATGTCGATCCGACCCTACAAGGAGTCAGATCAATACACTTCACGGAACGATTGGGCTAGCACCTTATACGGCGCCGACATGGAGGGCGTACCGTCCACGTCCATGGGCAGGGGAATATGCGCAGCGCGTACTTATACCTGGGTGGAGAGCGCCGGCCGCAGAAGACTCCTAGCTCACTGGACGTCAAAAGGGAGCTCAAGACCCGTCACCGCATTCCGGGTTCGTAGGCATGTGCAGGGAGGCCGTTGTGCGTACGAGGAATCGACGGAGAGATGCGGTCGGAGGGATGTGTCCAATCGGTTGTATCATTCATACAGTACAATCTCTTGTATGCTTTACACTTGCCGTTCCATATGTTTTCACTATCGCATGCTCACTGCCGCCTGAACTCCTTGCACTCGTCTCCATTCCAGTTGACGAACTGGCCGCTCAGAGACTTGGGTGCCTTCAGCGACAGCGCCGCAATTACGTGCCCAGCGTCTTCAGGCTTGACCAGTTGACCCTGTTCGTAGGCGTCGGCGAACTTTTTGAGCACACCCGCTTCCATGGTCGAGGGGCCCCTGCTTCGGATGAGGGCTTGCATCTGGACGCGTTGGGAGTTGAGCTAGCATTCCCTGAGAAGGGTAACGTCAGAGCGTACGGGCGTGTCGACCATTCCTGGGCGTAATGCCACGGAAGTCACGTCGGGTTCCTCTTGTGCGAGAGTCCTGGAGATACGCGGGCACTGTGAACACTGCGAAGTCGGACTGCACCACGTAAACTGACCTGCATAGGCTGTTCATCGCGGCCTTGCCGGCATTGTAAGGTCCCCAAGAGGGAGTACCTCCGGTCGCAGCCCCGGAGCTCACGAACACGACCCTGCCACCGGCCTGGCTCTTGCGCAGCTCCGGGAGCGTCGCGCGGAGGGCAGTGATCAATGAGAAGAAGTTGACGTCGAAGTGCTTCTTCCACTGGTCGAGGGAGATGTCTTCGGAGGCGATCTTGCCCAGAGGCTCGAGCACACCAGCGTTCAGGATCAAACCATCAATGCGCTTGTATTTCTCGAGACCGCGAGATACAGAGGAGCGCACGGCAGAGTCGTCCGTGCTTCATTCACGTCTACACTGAGGACGAGGCGTGTATGAGGGGGCGCGGGCACTTACACATCACACTCCAGAGCGAGCAGCGACTCGGCGTGGGCATCACTCAGACTGCGAAGCTCAGGCGTCTTGGTGCGCGAGAGCGTGACGACGTTGGCGTTGAAAGTCTCGAGGAGGATCTTGGCGATCGCGAGCCCGAGGCCTCTGCGACGAAGGATCTATCAGCCGCTGGAAATGGGTCGGAAAGGCGGGCGCGTGATGCACTTGGATGCGCCGGTGAGGAGGACGACAGGTCTTGCGGCCATGGCGGGTGTCGGGGACGATAGCGGCAGCGTCGACGTCGAGGAGTGGTCCGACGGCGGGTGGTGCGACCGAGGCTGCGAGGGCCGGGCGGGGGGCGAGTGATGTGCAGTGTTTGGGGCGCGCTTCGCCAATTCTGCCCGTGGGCCGTCCCGAGCGCGTCCGAGCCACCTCACCACTCCCTCCTCCCAAAAATTGGGCCTCGCTCGTCACCGTCACCGTCCACGTCCCCCTCCTCCCCCCGCCCCTTCCCGCCCAAAACTCATGGCCTCGCGTCTCGCCTTCGCCCGTCTCGCCCCCGCCCTCCCTCGCGCACGGTGCGCAACCCCCGCGCGGGCTGCCGGCGCGCGTCTTGCCCGCGGTTATGCTTCGCAGAGCGAGCATACGGTATGTGCTTTCACACACCTTTCCGTCTGCAGGCCGAGTGACCCGCTACCGCTCAGATGACCGTGCGTGAAGCACTCAACGCAGCGATGGAGGAGGAGATGCTCCGGGACGAGAATGTCTTCATCATCGGTGAGGAGGTCGCTCGTTACAATGGTGCCTACAAGGTGCGCTTCCTTCAACCTCGACTGCCACGCGTATGCTCATGAGACGTCGTAGGTCACCAAGGGCCTCTTGGACAAGTTCGGTGAGAAGCGTGTCGTGGACACGCCTATCACCGAGATGGGTTTCGCTGGTCTCGCTATTGGTGCTGCCTTCGCTGGCCTCCGACCAATGTAAGGTGTCAACCTTCTCGCCTCATACCCGCATACCGATCATAGCCTAGTTGCGAGTTCATGACCTTCAACTTCGCGATGCAGGCCATTGACCAGATCGTCAACTCTGCCGCCAAGACGCACTACATGTCTGGCGGTGTCCTTCCTTGTCCCATCGTCTTCCGTGGTCCCAACGGTGCTGCCGCCGGTGTAGCCGCCCAGCACTCACAAGACTATGCGTCGTGGTACGGTCAGGTCCCGGGCCTCAAGGTCGTCAGCCCGTGGAGCGCAGAGGACTGCAAGGGTCTCCTCAAGGTATGTTTAATCATGGACAGGAAATTGCGAGGATCTCACATCGTGTCACTGTAGTCCGCCATCCGTGACCCCAACCCTGTCGTCTTCCTCGAGAACGAGCTGATGTACGGTGTCACCTTCCCCATGTCCTCGGAGGCCCTCTCCGACAGCTTCCTCCTCCCTATCGGCAAGGCCAAGGTCGAGCGCGAGGGCTCTGATGTGACCATCGTCGCGCACAGCAAGATGGTCACCCACAGTCTCGAGGCTGCTGATGAGCTCGCGAAGGAGGGCATCAAGGCGGAGGTCATCAACCTGCGCAGCATCCGCCCTCTCGACATCGAGACCATTAAGAAGTCGATCAAGAAGACGAACAGGTGCGTTCATATATCCTCACGGCGCTTGTGAGCATATGACCGAGGTGTGCTCCATAGGCTCGTCGTTGCCGAGGGTGGCTTCCCCGCGTTCGGTGTCGGCAGCGAGATCTGTGCGCAGGTCGTCGAGAGCGAGGCGTTCGACTACCTCGACGCGCCCGTCGAGCGTGTCACCGGTGCCGACGTCCCCACTCCGGTAAGTTCTGATCTACAGTCTATCCCGCGTCTCGGGTTGTTGACACTTGTTGCTAGTACGCCGTCAACCTCGAGAGCCTCACGTTCCCCGACGCGAACACGGTCATCAAGGCTGCCAGGCGTGCGCTCTACCGCAGCAACTGAGCTGGCCCCTGCATAGATACCGGGCTGTAGTGGTGGGCGAACGAGCGAGGGTTATATCCATGTCCTCCCGTGTCGAGGGATCCTAGACTTTATATTACTGGTCACGCTGCTATCATTGCACTGCTGCTACTCTACATAACTTTTACAAATCCTCTTCTGTGTGCTTCAACCCACGCATGGTCATGACGCCTGCTCGAGGGCACGCAGCCGGATGCGAACTGCGTTCGCGTGCGCGCCAAGGCCTTCGCAGTCTGCGAGCGTGGCCACGATGGGTCCGAGGCCCTTGAGGCCGTCTGCAGTGACTTCTTGCGAGGTGATGTGCTTTTGGAAGGACAGCGTGTTGACGCCGCTGAACTGGCGGGCGTACCCATTCGTCGGCAGCGTGTGGTTCGTGCCAGACGCGTAGTCGCCGCAGCTGCAGAGGCAAAACGCAGACGTCCAGTCAGACAACACACATACTCCCGAGACTGGGCAGTGGGACGTACCTCTCGGGCGAGAACGGGCCGACGAAGACGCTGCCCGCGTTCTCGACGCGCGCGACCGCGGCGGGCGCGTCCGCGAGGTGGAGGATGAGGTGCTCGGGCGCGTAGTCGTTCGAGAACGCGAGCGCGTCCGCGACGGACGGCACCTTCACCACGAGGCTCTTCGGGATCGACTGCCGGACGATGTCGACGCGGGGGAGCGCGCGCGCCTGCGCGTCCACCGCGGCCTCGATCGCGGCGAGGCGCGCGTCGGGGAGCGCGACGGCGACGAGGACGACCTGCGAGTCGACGCCGTGCTCGGCCTGCGAGAGCAGGTCGGCGGCGACGAACGCGGGGTCGCATGTGTGGTCTGCGATCACCTGCGGTAGGCGTGGATGAGCGCGCGGCTGTGTGCGGTATTCTGGGAGGGAACGTACCAGGACTTCGGACGGACCGGCGGGCATGTCGATCGCGACTAGCGCGTCCGTGTCGTTCTGAACGAGCATCTTCGCCGCAGTGACCCACTGGTTCCCAGGGCCGAATATCTTGTCCACCTTCGGAACGCTCTCCGTGCCGTACGCGAGCGCAGCGACGGCTTGCGCACCGCCGGCCTTGAGGATGGCGGACGCGCCAACGAGCTGTGCGGCATACATCACTTCGGGGGAGATCGAGCCGTCTGGGCGGGGAGGCGTCGCGAGCACGATCTCACGGCAGCCCGCGACCTGGGCGGGGATGCCGAGCATGAGCGCCGTCGAGGGCAGCACGGCGGTTCCCCCAGGGACGTACAAGCCCACACGCGCAATCGGGCGCGCAAAACGGGAGCAGACGACGCCGGGCATCGTCTCGACCGCGAGCGTGCCCTGCTCGGCCTGCGCGGCGTGGAACTTGTAGATGTTCGCGTACGCGGCGTCGATCGCGGCGCGCACGTCCGCCGGGAGCTGCATCGTCTCCGGCGCGAACGGCGGGCGGATGACGGTCGACGTGAGCTGCGCGCGGTCGAACTTGGCGGTGAGCTCGAGGAGCGCGGCGTCGCCCCGCGTGCGGACGTCGTCCACGATCGGCTTCACCTTCGCGATCATTTCGTCCGACTTGAGCACGGGTCTCCGTAGGAGCTGCGCACGTTCCGACGGGGAGGCCGTTGCGAGATCGTAGGTGCGCATGCGGATGGGTGCGTCGGCATCGATTGCAGGGGCAGGCTCGGGGGCCGCTGCGGTAGGTGCCTTCTGCTCTGCGCTCGACGTAGATGCCTTCTGCGTCCACTGTGGTTTGGCATTCCCGGGGCGCCGGCTGACCTTCTTGGCCTTGTTATCGAGGGAGCGTTCAATGTCCGCGAGGCCTACACCCGCAGCAACACAGCGAGTCAGGGCAAAGTAGAGGAGATCTGCTGCCTCAAAGGCGATGTCCTCCTTGGTCTCTGCCCGGCACAGTTCGTCCGCTTCTTCCATGATCTTGGAGCGGAGCAGTTCAGGATCGTTGAACAGCCGACGGGTATACGACCCTTCCGGCGCGGACTCCAGACGAGACTGGAGCGTGCGCTCGAGTGCAGCGAGACCGCTGACCTCGCCGAAACACGACGGTCGCTCGAGGTGACAGAAGCCCGCACCGTGCTGCACGACGCTGAACTCGAGCGCGTCCGAGTCGCAGTCGAGCCGAATGCGGACCACGTCCTGTGTTGCGCCGGAGGTCTCGCCCTTGCGCCAGAGCCCGTGCTTGCGCGACTGGTACACGCCCTTGCCGGTAACAATGCTTTCCCGGACTGACTCGATCGATGAGTAGACCAGCCCGAGCGTACGCTCGCCCTCGAGGTGGGAAGAGACAACGGTGGGGAAGAGACCATCCGGACGGTCGGACGTGAGGTTGGCGAGGAAGGCGTCCGCAACGTTGAGCTGCTTCGCATCGGTCGGGGAGAGCGTCAAGAGGGAGGTGGGGATGACGAGCACGGTTCCTGCGCCCGCGAGGGCACGGATAGTGGCTCGTGAGGGAGGCGCGTCGAGGTTGACGGGAAGAACATGGACGGAGGAGCCCGCGAAGAATCGTGAGACGGAGCCGATGAAATCCACATCGACGGTGGGTGTCTTGATGAGGACACCAGATACCCCGCTCCGGATTTTGTCAGATACCGCGCTGACATTTGCAACGTCGAGCAGAAGGAGAAGCCTCTCCGCAGGAACAGAGCCTATAAGATCCTTTGCCAGAGCCAGGGGCAAAATGACCTTGTCCGCGCCTTGGTCGAGGATGGGGACGATGTCGTCGGCAGAGAGAGATGAGTCACGGTCGATGAGGATGTACCGACTCGCGGTGCGAGGGATGTGCGCCGCGTTCTGCAGCGAAAGCGGGACGATCAACGGGCCGATGCGTGCGAGGGCCTCCAGAAGGGCCGCGTCGCCGTGGGCGGCGTCGAGGAGCGGGAGGAAGGCGGACATGGGTCGGCGAGCAGACGGCGTATGTGCAGAAAGACCCGAGGCTGTCGACTGCGACTGTGGGGGCAACTCCCTCGACGAATTTGCGTGATCAGCGATCTCGCCTCGCCGATCTCGTCCCAGATCGGGCACTGACTCGGTCCCGCTCTCTCGGCGCACAGGCACCTCTCAGCTCGAAGCGCTCAGCGGGCCGGCGGCTCAATGCATGCCGTTGTATATACACTCGCGGGCCCTGCATGTAGTACTTTCAAGTTGAAAGGTGAGCGGAGATGGAGGGGTACAACTGTCTCGAATGCCCGCTAGAAGGTGCGCGGCGCTCAAATATTTGAACTTTGAGGGTGTCCATCTGTCAGGACCGTCCGGTCCAGTTGCGGGTGGATACACACAAAGAGGCCTACGTTTATGCGAAGGGCCCGGGATTAGAGAGCGTCCCGGCAGAATCTGGAAGCAGCCACAGACGCATTCCTACACGCCGCACGTATTTCGGAGCTAGACGGTCGTCACATTGGTATATCTTAGCTGCGGATATGGTCAGAGCAGCTACGGGAAGTCGACCTGCGTTGACAGCACTATGCATGGTAGGCACGAGGCGCAAGCCCGGATTACCGCAGCGAGCGGGGATTCGAGAGAACTGCGAGGACGTGAGAATCCGCGTCCGTTGGTCACACGGCTGTATTGCCTCGGTATTGCGCCCGGAGAGGACCAAGCGCGTTAACATTGCTCGAAGGGGATCGCGGTCGTGGCCGTTGTCGTGCGCAACCCGGGTTGTGTGCGCAAAGGCCAAGCGGGCACAGGCAAGAGGGGGAGGAGCGACGGACAAGGGCTGGGAGGACCAAGCCGTGCGACCAAAGCAGGGGAATGGCCCAGGCGCCGGGGACACGACAATTAAGATTGGAACGCGACGCGTCAACAGCGCACAACAAAGCGCATTCGGGTAGGAGCGCACGGCGGCAGACGCCCGTCGCTCCCGCGCGTCCAATGCGCCGATCGATCCTGCAGCACAAGCGTCTCGTCCCTTAAATACCTCCGCCCCGCCCTCCTCCCCATCCAGTCTCCCCGCCCCGCATCCCACATCCTCTAGCTCTCACAACTCAACACACTCTACTCCTTCACAACAATGCCTCCCCGTGCTGCACCCTCAGGAAGCGGTCGTGGTGCCCCTCGCGGCGGACGAGGCGCGCCCCGTGGTGGCACTCCCCGCGGTGGCGCTACTCCCCGCGGCGGCGGTCCTGCAGGGCGCGGTGCCTCGGGTCAGGTCACTACCGCCGGTCTGCCCGACACCAGCAGCCACATTACCACTGTCGGCGTGAAGCGGACTGCCTTTGGTACTAGCGGTCGTGCCATCCAGGTCTCGACCAATCACTTCGAGGTCCAAATCCCCGAAGGCCAAATCTATCACTATGACGGTACGTCTTGGTTGTCACCCGTATCTCACATGAAGCTAACGAACCTCTCGCTTCTGCAGTCGGTAAGCAGATGATTCCACGGTAAAGTAACCGCGCAGTGGCTCACCTCCCTTTCAGTCATCTCGCCCTCGGAGAAGACCCTCCCTGCGCGCCTCAACATGGAGATCATTGATAAACTCCAGAAGAACATCGCGCCCCAGGTGTTCACTCCCCGTGCCGTGTACGATGGCAGGAAGAACATGTTCGCTGCTCGCCAGCTGCCCTTCGGTCCCTCGGGCGAGGTGTGTTCTGCGTTCGACTCATAGGTTTCACTGTGTCTCACAACTCTTTGTTATTCAACAGTTCGACGTTACGCTTGCAGACCCCCCCTCCCCCGGTCAAGCTGGCGCCGAGCCTGTCAAGGCCCCGAAGATATACAAGGTCAAGTTGACCCATGTGGCCACGATCAACCCGGAGTACGCATAATCGTCTTCGTGATCGAAGTCGTGTTCTCACATCGCTATAGGGTGCTCTCTCGGTTCCTGCAGGGAAAACAGTCTCACGACAACACGGTACTCACCGCTATCACGGTTCGTGTCATTCAGTGACAGCAACTCGTCGCACGCTAATACTGAATACATGCAGGCTCTCAACGTAGTCATCCGCATGGAGCCTTCTTTGAAGTACCCCTTCAACGTTCGCTCGTTCTTCACCAACCGTGAGCAGAAGGACATCGGCAACGGCATCGTCCTCTGGCGAGGATACTTCCAGTCGATACGGCCGGCCATCGGTCGCATGCTGATCAACGTCGACATCAGTACCGGGGCGATGTACAAGCCCGGTCCCCTCCTCAACGTTGCGATGGAATTCCTTGGACTCGACCACCCGAGCAGGTATAACAACGACATGCGGACGCGAGTCAAACTCCAGCGTTTCCTCTCGGGCGTCCGCATCGTTGTCGAGATCCCCGGACAGCGCGCGACCAACAGGCCGGCCCGCGTCCTGAAGAGGATCGCCGGGGAAGCTGCGAACAGGCAGTTCTTCGTGAACAGGGAGGGACAGAACATGAGCGTCGCTGACTACTTCAAGCGCACTCACAACTACCAGCTCCGTTTCCCTCAGCTCCCCTGCGTCGAGGTACGTCCGATAGGATCGATTGGCCCGATGGTCTGTTGCTCATGTCATCGCCAGGTCGGGTCTGGAGCCCTCATTCCCTTTGAGGTCTGCCGCATCCCCGAGGGGCAGATCATGCGCAAGCAGGTACCGCCCGAGAAGACGAAGGACGTGCTCGACTTCGCGACGAAGAAGCCCTTCGATCGGCTGAACAGTATCAAGGCCGGCCTCGGGGTAGGCTCCCCCATCCCTCCTTCGCTCGTTTCGGATGCTCACCTTTCCCATCGCAGGTCTTGGCTTACGGCCAGTCAGAGTATGTGAGGGTGAGTTACGATTCAGTCAATGGTTTGGGGACCAGCTAACCCTCTGCCTCTAGCAATTCGGCCTCGTCGTGCAGCCCAACGCCGCCCCACTCTCCCTCCAGGCGCGTGTCTTGGAGCCCCCTGTCTTGCAGTATGGCAAGGGGAGCCGGCAAATGACGATCGTGAGTACACACGCCGCCTCTCCGGTCGATGTCGTCTGACCACCGTGGTCGTAGAAACCGCGTGATGGCGCATGGAACATGTAAGCCTCCCTTTCCCTATGGTCGCTGCGTCGTAGCTGACAAACGACATAGGATCGACAAGAAGTTCTTCCGTCCCGCGTCGATTGTCCGTTGGTGCGTCGCTGTGTTCGAGCGGAAGAACCGCTTCACGCCGGAAGTCGCCCGCGAGATGGTCGATGGCCTCCTCCAAGCCTTCAGCAGCGTTGGCATGTCGGTGACTGAGAAGGACCCTGTCATTATGTGGGCCAACCCGAACGACAGCGTCGGTGGTGTGAGTAATCAGCGCGCTCGTCACTGCATGTCTGGAATTGCTGACACTGGACTGGGCTGTAGTTCCTCCGTCAGGTCGGCGGCGAATGTTTCAAGAAAAACGGCAGCAAATCCGGGCCGGATCTCATGGTCGTGGTCCTTCCCGAGGCGTCTGCCGACCTCTACATGCGTGTCAAGCAGTACGTGCACAGTCCTCGGTAGATCGTATCCCTGTGGCGCTCACCGCGGATCACAGCTTCGGCGACATTACCCAGGGTGTGGCCACGCAGTGCCTCAGGAGTAACAAGTGCAACCGCGCGAAGATGCAGTACTTCGCGAACGTCTGTTTGAAGTGAGTTCTTCGACGCTCATTCAAGTTAGCCGGTGACTTATCCCTTCCAGGATCAACGTCAAGCTTGGCGGTATCAACACCATCCCTGACGCTCGGTCTGTCCCTGTACTCACCGACCCGCACAACCCGACGATCGTCATGGGGTGAGTTCTTCGTCGCCACTCGATCGAGGCCTATCTCATGTGTCTTCAGTGCGGACGTCATCCACCCCGCGCCTGGTGCCGACGGACGGCCTTCGTTCACTGCCCTGGTTGGCAACGTCGACTCGGACACCGCGAAGTACGTCGCGGACTGCCGTGTGCAGACGTCTCGTCAAGAGATGATCGACGGCCTGAAGGACATGGCCATCGGCATCATCAGGATGAACCAGGGCTACCGGACCAATATGGAGAAGAAGTCGGGCGGCCCGCGTCGCATTATCTTCTACCGCGACGGCGTCTCCGAGGGCCAGTTCCAGCATGTCCTGGACTATGGTGAGTTCGCAGCGAGGTCCTTCCGTGATAGCGCATCCGCTGACGGCATCGCCCCTCTCTATCTCCAGAGTTGCCACAGCTGCGCGGTACGTCCCACGGTTCATGAAAGTGCGAGGGAGAGATTGACGCTCATTTTGTCTCCTTCCGCAGAGGCCTGCCTCGCCACCGGGATCCAGGACGCGAAGATCACAGTCATCGTGGTCGGGAAGCGCCACCACGTCCGGTTCTTCCCGCAGAACTCGAACGACGCGGACAGGAGTGGGAACTGCCCCGCGGGCACGGTCGTCGACAAGGACATCGTGCACCCGACCGAGTTCGACTTCTACCTGCAGTCGCACAGTGGATAAGTACCCTCCCCTTGACGTATGCGCCCCGAAGCCTATCTGACACGGTCTCTCTTCTCTTTTGGGGTATATACGCTGCTGGGCACGTCGCGCCCTGCGCACTACAACGTCCTCTACGACGAGAACAACTTCACCCCTGACAGTCTGCAGGCGCTCTCGTTCGCGCTGTGCCACGTCTACGCCCGTTCCACGCGCTCGGTCTCCATCCCTGCTCCCGTCTACTGTGCGTGCACTCCCCCTGACTGCTACGCGTTGGCGCGCGTGTGTGCTCACTTTATACCCCACAGACGCGGATATCGTCTGCGCCCGCGCGAAGAACCACTATGACCCCGATGGGGGCATGGACCTCGAGGGCTCCGGTGTCACGCTCGACGACAAGCAGAAGAGCGACACGCTCGCCGCGTTCCGGGCGGGCTTCAGGCCGCTCAACGCGACGATGCGCAAGGTCATGTACTTCTCTTAATCGCCAGGCTCCCGCCACCAAATTGAAACTCGAAGCGCGGAGCATTGAGGGACGTTTTCACGGACATGGTAACTGGATCAACACTGCTGTCGTGTCTTGCTGTACTGTGTACATCGTCGCCCTTTGCTCGTCTCGTCTCGTTCTCGCAAATCTCCGTTATTGTTGTCTTGTCATGTCTCGTCCTGTATAATCGTCTCTCGTTTACCGTTTCTCGTCCCCATCGTCACACTCCTTCCCTTCCTTGTCTCTCCCGTCTGTCTCGTGTATGCCTCATGTACCCTTACGACCTATGTTGTTGATTATGCTATAGGACATACCCATCCGCATTTTGCTAGGACTGCGCGTGCTCAGGGTGCACCGGTGCCCGAGATTCTGAGTTCTGCAGGTGGCGCCGTGCACTACTCTAGCACTGAGGAAGTACTGGTGAGTGCTACGCATGGGGCGGGCCCGGTTTCTGAGCAACGCCGGCGGTGCTTGTGTGGTCCTTAAAGTGGGATCGATGATCGACCTCCACAGGTGATGCGCTGCCGCGGGTGTCGATGCAGCCGATATGAACGATCGCTGAGTTGGAGGTGCTTTCATCCCGATGGACGCTCGGAGTGCGCGACGCGGTGCAAGCGCCCGGCCAATGTGCGCAGCCCGCATAACGCACACACGTGCCGGATGCGTTTTGGTCGGTCGTGGCACTGGACGGCCATGGCCCATGTCCTCTGAGCTCCGAACGCTCCTCTGCGGGTTCAGGATTCAGGGACAGCGGCGTCTTGCTGCAATGCCGGCCCATACGGGGGTGGAATGGCAGCCGTTTTGCCTATAGCAAAGGCGAGAACGCCAGGATCGAGCTCAGAGACTCGCGCATGCAAGGGGCGTATGCGTACCCGCACCCCGGGCCCATGCGGACAAGCGGCAGGTAAGTACAGTATGTCCACAGTATCACTGCTCGTGTATGCCATGACGTGCTCTGGAACGCCCCGCACCGCCAGCTTGTAATGCCCCTTCTCGCTCTCCCGCAACATCACTGCGTGGCTTCCGTGCGGCACTTCCCCGGCGCTGAGACTGCAGCTGGGACGGCGTGCCCTGGCCCGGTGCGGCACGGTCGCAGGAGAAGGACGCACTCGAGGGCCACGACCGCCCACCACGACCACCCGCGACCATGCGCGCAATTCAATATTCAGCCCCGGCGGCGCCAAGCGAGCTCTTTGGTTGTCCGCACAGACTCGTTCGTTACCCGAGGCGGATCGGTGCTCTTCGGTCTATCCGGACAGGAATGCGGAGGGGCGCTCGCCCTGGCAAGCCATTCCTTTCTGGAGTGAGCACAAACGCGTCACACTCGCTGCCAGCCATGGTGGATTGGACCCTTCGCTTGGAGCCCACCCGAAGGTCTGGCAGTACCGCATCTGGGCTTAAATAGCCGGCCTTGAATGCTCTTCCGCCAGCTCGCTCTCGCTGCTGCCACCGCCAGCTGCCTGCCTGGAAACCCCCCGTCGTTCACTTGGCAGCCTTCTCGACCCGTCCCTGCATCATCTCCTGGTGTTTACTGCTATGTCCCCACAGAGGCGCAACATGGGCTGGCGCAAACCAGTGCCGAAGCTGTCACCCGACCCGTCGATCAGCAGCTCCCAGCGTCCGTCGCGTTCTGCCCTGCGACGGCTCTCACTCACCATCGTCAACAAGGACGTGCCGCCGGTGAGCAGCAGCGGGCCTCGCGTCGCGCCCCACGAATGACGCCACAACTTACTGCGCTTGGTCCCAGCTGCCCACAGACTGGCGCGAGTCCATCGAGACCGCGCTGAAGCGCGAGAAACGGCACGCCGTCTACCTCTCGCCCCCTTCCACCCGCCCGCCGTCGCCGCCGCCAAAGGACGACACGTGCAGTCGGCCAGAGTCGCTGGCGCTCACCCTGGTCGAGGAGCTGCATGACGCTGTGACGGTAAGCTGTGTCCCTCTGCGGATCCGCGTCGCGTAACCACACGGGCTCACTTACTCGTGGCGGACGCCGCGCCGCCGCCTGCAGACGTGTTCGGGTCCACGACACGACGGTCATGGCATTGGCGACGGCGACGACAGCCAGCCGATCCAGTGCGTGCAGCGTACACAGGCGTCGCCGGTGGTGCTGCCCCGTCGGCCCAGCCAGAAATCATTGCCACAGGTGCGTGGGACTGGCGTTCATTTGTGGCCGATCGAGTTCATATCTCTCAATCGCGTCCCGCTGCGCTCGACAGATCTACAGACCACCGACACCGCCACTCCCGGCTGAGCACCCTAAGCTTCGTCCGACCGCGGCCGCACGCTCGAGTACGAGCTCTGAGAGCGTTGCCAATACCGTACGTCTATCTACCTGCTCCCCATCGTCGTGGCACTTCTGACTGACTGCGCGACTATAGCTGTACAGCGGGCTCGTGGCCGCGGAGCGGCCCAAAGCTTCGACGAGCAGCACAAAGTTGTATGCTGAGAAGGCCCCTGAGGCCTCGCGGCCAGCCGAAGCCCGGGAGGCTCGTCGGCGTTGTAGGTCTGCAGCAGCAACAAGCATGCTGCCGGAAAAGCCATTGCAGCCAGCGCACGGCGGATCGCCATGCGCGTACCGGGCGAGTGCGATGTCGGCATCGACGGCTGGCAACAGGTCCTCGTCCGGGCGCTCATACTGCCCGAGCGACGTGTGTTTCGGCGTGTGGTATGCCTTGAAAGGGTGGGGACTTCATGTCCGGGCAAAAATGAGCCATGCGGGGAGGTACTGAGGGCCGCGTATGGACCATGGCCCTTGACGGGCGACTACTTGCAGTGCTGCACATATCCTTATATCGTTTCTGTACTCACACACACGGACGCCATGCCCTGACATTACCCATGTAGCCTAGGTGTATTGCTGTATACTGCCACCATATGTTTTTCTTGAGCTGCTGAATAGGATGCAGTTTGACGGGGAGCCAATCAGTGTGTGGGGGTGTGTCAGGGCCACTGACGCGCTGCAATCACGGCCGCTGGGCACTCCACCGCACTTTGTCTGCACTGCACCTCCCCGGCCAGCACCCGGAACGCCTCGCCACGGCTCTGCGCCCGCCGCCATCTCCCAGTCCCAGTCTGCGCTGCTATGTGTTAGCCACACCTCTCCAGCAATCTACACAACCCTGCACGATCTCGGACAACACACCACGCTGCTGCTGCTTCCCCGATCTGTCTGCTTCCTCCGGATATCCTCAGCCCCTGCGCCGCATACCCGCCCGCCCCCGGATCTGTGCTCCCACTCTGACACACACCCACACACACGCCCTGGAGTCGCATGGGAGGCCAAGACGACACCGGACGGCCCTCCGCCCGGCAGCTGTACGAAGACGTCCTCTCCGGCGCGCGCCCCCGCCCGTTCATCCCGCGCCTGCGCTCCGACCCGCCCCCGTACCAGCCCATCCCCCACAGCCTCCGCGAGTTCCGCGAGCAGGAGGGCGTCGAGGGCCGCCAGCGCCGCCTCCGCGCCCTCTGGCGCCGCCTGCCCAAGCGCGACTGGGGCAGCGACCCGGGCGTGGACGACGCCGACGCCGTCGGCCGGGCGTACCCCATCAAGAGCGACGGCGATATCACCGCGGAGAGCGCGCGCCAGCTTGGGGAGATGTACGAGGACGAGCTGCTCGGGCGGTGCGGCGTGCGCACGCGCGGCCCGTTCTCGAAACGGGTCTCGTGGACGGAGTTTGAGAAGTATGCGGACGCGAAGGAAGCGGGTACGTCGGGGCGCGGCCTCTTTTTTGTCTATTGATTGGTGCGGGGCGGGCGTGCTGAGACGGGACAGAGCTCTGGCATATCTTCCACGACGAACTCGACCTGGACGGCAACGGCCACCTCGATGCGGATGAGCTGGAACTCGCGCTCGAGAAAGCGGGTACGCGAACGGCGCTCCAGTCCATCCCCGTCCGAAAAGTTGACTTGTTCATTATGCATGGCAGGCATCAAGCTCTCCGCATCGACCCTTTCCGAATTCATCACCTTCCTTACATCCTCACCACACTCACATGCCGTTAGCTTCAAGGAGTTCCGGGACTTCCTCTTGCTCCTGCCTCGAAGAGCATCGCCCGAGGAGATATTCAGGTATTACAAGGTCCGAAAATACATGGGCGATGACGGGCGTGGTGCGGCGCGCGTGAATATGGAAGGTACGGTCTTCGAGCATGAGTGCGACGGCGTTCTGACCGCTATCTTTACGTAGGCGACGTGAGCCTCAGTGCGGAAGACCTGGCGTTGGAGCAGCCACATCCATTACCTATACCCAAAGATGCCCTACCGGTCCCTGTAGACCATCGACCATCAATAGATGACGAAGACGAGGATGAGGACTTCGACGATGAGTATGAGGAAGAGGAGCCGCACCATACCTGGCTTGGAGGCTCTACTGCGGTAAAGTTCCTATTAGCGGGCGGCGTTGCAGGAGCAGGTAAGGCTGACCATATGCGTTATATGGCGCATGCTGATATCGTGCAGTGTCGCGGACATGTACCGCACCATTTGATAGGCTCAAAATCTTCCTCATTACACGGCCACCAGAACTTGGAGGCACGTCTCTGACGCCACAAGCACCTGTCCGCGGGTTCAAGGCTATCGCAGGCGCGGTATCCCGAATATATGCGGAGGGGGGCGTGTTGGCGTTCTGGACTGGTAACGGCCTCTCGGTGGCGAAAATCCTGCCTGAGTCCGCCATTAAGTTCCTCTCGTATGAATCATCAGTCAGTGTCCCTCGTGAACGTCACCTCGATGTCTCTGAAACCAACACCGCGCACAGAAACGCATGTTCGCCAAATACTGGGACAAAGTCGACGACCCGCGCGACATCAGCGGCGTAAGCCGGTTCCTGTCTGGCGGCATTGGTGGCATTACCAGCCAGCTCAGTGGGTGGCCGTCTCTACTTTGCACCCTACATGCGCTGACTTCGTTTCAGCAATCTACCCGATAGAGACCCTGAAGGTCAGGCAAAGCGCTGTCTAGGCCTAGATCCAGCATTGACCGACCACTGCAGACCCAAATGATGAGTAGTGCCGGCGGACAGAAGCGGACACTACGCGAAGCGGCACGGCGTGTATGGCACCTGGGCGGCCTCAGGGCGTTTTACCGCGGTCTTACGGTAAGCACGCGGCGTTCACGTAAGGAAAAACCCACTGACATCCTACACGCTTAGATCGGCCTCATTGGCGTCTTCCCGTAAGGTCTAGCCTATTCCCTGCAATCGGGCAACGCTGATGCGGCTCGGGGCAGATACTCTGCGATCGACATGAGCACCTTTGAGGCACTGAAGCTCGCCTACCTGCGATCGACAGGGAAAGACGAGCCGGGGGTGCTTGCGCTGCTCGCGTTCGGCAGCGTCTCGGGCAGCGTCGGCGCGACGAGCGTATACCCCCTGAACCTTGTCCGGACCCGGCTGCAGGCCTCTGGCTCGTCCGGCCATCCAGAGCGGTACACCGGCATCTTCGATGTCGTCAAGAAGACGTACGCGCGGGACGGCTGGCGCGGGTTCTACCGGGGGCTGCTGCCCACGCTCGCGAAGGTCAGTCGGTCGTGTTCCCCGTGCGCATCAGACAGCCGCATTGACCCCGCTCCGCGCATTGTGCCAGGTGGTGCCCGCCGTGTCGATATCGTATGTCGTGTATGAGTCGAGCAAGAGCAAGTGAGTAGTGCCGTACCCCAGATCGTGCCCGTCGCGTTGCGCCCCGCGTATCTGACGCTCTCTATCTGCAGGTTGGGCGTGTAGTTGCTGCTGTCATTTGTTTCTCCTTTTCCCTCCTTTCTTGCTTTCGCGCCACCCACTCGTCGGACATCCCATGATCCCCTAGAGCAGTATCTGATCTCTCCGGCCACACCGCATTGTATCCTCTACCCCACATTTTAGTCCGGAATACACTAATGGCTGCCGACGCGTTCCAGCCGTATATCTTGTCGAGACTCCGCACTCCCTCCCCTTCAGGTCTCATTTAGGAGGTACGGACGATGTACCTCGGTATAGTAGTAACAGTCGGAGCCATACACATGCACACACTCCTTACATAATCGGACGCGGTTCTACCGTAGAATGTGTATCTCAGTATCTGAGGTTGTCGGCACCACCCGATACTCCAAGTTCAAACGGCGGTCGCGGTGTACAGCCTTCTGCCACAAGCAGTCTGCAGCTTTGAAGTGCAGCCCGCATACGCGTTGCTCATCGGACCACCATCCCGCTCGTCCGTTACGTCAACCGCACACCCGCGATGGAATACAGGCCGCGGTACTCACAGCCGTTCACGCTGGAGGAGGCGCGGCAGCTCGCGGTGCCCATCATTACCGAGGGTAAGCCTCTACAACCGGCGGACCGGGTTACCCAGACCTTCGGGTGCCTCGCCTGATCTGCACTATCGGCCCCGCTCACTTGAACGCGGCAGAGATCGCGCGGCTGCAGAACTCGCTTGTGCACCTGCGGCGGACGCAGGACGAGCTGCAAGACGCGCTCGCGGGAAGCCCGGGAGACGCTGACCTCAAGGAAGCGTATGAGGAAAACGAGGATGTCATGTAGGTGCCTCCTTCACGCCCGCGCGCAAAGTGCGACATGAGAGCTGATGTTAGGGTATGCGGTGCAGAGGATCGCAAAAGGAGAGGATCACGATCCTCCGGATGGTGCTGGTCGAGAAGGGGGTGCCGATGGGTGCCCACTACGACGTGCCGCAGGCCCAAAGCCGACCGGGCGGTGCTGCCGCCCCCACCGCTTCTCCCGTTCAACCCAACGGTCGAACAGAGAACGGGGAGGAAGCAGGAAACCGTGATGGCATAACAAACGATGACGGCGGTGTATACCTATAGGAGATGCGAGGGTGCTACTGTCTCCGGGAATGCTCCCTCGCCGACCAGACCTTTGTACACTACGAAGGTGGGGCACATCCCTACCAGACGAGAATTCCCCGGCTAACTCATTTCGAACATGTCATAGGCAATAGCGCATACAGTTTCCATATTCACATGTTGTACAATACACAGCATCCCACCCGCATCAACTCGGAGGCTTCAGCAGGCACCTTTCGTTTCCGGGGCACAGAGGAATCACAGATCAGCTGAGACATGTTGACGAAGTCCGAGGGCAAGAAACAGCAGCCAGTCATCCGGTTCTCAAGAAATGCTGAGCCAGAGGGAGAACGAACGCGCAGAGGTCCCAAGTGACGAGCCGAAGGAGGTAGAACTACAGCCAGTCGAGCGCAATCGAGAGAAACGTAGGTGCACTAACGTCGCTTCCGGCCTCTGTTCCTGGAACCACTGGGCTGAACGACCTGTGATGGATTGGAACATCATGTATCCGGGATTCCCAGGTCGACTTACCCTCTTCGGAGGCACGTTAGAGGTCGGGTTCTGTCCAATTGCATCGGCCTTGCGAGTGGCAGTGGCCCGCTAAGGGTACTGTCAAACATCGTCTACGCCATGGTACGATGTGAGCTCACCACGCGTTTAGTGGGTTTTCCACCAGCCTGTTGTTCGCGATGGTCAGGCGAAGACCCTGGTTTGCTCCTCTTTCCGAGCGTAGAGGATGGAGAGGACTTCTGAGGGCCTGGCTCGTCGTCGAAGTCCAGTATCTCGTCAGAACAGTCGGTCGCAAGTCTACTGAAGTTCGGCTTCTTGATCGGCGGTGGCACATCCATCGCAGGGGACGGAACAGGCTTCTCGGCTGGCGCCTTGGATGCTTGCACTCGATCCGGTACAAATACTGGCTGTCCGACGTTGCTCTGGACAGGAACAGAGACATTGCCATCTCGGATACGACTATGCGCAGGTGTTGTCTTCACCGAAACGACAACGTCGACATCGGTCTGCACAAGTGGTCAGTCAGTGAAGGCTATAGCATACGAGGGGTATTAGACCTGTCCGTCACGATCTGGAGCATGTGGTGGAGAGCTGCTCTGGCCGGAAGACATCCACGCCGTGGGATCTATCATGGAACGGCCGTCAACAGCGGGCGGTGCGGGCTTTGGCTTCTACGGTACGGAATTCATATGCGTCACCATTCATAGAAGACAGCTGATCGTTGGCACTAACCGATCCGTTGAGGTGCCTTGCTAGAGTGCTCTCGAGTAGATGCACCTTGGCTCGCATTTCCTTGAGGGTATTGTCGCGCTATTACGATTCAGCCCCTGAAGCGATGGCAAGCTATCTATGACACTCACACGCCGCAGCTCGTTACGGTTTGTGACCAATTCCTGCTCGTGTATGGCTTGCGACGTACGCACGAGTGTGTGAATGAAGGCCTTCTCTTCATCATTCTGTCATGGGGTGTGCGATCAGCATAGCCCTGCGAGTTGCTAGCGAAGGACACATACGAGATCTCCGGTACGATACCTCGATTCGATGGTCTTCGCTCGGACTGTGTTCCTCATGTCAGCAGCCTCTAGCGTCGCCACTTGGGACCGCAGAGTCCGTAGTTCAGCCTCCGTTTCTGGAGACGGCAGTCGTGCTTCTTCTAGTTGGCGTCTGAGGTCGCTTATTCCGTCCTCCAGTCGACTAACATGTACTTCAGAAGAAGCAATCCGGGTCTTCGCATCAGCGAGATCACCCGCAAGTTCTTTGACTCGCTTCTCTTCTTGCAAGAGGCGGTCGGTGTGGACGGCATTGAGCTCTTTAAGGCGGTCGACATGTTCCTCATGAACCATCTGCAAGGTCTTCTCGTGGCGTTCGAGTGCGGTACTCATGACGTCGATAGTGGCTTGTAGACCGAGCTTCTGCTCTTGCAACACAGCGATCTCCTGTTTCAGTTTAGCTGTGCTTTCCGACAGTTGTTCCTACAAAGAGATCAGATTTCGCCGGTTCTCAGCGAGACGTCAACACATACCGCATGCAGCGTTTCGGATGACAACAGCCGTTCCTGGAAAGATTGAGCGGCCACGCGGGTACGGAAAACACGAGCCACACACCTGTGCATCCCCTACGGCCTGTCGAGTGAGACGTAGGGTAATAGACTGATCTTCGAAACGGTCTTCCAGCGCCTGGGTCACTGATCAGTCATTACTCCCTACCGTGATCCGCCGCCGGGATATCGACCTGGTACCGTAGATCCGCTTCTTGTAGGCTATGTTCGAACGGATGAAATGGGATGAACGTTAAGAGACAGCGTATAACATACCGCCGCGATCGACTGTCGAGCTCCTCTCGAACGGTCTCAACAACACTCTCTAAATTGGTGAACTTCTCGGATAGAGTCCTCTTCTCAGCGAGTATCCTCCCGTTTTCCGCCGAGGCAGCCTGTTCGCGAGCTTTAGCCATACCTAGCTCCTCTGCCAGAGTTTTGAGTTCCGTGTTCGCCCCGTCGCAGCTGCGCTCTAATTCTTGAATCCTAGAGGAGAAGCGATCAGCGAGGTGTCTCATCGTCAATGAACTGCTTGACCTAGCACTTTGACTACTCATTAGATTGTCTTTGCTGGCCACAAGTGCAGTCATTTCTGCCAGTTTCAACTTGGTATGCTCAAGAGCGGCCTTAGTCTGGGAGTGTCTGCCCAACATCTGAGACGTTGACTGTTGAGTCGTCGACACAAGACTTACTCCGTCTGACTGCTTTCTAGGTCCAAGATATAGGTATCTTTCAATTCGAGCTTGGCTTCGAGTTTCGCAATGCTATCAAGGGGTTAGAAATGAGTCACGATGACACCCGAAGGAGATGGAATGCCAAGACAAACTCGGAGTGAACACCGCGGAGCGCTTGCAGTTGCTCGTCTTTGCTCCTGAGAAGATTTTCAAGCTCAGCCACCCTACCAGACGCTTAGTAGAGTGTCACCATATCATATTTCATACGCACCGCTGGTTCGTACGCTGCAGCTTTGCTTCCGACTCGGCAGCAATGGACAATGTGTCGTACAAGTCGCCTTGATGCTTCTTCACGCAAGCGGCGAGAGAGGATAATTCCTCGGCTACCCGGGCCTATGCGTTGAGGCGTCAAGGCTCCCGATCTGAGACACGACGCACCTGAACGCGCCATTGCTGCATTAGCTCGGGATAGTGCAGCTCTATCTTCAGCCTGGGCTGCTTCAAGCTCGGTGACGCGACTCTTCGCCTCTACCAACTCTCCTCCCACGGATTGGAGACGATCGCGAAGAAGATCGGCTACTTGTTGGCCTACGTGCCCTGTCAGTTCGACGATAATGCACGGCGGCAGCCGCCAGGTATCATAACTCACTTTTGGAAGATTCGAGTTCCAGGGCATTCAGAACGTCTTTCATTTGCCTAACCTTGGCCCATTCGTCCCCACCTTCAAGGTAGGGTTCAATGGCTGTGATCCCGGGATTGTTCAACAAATTCCAACAACCAGTCAAAAATCTGTATACCCTGTATGGTAGACGATACTGAAGCTCGCAGTGCATGTATATCGGACAGCGAAGCACGCGTGTCGTTGATAAACGCAACGGTACCCTCTGTTTGAGACTTGAGGTCATCCATAGCTGACCGGACGGCTTCCAAGCTAGCATATAACCGGTCAACAGCTCGTAACTCGCAGAGTATACTCAAACGTACCTTTTAGAACTTGCTTGCAAACTTTGCTTCGCCGAATCCTTGATACCCTTGATTCGTGAGGTTAGTTCATCCCTCTCTTTCCGAGAAGACTCCAATTCCGATTTGAGGTGAGAGATTTCGCGGCGCTAGGAGCCCGAATCTTAGCATATATGCGCCCATTCGGACACGCTATGACCGACCTGTTCTTCAAGCTCGAACTTAGCGTTTCTCAGGTCCGCCGCGCCTCTCATCATTATAGTAGACAAGTCGTCGTCATGCCTACCCCGCACAGAGCTAAGCACAGAAGCGCTGCGCGAAGGGGCACGAGGGCCTGCGTCATCGAATCTATGCGGGCCCGGTGCAAAGGGTGTACCGACGGCGATGTCGGCGTTCATAGCGGCTGGGTAGGGGATTGATTCCGCGCACTCGTCTACGGGGCGCTTAGAATCTACTGGCACAAACTGGCGGATGTCGTACCTGGATCCAGACGCTGATGCAGGCTTCGTCCAGGTCGTGTCTGGGCGAAAGTACGCGGCTTGCGGTGGTGGATGGTTTGCCGGGAAAGACTGGGGCTTGTCGGTGCATGTGTGCCTCCTGTAGTGATATCCCGATGCAATGCCCTTGCTATATTGAATGAAAACGGGAGCATGGACTTCGAGCTTCCCTCGACTTGCTCGTTTATCGGAGCATCCGGGTCAGACGTCAGTGTGGTAGATGCCGTTTGTCCTTCAGAGGGGACTGAGCGAGCATCACCGGCGTCTCTCCCCATTGGCGAGGCATGCCTGTAGCGTCGAGAGGAGCTGACCGCGTTCTCTCCAGCCAGCACGTATCGCGGAATGGTTATACCGGTGGGCTGTGTGAAGGGGGCAGACGCGGTTGAAGGCAGAGACAACTGTAGTTCATTCTCCGGGGAGGAGAACAAGGCTTGGCGTAAAAGTCTGCCGTTCATGGCCCCCAGACGCGGAAGGCGGCCGTGGACGTCGTGGTTGGCGTATAAGGAGAGAACGGCGAGCGCGCTTCCTCGGCCGCGTCTGTACGGGGACAACCGCTGGTACGGAACCGGAGACTGAACCGTCCTGGAGAGTCGGCGACTGAACCGCCTCCCAAAGAGGCGACGTCCCCGAAAAGAGCGCCTGCTACCATTCCTGTAGCGCTCACGTGCGCCTTCGCCTGGCCGAATGGCCGTCTTCAACCGTCTCCCCCAGCGGCGACGTCCTCCCGCTCGTCCATCACCTTGGCGAACGTCTCCCCTTCCGAAGACATACGCTCGCATAGAACCTACTATCTCTTCGCTTCGCTCGATACGTCTCCTGACACGACGACACATTGAGCCGCGTGATTCTCAGACTAGCTTGCCTGCGGTGAGGCGTCTCCGGAAACTGGTCGCTTGCTCCCGCTTGCTCTTGGGATGGCGATCTATGGTCGTTCGGCAACGCTCCTATATTGAAACCGTCCCCTCTTCTCGAGCTAGTCCCGGCGATCGTCTCCTGAAACAGCGACGCCTTTCGCTCGGCCGGGATCGAAGCGATGACCCACACAATAGCAATTCGCTGCAGGTCGCTCAGCCAGACCTCTCACACTTCAGGTGTAGGATGAACGTTGCAATAGGCACGCCCACCCCCGTCGTTGACACGAGATCGTTAGTAGCATCCCCGGCTGTGCGACATGCATGGGCAGTAAGTATCTCCTTCTGGGGAGACGGTTGTACGCTGACCCAAGCCAATGTGCAGAAACCGATCTGGCGACGCTTGCCCTGCAACAATTGTTAGAGCGGCCTCATGCCACACAGGTTGAAACGTCTCCGATATTGAGGACGCCTATGGGACAAACGATCTCGCACGATCACCCACTGCCCAGATCGTAGGTGAAGACCGTCTCCGGTTCCGGAGACCGTGGCTGACCTACCAGCTGCAGCGCCTCGCTGGGATATAAAGGCCCGCCCTCGACACGACTCCTACCCGTGCTCGACGGTGCCGTGGTCCCTTACTACAGCGGCAGGTGCGCTATCCACACCGCTGTGGATCTCTTGCTGTCTCCGTCGACACCGTCAATCCCTTCCTGTCGTTCACTCGTGTCGCTTCACCCACTACCTCTTCTGCTCTTGTTGTCGAACCCCATGGCCGCGCGTAAGCCCCTCAATCATCATCCGTAATCGGGAACGAACTGATCAGCGTTGGCAGCGCGTCGCTGCAAGCACTGTGTCGGACCAGACGGACTTCGTGTCCTGCTACAAGGGCACCGTTGCCCGCATCGTCTTAATGTGGTCAGTACCCCATTCAGTTAAGGCGTTGGCTTTTGAGGCTGAGTCCAGTAGGCTCCTGCCGTTCCCCTTCCCCAGTCTGCACAGGTTGTAGATAGTATCAGTCCCAGCACGCCTGCTACGCCCGCATATTCATCTTCCCCATTTAATCCCGATACCATTCATTTGAATGCCGTCGATGTTAATAGCTACTATAACACCCACTCCTTCGATAATTTCGGTGATGTCGTTCTCTCGCCATCGGCATCCACACCTCTACCCTCCACTAATACACCTGACGTTGATACACTCTTTAACTTTGGTCCCATTAGTCTCCCCCTTCTTACCGTCCCAAGCCACGATAGCCCTTACAACACGACCTTCCTAACCACTGACCGTCCCCAGGTAGTGATACCTTCACACAGCATCAGTGAGCCGTTGCTGGATATGGCGATGTCTGGTATGTGCATGAACCTCTGCTATCCTGCTTGCTGTTGCTCACGCCTTCTAACAGGCCTCAACATCAATGATGTAGGCCCGTTTGCGGATGGGCTCGAGGCGTTCCTCGCAGATATGCCCTCCCCCAGTAGAGCCGCTGAAGGCCCGGGATCGACATCTGATCACGATGACGTGGTCATGCAGTTGTCCGAGTCGGCTGCCGAGCTGTTCTCGGTACGTCTACACATCATATACGGCCAATGTAGGAATTGACTATTCCCTTGGGTACTGCAGCCAACCACACCGGCTTCGCGGCCTCCGTCTTCACCATCCCCAAACCCCGCCCCATCCATTCCATCCAACACTCCATCCGTCTCGTCGCCAACCTCCCATCTGTCTGAACAGCCTGCCCCCGTGGCCCCCGCTTCTAGCATGGTCCTGCCAGGTAGTATTGACACTGGCACGGGCAAGCGGCACGGTGAGTACCGCCTTTATTCATATTAACACCCCTTTCATCTGTTTTCACATAGGGAGATCACCCTGCCGCAAGCGCAAACGTCGGAATGCGGACGACGATTCTGACTCGGATGAAGACCGCGACATGACCTTTATTGAGAATACGACCTCTCGCCGCAAGGTCCATAGCAAGCGTGCGCGGTCCATTCTCAACAAGGTCAGGGCGCTCAACACGCTCAGCCGTCCACATGTACTTCTGTACTGCTCTCGGTATGTATCCGTCTGTAGGCAGTACCAGTGGCTGTAGTGCTGATACCGGCCCTCGCTAGTCCGGAATCTGTGTGTCACAAGAACGGCTCCGCTATTGGCTTCATGTCAAAGAGCTTGGAGGCTATCCTGGGACCTACTTTCATCCGGGACATGCACGAGCAGGTCATGAACAACACTCACGAACACATGTTCAACCCGCAGGTTGCCATTGACCTGAACCGCGAGGTCGAGCGAGTACGGCGTGAGAAGGAGGATGCCGAGGCAGCTCGTGCTGCTGCTGAGGCGAGGGTTGCGGAGCTCGAGCGACGCATCAACGAGGGCACCACCGCCTGAGTGCACATCCATTATCGTAATACCCCACGATACCCTAGCTACCACACCTCACTTTATACACTACACTATCGCGTTATAATGACTATTATGTATTCGCTAGCATGCGCCGTGTGATAGAGCGATTCCATATGTCAAGGAACGTTTTCGTGTAAATAACTGCGTGCTCGTAAGTCATATAACTCACACTTTTCCGAATACGTCCTAAACCCTGGTTCCCACACTCTGCAGCACTCGTATTGACAGAGCGTACACGCTCATCGTACTGCATCGAGTTACTGGCGAAACACGCTTGACCGCACTTGGTATGATCGCGTGCATGGAACTCGTCGATGAGAAATCGCGTCTGACGAAAGTAGCGTGCTTCGCGGACAAGACTGTATGGGGCGAGCTGACAGGCAAAGTCATACACGATGATCTCAGGAGCCTTGACGAAGCGGGTGTATATGGCGGAGAAGACATCATTGCGACCTTCGGAGATGGGGATTGTATGAAAGCCAAGGCAGATAGAGTGTGTGCACCATAGTACAAGAATGCCGCCAGCGAGCTTGTTGCGAGGGTAGGCTTTGAAGAACTTCTTGCAATCTCCCATTTCCTCCGGGTCGACGTCGGTCGGATCGTTGTCGTAGCGGAGCCTTGTGTACAGACGCCGAGCACGCACGGCTGGAAGTCCATAGCAAGTGCCAGTTTTGCGCCAGTCCTCTTCAGCGCGCAACTCGACAGGGGCTGGGTCATGTTGCGCCAGACGTGTGTACACTGTCTCCGCGCGATCTGCAAGCCATCCGGCGACTGCTGGGATCTCTGATGGAAGCGGCTGCTCGGCGGCACGATAGGCGTTCAGGAGACGGCCGAGAGCTGGGACAAGCGCCTGCAGCCATTCCACTGCAGTGCCGGTGCGAGCGAAGTCCCTCAGAGGCCCGATAGCTGCATACGGAACGAGTTGCAAGACGACATCTGGAGCGGCAATCTGAAGGCAGGAAGCAATGTTCATGTGAGCCTTCAGGTCGAGTCATGTAGTACCATGAATGCCTCACCTGTCGGGCAAGCTCTCGACATGAGCGTCGTAAGAGCAGACTCGGAGCCTTGACAACCAAGACGAGGAGGCTTGCGACAGCTGGACAGGTCTCCTGAACCTTCACCAGGTCCGGTAGCGTCTCAGAAGCGGAACCCATCCCCAGTGAGGTCGCCGCATCAAGGAACCTATTGATGATACTCCGTATGTCACGCTGCGGGATTGCGGGAAGGCCGCGAGCCTTGTGCGTGGAAATGGATTCTATCACTTCTGACGACGAGTCCGTGAGCGTTGGCGGGCGTACAAACGGTGTCAGCTTCGAAGCGTGCGTGGCGAGGCTGACACCGTCTGCGATCACAATCCGAGGGGCTGGTCCGCATGTGGGACATTTCATCGAGCTCTCGAGGTCCTGGAGCTGCACGAACGCGAACCACGCTCGTACAAAGGTCTCGTCCGAGCAGAATTGCATTCCAGGTGCATGATCTTCATATTGTCGGCGCATAGTGAGACAGAATGCAGAGAAGGGCGTCTCTGAGGCGGTGTAGGCATTTGTGTACGCATTCAGAAGCTCATGGGTGAACAAGTAGACATTGTTCCAATTGAATACACCGGTGTTTCCCAAGTCGGGGCCGATTAGACGACGGCAGTGGTTGCATGTTGGACACGGGAGGACTTGTACTTGTACGTCAGAGCGGTGGGTGAGGCGAAAGAGAGTAGACAGGAGAGGGAAACTATGCAAGCGGCAGTCTTCAGGCACGGATGATAATGTGGTCCCACAAGCACATCGCGCGAGAGCATCGAGCGGCAAGGATGTGAGTGTGTCGGGGGGTGGCCTCACGCTTGCACTGTCCTCCTGAGGAAGGGCACACCACCGGGGCGCACGGACACGCTGGTACGAGATATGCCCCACCCTACGCTCGTCTCGTCCACCCACAGTGACGAGCAGAGTACCTTCGGTGTCATTGGCGCCATCGAGTTGCAATGCGGTGGTCTCTTGAGTGTCGGAAACCAGGCCACTGAGAGCGGCATGTTCCACTGCATGCGGGACGTGTTTACAAGACTGTGCATACCGACAAGACTGACAGTGCCAACGGCCATCGCGTTGGTAAGACACGATGACACGTTTTCCAGATTCATAGCGGCCGGGCGAAGAGATACAGGAGTACACGAAGACATCATTGAACGGAGTTTGGTGGAGGAATACAGCAGGCGGTAGAGGGGAGGGAGCAATGACCGGGAATACCATGAGTTCGCCAACATGGTCGTCGAGGACGGCGCTATGGAGGCATCGGTTGGTGGCCTTCCAGTGGGCACAATTGCATGCCGTCCCGAAGATGTCCGGGCCCCGTGGCAAGCGTACCAGATGAACATATGCGCCAAGCTGTAGGCTTCATTCAGCACAGGACGTCTTCCAGACGGCGGTCGCGAGGCTCACCTTAAGGGCGGACACCTTGATATCCCAATCCTGCAGTACGAACAGCCCTCCATCAAGGCGAAAGACGCCCCCGACACGACTCAAGGCATACCAGTAGTCTGCCACATGACCGGGGGTCGTGTCCACCTCGGAAGTAGTGGTGTTCGCCTCCTGTATAAAGGCGGGCTCTTCCGAGTCGGGTTGTGCGGCATCAACGGTGTTCGCGGGCACAGAGACAGCCCGCGCACTTATTTGGATTGTACTGGCAGACGGTACTATCCTTCCTGGCGCCGAAGCATGCAGTACCTGAGCACCAGATGGATGTCTCGACCGAGACGCTGCAGCGGCGGTCGGGCGAACATGGTGCGGAGGTAGCAGGTCGGTAGTGAGTCGGCTGCGTTGCCAACGAGGGGGTGGGGGAGCAGAAGTATCTTGAATTTGCCTGAGACGACTGCTCGTACGCCGTGGTTCGTCTGCCATGCCAGCCAGGTCAGCTATCGTTGACGTTCAGAGCACAAAGAGGACTGACCAAGGTGAGCGGCGTGAGGTTGTCGCAGCCTGTATCATCGATCATCTTGATCAGCGGGCAGCGTATCGATGATCGTCGTCCAGACTCTCCAGTGTGCTGCGGAGAGTCAACGAATACTGTGATATGATCAAGCTCGCACTGATGTCACGCACCGGGCTGGCCAATTCCAATGCTGCATAACGACACTAGATCGGAGGACTACTCTCCAACCACAGCATACATACTCACTGTAGCAGACGCATCGTGCAGCGCATGTCTGTTCTGAGGCACCCGCAAGGCAGGCAGGGCATATCGAGGTCTCGGAGGGAGGTGAACGCAAACATCAAGGTAGGGACCTCGATACATAGAGGTGGAACGAGCAACGGAGGCCAGGATGTGCGGAAGCCGGAGCGTCGCGAACGAGAGAGGATGAGGAGCAGAGGAGGCTGCCCGCGAGGCGCGTGGGCGCTGGTCCCACCCCGAGACCACCACCCACTGCGCTGCCAGCCCACTGGACTGGCAGCGCGAGGCCTTGCAGGCCTTCGGCGAAGGGCACAGCGAGAGTTCGCCCACTTCTTATATACTGAGAGGAGGGACGAAAGAGAGGGGAGCGTCGTCGTTCGTGGAGACGTCGCTGTTGTGGGAGATGGACTGTGGGCGCACGTGGGTCGGGACGGGTATGGCAGATGGCTGTCTTTTCGGAGACGTCGCCTTTCCACGAGACGGTTCAGTCGCCGACTCTCCAGGACGGTTCAGTCTCCGGTTCCGTACCAGCGGTTGTCCCTCTGTACGCGGGCAGCGCCATCGTGACGCGATCACGTGAAAGAAGCTTTCGCGTTACGCGTGTCACCGTGGCATAATGGCGTCGTTTGTGGCTGAGTGCCGGCTCCATCTTTGGCTTCATACATCCACCTCTGCGGCTGAGCCACTTCTGCGAAATCGTCTAGACACCTCCCATAACGCACTGCTCACTACGAAAGCTGAGATGCCCAGCGTAGCTGAACTTGGGATGTCTCTTCGCGGAAGTCATGGTCATGGTGCGCTATTAGTATCCGTATTACGAACTCCATTGCTTAACGCGTGGCTAAACGTTGATGAGCAGGTCAACAGAGTGTGTCTTTGGGAATCCACGAGAGCCAGCTGGCTCCCATTGACACCCGGGTCTGGAAGCACCGTGATTACTTCTTCGCCGATGGCAACGTAATCATCCAAGTAAGTAGGTCTACTGAACCATGCGAAGTAAATGGTATCTAATATGTTCGTAGGTTGAGGATGTCTTGTACAAACTCCACCGATCTCTGCTCAGCAAGCACTCTCCTGTTTTTCGAGAACTATTTATGGTGCCCCAACCCGAGGGCTCTGCTGAGGGCTGCGCCGAAGATACGCCTATAGTACTCTCGGGGATCGAGGCGGTCAACTTCACTCGCTTTTTGTCACTGCTATACCCCTCGTGAGGACCTCGATTCACAGTCTCTTGGTTGATAGTTCTTCTGACAGCGATTCCTAGTGCTCTTGGCTATTGCAGCATCACGACCGTTGACGAATGGCTATCAGTAATGGACCAAGCCGACAGATGGCAAGTGGATAGCCTCCGCGAACATGCCATCTCCCAGCTTCGTGGACGGTACATCGAGCCTCTGCAGAAGATCATGATATGGCACCGCTACAACCTCCCAACTGACGAGTTGGTTCCCTCCTATATCGATGCGATCTCCCGTCCCCAGTCCTTATCCCTCACGGAAGCGGAGGAAATCGGACTCCCGATGTCCGTCAAGATTGCGCAGGCCAGGGATGCTGTACACGCTCGAGGCGCCTGCCGTTGTTGCGCAACCTCGAAAGGACTGACCCTGGGAAATAGCGTTGGAAGGGACCGTATTCTGGAGGAGATCGTACGTACGGTCATTGGAGTGTCGCGCCCGCCTTCCGCCAGGTACTAGGCCCTGGAGCCTTGTCTTGCGTTGATCGATTGTCGTCCGTTTAGCCCGGCAGTCTCCTTGAGAATTCCGTTCTTTGTTTGCTTTTTACCCTCTTGCTTTGATACCCTTCAATAACTTGGACCAATGGCCCTCTAATGTGTAAACCACGCATACGTGTCCCTACGATACAATGATCTACGGGCTTCCCCGTACATACGAAAGCTTCATGGACGAAAGGGAATGAATGCATGCATTGATTTCTTGACTTGCCTTATTTGGGTGTGGGTGCTTCGACCTCGTGGCGGCCATGCCCTCGCCAATCGCGACAACGGTCTCCCAGCGTTCCATCCATCCCTGACTCTCTACTAGACGGCGAGACACCCCCTCCATGTCCCGGCGTGCGGAATATAGTGCGGTTACAACGGAAGACCCGTCTCTCCCCGAAGAGGAGGTTGTCAGTGCCACCGCGGAGGGCGACGAAGAAATGGAGGACGCTGAGGACCAGGAGGACGGTTACAGTGCGTACACCTCCCCGCACGCGATTGCTCCGTGTATCTGACCACAGAGATGAACCGTCCACGTTGTTCTGCAACCACTACTATGGACCTCGTTCTTTCCTCGTACTCCTGCTCTTCAGGTTCTTCCACGCCAACGTCAACTCTGACTTGGATCAGCTGGTTCTGCTCACTCCCTGGACACGAGTACTTCTGCGAAGTGGCGGAGGATTTCATCGAAGATGACTTCAACTTGACCGGTCTGAACGCGATGGTGCCGTTCTGGAAGGAGGCTATGGAAATGGTGCTGGACATGGAGCCTGGTGAGCAATAGTTGGACCATCGCTCGCGTCCTCATCGTAATGGCGCCATTATAGATGAGGAAACGACCAAAATACCCGATGTTTCGATTGTGGAGGCATCAGCAGAGCTGCTTTACGGCCTGTGCCACCAGAGATACATCCTCACGAGAGCAGGGCTGCAGGCGATGGTTAGTGGTCAACTCATACTTCCTCCCATACATTCACACATACTCATCCCGGTGCCCCAGGTCGACAAGTACGAGGCCGGGATCTTTGGCTCTTGTCCACGGGTATATTGCAACGGGTGCAACCTTGTTCCCTGCGGTCGCTCCGATCTACCCGGATTAGACACAGTGAAGCTGTTCTGCCCCAACTGCAACGATATCTACACCCCTCCTAGCAGCAGATTCCAGGGCGTTGACGGTCCGTACACAAGGTGCCATACCTACGCTATCGCATGCTCACGCATGGAATGGTGCCACAGGAGCCTTCTTTGGCACGACATTCGCGCATCTCTTCTTCCAAAGCTACCGTGAACTCGCACCCGCCCCGTTCTGGAAGCCACTCTCCCCGCCGTCCAACTCTTCACACACTTCGTTCGAGCAAGGTCCCTTTGTCAACCCCAATCCTTATGGGGGGCAGAAGCGCGCCGCAGGGAAGGTATACGTTCCCAAGATCTACGGTTTCCGCGTTAGCGAGCGCGCAAAGTGCGGGCCTCGTATGCAATGGATGAGATTGCGTCCGGAGGATCCAGAGGAACTCGATCACGTTGATTGGAGAGGGCGTTGGATCGACGACAACGAGCACTATGGCGACGAGGCGGGGCCCGCAGACGAAGACAGGCCGATGGAAGACTTCGACCCGGTGCGTGTTCTCTCACCCTGTGGAACCCCGCGTATCTGACCTGACCTCACCGTCCAGGATGCACATGACGACGACGATGACGAGGAAGAGGAGGAAGAAGAGGACGCGGCCGAGTCTGCACCCCTCCACCGCAACGTCGGACATGCCTTGTCCGGCTCTGCGCTGCAGTCGCCCGCACCAACCAACCCGCCGTCCTCACCCGCTACTAGCGGCCCTCCACCAACACCGCGGGACGAGGCGAAGCTGGCCCAGCAACGCCCGGTGATGGTGTCGTCACCACCTTCCGCTACGAAGTTGCGGGTCGTACGCCAACTGGTTCCGCGAGGATCCGGGAATAGGGCACAAGTGTGCTGATGGACTTGCATGCATTGTTGATTTATTGGGTCGTGTTTCCTCTCTCTCTCCTACTGCCTAGCGATTCTGTACATGTCCTCTTGCCCACCGCCACCGGTTTTGTTAGACTACAGTACCCGAAGTACATTGGAAGTGTCCCGCCAACTTGCTATATTACACCCTACAAGTAGACACATGCCCAAATACGGCGTGGGAATTAGATGTCTTGATCGAGCGTGCAACTGTACAGCACCATCAGCCACCCGCGCCGAGCGTCACGTGTAGTGCAAGTACACTATCGCCCGCGACAGCCCACCCGCAACCAGCAGCGTCAAGACTTCAAGAAAATGGCCCGCAGCAGTGCGTATCCCTGCCAGATCGCTGTCCGTGCGTTGCTGACGATAGAAATTGCGTTTTGTGCTGCCGTTGGGACGATTTTGCTGCCGTATCGCGAACGCTAGACCTCCGTCAAGGCCTTAACAAGGGTCACCCCACGACCCCCATCCCCAAGACCGTCCGCCCCAGCCACCGCAAGGGTATCCGGTCTTCGCGCACCACGTTCGTCCGCTCGGTCGTCCGGGAGGTCGCTGGTTTCTCGCCTTACGAGCGTCGGGTTATGGAGTTGCTGAGGAACTCCAAGGTGCGTGCTCCTTGAATTTTCAGTCCCCACAACAGCGGATTGATCGGTGTTCACCATCGGGCGTGTAGGACAAGAAGGCGCGGAAGTTCACGAAGAAGCGGGTGAGTATCTTGCGCGGTAGGTCGGCGGTGGTGCAGAGGCTGACCAGGGCGTTACTCTCGCACAGCTGGGCACGCTCCTCCGCGCCAAGCGCAAGCTCGAGGAGCTGAGCACCATCATCCAGGAGAGCAGGAGGGCTCACTAAAAGCCGCAGAGCGTTGCTGGGCGGTTCCCCCGATTGTCTCCGTATTACGCTGCGCTATGCCATGCCGGGGCGGTGGGCTTCGTCGATTCATGATGCTATGCCATTCGTTGTAACTCTATGTGCGTTTCTATTCAATGCCGGACCCATGCCGCCTCCCATCGCACCAGCACACTCGTGTCGACGGCGTGCAACCCACGATTGTCCGGGCGAATCTCGACGAACGTCGAAGAACAAGTCGCGGGCATTAAGTTGTGCTAACTATGTCTGGCACGAGTGGTTGGCGCCAGCCGAACGATTCGAAGGTTATGGCAGGACTAAACACGATTCTGAGGCCGTCTCAGCCCGGAGGCGTGCGCAAAGGGCCACGGCGGTACCCACGGGTTACTGTACGTTGAGTCATCCGGTATCCTCGTGGTGCGCAAGCGGAGAGATATGGGAGAAAAAGCGTCATGCAGCCCCTGTACGAGGAGTCCGGTCGCGCTTACAGAATGCTGCCGCCGTGTTCAAACGCAAAATGTTGATGCGCGGGATCGGCTCATTACTCATTGACTGACGGAGGATGGAATGAGGACTGAGAAGGCCTGTTTGGTTCCGGAGACGAGGGGTGTAGTCATCGGCCGCAATCGGAGACGCCTCCGCCGACGGACAGTTGTGAGACGGGCGGTTCATCTGGAAGTTCGCGTTCGTACACTGTGGCCTGGCGGGTGATGGATGGGGAGGATTCTTGGGGATGATGATCATGTATTGTTACAGTTCTTGTTGTCTGTGCGGGCTTCGATCCGAGGATAGCACATATGCTGAAGAGGCCTGGGCGGGAGAGAGGGAGTGGCGTGCGGATGTGAGCTCGGAGCCTGGGCGCGGAGAGGCGGACTGGGCTGTTCTGCAGGGCTCGTCCGGAGGGTGCGGACTGGGGAGGGGGAGGGCAGGGCGTGGATTTGCAAGCGGGGGGACGTAAGCGCATGGGGAGGTGGCCGGGACGGGCCGAGAGAGGGATTACCCGCATTGGGGCTGATACGATGCCGGCGAAGGCTGGCAGTTGGGAGCGTCGCGCGCGCATCGAGTCGGCCGGGAGACGCGTATAGGCGCCGGGCGTGTATTTGAGCGTGTCAGCCTGGACGCAGCACCGACTCTCCTCTCCTCTTTTCTGTCCGACGCCCTTGGCCCATGTCCGCCTCCCTCTGTCCGCCCGCCCCGCCCCCAAACAGACACCGCGCGTCGTCCACAAATGTCCGCCCGCCACTGACCCTCGCCTCCCTCGGCCGCAGACGCTCAAACTCCCTCCTCGACCCCCCGCCCCCGACGCCCTCCCCGGGCCTGCCCCCCACCCCCCGCGCCAGGGACACCCCCGTGCTCTCCCTCGCAATACCCCCGCCGCGTCCATCCAAGCAGCCGCGATCGGCGTTCGCATCCATGCTCGCGAGGTGGGCACAGGCCCTCCACCTTTCCGCCGACCAGAGTTTCCCGTCCACGCCCTCCTCCCCCCGCCTCAGCCGCTCAAGCTCGGACGACTCCTCCATCCTCCCCCTCTCCGCGTCCCCAACCCGCGCGTACTTTGGGGACGTCTTCACCGAGAAGCCCCAGCCGAAGGCCAGAATCCGCCTGTGGGAAGGCCACCCATCAGTACGTCTTCCATCAGTTCGCTCGGCGTGATCCATGTTGAACTGTCCGTCCCGCCCCCCTCTTCGTCGGCGGCGCAGGTACACGCACCGGTCTTGTTCGTCCTCATCCTCTTCCCACTCTCCAGTGCGGTCGTCGCGCTATGCATGTCCACCCTTCCCATCACCATGGCTTGGCCGCGCACCCTGCCGGACCTCGCGCAGCTCGGCAGAGAACTGCACGGCTACGCGCAAAGCGGCCTTCTTTCCACTACACATGTCGTCGGCGTCATCTCCGTAGTCACCATCTGGATGCATAGCTGGTCCATACCAGGGAGCGTCCTCTCCGTACGTTTCGGATGCACGTCATCGAGCCCTGTGCGTTATTGATCATCTTGTGCTGTCAAACAGAACGTCCTGGCAGGCGCCCTATTCCCGCCCGTGCTCGCAATAGTGCTCCTCACCTTCCTCACGACGATGGGGTCGCTGTCTGCCAGTCTCCTTGCCGCTCCGCTCGGACCATTCCTGACGCAGATGATCCCCAAACCGTTGGAGATGACACGGTCAGCGCTGGAGGGTGACGGCAGCAAGTCGGACAATTCCTCTCCTTGGGTGCGTCTCTCGATCCTTCGGCTGGTCGGCGTCGTTCCCTGGTCAGGAATCAACATCGCATGCGGAGTCTGTGGCGTTGCCGTCTGGGATTGTTTCCTCGGTGCCTTGATTGGTTCCCTGCCGTGGACGGCCGTGACGTGCCAAATCGGCGACATTCTCCAAACAGTGGCCACAAATCCTCGCCCGACGTCGCAGTCCGTGCAGTCGCTCCTGACGTCACCCGAAATCATCATGAAGCTCGCGGTCTTGTCGTTCCTCTCGCTCGCGCCGATCCTGGGCCGCAATCGGCTGCGTTCGTGGCTCTCCGCAAAGGCGCCGGTTGAGGAGCAGGACGCGACCACTCTGGCAGAGGACCGGGCTTCTCGGTGGGCGTGGGTCAAGGAATGGCGCAGTCGGATTCGCTCGTCTTCGCGGTCGCGCACACGTGAGGCCTCACGAAAAGAGCTCGAGACGCTCGTCCGGGAGAAGGAGAGTCTTCCAATGTAGGCGCCTCGGCGTCCCCTACCATTCCCCGGTATTACCACCCTCGCCGCGCTTCTGTGGCGGCGAGCTGCGCTCGGCCACCTTGGCCTGCACCTCGCTGCCCCGCTAGCAAGAAGCTTTGGACAGACCGCAGGCACTCGATGACGAACACTCGCAGTCCCCTCGCCCAGCTATCTTCCTCTGCATAGATATTCGCGCTATACGGTGCGCCCCTGCGGCGCCCCCGGAAACCCACTCACGCCTCACGACTCGAGCCTATTGACGACTTCCCGTAATGACCTAGACGACAACCGGACACCCGCACCGGCAGCGCCCGTCGACGCCCCGGCGGCCACACAGACGTCATGCGCTGCTGTCTCCCCCGCATCCGCACTTGCATCTGCATCCGACCCCGCGCTGCTCCTGCGCCTGCCTCCCTCCTCTGCACACAACACCCACACAACACAGTCCACACGCCTTTACGATACTTGACTCTGCTGCTGCTTCGGCTTGCATATATCCTAATTCCCCGGTGACGCTCCCGCGCAGTGCTTATCTATTTATTCCACTCCGCTGCTGTTGCCGCTGCCGCCTCCATTTGCTGTGACGTGCTGCACCGCACGCCACGCACCGCACACTGCATTCGCACATACTCGGTTGTCCTACTACAGCTTCTCGCTCTGCATCGTCTGCATTACTTGCACGCACATGGCCCCCGATTCGCCCGCCCGTGTCTCTCTTCCCCACGCCTCGCCGCCCGCGTCTCGCTCGCCCGCCAGTCCGTCCGTCCGTTCCTGCATATTCCCATTCGCTTGCATGTTTCCTTGCCTTTCTCTTACACACATTACTCGTTGGTATTGGTGCAATCACATTGGTTCGATCTTCTCCTGTGTCGATGTTTCTTGGTTTGGGTTCGCTTGTCTGTCGCATCTGCCTCTTCCCTCAACCCTCAACAACCCCTATTCTCCTGGTTCATAATTTCGGTGTTCATGGTTGTGTGTTAGGTGAACGGTTTCCAGCTTTGCTCGCATTATGGTACTAGCTGCTGGGCGGGTAGAGTCCAGGGGGCTCCTTCGCACCACACCCGTGTACATCGGTTACGATCCAGATAGTACGGCTGAAGAATGTAGTACTGTAGAATACGCTCTCGCCGTGCTGCTGCGCCGCCCGTCGTCGATAAGGAATGAATATATACAAAAAACCGATGTATACCTACTGCGTGATCGCACGAAAAGAACACGCCAACCCTGCACACGACAAGTACTGCCGACTGAATGCAAACACGCGAGGCTCACACACACACCCCTGCACGCTGCGGTAAATCACGAAGGGTCGCCGGACCCTGCACGCGCCGGCTTCTCCGCTTCTCACTCGTACACGCACGTAATCTGCCGACTGACGTGCCCGACGCCGAGCGAGGGCCCGACGATGACCGCGAGGAGGCACTGGGCCGCGAGCCAGCTGACGCCGACGTAGAGCCACGCGCGGCGGCCGTCGAGCGCGGCGACCTCCGCCGCGAACGTGCTCACCGTCGTCAGGCAGCCGCAGAAGCCGTCGCCGAGGCCCTTGAGGAGCGCGCACGCGCCGGGGCCGGGCGGGCGCGGGGCGCTCTCGAGCACGGTGAACGCGCCGAGGAGCGCGGTGCCGAGCGCGTTCGCGGCGAGCGTGCCGAGCGGGAGGAGCTTCAGGCGCGGGTTGAGCGTGTAGGAGAGCAGGTAGCGCGCGAGCGTGCCCGGGAAGGAGAAGAGGAGCGCCGCGGTCGCGTCGTGCCGGTAGCGCGCGGGGAGGCGGAAGTAGGCGGGGTAGGCGGCGGCGTAGACGAGCACGCCGAGCGCGGAGAGAGTGTAGCGGATCCGTCGGGAGGGTGGGGGAAGTGTGGGGACGCGGGGGACAATTAATGTGGCAAGATGTGCGCCGAAGGAAACGGCGGACAGGGAGATAGCAAGCGTGAAGACCGTCTTACCGACGCCGTCTATGGCCTGTGGAGATGTCCGTTCAGTAAGAGAGGGCGGAGCAAGGGGGTTGGGGGCAGCCTACGTCGCGGAACCAGTCACGATGAGAAGCAGTGCCGTTTATCCAGGATTCGAATACATCCATTTGCCAGCCGGAGAACGTGGTCAACGAACCACAGAAGCCAGTAGTCACAGCTGTGTACAAGGGGCCATAACTATCGGAACGGTCAACAATTCCGGACCAAGAAGGGGGAACGTCCCAACTCACAATCGCCCAAATGGCTCCTTCATGCCCAATGCAAAGCCCATGATCAGACATCCGGCCGCCTGTACCCAGGCCAGGGGGAATATGCTCCTCCCGTCGTACGTCGTGATTGCCTGTAGCCCCAGCCTCGCAAGCACGCCAAATATCGACGCCGGCATCAGCAGCGCAATGACCGGGAACGAGAGCGGGTGGTATATCTTCGCGGCGGGCAGCTTCTCCTCCTCGCTCGGGGGACGGTCTATCGACGCAAGGGACGCCGCGTCCTCCACGGAACTGTGGCGCGCGAGGACCTCCCCGACGTCGCTACGCACGCGCTCCGCGTTGCTCATCCTCCTCTGCGGGGTCGGCGGGGCGGACACGGTGTGGCTGGAGAGCATGTCCGAGGAGCCCTTGCTCGCGGGTGCAGGTGCATCTGGCTCCTGGAAGTCGCCGGCGTGCAGCCGGTCGTGGGTTGCGTCATGGACGAGCTCAGGGTCCTTTTCAGATAGGTCGGGCGGGGTCGCCATCGCCGGGGCCGGCAGCGTCTGAGTGGGCGTCGTCGAGGGCAAGAGGCATGGACTGAGAGCGGGCGGACGTATCGAGCATCAAGTACTTTCGCGCTGACTGGTCTGAGGCGCGAGGCCAGAAATAGCGCAAGACGCCGACGGGGGCGGGGGTGGCTGAGGATGCTCAGGCGCCCATTGAGTACTGCCGGTGGCTGGAGTGCCAGGTAGTACTTACCTGCGGCCTTCATATCCGACGCCAAGGTCCAAGAAGTGTCCAGCCTCTGGCAGCGCTAGAACGCCGGGTGTCTCTATCTAGAGCTGTGACGCGACTGTAAGTACTGTAAGTTCATGATTCGCATCACCTCCGCAGACCACAGCAGCAGCAGGCACCTGTGCTGCTGTGCTAACAAGTCGACCGATCTGATGGTGGACACGCCCCGTAGGCACGTCCTGTCGTCTCATTTCAACTCCAGTGCGCCAACTAACGCGCCCACTACAAGACACGTTATATAGGTCAGAACCTGGCTCAAGCCCCGGTGTACGAACGAAACTAAGGGAAGCCGGTCTTGATGGACCTGGTCTCAGTCGCATCCGCGCTCACCCTCGGCGCTGTCCTCGCACTCGCTCTCTTTGCCAAAATGCAACTCTTCTCGAAGAATTGGGATCCTCGTGGACGGGTGAGTTCGCCTTGTACGGCCTCCATGATGCCAAGCTCACTCAAGACCTCACCTCGATATAGCACTGCTTCACCACCGGGGGCTCGTCGGGCACCGGCCTTGCGCTCGCCACACTGCTCGTCAAGCGCGGCGCACACGTCTCAATTGTGGCGCGAAACGAGGAGCGACTGCAGAAGGCGTTGGCCGAGCTCGAGGCATGTGCTTTGCCACCCCGAGAGCGCGAGATGACTAGTGCCGTGCTGACCCCAGTGGGCTGGTGGCGCGCAGAAACACCGCCAGTCGCCAGAGCAGCTCATTAGGTCATACGCGTTCGCCGTGAACAGCGAAGCAGGCTCTGCGGCTGCGCTCCAGGCCGCGAGCGAGCCGCATGCCGGACGCTGCCCGGATGCGGTGTTTCTCTGTGCTGGCGCCTCCCATCCGTCGTATTGGGTCGAACAGGATGAGGCGTCGATGCGCGCGGAAATGGATGCCACATATGGTGCACAAGCGTTCACCGCCTTGGTATGTGCAGTCACTCTGCAAACACCTTCGTACCAGGATGCTTATGTGAACCTTACAGGCGGTTACGAAAGAGATGGTGAAGCAAAATGTGAAAGGCAAAATCGTCTTCGTTTCGTCTGTGCTGGGCTACTTCTCCATAGTCGGTTACTCTGGCTACTCGTCGGGTAAATTCGCGCTTCGAGGTGTGTCCTACTACTCGCTGCATATATGCGTCGCTAACCGGAACGTCATGCAGGTCTCGCCGAGGCCTTGCAGTCCGAGCTCATGCTCTACGGCATTGGCGTTCACATCGCCTTCCCCGGCACCATCTACACGCCCGGGTACGAGAACGAGAACAAGACGAAGCCGAAGGTCACCCTCAAGATCGAGGAGACGGACAGCGGGTCGTCCCCCGAATACGTTGCCGACGTGATCCTGAAGGGTTCGTGGGCCTCGTCCATGCTTGTGGTCGCTAGGCTGACTCCGCTCTAGGCGTCCAAAAGGGCAAGTTCCATATAACCGTCGACTGGCTGGGACACGTCTTCCGAGCGTCCACGGCCGGGGCTTCCCCTAGAAACAGCTATCTGACGGACTGGTTCTGGGGCCTCGTTGGCTACGTGAGTTGGTCCGACGTCGGCTTGGGGTGTCATGCTGACGACGTGGTAGGTTGCACTACCCATCTGGAGGCTTACCGTGGACTCTACGGTGCGCGAACATCGGGCAGAGCACGAAGAGTATTTGCGCCAAAAGAGTTTCGCAGTGCAGAAGTGATCGTCTCCTGGTACTCGTCGATCTACACGTCCCTACATTATGTTATGCTCACCGCCGTCGGCGTTAATGGCATCGTCCCGGCATCATTCGTTTGCGACGGATCGGACGCCGTAGGTAACGGTGGAGGCACACGGAGAGATCGCAGCAGGCGGCGTTCAGGAAAGCGTAAGAGATGGATTAGATTTGTTAGGAGGCGCGAAGCCCATAATCTACGGTAGTCGAAACTGCAGGACTACGGGCATTATAACCTCCGTCTGAGACTCGTTCTTGGTCCTGCCATTTAGCAACTCGACGTTGGTGAGCGTATAGGTTGCCTGGGTAAGAAATGGACCGAGATGTAAGATGGAGGACGGACAAGCGCCGCGTGCGCTCATAAGGCGGGCAGTTCAGGGCAGGCCGGGGGGGCAGGGGCGCTAGACTGGCGCCGGCCGGGGACGCCGGAGCGCGGGTGCCTGCGCCGGGGCCGAGTCGCCCGGGCCCGGGGCGGGGAGGTGGTGAGGACCTGTCAGTGTGTCAGGACAGGTCAGGACGCGCCTGCGCGTGCGTCCCGCGCTCGGAAAGAGGCCCATGGGTGGCCAACGTACGCTCGCGGCTCGCGGCTCGGGCGAGCGCATCGAAATCGGGCTGACACAGCGCTGCCCTGCCCCTGGTGGCTGAGACCAGCCCTTGAAAAGCCTGGCTACCGCCGCATCGTCGTCCTCCTCTCGCGCCTGGGCATGATGCTCCGGCCTTGAAGCTGCTGCTGCTGCACCATCTCCATAACGCACCTCCTCCCCTCCGCACCAGCTTCGCCCGCTCCCACCACCACGCCCCGTCCTCATGACCCGGCCACCAACGACCGCCCTGCCCTGGGGCTACTGGCTCGTATTCGGCCTCTACGAGCCCATGCTCGCCATCTGTGGCTTTTTGGGCGCACTCGCCAACCCAAAGAAGGTATGTACCACCTCTATCCACTACCCCTTGGCCCGCGCGTGTACTAACACGGATGTGTCTGCAGGCGCACGACGCGCAGGCTCCCTGGCCCACCGGGGTCGCGCCCCCGGGCCCGCTCGCGAAAGCTACCCAAGTCACCATGCTGCAGCTCGCGCACGTCGTCGGCCTTCTCGGCCTCATCAACTTGTTCGTGCTCGGCGCGGCTCGCAAATACCTCTTCGCACAGCCCGCACTGCAAGAGAAGATCGTCGGCGCCCTCCTCACCCCCCTCCTCATCGCGGACATCGTCCACCTCGGGATCACCTGGTGGGCCCTGGGAGACAGTCGTTGGAGCATGTGGGAATGGAGCGGGTTGCTGTGGACCACTTTTTTGACCGGATTCAGTTTGCTCATCCCGAGGGTTGCATGGCACATGGGTATCGGACGGTACGTCGATAGACGGGACGGACAAGCGTTGCGGAAGACATGAGCGGGCGGTGATGATTATATGCGCTCGACGTAGGGTACTTTACGATAATCCGTATTCCTAGCATCGCCGGCTCTCTGGGACTTGGCATGGTTTTCTACGTAGACATAACACTCATTAGTGACGCTCACTCGGGATTGACAGACACTTGTACTCGTCATATTAGATCAAGAGGGGATCAACGGGTGCCCACCGGTCCCGCAGGACCATAACTCTATGTGGCTCCCTCACATACCACTTTGTAATCATCCGAGCAAGTGTCTGCCAAATGGAATGGTACTCACATTCAGACCCGCGACCTCTGGGCTGGGATGCCGGTATGCCCATCCTTCGATGCCCCGCCGACTGCTCTGTCAGACTGAAGAGCCCTCCTTCCCAGTGATGGCGCTGCGCTTGCGCCGGCGCATGTCCCAGTAGTCCAAAATCCAGGACTGGAACAGCCCAAACGTCGCCGACGTGACCCAATATAGCTGGATGCTCTGCCACGCCCGCGCAATCAGCGACGGCTTCACTTCACGACGCGCACGGAAGAGGGCGCGGCGGCCCAGCACTCACCCCGGGGACCATCGCGGCGATGAGGATGCGGCCGACGGACATTATCCGGAGCGCGCTCTGATAGATCTTGCGCGGCTCGAGGACCTGCTCGCCCCGCGCCCGCCGCTCCGCCGTCCAGCGCGCGACGCGCTGCTCGCGCTCGAGCACCTCCGCGCTGACGAACCAGCGCGAGCTCTCGACGTTCGCGAGCGTGATCATCCCGAGCAGGATCGGCAGCGTGAGCGTCGAGTCCGCGTGCGAGAGCGAGGTGAGCGTGAAGAACGCCTCCGAGTCGAGCACCGTCGGCGCCGCGGACGCGTGGGAGAGCACCATGCTCGTCCCGACGAACAGCGGCAGCTGCGTCACGATCGGCATGGCGATGGTGGGGGTGGGCGAGCAGTGATGCTCCGCGAGCAGGGCTTTGCGACGCTGAGCGGCCTGTGGGGCCGTCCGTCGCTCGTGAGTGCGGGGACCGAGGTGCGAGGGCGGGGTACGTACGACGACCCGACTCCGTTTGTTAATCTCCGCTATGACGGCGTCCTTGTCGCCTCTGAAGCCGGCCTGCTTCATCTGCTGCTGCACTTGCTTATGGATGGCGGGCATCTCGCTTTTGAGCTTGGGAACGACGATGTGCTCCGCGCGCCATTGCCTGTTCTTGGCCTACGTACGATGTGAGTTCCTTGCGAGGCCCCATAAGACCTGCGGCACGCACCCATACTGAGAAGGGGACGGTGAACGCTAGACGCGTCACGACAGTGACGAGGATGATAGTACACGAGTACGGCGGCCATTCGGGTGGGAAAGGGAGTGCGATGGCCAAGTCAAGAAAGCCTTCAGAGAGGTTGTGGATCGTCGACGAGACGAAGGTTCTTCGAGGGAGCTGGTGCCGCGGGCGACGAGCGGTGGCCACCAGAGACGGCCGTAGTGTAGACAGTGCAGTCCTGGTGGAAAACATCGTGCATCGTTCTCACATAGGCGCCCGAAAGTCTCGCGTGTGTCCGATGTCGCACCCCTGTCAGTCGATCAGGCAAGCCTGAACCCATGAAATCCCTGTGGTTTGCGATTATACCCTGACTCCAGATGCATGCAAGCGTTTGTGGCCGCCGAGTGGTGATCCCAGAAGCACACGAAACGAAGAGTTTTACAACGCACAGACTAGCATATCGATAGCGCGTGGAGATGTCATGCGTGTGCTATAGGGCATATCATAGTCATAGCTGCAGCGACCACCAAGGAAGCACCCCTCGCCGAATACTCCCTGCAGTCTGCCCCGTACCGTCCACCGAGAAACCCATCCGCTTAGAAGGTCAACTGGTGGGGGAACTGGCCCTTCGAGAGGCCGAAGCTCGCCTTGATGTACTTTTGGAGGTAGTCCGTCTTCTTGATAGCGGCGATGACAGCAGCGTCGACTGCCTTCTGGTCCGCCGCCTTCGACTCGGGGAAAGCCTCCTTCTTCGGCTTGCCCTCGGAGAAGAACTCCTCCTCCGCAGAGCGTGCGCCCTTGGAGGCGGGCTTCGCGAAGTACGCGTCGTTGATCTTCTCGTCGACCTAGATTCTGTGTCAAGATGGCTGCGAGAGGTACCTGCTATGTCAACGTACCTTGAAGTCGCCGAGCTCGACCTTGGTGGAGGTGGCGATAACGTACGCCTGGTTAACCCTCCGGAGGGGGACACCGTTCACCTTGTAGGGACCGGTGACCAGCAGCAGCCCGCTCGCCAACTGCTTGAGGAACACCACACGCTTCCCCCGGAAACGGCCAGCGAGGAGGATGAGGACGGTGCCAGGAGTGATGGAGGAACGAAGCTTGGCAGGCTTGGGGGATTTACGGCTCTTCTTGGGTTGGCGGACGTCCTCAGCGGGGTAGAAACGGGGAGCCTTCTGGGTGGGCACAAGACGCTTCTGGCCGTTCTTCTCGCCACCGACGGGGACCTCCTTCGTGGGGGCGACCTCAGTCGCAGCAGGCTTCTCCGACTTTTTCTGGCCCTTCCAGAGACCGCGGCGGGCGAAGACAGAGGAGCGCGAGAGGCGGCCGACGTTGGGGGCGATTTCCTTGCTGCGGGCCATCTGAAAGGAGCGGGTGTGAGTGCAAAGTAGGGAGTGGGGTCACCGAGTGTCCTGGGTTCATCCGCCCGCGCGACCGTCCATCCAGCCCATTCCACCAGCAATTTCGCTCCAATTTCTCCAGAGAGCGGATCCGCGCGTCCAGAAGACCCAGCTACAGCTCCAGACAGCGAGGAATCATACTCACGGCGTCGAGGTTGGTCTTGAAGTGTTGCGGCCTTGTGGATACCGTCGGACAGTTTTGCGATAGTACGCGCTCGGCGGCTACGGGTCCCGATTTGGGAAATAGACGCTCGTTAATGGTGGGCGCTTAGTGACGTCTACCGGCTTGACTTAAGTCAGAAAGGTCCCGAGCGTTGAATCCGACAGCTTGACTCGTACAACCAGTGAACGACGGCAGAAGGAATCTCGATACCCATCTACACGCATTATCTGCTTTACTGTGAACAACCATGAGTGCACCCCAACAAGAACGTTAGCCCACAAGCATTTCCGTGTGCATCGGATACACCTGAAAGCTGATCCCGGCCATACAGACGATGAACGCAGCATTGTCTGGCTAGACGTCGATAACACTCTGTACTCCGCGAGCGCTGGAATATCTCATGCGATGGGAACGCGTATACATGGTACGCAGTAGAAGGGGACTGCACGTAGGAAGGGTACTCAAGGACCATGTCCATGCAGCCTACTTCGTTGGCCTGGGGTTCCCGGAAGAGGAAGCCTCCAAACTGCATCACCAGTATTACTCGCAGTACGGCCTCGCTATCAGGGGGCTTGTTAGGCATCATCAGATTGGTCAGTGCTAAGATCGCCTGAGCACGAGAGTGCGCACTGATCTCGATGGGAACGTAGATCCATTGGACTTCGATCGCAAGTGCGACGGCTCCTTGCCTCTGGAAGAGTTGCTCAAGCCAGACCCTGTGCTCCGAAAACTCCTAGAAGACATGGACCGGAGCAAAGTACGGGTCTGGGCCCTTACGAACGCCTACAAGACTGTACGTATCTGTACTATGCCACACGTCCCAACTAACTCCCGAACACAGCATGCTTCTCGAGTGCTTCGCATCCTTGGTGTTGATGATCTCATTGAAGACATTGTGTACTGCGACTACTCTGACCCCAACTTCTCGTGTAAACCGGAGACCGAGTTTTACGAGAACGTAGGTGAGCGGCCGCCTGTGCACGACTCATGCTGACGTTCTCTGTGTAGGCGATGAAGAAGGCCGGCGTACGTGACCCGTCGAAGTGCTACTTCATCGACGACAGCCGTACGAACGTGGAAGCGGCGAGGCGCCTGGGGTGGGGTCACTGTGTGCACTTCTGTGAACGCGGGCTGCTGCACGTCGAAGGAGGGAAACCCAAGTATATTGGCAGTGACATCCAAGATGGAGAGGATACGAGTGGCATCACAGCGGTTTCCAAGATCGACGAATTGCGGACTGTCTGGCCGGAGATCTTCAAGCAGTAACACAGTAGATAGGTGCCCACCATGTTATGCTCGCTGTATTGTATACCATTTCCTATGGAGGACCAGCGTCTGCCGTCTATAGATGCCGGAGACATGTTGTACAACATCTGTCCGTTTAGTCTACATTATAGTACATTCCGAGTAAAGTGTCCTAGAAAAGCATCACCGAGACCACCTGTCCGGATTCTGTTGCTTCCAGGATGATCCCATCGTAGCCAAACAGACCTGCGCGGGCTGTAAGGAAGCCTACGAGAAGAAGAGAGAGTACTGTACTCACGAGTAGTGGGACTTGGGAGCCGTAAGCCGTCTTCGTCATCTGCACGGTTGAGTATCATTGAAGGAGGCGCTTCGCCCGGTGCGAGGAAGTGCTGGATTTCTTCTACCTAGCGTTGAACGACATGTCAGTCGACGGGAGTGCACCCATATAGATAAAGAAGTGTGTACCCTTTCGTAGAACCGTTTTCGCGGTGGAGACTCTGCAACACATCTTAGAAAGGTACAGTGCGCGGCGCACAGTAAAACTGACCGTCTTCGTCATCTTCGGGGCGTCCTTCAATCTCCCACGGGCAACGCTTATACCTCTGGAAAAGAGGCGTCCCGGGCTATATGACGACTCAGCCAAGTGCTGATGAGTTCCGTATCATACGTCACCTACAATGTTTGTGTGCAGTACTATCTTCTTGACCGTATGCGTCGCCCCCGACAACAAGAAGTCTATGCCGTGCTGCTGATAGTTGTAGAAGTCTAGCATAGTATTAGTATCCACTCCATCTCGCTATAAGCACGAGAACACCGCTTACAATCATTACCCTCTTCAGGTTCTGATTGCTCGCTACGAGAGTGTATGGTCATCCGGTCGTCCTCCTTGTAGTGCACGCGGAGGGGTGAGCCCAAGTCGATTGTGAGATCTTGTGCTGTACTCGACCCCAGAGTGATGTGGATGGGAGTCGAACCGGACGGATAGAACTGTAGCGTGACGCCTTCGTGCACCTGCGATTAATTTAGAGTGGTACACGCGCGGTGATGTTGTGCGCTGAAAAGTATACCTTGACAATTGCCCTACATAGTTCCCCCGCCATGACGGGGCATTCGGCAACCTCGTCCAAGGCGTCCCGAGGCTCGCCATCCACGTCCTTCTGCGAGATGATGATGTGTTTGACTTCTTGCTGTCGGTCATCCGGGGATACAGTCGGACTCTTCAGAGCATCATTCCTCGAATCCTCCTCAAAACTGAAGGATATCCCGGGATAACGCAGGTCCTCCCCCGGGTATGTTGGTCCGAACATCCGGCTGACTCCGACCCTCTTTAACGCATCCTCACTGGAGGATAGTAGGGAACCCTTGTAGGTGAGGGTGAGCGGTGGGTTGGGGTCGCGCAGCTTCTTCACAGAAATAGTATGCAGTCGCTGATGCTGACCGGAGAAGAGCAAGTCTAGATGCGGTCTGAGATGGAGGATGATCGGCGTGGTGGGGGTGTCAGGGTCGTACTTGACATCGACTTGGGGGAAGCAGTGCTGAAGACTGCGCAGCACATCAAGTATATTCCACAGTGACACTCCTTTGGGGCATATTCAGAGCGTTTAGACGTAGGCTCTCTGCAAGGAGTCGACGTACCTATCTCAAACATTCCTAGGCCAGAACCAGGCCGTACATCTAGCTCAAGCGTGGAGAACATCACTGGTCTAGCTGCTATGGCTTCAAGCGGCACAGGGCAAAGCTAATGCGTAGATTGGAGAGCAGGTGGTGGTATCCGCCCAAGCAGCAGGCCCGAGCGCCTGGCAGTCGGGCCGTCCACCGTAAGGAGCCCCGATTTGGCCTTTGACGCGTCGCGTTATGTGGGGACCTGTCACGGTCACGATCGCGTCGAGGGCGCGTCGTGCCAGTCGCGCGCGCGCCGAAGCCATGATCACACCCAGCTCTTCTCCTGCTACGATCATTTGCTCCTCTGGCTTGCTCGTCCGGCCGTCATCTCTCACTTGATTTTTACTGGATATACAACCTGCCTGAGCCATACTCTCCACAGGACACCCAGTACCTGCGACTTGATCGACTTTGCCCCAGCCCGGATCCCTTCTTTCATGGCGGACCGCAGACAGGTTATCATTAAGGTTAGACCTGATCGTCCGACGCGAACTCTGGCGTGTGCACTAGTGGCTCATGCTTGCTGTAGGTCTTCCGGAAATATGGCCATTCTCTCGGGCCAGAGTCGCTCGAGTTCTTGGAGGATCTCCTGGACCGTCACGAAATAGCGGACGAGGATGTCGAGTTCTCTATCGAGTGGATGGCAAAGGAGTACAACAAACAGGATGGTAAGTGCACATGTCTTGCGCACAGGCATCCCTCACACCTGTCAGATGCCCAGATGAAGGTGTCGCTTGATGTCCTTCAGAGAGTTTACGAGGCCTTCCAGAATGGAGATGGGGAAGGTGCTCAAGAACATACCATACTGGATCCGGACACCCACCTCTTCATCATCGATGCGTTTGAGATGCCGCTATGGAACTGGTCGGCCGAGAGAAGCACATTCGAGAGGTGCGTACAGCCCGTGTAGGGGATCTTGCATGGAGGCTAGAGCCATATCCCAGGGCGCCCGGACCCTTGACCTCTTCCGGTACCGCCGAGTCAAGAGTGATGGCCATGCGGAACAGACTGAACGTCATTAAACAATGCGTACTACGAAACGACCACTTCTCCCCTTCAACGCTGCCTTCGAAGGACCGCGAGAACCTCCTCACTGTGAGGTCCGCCGTGCTGTACCACCTGGAGCGTTACTGACCTGACCGAGTAGCTACGATCCACAAAGCAACTACTGGGCCGGGCGGGGGAGAGGTTTCTGCTCTTCGGCATGTTGACGCTCTCAAAAGAGGGCAAGCTGTGCTTGGAGGACCAAGACGGCTCGGTAGAACTCGACTTCTCTCAACTCGTAAGACCACATTCTGCCGTGAACGTCCAACTCTCATGTATGCTTCCCAGGACCAACCCAGTGAAGGGCTGTTCACAGAGGGCTGTCTAGCCCTTGTCGAGGGTGACTACACCGAGGATGCAACTTTGCTCGTCATCGCCATCGGACATCCACCATGTGAAAGTCGGGAAGCTGCACGATCCATCTTCGGTCACGTTGACTTCCTAGGGAAGGGAGCAACAACGCTGCTCGAAGACGTAGGTCTCCTTACCCTACTCGCGCACAGACGTTCACATCATAGCTAGAAACAATATACCACTCGAGTACAAGTGGAGTTGGCCGATCTGCGATTCTTCGTCCTCTCGGACGTGTGGCTAGACAGACCGGAGACTCTGCTTGGGCTGCGCAAGCTGTTCGACAACTGCATGGAGAACAGCTTTATCCCGAAAGTGATCGTCCTCTGCGGTAACTTCACGAGCGTGGGCATCCCTCAGGGCAACGGGCGCGAAGTTCGACGGTATCAAGGTGAATGCGGCCACAATGTCCACCGCGTTTGGTCGGAAGGCTGACACTTGCTCAGAACACTTCGATTCTCTCGCCGACATCATTGCGAGTTACCCATTAATCACGCGTTCGACACATTTCGTCATGGTCCCTGGTCCGCTAGATGTGACATTGAACACGGTACTACCGCGGAGACCTTTGCTCTCTTCGTTCGTATCGCGCCTAAAGTCCCGGATACCCAATATGCACTTTGCGACAAATCCGTGTCGAATCAAGTTCTTCGAACAAGAGATTGTGATCTTCCGAGAGGATCTCATGTCGAGGATGTTGCGTAATCTGGTCGGGGTCAAGCCCGACGTCAAGAACGACGACCTCAAGCGTTATGTGGGAATTCTCATTTTGAACACTGGAAGTTTAATATGCTGACCGTCAACTGCAGCTTGTGCAAACTATCCTAGACCAGAGTCACCTCATGCCGATCACCGTCTCCATCCAGCCAACGCTCTCTGAGTATGATCATGCACTCCGGTTATACCCCCTACCCACCGCGGTACGTTGAATATATTGTTGAATGCGGGTATAGGCTTACAGTGAACTCGTAGGTGGTGCTAGCGGACAGATACGACAGGTACCAGATGACCTACGAGGGCTGTCACGTCTTCAACCCTGGCCGATTCGTCGGCAACACCTTCACTTTCTCAGCATACGCACCTGCACGGAGGGAGTCCGAGGAATGGTGAGTGTTTCAATGTCGCGATGCTACTTAGTTATTGATTATCGGCTAGTGTGTTGGATCTAGACTCGGATGATGGGTGGTCATGACCAATGTTCTGCCCTGCCTTCGAGTAGTGCTACCCCGCTCTTGGCCGTGCAGGGCGCTATCACGAGAAAAGGCTGGGGATGATGTACGAGTACCATGAGATGTATCGACACCACAGTGTATCGGAGACCCTTGCGTGCGACAGCTGCATGGATAGGCACCATTTGTTCGGGGAGCACAGCAGAAGCGTCCGAGTCGTGCAAGTGTCAGCGGATGCCTGAAGAAGCGATCGACTTTAATGCACGTGGCTGCACTCCGATGCGGCCGGAGAGCGCTGCTGGGGCGCGTCGCCCGCGGTGCTGTGTCGGAACCGCACTCTGTCGTCTGCCATCTGCTGCACGTACGGCACCCCAACAATCCATGCCCATATCATAATCCCGCCATCGTTCCCTCACGGCCTCACTCCCTCGTCGTCTGTGCCAGCTGTATGCACTCCACACCCATCTCCTGACGACCACACTCCTTCAGACACTCCGACCCGTCTCCTCACCCGTCACGCTCGCCCTAGCGTGCACTTGACCGCCTAGCATGCACTATTTCCTTGGCTGGAATATCATCCTTCATGCCCTGCTCCTAAGGCCTATGCAGGACCTGTCGCTTGGAGCCGCGCTCCTCATCTGGGCTGTGCGCATCCTCACTCTGTCTTTGCTCTTCCGGACCTACATCGGACCAGCAATCGTCCGGCTCGTCTCGCGGCGCCTGCGCATACGGAGCGTGAGCCTTCGATCTATCCGTGGCATATATTTTAAGGCCGGCAGCGGTACGTGGAGAGTAGAGCGCGTCGGAATCTCATACCACAAGCCCTCCCCGGGAAAGGCCAGCCGGTTTTCGATCAAGGTCGAGGGGCTTTCGCTCGAACTCGACGGCCACTCCGAGGGCCATTCGCGCAAAGGCTCTACCACCGAGAAGACCCAGAAGGCAGCGGTGCCTAACCCATCACATCTAGTGCCTCGCGTCTTGTGGCTATTGCTTTCGACTATCTACTCAATACTCGAGCCGTACTGCCGCCCCGCTGTGCGGTCGTTCTTCGTCTCTCTGCTGCGCTTGGGAATCCGCGCCCTTCCTGCCATTACACACGTCGTCGACTTCGAGCTCGACTCCGCCTCCGTAACTCATGCATCACTCCCCGGGGTCAAGTTCTCGGTAGGAGAGGCGAAGCTCCACACGAGAGTATCTCTCGCATACGTTCCAAGTGTGGTCTCTGTGCCAAACGACAAGAGCCCCCATGTAGGTCATAGGCGTTTTGCCAGCGTCGCCGATTGGAACGCCAGGGTGAAGGGTAGTGTGCGCAGAACCTGGGACCGCGCCTGGGGTGCAACCCAGGTAGCCGCGTCTGTAAATCTACAGGTGAAGAGTGTTGTCGGCTATATCGGCCAGACAAGCGATCTGTTCGCTGGTAGGTGTTATTATACGTGATATAACCGTCTCTCATGTCAGTATAGGCAGCCACAGAGGCCACTACTTCTTGGACCTTCCTGCGATCCAGCTCAGGGTTGCCGCAAGGCTGAATCCTCATCAGGGTGTGGAACGCGGTAGCGTCGAAACGTCCCTTGACTTCGGCACTGTAAACATGCAGGTGGACGTCATCCAGAAGCTCCTAAAGAAAGTGAAGGAGAGTCGCCTGGCCAAAGAGAGGGCTGCCGCGGCCGTAGCAGCAATGAATGGTTCGCGGGCACGCCACTCTAAGGCTTCTCCGTCCATAAGTCCTGCTTGGAAGTCTCCTGCTTCGCCCCTCATGGGCGCATTGTCCGTAAGTGGATAGTTTTTATTGCTTGTGCCGTACTTACTATGTTCCTTAGGCCTCTATGCGCTGGAAGTGGGCCGCTCGGCAAAGCCAGGACCTCAAAGTGAAACCGCGGAGTGCTGCCGTGAGTGTGTTGTCAGGCTGGTCGAGGGCTGGGCTCATATGGTGATGTCGTTCTCCAGAAACGTGTAGCATACGCGTCGTATATCAAAGCTTTGGAAGTGAAAGTCGCTCGATGCACCACTAGCTACCAGCCGGAGGAGACCCCAGGGGACGCGCCCGCTGTGCTTCTAGCTTCCGTAAACGACATCCGCCTCGCCGCCGGCCTCAGCAATCCGGATCGCGACGAGATGCACAAACACTGGCTTGGCTCAGGCTCGCGCACTTCTAACGCCGAGCCAACTATGGACTCGTATACGATACAGTTGTCTGCCAACCAGCTGGCGCTCGACCGGAATGGTGTAGGGGAGCTGATGGACCATATGCGCCTTGTGACACTCGACACTTTCCGATGGGACTCGCTGGTCTCGCGATGGCCCTCACCTTGGCTTCAGGGCTCGAAGTTCCTTGCAGGCGATCCGAACGCACAACTGCTCGTGTCCCACGTCTCATTTGGTACCCTCGAGGTGACGGAGCGTTTGGACATGCTAGAGAAGTATGCTACTAGGCAGCCATCGGTCGAGAAGACCGTCCACGGCCGACCGCTCCTTCCTCCCATCCTTGCCCCTGTGCCTCGAATATCCCTCGGCTTCGGCATCGGCGAGATCTCTCTTCGCCTCATCTCTCCTACCCGCGAAGGAGAACAAGAGCCGTTCGTCCTGGAAGCAAGGACCGACGGCATTTGCGGTTCTGCCACCTCCCAATTCTCCTCACGCCCGGACCGCACCTTTGGCGACATGGTGCGCGACTGCACAGGCCTCAACATGGAGTTCGCATACGGTCTGGAGATCAGCCGCTCCTTTGCCAAGATTTGGTTTGGCCCCGATGCGCACATGCGGGGTGCACACCCCCAGAGCTACCACGCGGCGTCCTATCCAAATGAGACGCTCTTACAGCTCGACTCCATCCAGTTGAGCGGCTCCGGCCATGGACTAGGTGAACTCGTTGACGAGGCCTCTGGCGTTGTGGCCCTAGACGTCCCGTCGATCTTCACACAATGTCAGGTCTCAACCGAAGCTTTCTCGGTCGAGCTCTGGCAGCCTGAGGTCATCAAGGCCCTTGCCTGTATCATGTCACGTACGAGTAAACCGCCAGCGGAGAAGAAACCTGTACCGTCGCGCCGTCTACTCGACCGCTTGCCTTTCGGTCTCTCGGTGTCCCTGTCAATAGGTCGCCTCATGCTCTTCATGACCTCCCCAGATCTCGCTCCTGACGACACGCTGAACATCTCCCGGGGTCTGGCTGTGCGCACCGGAGTCTCGTTCAGCTACTCTGCACTGCGACCAATCCGTCGGTCAAGGCTAGCACCCATCGTTTGGCGCGGTCAGCAACGTATACGCCTTGCTCTACCTGCCGAACAGGTCATGCGCGCAGCGGAAGACGCGTCGTCCACGGATGCCGATCTCGTCCGCGCCATGGTCCAGCTCTCCTTGTGGGACACGGTCCTCCGGGATGCCTTCTCCACACCCTTCGCAGCGGATGACCCTTACGGGACCAGCGAAAGCAGCGCGCACCACCGGTCGCTCGAGTTCCTCCACGTCGCAAAGGTAGAGACAGACGTCACCATCTCAGGCTCTCGCCCCAACGGCATGCCGACTTCAAACGATCTGGACAGCTGCGAGGTCACGGTCACTATTCCTACGATCAAGGCAGTCATGCATCTCTCTCAGATCTACAACGCTCTACTAGCTGTACATACCATCCAGACGCTGTTGCCACCACGGCCGTCTGCCGTTCCGACACGCGCTACCCCTCCGCCCACCATGACCTTCGATATACGGTGCCATCTCCAACGGCTGCAACTCCGCTGGGGCTTCCCGTTGTCGAGCAAGATGTTCTTACGGGTGTCATCAGCCTGGTGTCACATCGCTCCCAGTCGTACCATCTCCGTGGGATGGGACCATATCCTCGTCGCTGTTTCCGTTCCAGTCTCGCGCGATGGCGAGGAGCACCAGGAGTGGGAGGAGTTGGTCCGCCTACCTCGTTGGCGTATCGAGGTCATCCCCGAGACGACGCCGCTCACCGTCAAAGTCAAGGGCGACAGCGGACGATTGCGCATTCCCTTCGACTTCATCCTAGCTGACCTCATCTTGGACATCAACCTGACTTTGAAGAGCGTCAAGCACCTCGTCCGCATGGTTGCTGCCGGCGAGTACCAGGATCCGCCCTCTCCCCCAGCGGAAGACGCGAAACACGTTCCGAACATCAAGATTGACCTAGGGAGGCTGATCGTTGAGGCTGCGGATGACGAACTCGAAGCAAGGTTAGGTCTCATTTGGCGTACCGGGTTCGACGCCGCGCGTCTCCGCATAGAGAGGGAGGACGCGTTCCAGGCGAAGGTCGAGACGATCATCTCTCCCAAGCCCTCAACTGCGTCTGCCGCGTCTCGTGCCACCGACTCTGACTTCCAGTTCACCCCGAAGCACACGGTATCCGTTGCCGATGCTCGTCAGCGTCTCAACCAGATTCACTCTGCCGCTTGGGTATCAGCATTCCGGAAGGCTCATGCGTTCCAGATCGAGAGGCAGGAGTCGTTCGCCCACGCCCATGAAGGATCTCTGCGGATTACAGACGATGGCGAGGGCGACATGGTCCGCGTCAACCGGGTGAAGCCCGTACCCCCCCTACTCCGTCTCGCGTTCCAGGGCCTGTCGCTCTCTATCACGCCCCCGTCTTTCCCGTACGACGCGTTACCTCAGTACCTACACCAGACAGGGGACGGTTTGCCGCTGGATACAACCTTCTCCCTCCTCATCCCGCTCCACATACACTTCAAGACCACCTCTGTACGGCTCGTCTTCCGCGAATACCCACTACCGCTACTTCATGTCCCGCCTCATTCGAAGGGCATCATCCCCGCGCTGGAGTTCGACAGCGACGTCGTCATTGCGGAGGAGATGGGCTCGGACCGGGCTGTAGAGTGGGTAAAGTGCGAGATCGTGAAGGAGGACAGCGGGCTGTACGGCGCGGCTCCGCTAAGCGTGCGCATACCGAAGACGATCATGCCCGTCAAGTCGTACGCGCGCCCGACGATCCGGGTCATGACGGACGGCGTCACCGACTTTTCCTGGGGAGTCAGCTATGGCGCTGCGACGCAGGATTTCATGCGGATCGTCGATACTCTGTCGCATGCGCCTCGGGACAGCTCACCTGCCGTGGGGTTCTGGGACAAGGTGAGAGGGGTGTTGTGAACAGGGAAGGGCACAATCTGATGTTCTACGACAGTTGAGGCTCGTCTTCCACTGGCGCGTCAAGGTTGACTTCGTGAACGAGGTTCATCTGCACATGAAAGGTAACTAGTCGTGTCCGAGTCGCCGAGGAATATACGTCCTAACTGTATCATAGGCTCTCGCGATCCATATGAGCTACGTGGATACGGTGCCGGTTTCGCCCTGTGCTGGAAAGGTCACCCGTCGCTGCATGTTGGGCAGCCCAACGACGCCGGAGAGCTTATCCAGGTCAAGAGCGACACCATGCTCGTCATCGTACCCAAGTGCGTTTCGCAAGTCTTTGCTTGAATCATCATAAATTGACCTTTTCAATGCAGCATCGAGGATTCGTATGGCGACGGTATCACCAAGGCCGCACCAACAGGGGCCATTCGGAGGAAAGCGCAGACGATATGTGCGAAGTTTCGCTCCGGCGTATGTTTTGGTGTTGGGTTTGCCCTGGAGCGCGCATGCGGTCCAGAGTGCGAACGGTGTAGCGGGAAGCCCTTTGACCGCCAGTGCCGATTGTTCAACTTCAGACCTCACTACGACGTTAAGCTGGAGTGGAAAGATACCGTGCCCGAAGTCAAGGTGGGGACGCCGACTGACATAGACATCACTTCGACTACTGACCGTTGGGCGACTAGTCCCCAGGAGATTCGTACAACGGCTTCCGCTCAGACTTCATACATATGTCGATATCTCTTACGTCTGGCCTCGACAAGAGCTCGCAGTTACGCCCAAGTAACTTCCACCTATCTCCCGAAGTGTTCTCGCATTTCTGGTCTTGGTGGTCGCTCTTCAACGGCGCGCTCTCGCTCCCGATCCGACAAGGCAAGCTTTATCCCCGCAAACGGCCCATATCCCCCAAGTTCGGACAGCACCTGGCTACGCTCAAATACATGTTCTCTGTTCCTCAGATATTCGTTTCGCACGTCTATGTCGACAACTCCCAGGAGGCATGGGCTGATGGCGTCACACCCTTCGTCGGGGTGAAGGCCCTGATAGACGAGTTCCATGCCGACATGCATCAGCGCGACACCGAAACCACGGAGAAGATCCAAGGCGGCACGAAGACCATACACCACAAGCCGTTCTACGCCATCGAGGTTGTCCTGAAGGGCCTGGATCTTCGCGCGCTGCTGGCCGTGTTCCCCGACCCCCTCAAGCAATGCACCCCTTTAGACAACTCGCCCTTGGTCAGCAACTACCGTACAAGGAACGATCTTACGCCCATAGATCTGAACTCGAACTGGGTCGACATGGACGACTTCGCCATATTCGAACAAGACTCGCCATCCCAGCCCGACATCTACGTCCTTCCGGCGGTTTCGTGTCCACGTTTCACGTACTTCAAGAAGGTAGACGAGCATGGCTCGGATGGCCCGGACAAACCGACGGATAGGACCAAGTTTGGGTCGGAAGATACGCATGTATGCCTGCTCGGCAAAGAACCTTGTGAGTTTGTTTTGAACAAGATACCAACAATATGCCCAAGCAATATCCAGCCGTAAACAAGATACAGATGGAACTCGCGTCAGCACGCGTCGAACATCTACGGCAAAAGGCTGAAGAGGACAAGATCAAGTCACAATGGCAGAGGACACGAGAAGCTTCAGAATCCTCCACACAAGAGGAAGAGGTACGCGTGCCGCGAATAACACAGCGTCCTCTTCTGAGATAGTACCCAGAACCAGGCTCGCACTGTCAATGACCGGATACGGATGATCAAGCTCCTCGAAGGGTATATCGCCCAGTTGCGACAAGTTGATATGGCGTCTCAAGCAACAACGAGACATGGCTCGTCTAGCTACTACATGCCTGCCGACATGGTATCCCCGGACGAATGGGCCGGCTTCGACAACGTGTACCAGATTCACAGCCCCCATATTATCCTGGACAACGCCATCCGAGACGTGAGTGTTTCTACCGTCTACCGCATGACAGTTACCTACACTCGAGCAGATCATGATGCAATACTACTACTGCTCACGATCGAGACGAGGCATCGAGTACCACATGGCCACGCGGTAAGTCACAATTATCCAGAGCGTCAGCAGCATTATACTCATGTCTACATCAGAGCCGTGAAGTTCATTCGTGATCAAGCACAAGTAGCGCTCACCGAATTCCAGCATGAGGCAGGGAAGCACAAGGGCCCAGCCGCGAGCGCACAAGCAGCCGCCATTGCTGTGAAGAAATTGCTAGTCGGCGAAGGCGGCGCCTCGCCCTCTGTGGATTTCGTTCCACAGACCGTGTCGAAGCTACCGTCCAACGTAGATCCATTACACGGGTGGGCCGAGGGAGTGTCGCCGAGGAAGGGACACTTCTGTCTGCTGCTCAAACCACAGGTCGTACTCCGATCTGATGGAGACACCGAGTCTGTTTGTGTGCTTGCTGCGGTGCAGGGCAAGCTGAAGACGTTCTCGATCATGGACGACGCGAATGCCCACGACCCCATTAGCGGCAAGATCATGAACAGGTTCGATACTTACCCCGAGTGCGCTGTACGGCTTCCTGACAGTTGGTTGTCCTAGGAATTTTGCGTGGCTCACCGGGCTTCAGACGTTCTCTCCCTCTGCGACGAACACATCCGGAAAAGACTATGTGCCCCTCGAGGTACTGATCGACCTTCGCGCAGACAACAGCGACTTCGATCGACTCGTGCCGCAGACGGATGCAACCTTCCAGTACGACAAGTTCAACAGGCTTCGTCTCCGTAATGATGTTACGTCGGTCGCAAAGACCAGCCAGCATATGCACGCCCATCTGCAGAACCAGACGGTATGTGCTCCTATAGTGATGACACGAGACAGCTCTGAGTTCTTCGACAGGACCTCATACGTCTGCACGTCCCCCGCTTCACCGTCTCCGCCAACGACCGCCACTTCCAAGCCATCTCGAACATTGTCACGAAGCTCGTGCTCTTCAGCGACGCGGCGCACAAGACGCGCGCGGAGAAGCTCGAGAACCTGCTCTTCAGCTACGACTTCACGAACCTCTCCTCCGCCGCGGACGTCGTCGCGAACATGCAGCAGCGGCTCCGGCAGGCGCTCGAGACGAAGCGCGAGGCGGAGCAGAAGCTGCGCGGGCTCGGGAACCCGGGCCGCCTCGAGGAGCTCAAGATCGAGGCGCACATCCTGCTGCTCGTCGAGGAGCTCAACCTCATCTTCGACGCGATCAAGCTCGCGCAGGACAAGGCGAGCGACATGTCCGACCAGAAGTCAGCATTGCTGCTGCATGCCTCCTCCGAGGAGCTCTCGTGGCGGATGCTGGATAGGCACGACCAGCTGCTCGCGAAGCTCGCTGTGCGCGACACGGACTTCTATTGGCTCAGCCGGCATGACAGTTCAACAGTGAACAAGCTCTCAGTTGGTGACCTGCAGGCGTTCGATGGAGCTGCGGATGCAGAATGGACGGAGATCCTGTCCAAGTACGACGAACCGTCTACGCATCCCCTCGTGAAGGTATGTCTCTGACGACAGTCAGTGTTCATGCTCATACTGACAATAGTCGTAGCGCAAGCTCTTCCTTCTGGCAGACTGGACTGTACTGCCACCCGTCGGCGGCATCACGATCTATGAGGAGTTCGAGCTCATGCTCCACCCCATGCGTCTGCAGATCGACATCCGCGTTGGCCGCAAGATCATGGAGTACCTCTGGCCCGCCCGACGGGCGCGTAACGAGACTCCCACCGAAACCGAATCATTCGCGATCCCAGAGGCGTTCACAAAGCCAGACGAGCTGCCCGCGGTGACGTACACGGACTCGCCACGACACGCCTCGTTCGACCTCCCGGCGCGCAAGTCGCTCGACACGAACCGCCTCGCACCGCCCATGCTGCGTAGGCTGGGCACGTCGCGCTCGTTCACGGACTTGCGGAATTCCGCACGTCAGGACTCGCTGCAGGTGCCACCGCGGTTGCAGCGGACGCGGTCGAGCGATGCGCTCAAGGCGCGTTCGACGGACGCGCTTGCCATGACGAAGCCGTCGACGTCGAGTGGTGGGAAGAGTGCGCACGAGAAGGATCGGTTGAAGCAGCAGACGGACGATGCGGCGGAGATGAAGACGCGCGCGTCGCAGAAGACGTTCGTCCGGGTCAAGGTGGCGAGGTACGTTGAGCGGGTTTCTTTGGTGCCAGACGTTACGCTAACCCCTCCGCAGCCTGCATCTACTGCTCAGCATTGCGAAGGAGGACTCGTTCCTGTGCCGTGACGCCCGGATCCGGACACGCGACCTGGAGTACCGCAACCAGACGTGGAGCGTCAGTATTCTTCGATTTGCAGAGCAGATGCCTGTCTGACAACATCCTCCAGTTCGAGGAACTGGTCGACCAATTCATCCCCTCGGGTCGTAACTGGCGCGGCTGGGTCAAAGTGGCGTTTCAGCAGCCACTCGTGCCCGTCTTGCCCGTCGCGCGCGAGCTGATCACGAAGACGAAGTGGATCGCGTCGAAGAAGGATTCGGGGCACGACCGACCGACGCGGCCGAGCACGCCGAAGGTGCTCCAGTCGAGGAGCGGCGCGAGCCGGAGCACGACGCTGATCACGGACGACGTCGCGCCGCGCAAGTCGAAGGACTACGCGCCGCGCCCGAAGCTGCCACATACGCTCTCAGACCCGCCGTTCTTGACGACGGAGCCAGAGACGATACGTGCGCCGAAGGCGCAGAAGCCGGGCGTGCGGAAGCGTGCGATCAGCCTGTTCAAGCGGAAGCACGCACATAGTCAGGACAGCATTGATTCTTCAGATACCACCACGAGCGTATGTCACCCACCGCTTACGCCGTCGCTATGATCACTGACATGCCTTGGGTTGTAGACCGAACCATCTTCACGGACAGACAGCCAGGCATCGCGGAATAGTTTCCAGGCATGATAGGATAGGAAATGTATGATAAATCTACGGTAATTGCATTGTACAGTAACTTAGACTCTTCGCTGGTTCTTGAATACTACTCGCTCCCTGCTGCAACGTGTCTGCGGTCGCAGTGGTGGACTGTGTTGTGAGGAGTGGGATGCGCAGTGCTCCCGGACCGTGGAGAGTAATGCGGCTGATGGTAGACGCCGGGGATGACTTCATCGGAAAACGAGATTCCCCCAGCTCGGACCTGGATGAGCATATGCACGCCGTCGCACCCAGTCCAGAGGGCTCCACCCCTTTCTCTCCCCCCTCCATCCCCCTCCCCGAGCCCGCCGTAGCTGCCTGCTAGCTCGCTGCCCTCTGCACGCTGCTCGCTGCTCGCTGGCGATGCCCTCCGTTCGCGTCAAGAAAGACCAAGGCTACCGGTCCATCGACGACGTTCAGCCCTCGGGCCGACCTCGCTCCCAGTCCCTCGTCTCCTTCTTCCGCGCCTCTCAGCCACCGCAGGATGGGTCGACCGCAGACCTCCGGCGCGTGCGAACGCGCGCGAGCCAGGCTTCTATGACGAACGGAGGGCGCCCGCCCGCGACCCGCCGGCCTCGCGCCGGCAGCAAGGTCTCTCAACATATCCTCTCAACCACCAGACAAGTTCCCCAGGTCGACAACTCCGCGCCACCTCCAGAGACTCCAGGCCCTTCCCAACTCTGCGACATACAGGAGAACTCGAGGCCGCAGAGCTTCCAGAGGAACCGTTCCCACAGCTACACCATCCATGGTCAACAAGCGGAGCTCCGCGTTCCCGTCGACGATGACCAGGACAGAGTGAGCTCGATAAGCCTCGCACTCGAGCAGTTGGATCGTGAAGGCGGCTTGGACGACCATCATCCCGACGATATTGTCGAACATCTAGACGTCATAGGTGCGCTGCCCGAGTGCTTGACCATCCTCAGGAGTCCAAACTCATTCCTCGCGCAGACCCGCAAATTTCTACCGTTTCTACTTTGACCAATGCTGCCAATGCTATTGTTGTGTACGTATACGCCTTCTGCGTTCTACGACAACCTACTTAAGCTACCGCAGACCTCCCCTATCATTCTATTCCCGCAAGCCTGTAATTGTACTACCGCGACTGAGAAAGAAGAAAACCAAGAAACAATACGATCCAGAGAAGGGCGACCAGCATGAGGAAGAACCAGAATATGAAGATGCGCTCGATCAACATGTCGAGGACGTACTCCGGAAACGTGATAAATTCCGGCGTGTCATGCAGGGTGTTTGGTCTTTCGTCAAGACGCGTGAGTTTCTCTTTGTCCTGTAGATTCCCCTGAGGCTGACGGTATCGTTTATGCAGCGCTCGGAGTGAGTACATCCGTTTTGTTGCGCAGTGCGAGCACAGAGATAACCTTGACCCACCAAGATTGTGACGGCTATCTACGGTTTTCTTGTTGGTAAGTCAAGCTTTGCCCCCCTGCTCCCTGCTCAATGAGCTGATATCCTGTAGTATTCTGGGGCACCGGCATTGTATTCTTCTTGGCCAAGTTTATCAACCTGCATAATGATATCACCCAAGGGTTTTGGGTCGAGCTCTGCCAGCAAGTGGAGACAGGTGGGTTTGCGTCCTTGACATGCACTATCAGCCGTTTTACCCACCAACGCTTCGCAGGCCTCTTCACGGCGACCAGCATCGGCTTCATCCCGTTCCGGATTATGGACACCTATCGTACGTTCAGTCATCAACTGGGAAACTGACCTGCGGTCTTATGCTTTGCATAGGAATTTGCAAGATCTGGCATTACAAGCGCAAGATCGCAAAATTGCGGGCGAAGGCTGGCCTTCCAGAGCTTTACGACCCCGACGATCTTCCAGACCCAGTATATGACCCGAACTACATCCACGTTCTCACGGAAGAAGAGCAGATCGACTTGCATTACCGTATGTATCAAATATCCAGCACCACTTCCTTTAGTAACACCGAATTCAGAGCAACACAAATTCATGGACTCTCAGACGTGGTACCGCCCTCATGGCACACAGACCCATCGAGTACGTAGTCCGATCATACAAGTGTGAACATAGATTAACCATCGCTTGTAGGCGTTCCCTATCGAGTAAGACCCTCTCTCCCTCTTCCGGAAATTGACGCATATACTGATCTTTTTCGTAGTCTGGCGCTCTGGATTTGCGTGTGCAATGACCTCAATTCGTTCTTCCAGTGTCTCTTGAGCGGTACAATGTGGGGACTGGATCGGTGCGTGTCCCAACCGTCCACTACAACCCTATCCATATCCTAACCTCATTCATTAGATTCCAACGGCCAGCATGGACGACCGGAACGACTCTTCCTGCCGCATTCGTGCGTGCCCACGTCATTGATTACAAACAATCTTCGAAGCTGACATCCCATCGATATACATAGGTGGCTGGTATCGTCGCGGGTGTGCTGATATATTGGGGCGGCCGTAAGACCCGTCGCACGGAGCAAGTCGAAGAGCGCCTACGCATGGCACTCAAGATGGAGCGTGAGCCCCAGCCAGAGGCGCCTACCGAGAGCGTGCCCGCGATCCACATCGAGGAGGCCAACGAGTGTCCAGAGCACTTGCCTCCTGCGACGAGCGCTCCGACCGCCGAGACCTCCACCGAAACTGCGACCATGACGGACGCCGACGAGAAGCAGACTGCGGAGGCTGAGGTGTCTGAGCACGGGGCTGGGGTCGTTGTCGAGCGCGACGACGAGACGGGCTTGAAGGCGGAGACGCGGCGGCCGCCCACCGAGCGCAGGCTGTCGGGTCGATCGTTGAAATTCGCGGACGAGATGGTCGTTCCGCCTGCAGAGCACCTCTCGCCGGCGCAATAGTTTTCGTGCCCACGGTCGCTTCTCTTCTGTCTCTCTTGGGTTGGACTGACTGCAGGACTTTACTTGGTATATTACTACGTTCATCGCTACGCACATAGCTACAGCGCTGTGCCCTCTGCATTCATGATACCACGCGATGCCGTCCACAATACACGACATGCTCATGACCCTCGTGCACGCGGTAAACAACTCCCATCCGAAAAACGACTCGCAGCCCGGCCGGGTTGTACCCCTAGGTATGTGAGACTGATTTGAGGGTCCACGCTTGGTTCACACCTCGAAGTTAGTTGGCTCGACACTGGATGGTGCGGTCAAATGATAGTACAGTACTCCCGGACAAGCGGGAGAAGACGTACACCATGACCCAGCTCGGTCCACCTGTGAGGGATGTGAAACAGGTTGCCGTGTTCTGGGACGGCCCACACTGGCGCGCCGTGACGGTTGCGGTCTGTGCCTGTATACGTCCGAGCAGTCAGTACGTAGACGTGAATTGGTAATACCTGTAGTCTGGAGGCAGAGGGGAGGAGCGCGCGATCGATGCATGGGCGACGTACGAAGGTAAGCCAGCAGTTCGTGACCGAGAAGGGCGACTCGTTCAAGAACATGAACATGCACGTTCCGAACTGCAGCTTCATCCCCTGCGATGGGTCCAAGGTGAACGTCTGCGCTGCGCGTCGCCCACGCCGCCCGATCACGACGAACGTCAGCGAGCATCGAGAATGGACTAGGGGGAAGGGAAGCGCGGCGAGCGAGGACGCACACAGGGTCTCGCTGATGGTGGACGCGGCCGCGGCGACCATCGTGCAGTCGTCTGGGTCAAACGGTTCCCCACTGGTCTGTCCGCATGTATTCTCGCCTGGGGAAGCCGTAAGTGCTAGCCCTCTGCGGGGCACATTCCTGCCTCGCTCGGAAGGACAAGCGAGTACGCACAGGTAGCACCGCATACATTCGCAGTGGCGTTTGGTGGGCAGGAGGCTACGGTGTCTGTTGGGGATAGCAGCATAGGCGTGCGGCCTGCTATATGGCACGGCAGTACGGGGCCGGCGCACGCCACGGAGACCGTCTCGTCAGCTACCGGTGCTGCAGAGATCATGCAGGTTGTCACTGACCTTGTCCAACGAGTGGGCCGATATCACAAGAGAGGGTGGATAGACGGGCGACTTTTTTCTCGCCGACATCGATCGTAGTGTTTGAGATAATCCTGGCTCCCGGGCAGCTCTGGGTAGCAGCCGTGCCATGTGCTGTGCGATAGGAAAGAAATGAATGTCAGGTAATGAGTAGGGAGCGAAAAGATCGTTGCACTCACGGGCAAGGAGAGCCGCGTAGCTGGGAACGATGACTACGCAAGCAAAGGCGAAGGCAACGAAAGGTCGCATCGTGTCCTATGCTGAGACTTGTAGGTTAGCAAAATTCACTGTTTAATCTGCCGAGTCGGAGTTCCCCACTCAATTCGCAATACCCCTGGCTCATATAAGGGCGCATTCCGTATCAGATCTGGATCTGGGCCGCTGGTCAATGGCTATGTCACTCGTGCGAGCGTGGCCGACTCGGATGCGCGAAACCCCATGCGATACTGGTATGAACGCAATGGGAATACCGACGATCCAACCGTACGATGTTCACACCAAATACCCACGGGTGCCTTCCGCCTTGCCTTCGTGTTGTCAGTGTGTGTCAGATGCAAGAAGGCCGAATGCAAGTACGTTTATGAACGCTTACGAGACGCTATGTTCTCCGACCACGATCGGCGACGTACCCTTCTGACTAGGTACCGTTTCGCACTGTGGGAAGGATGGACACGTAAAATCCCCGACATGCTCAGGGTCTTCAATAACGGACATGCCAAATCCATTTGAATATTAGTCCGGCCGATTTGGGGATTACGACGGCTCACGCGCACGCCTCATCCTTGGGTTGTGAATACAGGTTCAACCCTAGACAAGGCGTCAGATGATTTTTAGACTGAGAATGGTGCTGCACACAGGCGAAGACGTACACGATGACCCAGGTCGTTCCGTCCGAAGACTGCGCGAGACAGGTCGGTGTGTTCATAGATGGTCCACACTGGCGAGCCGAGACTGTCGCCGTCTGCGCCTGTACACATCCCGGCAGTATGTGAGCCCTCACGAAACGGTTCGAAGAGGCATGCGCGACGTACAAAGGTGAGCCAGCAGCTCGTCACCGAGAAGGGCGACTCATTGAAAAACCTGAACATGCACGTCCCGAACGTGAGCGTCTGCCCCTGCGAGGGCCCTAGGGTGAACGTTTGAGCTGCGCGGTATCCACACCGCCCGGCCATAGATGTCAGCGTGTATCGAGAATGGAGAAATGGAGGCGCGGCGAGCGAGCACGCACACAGGGTCTCGCTGATGGTGGACGCGGCGGCGGCGACCGTCATACAGTCATTCGGATCGAAAGGCGCTCCCGCCGTGTTCCCGCATATATTACTACCTGTAGGGATGCCGGCGTTCCACATTAGAGCGAGCGCGGCTTAGGAGGGGAGCCGGATACCCACATGTTCCGCCGCATACGTTCGCGATGGAGCCCGGCGGACAGGATGCGGCAAGGGGGGTCGCTGCCGTCGAAGACAACGCTGGCATGAGACCTGACAGGTATCATTCGAGGCTCCGTGAGATCTCGTGTCACGGATGTACAGAACATCATGCAGGTGAACACTGACCCTGTGCAGTGGGCGCGGCGGTTCCGCACGAGAAGGTGGAAAGCTCGACGACGTTGCTGCCGACGTTGACGGTGGAATTCGAGACAACTCTCGCGCCCGGGCAAAGGGTAGCTTTGGTGCGCGCTGTTTAGCAATACAGAAATGAATGAAGCCTGCGCGACCGAGCCAGAAAGGAACGGATTGCCTCACTTACGCGTAAGGAGAGTGTAGCTGGGTACTATGACCGCACAGACGAATATGAAAGCGGGGAAAACCTGAAGTCGCATCTTTAGTGTTAGAGTTCGAGGAGCTAGGTTGTCTAAGTTCCCTGGTAGAGAGCCTGAGGTTTCCATGTACAGTCGCAGTTCACCTCGCTCATATATAAGCCCGCCGAGGTTGTGACATCAATTACCCTATAGCTGCAGTTATCCTCCACAACATCCGTGCGCCTGCCAGCGCAGCAGTGGTGGGAACATCGAAAGGCCTGAGCGTACGATGTCAACCCTAAGTCAACGTGACCCACGGGTGTCTGCCAGATTGCCTTCCGTTCTCCGGGCGTGTCAGACAAAGGGGTCGGATGCTAGTAGAGCGTGACATCCTTCGTATCCGATCGGCGACGCACCTATATCGCTGGGCGCTGTTCCATCGGCGAAGGTATGGGGGAAGGCGCGGCCGCAATAGCTTCGCGAGGGGCCGGGGCGCGAGACGTGAAGCGCTGTATTCTACAATTGACAGCTTGGGAAGTTGACCATGGGATGGGATAGGGACTTCAGGGGCAACTGAGGCGTGTGCACTAAACTTCAGCTATCGGAGTCTCAGCACCACCCTGTCACTCCGGTGCAATAGATACGCTGTCTCGTCTCGTTAGGACATGGGTCGAACACCTGGAAGCCGCCCCTGGGACTCGGAATCAATGTAACCTATGACGGTCCACCGGCACTCAATCTTGTGACATGACAATAGCTGGTAAGACACTGGAGTGCAGTCAAGTGAGCCGCGGGCCTCAATCGGGGGAGTTACTTGACATGGAGCCCATACCTAATTAACCAGTCATCATTCGTGTTGTCGCAGTCACCCCCAACACTCATGGTCGGTATTTCACATATACTAAAGAGCTCTTGCGCCGTCTGAGCCTATTACACGCGCCCCCGAATGAGTCAGTGAGCATCCCACGAAGGAAGGGGAAGTCGTAAAGTGGCATGACGTACAAACGTGAGCCAGCAGTTCACCATGGGTAACGGCGACCCGTTGAAGAACTGAAATGTGCACGTCCCGGACGTGAGTTGGCGGAGTTGCCCGGGCTCGGTTATGAACGTTTGCACTAGATATGTGCGATTCCGTCGTCAGCGCCGATTGAAAGCGAGGACCGTGACCGAGAAGTCGCACCGGTGATTTCACTCAAGACCGACGCCGCTCCGGCGACCGCATCGCAGTCTGCTGCTGTCAGAGGCGTGAACGGGACCGAGATACCCCCAAGGGGTATGCATGTCATGGCGCCTAGCAGAAGTCGTCAATGAACTTCATATGTCACACACTGCCAGGAAAGTGAGGGGGCACGCACAGCTTCCGCCGCAGACGTCCAAGTCGGAGGGCCCTGGGCAAGACGTAAGGGGGGTCGGGTTACTACTGACTGTGCGCTTTGCCGTTGCTGGGCCCATGCAACTGCCTTGTCAGAGTCGTGCACCAGCCTGAGGGAGGCAGGGGTCACCAACCATTCCGAGTGAGAGCCCCCGCGGTCTCGGGTGGAAAGTCGCAATCAAAGGTGGAAAACTCGACGAATTTGCCACTACCGACGGAGATCGTGGCATTCGAGACAACCTTCGCTCCCGGGCATACTATGCCACCACGGGCGTCACGTGCTGTCACGAGCAGCACCACACGTTAGAATGCAAGTTGATCCCAAGGGAGAGATAGTACTGACCGGGGAAGAGAGCGTAGATGCCAGGGGCGGCTGCGGCAACAACGAAGACCCAAAGCGCGAACCAGTGAGCATTGATGACCATGTCCCGCCGGCGTGCTGTAACTCGTAAGCCAGATTTGGAGGGAGATGTCAAGGTCACTCAAGCCAAAGACGTCGTCTACTCACTTTTATATGCTCTGAGCGTTGTATTCTACCGGCAATAAGACATGGAACTGTCAGGTCAGAGATGTACCGGCGTGTCTGTGAGAGCACCGGTGAGAAGTCCGACTCTGCTACGCGCCTCCCTCCGACCACAACGCCAAGGAACACCGTGCTTCAGACGCTCTGTCCTCTGTCGGGTCCAGAGCGGTTGAGCCCTACTACATGAGGTTTTCTCAGACTTGGTCGGCGACCGCACCTGGGATGAGTGCCGTAGCATATCAGGTCTGCCATAGTTCACCGCCCAATCTCCGAGTCAGGCTCTCTGGGGTTGCTCACCGACGCCCACGAGCCTCATCCCAACTTCACCGGTTTGGCGGCCATACAGGGCACGACTCGATGTGCTCTGTTGGAGTCTTCCGTTTCATGGAGACTGATGAACGCGCCCTTGTGGCGCATACCTTGACATTCCTAAAGCCAAGTTGACTGGCCTTGTATACCATCATACATTCACTGCCAGGGAAAGAGAAGACTGTGAAAACATCACAGTCCTAGTCAGATGATCAGGCACCAGACTCAAACCAGACACCATGCTCGGGTGCCTTGTCATGGATCTGCTATGTCTCCTGTGTACATGGGTTACACGCGCATTATCGGGCAATTGCAACATGCAGGAGAGCGCCCCGGAACAGGAGCTGACGGGATGCATTCATCACCCCAACAACTTGAACGCCTCAGCTACCATCCTACAAGGATCGCTGCTAGTCTTGCTGTACCGCCGTCGTCGCGAAAACACTGAGCAGGCCAATCAAATAAGTCTCAGCATCTCAGACTGGGTGATTCACGCATGGAACTGCCACGTACTCGATCTGCCAGCTGAACATGTCGTTCAGACAGAGTCCCCCGAGGGTCGTAGCAGGCATATTTTGGCATGTACTGAATATCCCTTGCGCCATCTCGGCCTACACATGGTTATATCGCAAAGAGACAGTTCTGGGATGTAGGCAACGCACGAATGTAAGCCAGCAGTTCCTCGTTGTAGACAAGGGCAGGCCATTGAAGAACTCAAATCCGCACGTCCCAGATTGGATTATCTGAAGGCCACCAGGGCTCGTATCAAACGTCTGCGCTAGATTGAGCGGGGCAACGTTGTCAGCGTCGATCGGAGAATGAAAGACGAGTGCAGCCGTGTCCATTAAGCAGACGCACAAAGAGTCTGGCTGATTATTGATGCTGCGATTCCAAGGAAACCGCAGTCTTGCGATGTCGGCGGTACCTTTGGCGTCGAAATTTCATCTTGTGTTATGCATGTGATAGTACTGGTGCCTGGGGAGGTTAGCAGTAAGATTGGCATGTTACATTTGGAACCATGAAAAGAGACAGACAGGGTTGGCCGCATATGTTTATCGGGTCGGAGGTCACCGGGCAGGACGTCAGGGGGCTTGTGGTCACTGTGAGTAGGCTACTCTTCAGTATCACTGACTGAGAACAGTTCGCCAACGCAGGCAACGATGATCACCAACCTTCTTGAGTAGGGACAGACATGTTCCGCGGCGAGACGTCGCAGGAATATGTCTCATATTCAACAACTTGACCACCGACATTGACCGTAGAGTTCGAGGTCCTCCTCGCCCCTGGGCACCTAGTCATCGACACACCGCCGCGAGCTGTAAATTCAGGGGGCGACACATCAGTATCCCCACCGGCGCGGATGCTAGAAGATTCTACTCACGAATGAAGACGGTGTATCCCGGAGCGACGGCGAAGGAGAAGAGTAGTGCAGCGAGAGCGATCATGATACTACGGTGCAAAGGTCAACTGGCAAACTAGAGACCAGGTGCGAAGATGTTCAGGTCTGCTAGGAACCGTACCCTTCTTTCATTAGTACCCTACACCGCGTCTACACGATTTTCATACTCAGCCGCCGATGCCAATCGGAGCCACGGCATTGTCAGGCCAGAGACGCGGTCTTGCGAACATGGCCTGCTCGCGCGGTGTCCGGCCTTCCGACAACAACATGAGGTAAGAAAGTTGCTCGAGGGACGTGCTTCCTTTGATCAGCAGTGAAGCCAATGCAGTTATCGACCAGTGAGACTGTCAGCCGGTGTCGGACAATGCTGATGAGAATAGGACGAGGGTGGCACCTAGACCAGGTACACTTCTCTATAAGGCCGGTGGGGGTGCCTGTCGAGAAGAGACCGCGAAGACGGCGTGAGCCACAATTAACGGCGAGGGTGTGAACACCGATGTCGAATAAACGCGAAGGCGAGTTGCCTCCGAACGTGAGAGAGGACTGAACTCGGGCTTAGTTGAGTGACAAGAAAACCCCGGGAGAGCGCAGGCGCCAGAAACTCTGTGCCCCCTGGAAGATAATTCCATAAGTGTCGACAACTGGGACCGTGTGGAATGGCGCACCGTGACTTGCCTACGACCTAGGTAATTGGGTACGTCACGAACTAGAGCACGCAACGATGATTCCTGTTGTATTATCGTGTGATACTCTATCGACATTGGGGATACTGGCTCGAGAATTCACTGAAGTACTTGTGACTCGACAGCCGCAGCCGACATGAACTTCGGCTTCAACTCGTTTCACGATCGGGTACGCGGGGACGACAAGATCCTCACGGCTTGGACGTAGCTTCCTCTTTTATGATCAGGGTGCGGGCATCACGCTAGACAAGCCGGGATAAGGACAGCAGGTTTGAGCCAAAGTCATATAATCTGCGCGACGTTACGCACCCAATACTCCAGCCCGATCCGTCCGACGCGAAGCAGCTTCCGCCCGTGTTCACGGGCGGCAGGCACGTACTCTTTGTGTCCTTCGCCGTTTGGGCCTACGGACGTCCCGATCGAATGTCTCGTAGTAAGTCATATTGCGTTCACGCGCACACGAAGACTACTTGACGTACGAATGTCAACCAGCAGTTCGTCGCGGTGGACGACAGCCCATTGAAGAAGAAGAACGAGCACGTTCCGAACGTAAGCAGCTGTACGTGACCCGCTGCGACGTTGAAGGTCTGCGCTAGGTACATTTAGTCTTCAGTGTTAGTACGGATGATCTAGGGGTATATAGCATAGCAGGCCGGCTGGAAGCTCACAAATTGACTCGCTGAGGGTTGCGGCGGAATTGACAACGGTTGCGCAGTCGGCCGGCGTTGGAGGTAAGCCTGGTCCTCCCTGATCCGAGCCGTCGCATACGACATTGCCTGCACAAATGCGCTACAGTAAGCACGGCATACAGGGTACAAGCAGCATCATGTCCGCGAGACTAGTACGCACAGGTGGCGCCACATAGGTTGACCGCGGGGAGCGGCGCACAGGATGATGCGGCGGGGTTCGGGCCCGTTACGGACAACGCTGGCACTGGCCCTATACTCGCAGTTTCGTCAATATCGATAGGAGCAGTTGTACAGTAAACTACTGACCGTGTTCGGCCACAGGGACCGTGGCAGTGGTCCGGATGTCGCAGGAGAAGGTGGTGACTGCGATAACCTTGCCGTCGACGGATATCGTCGAGTTCGAGACCGCCTTCGCTCCCGCACAGATAGGCTCCCTGACTGCGGAACCGAAGGCGAAGCCTTCCGCGACAACAAGGCAGATGGCGATGAAAGCCACGAAGACCTTCATTGTAACTGGGTACCTAGAGTACTCGAGGCGCAGGTGTTACCCGGGGACAGAGGTGCGAGGGAGCCTGAAGACCGAGCCCACATCGTCCTCCCCCTCTTATATGACCGCCTCGCCTCCGGGAGCATCAGCGCCGCTGCCTCTGGCACTTGACGCAACACTACGGCCTAGGCGAGGCACACATCCGGGCGCGCACAACCACCGGGTGACCCTGCCCTGCAGCAATACTCATGCGGACGTCACCCGCCACTAGACGTCTACCGCGCCCCCTAGGTTGGCAAATAGTAAGCAGGGGAGTACGTACTGTGTCCCTTCTCAACACACGGAGGTGCCCTGTGCCGGACGACGTTCACAGTGTGGCTCCTATGGGCGTGTCGCATGTTCCTGGTCCTGGTTGCGGGAGAGCGCCCCTGCGAAGGCGCACAGCGGCACATATGTAGGTGTACACTTGCGGATGTCGAGGTTGACCAATGCCACTGACCGCAGGCTTGTAGGTTTCGTTGCAAGCATACCAAACCGCGTACATGTATGCCCAGCGATGCGATCGGTTCGTTCGTGGATGGCGGTAAGAGCGACTCGAGGACTATGTGGAGTGGCGAATCGCGCTGCCGTCGATAGGCAACCATACGACGATAGTAAAGGATATCTGGAGGACGCTGGGTTGAGCGGGGAAGTCGACGACAGGTAGACCATGAATCTGTGAGGATGCTCAACTTCTAGGGATGAAGAGAGTGCCCTCGCGGGGTGGCGTGACTTGCCGGAACGAACTGTGTCCTCATACTAGGACCTCTTCCTACCGTTCCGTAAGGGCATGTGCAGGGTTACGCACTGCATATCCTAGTCATCAAGCATCACAACCAGCACGCTCACTGCAGGGAATGATTCTCAAGGGTCAATCAAGGGTTTACGTCTTCATACACATGCGCTCTGCGCGGAACGTAGGTCAGTAGTAGATTCTATATAATTCCCATGGCAGCTGAGAGACGTACGTGGTACAACTGTCAACGCCTGGGACGCATCTACATCAAATGTCAGAGACCTGATGCAAGGCTCATTGCATCTGGAGACGCACCGGCAATGACTCTCGCCTCTCGCCGCAACTCGAAGCAAGCGCAGCGAATACTTCTCACGTATCGGGGGAAGTGTTGCTCAAACGAGTACATCGGAAAGATAGACGCATGATGGTCGTGATATTCCATGCAAGGAATGGGAGAGGTACATGCTCGTCATCGTGGTAAGGCTACGCAACAGCGCCGTTGAGGCGCGTTTTCAGGATTGTTGAAATCCGCCCATCCATCCCTACCATCCGCAGAGCTCGGACCGTCGCCACCGCCGTCAGAGAGGACGACGACGTGCTGGCCGTCGCTCGAAGGCCTGCCTCACCACGGGCCGCCGAGCCTACCGACGCACCCACGCCGCAGCGAGGGCGCGTCGTTCTGGACATCGGCCGGCGGGCGCCCGAAGGAGGCGCGGGCCTGCACCCACACGGCTACGCTATTTTCTGCTTATCCGCCACGCTTCTGCACAACATCTGGGGTGGAACCACAGGACGGGACACCTCGTTGAGAGTGCGCCGATAAGTTACTCGTGAACCGTAACGCGGGCGCTGTTGAAGCGCAAGGTCGTACGCGCATTTAAGCGTACGTCTGGCGGGCCCAGCGTGCGGCGTTGACGAGGTTGACGAGCGACGCCTCGGTCTCGGCCCAACCACGGGTCTTGAGACCGCAGTCGGGGTTGACGAAGAGAAGGTCGCCGGGGAGAATGGCGAGCATGGCCGCGAGGCGCTCCTTGATCTCCTCCTCGGACGGGACACGGGGCGAGTGGATGTCGTAGACACCGGGCCCGATCTGGTTGGAGTAGCCGTAGTGCTTGAAGGTGTTGAGCAGCTTCATGTCGCTCTTCGACGCCTCAATCGAGATGACATCCGCGTCGAGGGCCTGGATGGACGGGAAGATGTCGTCGAAGTCGGAGTAGCAGAAGTGCGAGTGAGTCTGGAGCGCATCGGTAACACCAGCCGTCGCGAGCTTGAAGGAGGGAAGGGCCCACGACAGGTACGCATCCCAGTCGGCCTTGCGGAGGGGCAGACCCTCACGAAGAGCGGGCTCATCGACCTGAACGGCCTTGATGCCAGCCTTCTCAAGGTCAATGACCTCGTCGCGAAGCGCGAGAGCGAGCTGCTTGCACTGGAGCTCACGCGAGACGTCGGCACGAGGGAACGACCAGTTGAGGATGGTGACGGGGCCAGTGAGCATGCCCTTCATGGGCTTGCTGGTGAGGCTCTGCGCGTAGCTGCTCCAGCGAACCGAGATGGGCTTGGGGCGGCTGACGTCCGAGACGATGATCGGGGGACGGACGTAGCGGGAGCCGTAGCTCTGCACCCAGCCGTTCTGGGTGAAGACGAAGCCCTCGAGCTGCTCACCGAAGTACTGGACCATGTCGTTGCGCTCGGGCTCACCGTGCACGAGCAGGTCGAGGCCGATGCGCTCCTGGAAGCGAACGACGTTCTCAATCTCCTTCTCAATGAACTTCTCGTACTCGGCAGCGGAGAGCTCGCCCTTGTTGAGCTTGGCACGCGCCTGACGGATCTCCTTCGTCTGGGGGAAAGAGCCGATGGTGGTGGTGGGGAACTTGGGCAGGTTGAGCTGCTTCTGCTGGATCTCCTTGCGAACGGCGAAGGGGCTCTTGCGCTCGAGCATGTCGGGGGTGATCGCCGCAACACGGTTGCGGACGGTCGCATCAGAGTTGCGCTCAAACTCGCGGCGCTTCGCGATGGAGACCTTGTTGGCCTCAACCGCTTCAGTGACCTTTGCATCCTGAGAGCCGGAGAGGGCCGCAGCGATCACTGAGATCTCGGAAGCTTTCTCGAGAGCGAATGCAAACCAGTCCTTCTGCTCGGCAGTGAGCTTGGTCTCAGCAGCAAGGCTGACCGGAGTGTGGAGGAGCGACGATGAGGACGCGATGATCACGCGGTCCTGCCCGAGGACATCGATCGCCTTCTGGCCGAGCTTAATAGCAGCCTGGAAGTCCGTCTTCCAGATGTTACGACCCGAGACAACACCGAGAGAGAGCACGAGGTTGGTCGGCTTGACAGCAGCAACGACCTCGTCGAGCTGAGCAGGGGCACGGTCGAGGTCGATGTGGAGACCGGCGACAGGGAGCTTCGCGACGTAGCTCAGGTTGGAGTCGAGGCGACCGTAGTAGGTAGCTACGACGAGCTTAGGGGAGACGGGCGCAAGCTCGGAGTAGGCCTGGGCGAACTGCTTCTCGTAAAGCGAAGCAGAGTCAAGCACCAGGACGGGCTCATCAATCTGAACAGACTCGGCACCAGCCTCCTTGAGAGCAGAGAGCAGCTGCTTGTAAATGGGGATGAGGTTGTTGAGGAGAGAGATAGGCTGGAAGCCCGGGCGAGCCTCCTTCGCAGCCTTGCCGAGGGCAAGGAAAGTGATCGGGCCGAGGACAACAGGACGAGTCTCGATCCCGAGATCCTTGGCCTCGCGGTACTCTTCAAGCGCCTTGTTGAAGTTGAGCTTGAACTCGGTCTCCTCCGAGAACTCGGGGACGACGAAGTGGTAGTTGGAGTCGAACCTACGAGTCTCGGTGGGTCAGCGGGTTGAATCTACCAGATAGCTTTACTGTGAGCCTGACCATTTCTTCATCTCCGAGGCGGGGACATCAACGCCGTCGGCCTGACGGCCACGGCCCATAGCGAAGTAGACATCGAGGGGGGAGAGGCCCTTGCCCAGGTAACGCTTGGGGATGACGTTGAAAGCAGCAGAGTGGTCGAGGACGTGGTCATAAAGAGTGAAGTCACCGCTGGATGGGAAATGTCAGTTGATCGACATTGATCTTCAAATTCGCATAGGCGTACCTGGGGATGAGGTTGACACTACGTTCCTTGAGGCTCGTCCAGCTGGCCTTCTTGACATCGGCAGCGGCCTTGGTGAGCTCATCGGCGGAGAGCTTGCCAGCCCAGTAGGCCTCGACGGCCTTTTTCACCTCACGGTTTGCACCTTGTATGCGCATACATCTCAATCAATCGATCAACGGCAGAAGCGGGAGCAAAATGCGTACCGATACGAGGGAAACCGAGGACGCTAGAGAGAACCATTCTGAGAGAGGAGAGATAGAGAGGAGGGATGGTGGGGGAGAGAGGGGTGGGTCGGAAAGAGGGAGAGGACGCAGTATTTGAGGAATTTTGCAGGATGGCGTGAGCGCTTCTAATTACATAAATGGGCAGACTGGAGCTCGAGTCAGGTAATCAGGCGCCCCATCGATGTCTGCTCTCACCGCTCGAGTCAATTGCCCACGACGTGGCAGACCTCCTCCAGCCTCATGAGCGATAGCCAGTGCCCGACGCTCACGCCAGGAGGGCGCGGGAACGGTGGAGGGAACAGACAAACAAGCGCGGGAACAGGATGTGCGGTGAGTGTGCACACGAAGTCGGACCCATTCCCGGACACTATCGTTTCGGACACCGTTGCACGTGTACTTGTATACATACGTACAAGGCATCGTGGCGTGGATGTGAGTTACAGGAAGGGTTGTATGGATGGCATAGAAGAGATCTTGGCTCTCGTAGAGGGCGCATGTGCCATGGTGCACCGTGCAGCGATGGCCAGGTGAACCACCGGGAAGATAGGAGACATCTCCGAGTTGCGCTCGTGGTGCCATCGTGATACGAGCACCCCGAGTCCTCTCGCACATCCCCGCACGTCGATTAGTATCCAGTATACGGTGCTGTTCCTGTGCGATGCCATGGCCTCGGCCTCGGCAAACGCACCCTCACTTCATTATTGCGTTCCGGCCAGGAAAGGCAACTGACGGACCATATTTGGCAGGGGTAAATTGATCTACAATGTGGGGGACCGGGGAAATGCCCCGCACAGCCGGAGTGCGCGTACGCCCCCTGCGAGTCGGCCGGGACATGGACCCAAGGTGAGTGGGGAGTTAGGGGAGCACACAGCGAGACGGCCACCGAACGTCGGTATGCACGATTTATCGCTATCGACGAGTTCCATCGTTCTTCCGCGCCCCTGCTCCCAGTCAGATGAGCACGGTCCAGACACCCCCGCACCCGGTCCGGACGACCCCGCTCCCTCCTCAAATACCACCCCGCATTCCGTCTACTCCCCCCATTCGCCGACAATCCTCCCCATTTCCTTCCTCTCGCCCAACCATGTCTAACAACCCCTCCTTCGTCTTGCGCAAAATCGAGGACGTCGCCTACGAGGAACGCCCGATCCCCGAAAGTACGCCCAGTCCGTTGCAATCTTGAATCAACTCCGATGACGCTAATTGGTCCATGATGTGCGTTTAGTCAAGGATGATGAAGTCTTGGTGGCCGTGAAGAAGACGGGTACGCATGTCATCTTGCCGCCATCGCGTTCCATCTAACCCCAACGGCTTCTAGGCATTTGCGGATCAGATGTCCACTACCTCGTTCATGGCCGTATCGGAGACTTCGTCGTTGAAAAGCCCATGGTCCGTGTTGCATCACCCATCTCGCCTCATCCGTGTCTTACCAGACCCGCAGGTCCTCGGACATGAGTCCGCAGGCATCGTGCAGAAAGGTGAGGTCATTCTCGGCGCATGCCCGTACCCGATGTGCGAGACTCTGATATCGCACTAGTCGGCCCTAAGGTCAAGAACCTGAAGGTCGGAGACCGCGTCGCGATGGAGCCCGGCGCGACCTGCCGTGTCTGCGACGACTGCAAGCGTGGCCGGTACGAGGTGCGATCCCATCCGGCAGCTCTGATCACCGCCATTTCTTGCTCACCTCCCCCTCCCCCCTCAGCTCTGCCCCGAAATCATCTTCGCAGCCACTCCCCCGTACGACGGTACGCTCGCGCGGTACTACCCCATCCCCGCGGATCTGTGCTACAAGCTCCCGGACAACCTCACGCTCGAGGATGGTGCGATGGTGCGTGCTCCCACCCTGCCGGGCCCCGCCCCCGGTGTCCCACCCATCACCCGAGACCCACGCTCACGCGCGCTCCCGTCGCACAGATGGAGCCGCTTTCTGTCGCGGTGCACGCCGTCGCGAACATCGGCCAGCTCCGTGCAAACCAATCCGTTGTCGTCTTCGGCGCAGGCCCCGTCGGCCTGCTTTGCATGGCCGTCGCGCGTGCCCTCGGCGCCTCGCGCGTCGTCGCAGTCGACATTGTACCTTCCCGACTTGAATTCGCTGCCAAGTTCGCGGCGACGGAGACGTACACGCCCCCCAAGCTCCAGGAGGGCGAGACCCGGCTTGCGTACTCGGCGCGCAACGCGCGCGCGATGATGCAGCAGCTCAACATCGAGGAGCGCGGCCCCGCCGGGATCGACCTTGTCGTCGACGCGAGCGGTGCGGAAGTCTCGATCCAAACTGGTATCCACATTGCGAAGCACGGCGGTACCTTCATTCAGGTATGTGTACTCAATTACGAGGTCTCCGACTGCTCACGCTGACTTGGGGTCTCTCAGTTGGGTATGGGCCAGGCAGAAATCACGATCCCGGTCACCACCCTCCTCGTGAAGGAGATCAACTTCAAGGGCTCCTTCCGCTATGGCGTACGTGCTCTTCCCGCTCCGAGTTTTTTACGCTTGTTCGCTGATAGCTTGCCTGCCGCATTTCAGCCCGGAGACTACCAGCTCGCGATCGCGCTCGTATCGCAGGGGAAGATCGACCTGAAGCCCCTCGTCACGCACCGCTTCAGCTTCGACCAGGCCATCCAGGCGTTCCAGACGACGCGCGCGGGCAAGAGCGAGGACGGCAAGCCCGTCATCAAGGCCGTTATCTCCGGCCCCGACGTCTCCCCCGACGACCTCCTATAGGCGTCTGTTTCCGTGGTTCACAGCCTATTCATCTTTGGGTTGAGGTTCGAGTGCAGTGGTGAGGGGGTGCCTAGGGATACGATCTGGGGGCGATGTTGGTGTCGATCCGACTGGACTTTCTGTGCGAGAAGTAATACCGACAAATGTAAACTACCTAACCTTGGGAACCTGGGGTGGCTGTCATCTGTGGTAACGACAGCAGGTGTAAATACGAAAAACGTTCGTTCGCGAGAATGACGGGCTCGATGTACCGTGTATATGCGATGCCTTCTCTCTCCGTTAGTATTTGGCCTCGCGGGGCGTCACACCGCAAGCATTCAAGGAACTTAGCGCGGTCCATATGGGCGGTTTCAAGATAGGTTAACACTTCAAGCTCCACACCCGTGCCTAGTAGTACACTGATCCTAATGCAATCCATAGAGCTACGCCAGGGACCAACAGTCGGTAGACCCCACACCCGCGAGGCCCAAGGCTATGAGTGCATATACGTCGAGTATCCATCTGTCTTCCGCGGTACGAGTAGCGGTTCGCGCTCCAATCTGGTCTCAATCGGCTGAACGACCAATACTGGGAGCCAGTCGAAGTGAGCCCCAAGGTACGATTGGGTGACAGATGCAGAAAGCTACATACATGAGCTCCCAACTCGCCCCGTCCGGAGGGAAGCAGGACCCCGCCGCGTTCGCGGGCAGCTCGCACGTTTGACCCACGCCGAGCGCCGTTTGCGCCTGGACGTATGTATACGTGCTCGATGGTCAGCTCGGGCGCGCGGGAGGGCCGCGGCGGCAAGACGAACGTACGAAGGTGAGCCAGCAGTTCGTCATATTGGACGCGAGGCCGTTGAAGAACGAGATCGAGCACGTCTGGAAAGAGAGGGACTGCACGTGTCCGGGCTCGAGGTCGAACGTCTGCGCTGTGTGTCCAGAGACCGGTCCACGCCGTCAGCTTTCGGTGCCAAACCAGTGCCGACGCTCAGCGTGCGCGTGAAGACTCACAGATGGATCCGCTGATGATGTTTGCGGCTGTGGAGATGGTCTGGCAGTCGTCCGTTGCCGGCCCTGGGTTCGGAGTGCTTGAGGGTCCTCGATCACAAAAGACGTCGTCCGCCCCTTTTCCATAACGCTGGTCAGGCACCGCGCCTCTCGGTACTCCCCAAACATTACGCACCGCAAGGCGCACCACATACGTTCTGAGGCTGAGGGGAAGGCGAAGGACAGCCTGACGGGATTGGGGCTGAGCTTGTCGAGGACAACGCCGAGACTAAACCTATGAGTATAGACCGTCTCTTGAGCGGAGTCCACAACATCATGATTACACAAGTGGGAGCTGACCGTGAATGGCGGGCACGGTTGTCACAGTAGGACGAGCACCGCACGAGAACTTGGCGAGTTCGACGATTGCGTCGCCGACGTTGATGGTGGAGGACGAAATGGCCCTCGCTCCGGGGCACACCTCGGCCTTCAAGCTGCCCCGCGCTGTCATAGCAGTGTCAACAATGACATTGGGCATTGCCGGGTAGTTGGTCAGGAGACCGTACTCACGGGCGCGAAGAGAATAACCGGGTGCGATGAGGACAAAGACGGAGACCAGTATGGTGAAGGCCCTCATCATCTTCGGGTCGAGGGGATGGCGATAAGCTGGATAGACAAACGCGAGAGACACTCACGCTGGAGCCTACTCGCTCTTTCCCTTGGTCCTTATATGCTACCTTAAAATCCCAGACTTAATTGACCATCTCGTGATGGGGTTTCTCAGATGAAGCGAGCGACAGCGGTGTGAACCTAGGCACACTTTCTCTAGATTAAAACGGTAGGGAACCAGCACGGCGTTTGCAACGGCTGAACGTCCATCGTTCTTGCCCTGTCTGCGAATGTCAGACTTCAACCTTCGGTACAGCAAACGTACCCTATCTCAGGATACTTCTGTCTCAAGGATCGTCTACCCGACAGCCTCTACGCTCGTGCCACGGTACTGGTTCAGGTCCCGGGAGAGCGCACCTGCGCAGATGAACAAATATACAACGCCTAGAAGGGGGACCGCGGCAGTCAGGGCCTAACAGACAAGAGGCAGGCGGATGGGACTTCGATGAGCGTTCCTGAAGCTCGTTCTTCAGATGCGTACCGCGGAGTCACTCGAGGGCCGAGTCTCTAGGATTTAACCGTAATCTACAGAAGAGTGTCAGTATTATTTGCCTTGTGGTGGGCTGTGGAAAGGGTGGAGTCGCGCACCAGGAATGAATCTGAGGCACATTCCCCTGGCCAGTCGACTCGGAGTTCAGCAGCACCTGTGCAAGTGGTCGCGGTGTGAGTGCATGGTACTTGAGCTTGGTCGACTAGTACATACCATCACCTCACATGTCTCTGTGATGAAGGGGGCGTTGTGCACCTATGAGCAACGTGAACACGTTAGCCGTCGTCGACTTGCCCATTCGAAGGTGTTAAGAGGCCTCTAAATGTCTGGAGTGTATGTGTGTGTGTGTTCAATGCGAGCTGCAGCAAGTATGATTCAACTTGTATACAAGCTTGAGAGCTATGTACGTTGCGGCCGAGAGCCCCATACATGACTACTATGTACGACACTGACAGCTCAATGCACTGCGGCTGCACAATCAAAGGCTGAGTAGAGGTCCACCACAAGGACGTGAACATTTACGGTATTATACATGAGCCGTTCTGCGTGCGCACCGACCCGGATCCCGACCTGTCGACGCAGTTGCTGTGCAGCCTGCTTGAGGTTGTAGACTACAGGCAGGCGTGTCGCCTACGTACGAGCGTCTGTCTGCCCCCGCCACGCCGATCTCAGATCTGGGCTGTACTACATACCTCGCTAAACAACGTCACTCTAACCTTTCTTTCGGTCCGAGTGCATTGCGAACTCGACTCTCTCTTCCGCTCCTTCAACGTGTTTGCTTGCTACAACGCACCATGCCTCCGAATCCCCTGTCCTTGAAACAGCGCCTGGCCGCCTTGTCCTCCAACATCTCCTCGTCGTCTCGGTCCACCGATGTACCTCCGGACTCCCCGTCCGGAAAGCGAAGAACGTTCTTCAAACCACCATTCTCGAGAGGCTCAAGCACGGACTCTGTCCCCCCAGAGGCGTTTGGGCAGGAGCGGATACAGGAGGTCATGAACAGACTGATATTCCAAGCCGGAGTAGATTATGAGTGAGTGCGTCATGTTGTCTCTGTCCGGCAACATACTAAGTCGACTACAAGGACGAGGCCCATGTAAGTGCTTCTTGCTAGAAGGCACAAGAGCTATGACGTACCTTGCACCAGGATTGTCATGTGTGCTTCGGCAATGCCGGACCCTCGTGAGGTCTCTTACGACCTTCTCCTATCGTGAGTACGCTTCCGCCACCCCGTGGTACCGGCACTAATCCGTCTACAGTCGTGTTCTATCATACCTTGATCTCTACGGCATGTCCATTGAACCATCCGCACCACACACGTACTCACCTGTGATTGCAGTGGAGTCCGACTATACCGTTGTGTTTCTTGCCGCTGGAAATAGGCATTCTCCAGGCTGGAACTGGGTTTGGAAGGCATATCGCAGCTTGAGCCGAAAGTATCGCAAGAACCTCAAACGTTTGGTCAGCACACCCCTGCTTAGTATTTGGCTTCCTCTTACCCCCATAGTAGTATGTCGTGCATTCAAACTTCTTCACGAAGAGTAAGCCGCTGCTATGCAATACGCGTCGTCATCCTGCTAAACCCCGCACAAGTGCTCTTCTCCCTCGCCGGCGCGATCATCAGGTGGGTAATGCCGCTCCGTTATGTGCGAAACTCTCTCACAGCGGGCATCCCAGTCCAAAGTTTTTCCGCAAGATAACTTATATCAATACCCTGTCCGAATTGGCATACCACGTTCCCCTGACGCAAATAGATATACCCCCAGCAGTGTACCAGTACGCATCATTCTCTGACCCTCTCTACTTAGTATTCACATCACGCAACGCGCTAGAGAGAACCTCAAGCATGAGAAACAAATCAACCTCCCTGTCATGACTCGTTCGGATCTTTTTGGGGTTCCTTTGGAGGAGCTTATGGGATTCGACGGCGAGAAGGGCGGCCTTCCACGCGTGGTCAAGGACTGTATCCAGTACCTGCGCTCCACAGGTCTGTCCGAGTCCCGGTGGCGTTTACTTCGCTGCTGACCCTTCGCAAGGTCTGCACGACGAGGGCCTCTTCCGCCGATCACCCAACTCCGTCCTTCTGAAGCAAGCCGCCCAGGCGTATGACCGAGGTAGCGTTGTCTTCCCGTGCCACGTCGTCTTGCCGCCGCTAAGCTTATGTGTGTGATGGATGCAGGGCACGTCGTCTCCCTCGAAACATTTGGCGACCCTCACCTCGCTGCGGTGCTCCTGAAGAAGTATCTACACGACCTGCCAGAACCAATATTTCCTGAAAGACTGTATCCGATAATCCGACGGTGTCCGCCCCCATCGAACGACCCAAACAACATGTCGGCTATCTTATATATCCGGGAAACCCTTCTGCCAGAGCTCCCTCCATGCGTGTACATCCTTCTCAGCAACGTCCTCCGTGAGTTCCATTCTTCATAGCCAGGCCTGTCGACGCTGAGAATCCCTGCCGTCACAGATCTGTTGCACGAAGTGCAGCGCCGGTCAGCCTCAAATCGCATGGACGCGCACAATCTCACGGTGGTAATATGCCCGAACCTCGTCTCGAGCTCCAACCCAATGCGGGACGTGATGATGTGCTCTATCCCGAATGCCCCCACGCTCTTCGACGCCGCCCGTGCAGGTGCGCCCCCACCGCCTGCCCACCCGATGCACAACGCCGCGGCGCTGTCCGAAGGCAAGACGACGCTCGGCATGGTCATCAAGCTGTGCATCGAGCGCTACTACGAGATCTTCGACGAGCTTCCCGACCGGAGCGAGGCCATCGCGCAGGAGATCGTCCACCCCCCGAACCCGTTCGCGGACATGCCCTCCCCAGGCAGCCCAGGGAACAACCGCGACAGCGCGCTCCTGGACGACGAGGAGATCGACGACGCGATGCTCGTCATGCCCATCGGCCCTAGCGGGTCGGGCTCCAACCGCTTCTCGAACGGTCACCACCCTGCTGGTTCAGGCGCCTTTCGGTCCTCGCACCGGCCGTCGCAGTCGCGCGACGCGACGACGCGGTCCACACACACGGCGTTTGGCGGAGGCGGCGGGAGCGCGTACGCGACGGTGAACAAGGCGCGGTCGACGATCAGCATCGAGCGCGGGAACCCGGCGAGGAAGGGCTCGATCGCCGTCGGGCGCGGCACGCAGAGAGGCAAGGGCGCGGGCGCGGGCGTGCAGGCTATCGGCATCACCGCGGAGGGGTTCTTTGCGGCTCCGGACGCGCCCCCGCTCCCGACGCTGCCGTCCCATGTGGGCCAGTGAGGCCTGCGTATCGCAGTGTGCGACATGGCTGGTGGGGTTGTGGTGGTTTCGACGCCTTGGTGTTGGCGTGCGGCGTGGTTGGTGCCTGGTTGTTTTGCGTGCTCTTTCGGGCTTGCGGGTTCTGCTCTATCTTATTTTGACCATGTCTATTTGGATGACCGAGGGGCCCAACTCGGGCCCATCGATTATATACCTTATTCTCTGCTGCTAGACTTGCGTTGTGCGTTCTATGCGGCCGGTCAGTGCTCATCATCCACAACCTTCCACGACGAACACCGGCTAGTGCACACGCACATATACGTACACTAGGGAACGACTCGCTGGTGCACTTCCCTTCACGCAAGTTCACGTCTGGATGAATGTAATCATGAGGCCTGAGGCAGACGTGCATCTACATCCACGTCCTGCTTGCACTTGCCTATACTTACAGTAGCCGTGAAGACCGCGAGTTCGCACATGTTCAGGGTCGCTGCGCAGACGAGCCGATCCCTGGCCAATGTCCATCAATGCATATCGACATTTGAATTCGCGCCGCCCCCTGGCCAATGCCATCCCGCTCCGCCCACGGCGGTGGCGCTGCAGTCTGGACGGGATTTTGAGGAGGCGGCATAGCGTACCGACGATCGTCCGGCGTCGGTACCGCGGACTCCCCGAGTTCCGAGACCATTGGCACAGGTTGCAGCTGTGCCCTGAAGATCGAGGGCACGGCGAGTGAGCTCTTAGGAATATACTGTACTTGCATGCACACACAATCAACCGCGCGCAGATGTCCGAACTCTCAAGCTTTGAAGCATTCACCGCCGACCCAAAAAGAAAGAGCAAGAGCAAGAGAAAGGAAAAAGTGGCAAAGAAGGGACCGGGGTACGAGAAATTCGAATATACGCGTTAATTGTGTATCTATGCGAGTGTACTAGACTATTGGAAATAATAAATTCTATCTCGGCCGCACGCTATGGCCACCAACGGCGTCGCCGCCACCATGTCCCCAACCAACTGATCATGAGCGAATGTGTGTGTGTGTGCGCGAGAGAGAGCACGCGCCGGTGCCGCGGGCGCACCGGGACGAGGAACGCGAGGGGTGTGGGGGGAAATACGGGGGAGGTGGTACTGGTACTTGTGCCGCGCCGCGCTGTCTGTGTCTGTGTCGTACGTGGGGAGGAGAGGAAGGATAGCAGGGCGGGACGGGCTGGGGGCTGCGTACGTACGTGCTAGCGATGGTGGTAATGTGCTCGGGCGAAAGTCTGTGTCTCTGCGCTGCTACCGCCGCATCCGGGGGAGCGAGGGCCTGTGCACCAGCGCAGGCAGCCGCGGGGGTGCCGTGACGAAAGCAAGTAGGGGATCACGGCAGCGGGGATGGCGGCGGCGGCAGCAGACGCAGCGGTGGTATCTGGGGGTGGAACGAATGTGCACAGATAAATAGCTACAGCGAGCGGGCCGGGGGCGCCCCAGCGGACTACAGCGACGACGAACTGAACACGACGACGGCAGAGCGTCGGGGTCGGAACCCGGCCGAGAGCAGCGGGGCACGTACCGTATACGGTGCCGCGCGGCCCCGCGCGCGCGTAGCGAGCGAAAGCGAAACGCAAGGCAAGGAGGAAGTGGTATAGCGACCCGCGTGCGCCTCCTACCGCACGGGGCGTCTTGTGTGTCTTTGTGTCGTAGAGACTTGTTCTGCGTCCATGGTCCCTCGCCTGTGCTCGGAGACGCCTGCCGAGCGCAGACGGCCGGTCCGTTTGTCTCTCCCAGACCACGGCGGCCCTATCTCCCATCTCCCGTCGCCCTGCATCGGAAACTTGACGGCATCGCGATATGTACCCCCATATAACATCAACCCATCCCCCGGCCTTCCGCAGCACCCGGCGCGCCGTGCAGTGTGCGGCACGGCGCACACTAGCACGCGCCTGATGAAGAGCCATCGAAGGATGAGCACCCTGCACCGTCTTGTCTTGAGTCGTCATCATCGATGCAAAGCAAGCCCGCACGCTCCAGCTCGGCTGCGTACTGCTGCTTTTCCGGTGGATATTGCGATGACGGCAAGGGTACTGCGTGTATGCGGGAGTACGACGAGCTGCGCGCATGAGGCGAGAACGGCATCGCAGGTACGGCGTCTGCTGCGTCTGGCGTGAGGAACGCAGGGAAGAAGAACAGAACGCCACGCGAGCGTAGTCGGCGCCGGCGAGAACGGGAAGGCGTCGAGGGAGGCTCTGCGGTTTCCGTATTGAAGACGCTGCTCAGGATTTGGTTGCGTGCCCGCCGCATGCAATCCAGCACGGAGCCGCCTGTACTGCCGGACGGCGTAGCAGTGCCGTCGGTGGCTATTGAGAAGTCGGAAGGCGCAGGTGAAGCCGAGCGCGAGTCGTACAACGGAAGCAGTTGCACGTCTTCTTCATCGGCATCGGAGACCGACTCGCTGGGGAGCGAGATGGGCGAGGGCGGAGTCGTGGTGATGCCCGAAGCGGGGAGCGCGAACCATCCAAGGTCGAGGTACCACCTGTTGTTCCTCTTCGTCCAGCGAGGCATCATGACCTCGTAGCCGCCAATGCGAGCGAGACGCGTCTTCCTCCTGGGCGCGAACGCCAGACGGATCAGACCACCTACGAGAACGAGCAGACCGATCCACATGAGACCCTTGCCCCACGTCCCGAGGAAGCCAATGAAGGCGGCATCGTCGGCGTGCCAGCTGCTGCCGTAGTAGTGAGAGAAGAACGAGTGAGGCGCTTCGTCCGGCTTCGCGTTCTTGCCGTAGAGGGACTTGGGCAAGATGCGGACGACGTCCGTAGGGTGGTTGAGGGCGGACGTGTACGCGCCGTAGACGGCAGACAGGAACATGGGTCCGGTGGAGAACATGACGGTGGGGTAGTTGAGGACCCAATCGTAATCGAAGCTCATGATGCTGTGTATCGTCTGCGCCATGAACGGGTGGCCCTTCTCGGCGAACATGAGGTCGTTGGACACGCCGACGGGGATGGTTTTAGGGAGGATGACGGGGTGCACGAGGAGGGGGTCAAGAGGCCGGAGGCAGCCAATGTCGAGGTCGATGTAGATGCCACCGTAGTAGTGGAGGACGAAGTAGCGTATGGCGTCGGCGCGTTGAATAGGGTACTTGTAGTTGTCGTACGCGTCGAGGTACCAGCTGTAGTGCTCTGCGATGAACTCACGCGCACTGGCGTCCGTCCAAAGCTTGTACTCGCTGTCGGGGCGGTGAGGATGTAGGCCGGTCGCGAGAAAAGAAGATACGCACTAGTCGGGCATCATGTCGCGGCATTCCTTCGAAATCTTTGCCCACCTGGGGGGTAGAGTCTCCGACTTCCATGTCTGGTGGATGATGCGGGGAATGCGCTCGGGGAGGGCGGGCTGAGAGTTGTTGAGGACGCGGTTGACCTCGTCCTCGGTAATATAGGCGGGGTAGTCGATAGAAAGGTAGTAAGATACGGAGGAGAGAACGAGGACGGTGCCAACGAGGACGGCGGCGAGGAGGAAGAGGAGGGAGTTGAGGGTCCGTCGCCGAATCATGAAGGAGGGCCGGGGAGGGAGATGGAGAAAGGAGAGGAAGGAGGGACGAGGAAGAAGAGGGAGCGATGGGGTTGCACTAAGTAAAGAGTAGAGAAGAGTGGGACCGGACCTGCCAAGCACCGCGCGCTTGCTCTTGCGCTCAATCGCGCCCCGTTTTGGTCCCATCCCGCAGCATGTCAGCCAGAGGCTGTCCCGTCCACGATACCACACCCCGCCCCGCCTCCACTGGGGCCCACCCACCGCGCCCGCCGCCGCCGTCGACGTCCTGCTCGCCGCCGCCCGCGGTGCTCACCAGCGCCTGCGCCCGTGTGCCCATCGCCCGCCTGCGAGACGACCGATTGCCGGACCGAACACATCCTGACAGCCGACGCTCGCTTGCAGCGGGACGCGGGAACGCGTGTCACGCTCGTCCACCAGCTATCCGTCCTCCGCTGGCTGCGCTGCTGCTGCTGCTTCCGGTCCATGTTCTGCACTGCTCTCAGCTCTACAACAAATCGTGCAAGCACCGCGTTCCGGCCCTGCTTCCGCCTACGGGCGTTGCGCCGTGTGCCGCCCTCCCGACGTTGTGTAGCCATCGCAATAGACCCCCGATCCACAGGGCAGCTGAAAAACGGACCCTCGCTTATCGGCGCCTACGCGTCTCGTCACGGCTACGGATTATCCTGCGCGCCTGCCGTATGTGGCTGCCCCAACACCCACGGCCGTGGTCAGCTCCTCCTGTCCCCCCTCGGTCCGAACCGTGCTCTCTGGTCAGGGCGGCGACAAACATAGCGCATTGCGTCAACCGCCTTCGCATTCATGCGCTCACAGTGGCCGTAGTGGCGCATCCCATACCTCCTTGACGTGTGGCCGTACCGCTTCTACCGAACTCAACAGCGCCCCATCCGCGAACTGTCTCCCTACCTCCTCCAGCCCGTCCAGCACCAGCTCCCACCGCGACCGCGACCAGTCCTGCCCCTTGTTCCACCCCGTCTCCCCCCGCCGGAGCAGGAAGCGTCCCATAAACTCCGGCCCCGTGAGCGTCCTCTTGCCCCGCAAGTACGTCAGGCACAGGGCTGCCGACCATTCTGCCACGGGCTTCCGTCTGTATTCGGGTGCGTGCCTTGAGCTGGAGACCGCCACGCTATCGCCACTCTCCAAGTGCACGCGATAACAGAGGTCCCTCAGCACCAGCGTAAAGTGCTCCGCGATCTGCGCGTGGAGCGAGTCCCGTGCGTGCAGAGGCAGGTACTCCTCTCCCCCCACCGTGTCGCCCTCGTCGATGTCCATCATATCGTCGTCCACGATAGGCCGCCCAGGTGACACCGCAGGGGCTGCTGCCGGGGCCTCCGTCTGCGCAAGGCGCTGTCGCGTTCCGGATGGACGGTACCGCGGGAACGCCTCCCGCTCATGGAACTTAGATAGATCGACTCCGGGCACGGGTAGTGACTGCGCGAGTAGACGGCTTGACCACCTGCGCAGCGGGGGAATGTACACCTCGAGTCCTGTAGTGGTAATAAAGCATCAGCATCTATGCTACGTACACAATCAACACCATGAAAGCGGTGCACGCCGCCTCAACTCCGGGGCAATGGGGGTGGCATTCCGGCGGCAGCAGCGGCAGCCAGCTGCGCAGCGCGTACGAGCCGAGCACGTACCTTCCCTCTGGCACTCGAGGCAGAGGATCTTGTCCTTGGTGACGAGCAGCGCTCCGAAGCCCCTCTTCCGGTCCGCAAAGTACATGCAGCAGTCCCGGATCGCGAGGTCGTTCTTCCGGACGCCGTCCGTCTCGGCCGGCGGCGCGACGCGCAGCGTCTCCCGCGCCGCCTGCAGTTTCACCGTCCGCCGCTCCTTGACCTTTTGCAGGAGCCAGGTCGTCGCCTGCCGCGCGAACCACTGCAGCTCCGGCCGGTTCTTCAGGCTGTTTCACGCGCGGATCCGCACGCATAGCCGGCCGTGCCGTGGCGAGAGTTAGCACTATGCACCGTGCCGCCACCGATGCCGGACGCGCGCGCGGGGCGGGAGGTTATAGCGTGCAGCACGTACCCGTCTAGCTCGCTCAGGACGACGCCGGGCACCACGAGCAGGATCGGGTGCCCCGCGCTCTCGACGTCGGCGCAGAACTGCTGGACGACGCTGCCGTAGTCGATGAGGACGTTCGTGTCGATGACGACGTGCAGGTAGTGTTGGCCCGTGGGGAACGCATCCTATTGTCATCGCGAGGGCACGACGACGCGCCGGACGTACAGGGATCTCGTATGAGTAACGCGCGGCGCGGGCGGCGCAGGCGATCGTGACGGTAGGGGGCGCGACATGCCTGCATCTCCACATCGTTCGCGGCGTGGTAGAGTTGCTCGACTGTCCTGTCGTGCGGCCGTGAGGCCGTTCCGTTCGACATTTTTCTTTTGAGTTTGTTACGAGGTTTGAGCTTGACAGAGTGTGTCAATGAAACGATACGAGGCGTAGTTAGGCGCAAGATGAGTACCTTTCAGCCCCCAGGAAAGTGATATCGAAGCAAGGTCGTAGTGGGAGAGAGAAGAAACGAACAGGAATACGCTGCAAAGATGTGTTAAAGCAGGGAAATATGTGACACTCACAAATGTACAAAGGCAGGACGTGCAAGAGGTAAAGGCTGAACGAGAGGAAGGATGGCAGGTGAGAGTGGAAGGCAAAGAAAGGAGAGCGCCGCACCCGACCCGTCGATCATATGTAGTATATCATACCGTGTAGCGTAGAGCTGATATTGATCAGGTCAGCTCTAGCCTGCTCAAATACGACTCGTCCTCAGGCGTAAGCGGGTCAGAGTGCATGCGATGATCATTCCTTGCAGGGCATACAGTACAATGCGCAACGACCATAAAGAGAACATAAAGAGTAGTCTAACCACTTGTCCGCTGCACGATCTCCAACCTCAGGTGAGCAATCCGTGACCAGCTCGTGTCTATGCATGTCATGTCGCTATCCTCTTCACCTGCGGCGCGTCGGCCTCGTTCTTCGATGCGCTCGCGGCGTCGTCCTCAGCCTTACGCTTGAGCCCTGCAAGCTTAGACGGCGACGGCGTTTCTGAATGTAGAGGCACCAGGGACTTCGGCGGCGTGAGTGCCTCGGGGGTTCGTGAGCGGCTGCGGCTCGACGTCTCATTCCGTAGGCGCACTGCCAAACTGGACTTCGACGCCACAGCTTCGGCATGGCAGGTCGCGTGGTATATCTATCAATGACAGTTAGGCAGCAGCAAATGTGCGATAGGGTGGCACGACGTACCCTATCGTCCTTCTTGACGGCGTTCCTCCAGACCCATTCCTCGTCATCTTCGAGGAATTCGCTCTTCAACACCTCCTTACAGATCGGACATGATATTGACTTCGCCTCGTCACCAGGTGGAACAACGACATGCATAGCGCGCAGTTCGGCCTCTCGCTTAGCAGCCTCCTCAGCAGCGGCCGCCTTCGAAGTCGGGAACCGGCCGTCAGCGCGGCCCTTGCCCTTGACGTCGACGGAACCGCTATGGATCCAGTCCTGCATGTACGCGTATTGAGCTATCGCTGTTCAAGAGGGATACCTAGTAAGGACGTACCTCCAAGCTCACGAACCAGCTCCGGCTATGGCCACGACCAACCGCCTGACTCGCCTTGCGGTTCTGCCTGAAGTGCATATCCAAGTGCTCTTCGTGTTGCTTCCTCCCTCGGGAGTCGCTGGTGAACCGGATGCCGCATTGTTTGCACTGTGTCGGGAGGCTATTGTAGAGCATGTCGACTATGGGAGGCCTTTGTCTGATGTCCATGGTGAACACATCGTTCAGCACCGCGAAGCGAGTCACATACCTAATGATATCTGCGCTGGTGAGCTTGACCTTGTGAGACAATACAATCTTGCGGTAGGCCCTTGCGCTGTCACGTTCGCGCTCAGCTGAGGTCGCTTGCTCTTCCGACTTCGCAGTGGCACCCGCGCCGACAGGTGTGCTCGACGATGGCACGACACCGGCCTTTACCAACGCGTTGAAGAGATTGGTAATGTCGCCTACCGGAGGTACAGCTGAGGTCGATGCCGCAGGCGCGGTCTGCGAGCTGAGAAACCGTGAAAAATCTATTGACTCCAGTTTCGGTTGCTCCGTAGCAGCCGGGTAGGAAGGAGCCTGTGGGTAACTAGGCTGCGAAACGGGCGCAGGGATAGCAGTCATCGAGGGAGGAGGACTGTAGGCGGGTGCGGCTGGGTAAGGTGAAGGGGATGTGACGGGAGGGGGAGGGGGAGGCTGTTGCGCTGCCGGTGCAGCAGGTGCGGCTAGACTACGCAGTTGAGACAGGATCTGTCTGAGCTCTTCTTGTGATACACCTGCTTGAACGAGGGAACGGAGCTGCAAAATGATGAGTATACCCGCCGTGGCTTCGGGTCAAACAAAACCGTACCTGCTGCAGTATGCTGACATGATGCTGCGTGCCCTTGTCATAAGGGTTCGAGAGCAGGGATCGCTCCTTCTGCGCGAGTACGAACTCCAACTCGCTGAGGACTTGCGCTTGCGACACAGATGACGAGCTTGCTGCACGCCCTCCCGACTGCTTCGCACGCTTTGTGAACCGACTGGGCAAGCGTCGAGGAGGCGTACGTACTGCGTTATGGCTCGCACCACTGCCCCAAATGTGTTGCTCGATGGCGAGTTGAGGCACGACACCGAAGAGCTCCCGGCCGTTGGGAGCACCGTTACGCCATGTCAGCAGCATCTCTTCCATCTTGCTTCGCGTGGTTGGATCGACGGCTTCATAGGTCTCGATGAATAAATTGGCGACGATGGGGCCGAAGTGACGCGCGTAAGGATCGTAAACGTTCTTCGAGATGGCGTCGAGGAGGTAAAACGCTGGGAGCTTCATCCATGCCGGCACCTGACCCGAAATGGAAGGATGAGTCAGCATTCCGCGGTTTGACACAAGGACGGACGACAGAGCAAGAAAAGACGGAAAAACACAGCATACGGTAGCACAGTGCGCAGTGCAGCCGGCATGAACATAGCAACGCAAAACACCAAGGGTACTGGACACCCATGTTCCTGAGGCGGTTACTTGCTCAAGCTCGAACTGCTAACTACTGTACATACAAAGCCGCGCACCACCATCCACTACGACGTTCCATCGAGGGACGAGTCGTTCTGATGTGTCCTCAATGCTCCCGGATGAGAAAAGAGACACTCACCCGTCGTATATGCTGCTCGATGGACTGTACGACAACATCAGCGAAGCGAGTGTGCTCCTGCGCAATGATAGAAAGGCTTTGGATGATCGGTCTAGAGTTAACGGTGAGGTTAGACAAACGGGAGGCGTAATCACGCCTGAACGTGTTGGGATCGAAGTGCTGGTAGGCAGGCTGGGGAGTGGTAGGTGGTGGTGGGTAGTAGGCGTTGGGAGGGGGCATTGGAGCACCATAACCCTGAGCCGGATAGGGCATCTGGTGGGCGTACGCGCTCTGCGGGTAGAGTGACATCGTATGGCCTCACAGACAAGCAAGGAGATCCAGCGATGAGGCGCGATCTTCAAGCGGACACTGCTCTGCTCGACGAAGACGAAAGAGCTGGTATTTGGCCTCGATGAGGGAAAACCTAGCGCTCTATGGAAGCGTTCTTCTCAAAACTGCTGTCCCTTACGACTTGCCGCAAACACAGCTGTTTGAGCGCAAAGAGTCTCTGGGAAGATGGTGGTCGACGGTGAAGGCGTGAATGAGGTTGTGCTGGAGCTCGCAGAACCCTTGAGGCATTTCAAGCTCCGCTACACAATGGACCGCATTTGTCAGCCCGGCCACACCGCCCCGCCGCATACCGCACTGCCGCAGACTCGGGCCCAGTCCCTGTTTCCCAATCCGGCACCGGTGCCCTCTGTCGAGTTTCGTCCTACCGAGAAATCCACAGCAACCTCCTCAAGACCTATCCTCACTACGCTTCAAGGTCAGTACGCCCCTCGAAACGTTCTCTGCGGCCCTGGGACTGTCGAACGGAATGCTGGAGTCGCTCGAAACGCTCGAAACTACGCCGGATTGCGATGGATTCCTCTGGGCTTGCGCAGATGTACTTTGACCGGGTACTTACGTCCGGACACTTCAGATGCGGGACGTCCTCAAGACCGAAGAGCTCGACATTCCTGAGGGGGTCGAAGTCAGCATCAAGTCCCGCCTCATCACGGTCAAGGGGCCCCGCGGGACGTTGACGAAGAACGTCCGTCACATCGACATGGACATTCGGCTGCAGAAGGGCAGCAAGACCAACAAGGTTGCCCTCGCAGTATGGCAGGGCGGCCGCAAGCATGTTGCTTGCCTGCGGACAATCAAGTCCCTCATCGTGAACATGATCACCGGTGTCACGAAGGTGCGTTTTTTCAGGAATCCACTCATGCACCAGCGTGAACGCGCCGGTTTGCAGGGCTTCCAATACAAGATGCGTGCCGTCTACGCCCATTTCCCCATCAACTGCATCATTCAGGACGGTGGCCGGGCTCTCGAAATCCGTAACTTCTTGGGCGAGAAGGTGTGTTGTACCTGAATATCCAGCCAGAGAACTATGCACTAACGTCACCAGATTGTGAGGCACGTCGATATGCTGGAGGGCGTCACGATCTCGGAGTCAAAAACGCAGAAGGATGAGCTCATCCTGGAGGGCACCGACGTCCAGAACGTCTCACAATCCGGTATGTGGGATGTCTTCCCAACACGTGCCATTGCTTAACGGAGGAAACAGCTGCGTCCATCCAGGGCGTCTGCCGCGTACGGAACAAGGATATCCGTAAGTTCCTGGACGGTATCTACGTGTCCGAGAAGGGCACGATCGAGCAGGAGTGATGGGGTCGTCGACGCTGTCGGATGTTCATGTGGTATCTTTCACTCGGCTCAAAACTTGCATGTTATCGTCCTTGCTATGACTACAATATGATGCACATGCAGCCACTTTGTATTGCTAGAACTTACGTCTGTGGGCAGTGCGACTGAGCTAGCAACGATGCAAGTAACGGACTCTATCAATTGTCACTTGGTAAACAAAGATATAACTATATTCAAAAAATGAAAGGTATCTTCGTCCCAACAGAACGCTTGTAACTGCGATAATCGTCTCCGAAGAACCGTATCAAGTACGCTTCTTCCGCTGAAGATACACATTAGTTGTTGGCGGTCAAGCCAGTGGCAGATAGTAACCCACCTCGAATGCGACGATAGAAAAACCGCCATAAGACGGCAGCGAAGAATACGAAGCTGACAGGATTCTGGAGCACAAGCTGGGTACCCAATGCCCAGTAGAAGAAGCCAGCATACGAAGGGTGTCGAAACCATCTGCGGACGCTGTCAGTCTATGCGTGAATGCAGGTTCGTTCGGACACATACTGGTATATTCCGTCGGTAACGAGTACATGCCCTTGTGCTTTCCGGAACGCAAGTACATGCGAGAAGTTCGTGCCTGCATGTATCATGGCTATTGACCTCAGCGCTTGGCCTACAACAGTCAGAACAATGCCTACGATTGCTACAGTCAGCATATGCCGATGGGAGCTCTGGATGCCTAGGACACACCTGCCGTGGACACATAATGGTGGTGCTTCCACTCTGGCTTGAAATAGAGCGTGATCAGGTACTCGGACAGAGCGACCGAATGCGCGACGTGGTATAGGGCCCCATTCTCTAGCAGGAAGGCTTAGATACGCAGTCGCGTTAGTACATCCGTGCGTGCACCCAAGTGCACAAGCGAAAGGCTCTCACAATCCACGCTACACTTTTCTCTATTCCAGCCCGCGGTCACGGCGAACTCGCCCCAATGGAACGCGGACCACGCGGCGAGGAAGAAACCCAGCTGTCTCGTCGACCACCAGTATCTTCCAAAGCCATCGGTAGCAAAGAGCAGCAGGCCGAACGCGAAGAGGGAGCCGAGGAGGAAGGAGATGAGCGAGACGGAGAGGGGCGTGTTCGGGATGACGCCGCGCGGTTGGTGGTCGGCCTGCACGGGGACAGTGTCGAGTGGGTTCGCTTTCGCGGCAGCTCGCTGTCGGAGACGCTCTTCAAAGCCGTCTATCTCATTACTTGTAGCGGTCGACATTGCGGGAGGGAGGGAGAGTTGGATGGGTTCATGGTCGTAGACAATTGGATAGAAGAGGTCGGTGGGCTCACCGGCGGAGCGCCCGTCTTTGTCTTTGTCTCTCCCGCTCATCCCGCCCGTGCCACCTCAGGTCGCGTTCGAGACTCGCGCGCACGCCCTTGTCGCCGCACTCAGGAGCTGCGAGGAGTGTAGAACAAGACCCTCATAGACCCGGCGTTCTGCGTTCGGGACATGGTCGTTCGACTCATCGCCGCCCTTCGACCACCCGGCGTACAGGCATGGCTACCTCGGCGATCGTGCTTCAGACAACTGGCCACTCAAGCCAAGCATGACCCATCCAAGTTACGCAACATGGCTCTGGTAGCCCATATAGGCACGTGTCACACAATCCTCGCCTGCTAGCTATATTGACGGTATACATGCTAGACTCTGGCAAGACCACACTTACCGAGTCTATCCTCCTACAATCCCACTACCTCTCCTCGGCGGGGTCGGTAGACACGGGCAGTACAACGACGGACTTTCTACCCGCTGAGCGTGAACGTGGTATAACAATCCAGTCTGCCAGCATACCCGTCAGATGGAAGGACTGGACCTTCAACCTCATTGACACACCGGGCCACGCCGATTTCGGCATGGAAGTTGAGAGCGCGAGTCGCGTCATAGACGGTGCTGTTGTTCTCATTGACTCGGTCGAAGGCGTTGAGGCACAAACTAAGGGTGTCTGGCGACAACTGGACAGGTGAGCACGAATGTTCAGGTGAGAGAACCTCAAGCACCCTGTGCGCCGTTGCTCATCGCACGAACGCTCGTAGATATGATGTCAACTCGCGGATATTGTTCATGAACAAACTTGACCGAGCCGGTGCATCCTTCCGCTCCTCTATGATTTCTGTACTTGCCAACCGGCTACACCCGAGACCGATGGCGCTCGCCTTGCCTATCGCCTCCTTCGACCCTCAAGATTACGCCAGAGCCGAGCCGGGCATTCAAGGGCTAGTTGACCTGGTCAAGTGGGAAGTGTGGAAGTATGACACCGAAGGCAAGGCGTCTGTGCACCCCCTGCCGCGGAACAAGGACGAGCTTGAGCGCACCGACCTCTTCCCTGCCTCACATCCAATTGTTCCTCACTTGCTTCCCGCGAGGGTCACTCTGCTCGACAATCTGGCCCAGGTCTCTGAAGAACTATTCGAAGTACTCCTTGGTCTACCGGAAGATCCTTCAGCGTATCTGTCTGTCGACTCTGCGGATATCCTACCCCATCTACGGGCAGCTACTATCCGAAACGACATATTACCTGTGTTGTGCGGCTCCGCGTTCAAACACATTGGCACAGAACTTTTGCTGAACTACGCCGGAGAGCTTTTGCCCAGCCCCACGGATGTCGAAACCAACCTTAAGGCACTTGCTGCAAACGCTCCCCTTCGTATGCTCGCCTGGAAGGTCGTCTGGGACAAAAGAAAAGGCTGGATGACGTTCGTTCGCGTATACTCGGGTGGGTGCATAACCGCATGTGACATACACCATTGGCTCACCTCGCGCGCAGGCACTCTCAAGAGTCAGAGCTCTGTGCTGAACGCGTCGCAGAATCAGAGAGAAAAGATCTCGAAACTCCTGCTCCTGTACGCTGCAGAAGCTGAAGAGGTGGATTCGCTCCCCTTCGGCTCCGTAGGCGCTGTCCTTGGGCTGAAGTACACGCGGACTGGCGATACTCTTGTATCTGTGGCGGGAGGTTCGAACGCGTCTTCGCTCCGTGACATCATACCACCGGCTCCCCTCATGTCTGTCTCCGTCATCCCTCACTCTCATGCCGACCTCGAGCCTGTGGAAGAAGCCTTGAACGCTCTGGCCCGCACGGACCCCTCCGTTCGCGTGGAGACTCAGGAAGGGCAGCTGCTGGTGCATGGTTTGGGCGCGCTTCACCTTGAGATCGTCGAGTCCCGCCTTCGGGACGAGTGGAAGGTCAACTTTGAGTTCGGCAGGCGGCGGGTCAGCTTCAGGGAATGCCTTGGTTCCGGGGACGTCTCCGCGGTCAGCGATATATGGCAAACTGAGATTGGCGGCCAACCTGTGCAGATCAAGCTTCGCTTCTCGGTCACCCCTCTCGAGGAGGACGAGCAGGGCGACCCGCTTTGGGATGGCAATGTCGTACTGAGCGCCACGGGGAAACCCGTGCCCCCGGGTGAGCTGCACTCAAACAGCAACGACGCCCTGGCGCACATCGCGAAGGGCATTTCCAGCACCCTCTCGAGTTCGCCGCATACCACCCTCGCGCTGTCCCGGATGCGGATCCAGATCGAGGAGTACGAGTATCCCAAGGAAGTCCACCCTTCGGTTCTTGCCGGCGCCAGCGCCGCAATCCTCAGGAACATCGTCCGGGCCGCTGGCCAGGGCGATCTCATGGAACCCTACATTCGACTCAAGATTTCTGTCGACGAGGGTTCCGTCGGGCGTGTCGTGGAGGACCTCGGCGAGCACGGAGGCGAGGTGCTTGACCTGAATGCCATGGCTGAAGAAGACTCGGAACCGTTCGTCGACGAGGGAGTGTATCTCCCACCACAATGGCTATCGCCCTCAACGGGTAAAGCCGCCAAGGGCACGTCGTCGCGGATGAAGAGGACGATCCTGGCCGTCGCTCCCCTCAGCCAGATGCTCGACTACTCTACCAGGCTTAGGGCGTTGTCTGGTGGCCATGGGCTGTTCCAGATGGAGAACGACGGGTTCAGGCGGGTGTCTTCGCAGCGGGCGATGGACATTCTCAGGGAGCTGGGTCGGATGTGATCTACCTCGGTGTCTCGGCAGTCCTCACAGGGGTTAAAGCAAAAGTAGCGTATCTAACTAATCGCATACTGTAGAGATACACAGTCGACATATACATAGACCACACACATCACAGCTCCCTCATCTCATCCGCGTCGCCGAAAAAGACCGCGCCGTCTATCTCGTCGTCGTCCTCTGCTATCCCGGGAGGGTGATCGCCCACGGAGCGTAAAAGCTGGCTGAACAGCACCATCTCGCCGTTCTCTTCGTCATCACTCGTGTCCGCACTTCCCGAGAACAAAGGCACAGGGGGCAGGTTACGTGCCGGAGCCGGGGCCGGCGTAGGCTCCCTGTCGAAGTCTGGCAGGAACAACGGAGTCCGCGCCCGTTGAGCGGGCCCTCCGCTCGGCACAAAGTCGGGCGGAGCGATGCTTGGTGCACGAGGGGCAACGAGGCCCATGGGCGCGAGCGAGGGCGCGCGGGTCGCTGCACGGAGGGGCGGGTAGGGTTCGACGATGACGCATAGGCAGCGGCCGTGGATGTTGAACCCGTGGTAGCTCAACTTGAGAGTCGGTTTGGGCTTCACGTCTTCCTCGTCCTCGTCTACGAGCTCTACGTCCATTGTCGCCTCCTTCTGAGGCTCGTCATCATCGACTACGACGGCGTCTTCGGTCGTACCATTCCCTGGCGCCAGATCTGCGAGAGACGGCTCCGCTTCCTCGTGCTTCAAGGTTACGGCTGCTCCATCGCCCAATTGGTCTGTGACTATGGGATGGCCGCCGTCTTGCGCAGCTTCCCTCGTCACAGGCTGCTCACTGTTGGTAGCGTGCGTGGTGTCTTCCCCAGTACCGTTCATATCGTCATCCACATCTTCGGCATAGCCTCCAGCCACCACTTTTCGCGCACGTTTCGACCTACGCGTGGCTAGAGGTTCCGCTGGCTCGACGGTAGCGTTGTCATCCTCGCCGCTCGAGATGTCGATGTCGTCGTCGTCATCCTCTAGCCTGGCTCTGGCCTTCCCCTTCCCTCTGGGTCTCGGCTTTGGTTTTCTCTTCTTGCCGCTCGCCGGGGGCGCTGTCTTCTTCCCTCCTTTGACAGAAATAGCAGGGGCGGCAGCGGGACGTGGAGCAGGCTTAGGTGCCGCGGTGAATGTCCTGGTCTACATGTTTGGATGAGTCCGGCCGTCGCGTACACAATTATGCTGCACAGTACCTTGATGAGTACAGCATGGGGCTCTGTACCTCGTAGAAAGTACCCGAATTGGTAGGTATCTGCAATGAATGATATCAATGGGGCTTATCCCGTGCACGACTAGCGATCACATACCTCCTCTATGTACGTCTAACGTGCCTCGTTTGGCGTTGGCGGGTCCTCCGGGACCAAGGTGTGCATCGGCCTCAGCATTGAGCTTCGGCAAAATTCTGCGGCATTCAGGGTTTGTCAGAAACACAGACAATCCGATCAAGAACGAAATTGGGGCCATACAGCGGACGCAGATCAGCCAGAACGTGCTGTAATACCCGTTCGGACATCCAGTCCACATGACGCTCGTCTAAGTACAACTACACGGGCGGTTCAGCCACATTTCCCTTCGAAGAGATCAACATCCATGGCGCACGCACATATAACGGTATAACGGTGGTGGCCGATATCCTGAGATAGTAGGCGTTGCGTGTTTGGAACCGCATGACCCCTTGTAGTCCCTTCACAGTATCCGAAGGTGGTGGTTTGCATCCAAGTTTGTACTGACTGCATCATAGGCGCCTAACGCTTCCCATCCCTCCATGCAAACTGAGTGTTGAGAGTGACGATTAATTTAGAGTCCCATGTCTAGTACAGTGTAGATGATACGGTCGCGAGGTGTGTGAGATGTGCGCGTTACATTAGATATTTATTCTACTTTGGCTGCAGGCACCGTTCGCCTCTGCGTGATAGATCTCACCCTCCTCGATAGAGAAAACATAGCCACCGCGCTGACCGCATACGTCAATGAGGGTCCGAAGGTCCAGTAAGACGCGCAGGCTATCAAACGACGTTAGCAAATGTATTGAACAAGTGAACAGGATGTGCGTACCCAGCAGTGGGCCAATGGCCCTACCGAGCTGGCCTGAAGAGCGGAACTTCCCCAAAGCCTTGCCCTTTGCGAGGTCAGGATGCTCCTCGATCGCCTTTCCGGTATCGGGGTCGGTAGATACGTCGTCGCACTGAAGCGACGCGTACGCGGTGAGGGAGTTGACGACCGTAGCCGACGTCATCGCCATGCAGACGGCGGCGGCCTGGAGGAGGCGCACAGCGACGGTGGGGTAGTTTGCCACCATGTGTGGGAGGATGGTGAGGAAGACGAGGCCGAGAGCGCAGCTGCTGATACCGCGGCGGGCCATGTTGCCTTCGCCCACCTTCGCCAGTGCGCGTCGGACGTAGCCACCTTGCAGGAGTGCGCTGATGATGCCAATAGAACCAATGAGAGCGCCGTTTTGCTTGTTGTTCCAATCGAACACTGTGTTGCAGGGTGAGCGAGTGAATTTTGGGCGAGGTCAAGTGTTGGTACATACGATCGAAGGTAAGGAACGTCAATGTGAACTCAACACCGGAGAATACTCCAAGGAAGAGGAAGTGCAGGTGTTGCAAGGTCTTGAGCATCTGGATACGCTCCGCGACCGTCGCCTGCCTAGAGGTCTGTTGGGTCGTGCCGTTCGATTTCCCATTAGCCGCGCCATTGGTTGCCCCGTTGGAAGCAGGTTTCTCTGGGGCAGGCTGGGCACGCTTTCCGCGAGTCTCAGGGAGCGCGACCACCAAGAAGATCGTCTCGAGAGTGAGGAGAATCACGGTGATGAGCGCAGGGACGGCATATACGTTGAACTCGATCCCGGAAGCGGTGATCGAGGAGGGAAGGGGCCGCGAAGCGAAGTAGGCACCAATGGGTGGCCCTATAATGAAGCAGATCGCGAACGCAATGCCTACATGGGCCAGGGCCTTCGCACGGTTTTCGGGCGTCGTAACGTCAGAGAGGATAGCACTGCGGCTTGCCGTCAGCGCGACTGTTGGAGAGCAAGGTAACGAGACTCACATCGCGAGTTGTACGTTGCCTTCGCTCAGCCCACCAATGACACGCGAGAGCAGGTATGTTGCGAAGGTGGTAGCTTTGAGCCATCTGTAGAATATGTCAATGACTGAATTCGCGGAGCGCGTTCGCAGGCTTACACAAGGCCAGAGAGAATGTTGCCGAGCATAGTGATCAAAAGGATGCGTTTCCGGCCGTACTTGTCGCTCAGTGCGCCAATACGCGGGGAAATGAACCTGTGGCATCACCAGTTACAGCGGTCTCCTCAGAATCAGCTAGACAGAGGCTAACCATTGCAGAGCTCTAAGGCACAGTTGTCAGCGTCATTGCGACGAGGAAAGACGGGGAGGACTGACGAGAAGACCGAGCCCATGAGACCTCCCAGTAGTACTATATCCCATCGTTGAGGATTTGAGGTAGGTGTGTACACTAGTGCTCGCGCGGAAGACACCAGGTAGAGTGTGCGGGACAAGAATCCATTCGGGTCTGATGACTCCCGCTGCAGAAGTTGTTACAATGCTGAAGCCGGTCTGGAGAAGGAGTTGCAACGGACCTTGGTGTACCACTCGATGATCCGCGGGAAGAGAGGAAGAGGGATGGTGAACGCTGATCGCGACGTCGGTCACGGCATCTGTCGAACAGTACACGACACGTACCAAACAGGTCCAGCACCAGGGACAGGAAGACAACCTGCTCGACTTTGCCCATGTTGCGCGGAGAGTGTGGTGGAAGGAGCGTTGTAAGGCAGACCCGCGCCTGGGCACTCGGGCGGGACACGGCTTATAAGGCCTGCTGCGAGGATCGGAACGCGACGTGTAGCTCGGGGCCGGTCAGGAGCTGATGGTCGGCTTGGGCCTGAGAAGAGAGTTATAGAGTGGGCGAGTGCGACGCGGGCGGTGGGATCGAGTACGAGAGCATGATGTGCAAGCGGTGGCTGTCGTGCGAGTGCACCGCCGTGGCTGAAACGACCTCCGCCCCGGACCACGATCACCCGGCTCGCGCTTTCGCAGCAGCTGCTGCTCGACGGCCAGCACTCCCACACCCTCTGCATTCTCTCAGGGCGGCCATCTATACATCGACAGCCCGTGGGGAGGCGGTGAAATACACGGTGATACAGACTGCCAGGTTTGCCGCAACGTAGCTCCACGTCAGTGAACTTCCACACGCCTACGCGCCCTGCTCTGCCCCTTCCTCTTCCGCCACCTCGGTCGCCCTGTATTTTTGGCCCTCTGACGCCTGTGTGAGCGTCGTCTGGTAGTGGGAACTCGTCTCGGTCTTGGTAACCTCGCGCAACGCCATCGTGGCATACGCAGCGGTACCGAGCTGCAGGTTAATCTGGAGTGCCAGGAACTTGCCGTCCTCGTCCGTAGCCGGCGGAGGCATGCCCAGCAGCTTGTCTTCGTCCGACTGCGCCAGAGGCACATCAGGGTCGGTGTACCGCATTACCTTCCAGGAAAGATCCTTCGGGAGGTGAAGGATCTTGCGGTACGATCCTCCTAACGAGTAATCCCTGTTGTCCCGAGAAGTGAGCACGAGCAGCGGTACAGCTGGGCTACTTGTACTGACTTTTGCTTGCGGACCCAATTGTCAGGATCCAGCCCGTCCTTCCTCAAGAACTCTCTGTACCGCTCGCCCAATGGACCACCGGGGTAGTCGACGTCTTTACCAGGCAAGGGCATGAGCACGTCAAAGATCGAGTACTTGTCCAGGTCGGCCTCAGTGAGGACCTTGATCTTTGGCGGTTCCCAAGCTTTCCTCGATCTCTTGCTCGATCTTCCCGAGCCGCCCTCTTGCGCTAAACCCTTATGTTAGTTTTACCCAGGGTGGCAGTGGTGCTGACCACATACCGACGTCCTCATTGGCCGCCTTGTCGTCCAGCGTAACCTCCCCTTCCGCGCCCTCCAGGGCAATCTCCGCGACGTCCTCGGCGCCCTCCGCCTTAGCCGATGGCTCGTCGAACACGAGGTCACCAACGACAGGCTTGTCTGCACCATGCATGCGAATGCGCTCCGAGACGATGGCGTTCCACACGTAGGATTGGTACGCGTGCACGTACATGAGCCGCAGGTTGCGAGGGATCTGGTGGGCGGATGTGTGAACAATGGCCACGCGACAGCGTGACTTGGACCGCAGATCACGTACCGTGGATAACGAGCCCATGGCATTTCTGGTGTCGCCGCCCTGCTTCTTGTAGCTCTCGAGAATGCACCGCTCGGCAACCACACGACGAGGCATGAGCTCGAGTGCCTTGTCGAGGTCCCCCTCAACAAGCCAGGCGTTACGAGCAGCCACAACGTCAGGGTGCTCCCCGGGCCGGTTGCGGAGTATCAAGGATACTGCCCTGTGCCAGTCGCCCTTTAGTAGGGCAAGGCCGATGGAGTGTGTTGGGATGGAGGCCGTGCCGAAACGTTGCATGCCTTTCGTAAGGGGTCAGCACGTCAATCTGACTGTGATCACTGTACGATAACGTACCATAGTAATTGATGAAGCCCTTGGTTTTGATCGTGTTCATCGCACGGTCCAAGGTGTCCATGGAGTCGACTCGGACATTGCTGCAACATGATGAGCCGCCATGCTGCAGCATGCATTCAGGGTTGCGTACCGGAGAGTGATCACGAAGGCATTGCCCTTCAACATACCGAGCTCCAGACTGGCTTTGCGGTAGTTGAAGTCAGCGACCCTGACGCCGCGCTCTCCCCGTTGCGTCAGGACCTCCTCCATCGTCCTCTTGCCGTTCAGACCGTTCGCCATCTTCCAGACGTCCTCGACGGTCTTGTTGCCGCGCCGGAGAGATACTCGCTGGACAGTGACACCACGCTTGTCCTTGGTTCCTGCCACGGACAGGTCCTTGACATTGCACCGAAGTGTGCGAGACAAGTGCGCAAGTGCGTCTTGAGTGTCGCGGTTGGTCTTCTGTAATGTGAAGTGGATGTAGGGAGGGTAGCCGCCTCTCTCGCCCCGGCCTGTTTCGAGCTAGTGTGAACGAATGCGACTGGGATGATTGGTCTGTAGAGCATACCCTCTGTTCTGCCTCCGCGTCCACCGCCACGACCCCGAGAGGAAGCTCCTCCTCGCTTGTTCCACTTTATGACGATACGCAAGCCTTCGTCTGACGCTGGCGTGGTCGTATCCGTCTCCGTATCCAACTTGCCGCCGAACAATTCACGCACAATCTGGTGCAGACCGGTTCGGGCCTCTTTGGAGGATATCGGCTAGATGTCGTAGACATGTCAGGTATATATTCTGAGACGAGGAGACCGGGTAGTCACAAACATCGGACAGCACTCTGCGGTGGTCCTCCTTTCCGCCAGCCCGACCACCGCGGCCTCCTCCTCGTCCACCTCGACCGCCTCGACCGCCCCGTCCACGATCCCTACCGCGTTTTCCCCTTCCCTGAGGCTCAGGTTCTGGCGCTGGAGGTGGGGCGGAAGATTCCGCCTGGTCACCACTTTCACCAGTGACCTTGGATTGTCGTCCTGCCCAACCACTGTCGCTCACGAAAGGTGGTTCAGGACCTTCTAAGTAGAGCGCCTTGACACGGGCGATCACGTCCTCAGACAAGAATGGCTTCAGCGACTCTGTGAACCGCTCGGGCCATGGCTCGTCTTCCTTGGGAGTTTCCTCGGTGGTCTGTTGCCCCTCCGCCCCTTCGGGTGTAGCTTCGGGCGTCGCCTCGGCACCAACTTGAGCAGCGGTCTCCACCTCTTTCGAGCCCTCATCGTCGGCAGTTTGCTCGACAGACGATGCGCCGGCGGTGTCTCCAGCCGCAGCTGCAGCCTTCGCGTCCGCGGCCTTCTTCGAGGACTCGGGCATGCCAAGGGACTTGAGGTGTATCACCTGGCCATCCAAGTCTACCTCAAACACCAGAAAGTCTGTGAACCTGGCTGGGCGTTGGAATACGGGCGCGCACGGCGAGGACCGTACTCACCTCTGCTTGATGATGCCCTCGATGGCCGGCACGTCGTGCCCGATGTACTCGGAAATCCCGACATCGGTCTCCATGATGCGTTGCATCGCGCCGTCGGGTCCGTACACGGGGGGCGGCGCGTTGAGTAGCGCGTGACTTGGAGGCAGCAGGCTTTCTGGCTCCTGGTCTGCAGCGGACGCGCCTGGCGCATTATCTTCTTCCTCGAGGTCGGCGACGTTGACCACGGTGACCTGAGCCTCCGACGCCATAGTCACGTCCCCGTCAGCATCCTGCTCGTCGGTCTTGGTCCGCTTGGCATCGGGCTCTTCGAAGGACGCGTCGTCCTGGTCGCGCGGACGAGTTTTGGGTGCAGGAGACATGGCGAGAGAGAAACCGCGGCCGTTGGGAGATTAGATCGCGTGCGCGGTAGATCTGTAGTATGGGGGATCTGATCTCCCCGCCTAGATCGTGCCTCTCGCCACAACGGTTTTGATCTACAAGCTGCTCTTTAGCATTAGCATCCTTCCCTCACGAACTACCACTCGCGATATGTCGGCGGTAGTCAAGCAGACGTATGCACGGCGTGCGGAGAACCACACCAACCCGGCTGCCAAGGCGCTCCTAGAGACCATAGAGCGCAAACGCAGCAACCTCTGTGTTAGCGTGGATGTAACGAAACAAGCCGACTTCCTCAGGATAATTGACGTCGTCGGTCCATACATTTGCTTGGTCAAGGTGTGTCTCCAATCATAGCAGCGATTGGACAGGGTCTCTGACACACAGATACGTAGACCCACGTCGATATCATAGAAGACTTTGACTACTCTCTCGTCGAACGGCTGCAAGAGCTCAGCATCAAACACGACTTTCAGATCTTCGAGGACCGGAAGTTCGCCGATATCGGTCCGCTGTGTGCTGCTGTATAAAGTGGACATGGAACTCACACCATATATGTAGGCAACACCGTAGCCCTCCAGTATTCGAGCGGCGTACACAAAATCGCGAGCTGGTCGCACATCACAAACGCCCATCCCGTTCCGGGTCCCTCGATCATAACTGGGCTCTCATCCGTCGGTCTTCCGCTGGGTCGTGGACTCCTACTCCTCGCGGAGATGAGCACGAAGGGCAGCCTCGCTACCGGCACCTACACCGAGGAAGCCGTTCGCATGGCTCGCGCGAACCGTGACTTCGTGATCGGCTTCATCGCTCAACGACGAATGGACGGCGTCGGCCTTCGCGAGGGAGAGTCTGCAACAGACGAAGACTTCCTCGTCCTCACCCCTGGGGTTGGCTTGGACGTGACCGGCGACGGAATGGGCCAGCAATATCGTACTCCACGACAGGTTGTTTTGGAGTCCGGGTGCGACGTGATCATCGTCGGGCGGGGGATCTACGGCAAGGACAACGGGGCCAACCCGGAGGCCGTTCGCGCGCAGGCAGAGAGGTACCGAGAAGAGGGTTGGAAGGCCTACCAGGAGAGGGTAGATTCTGCCAATTGACGCGTCTGTCTGCACCTGAAAACAGCGAGTGGCATTGGGGTGATCATGAGCGTCGGATAGGCGAATGCTACAAGTGACATGTTGTAAGAATATACTACTGATACAATCCAAGTTGGTGTGTGGTTCCTTGTGGCATCCAGGAAGTTCACTCTTGCATGCCTTCTTCTTCCGCTTTTTTGCGCTCTTCTTCTTCCTTGGCCTCCCGTTCTTCCGCTTCAACAACCTCGATGTCGAGAGGGAACGTCAGAATGGCAGCAATACCGGTAAGTTGATTAAGTTCTGTATGATTCTGCCCGTGAGCGTAATGTTATATAGGAAAGTCAGAATGACATACGTTGCCCAGACTCGTGCATGCTGGAGAATATGAGCACTTCCCCGCCTTTGTTCTTCACATCTTCTACCATCTCAACAAATCTCTTTCGCTGGGCTGCGTCGCTTGCCCTTTCGATCAAAGTATTGGCATCCACCGTGCGGTTCATCAAGGTTAGCAGATGTACATACCTGAACAATTCATCGGAAATCAATAGAGTCCCAATCGCCCCACGATCTGCGGCCAGCGCAACATGATCGGGGCCGTACCACGCGCGATTTTCGTCCGAGGCCAGCATTTTGAAGAACCTGTATCTTGTGAGCTAATGGATGCATGCGTCTCTCCTGATACATACTTATCGAGCATCATTCCTTCTCGTGCGAACTTTGTCTCCTTCATTTGGGTAGCGATCTATCGGTTTGTCAGCAAGCCTCGCCTCGTCAGGTCTTGCCAGTCTGGCGACGAACCTCGGGGCTCTTCAATGCTTCCACCAAGCTATGTACGTGGGGGCTGTTCACGTGAACCTTGATGAACTTGTTGCGAGCGGCCAACAACGGTTTGTTCGATGTCCTGTTTGCCTCCGCCAAGATGTAGTCGTAGACCGCATCGCGAACCCACCCCGGAGAAGCTATCACGATTGCACGTAGTGATGGCGAGGAGAACGGAACATGCCGTAGGAACGAGGTGTATAGGCTCTGGTAGAACCTAGCCAAACCCTGTATTGACCAGTCAGACGGTACCTGCAGGTGGAAAGTTAGGGCACCTACCTTTTCGTGTGCGGAAGACGTAGTGGAGATCTTCCTGGGTATCGGGACCTCTAACCGTTGCAGGACTACGGTCATGTGCTCTGAGAGTAGACAGAAAGTTGCAGTGCCTGATCAATCACCATGAGAACGATGTTCAGCTACACAGATCGCACATTCACTACCTTCTCCGCATACGATAGCGGCTACCTCGGCGCCTCGGCCGGGGACACAGCTCTCTTCGACTCGGCCGAGTGCGACGCTGTCCCAGCCGCCGGCGTCTTTCTCTATCCTCACGTCCTTGTTGGCGTCGATCGCCAGTGTGTGGAATGCGCCAAGCTTGACGTAGTCGTTCTCCTCGGCAACACGGCCAGAGACCTCCACCGTCGCAGACGAAGCGGGAGCAGCATTTGCAGCGCCAGCCGTCGTTCCGGACTCGGCCCCGGGAGCAGCGGAAGGCAGCCAATTGACGCGTGTTACCGCGAGCGTGAGCTTGATACGGACCCGCCGAGAGTCGACAGAGCCTGTCGTAGAGACGTTCTGCACTCGCCGAATTCCGGAGGCGCGTACCCGGTCACCCTGTACAACGCATGAGACAACCTGAAGCATCAGTGAATGCTTTGTGTACTGACAACTTGGATGAGGTTGTACAGATGCCACATATCTTCATCGTCTTCGGGACTGACAGTGACAGAACCCTGTGCACGCATGAGCGATGACTCAAGCCAGTCCGACTATTCAGACGAACCGACCCATCCTTCTCGATGCGCTTGCCAAGCAGCTTCATGGTATCCGGTCAGTTGCTGGAAGAGTTGTAGGTCCCGGTGGCTTCGAAGGGAGCCGATTTCATCATTCCTATGAATGTGGGAAACACTTGCCCGATCGGGCGACGCTCTCGGATCGCGTCCCTTGTCCAAACGCGGAGGGCGCGTTTGCAAGCCACCAGCCTCCTCTCGCCGTGAACGCTCGTCTTGCCACCCCCATCCCACCCTACAAATACAAATCACACGAAATGTCAGAACAGGAAGCAAAGATCGCGTCGATGATCGCGCGCCTCAACGAGCCCAGCACGTCCGCGTCCTCCAGCGGGCCCGCGCAGTCAAGCTCGAGCGTGGCGCAGGACGATGAAGACATCTTCGCCGAGCTCGAGGCAGAGATCGAGAACGACTCGAGTGCGGCGTTCCGGGAACATGGCATGGAGCAGCTCAAGCGAGAGTGAGGTGCCCCCCTCTCTGTCTTCCGAGTCCCCTCGGGGCACGAGCGCACCCCGTGCTAACGCTGTCGAACAGGATGCAGCAGCTTCAGCAGAAGAAGAGCGATGGTCACGGACAATACAGAGAAGTGACCGATGAGAAGGAAGTCTTACGACTGAGCGCGTGAGTCTATGTCCAGGGTTTTTTCGTGGCGGCTGAACGAACAGTCAGGCTGACATGATGGTATGTGTGTAGGAAAGAGCCGCGCTGCGTGATACATTTCTTTCATCACAAGTTCAAGCGATGTGAGATTATGGACAAGCATCTCGCCGTAAGAATACTCAAAATACCTCCATAATCTTTGTCTCCGCTCATGCCCACTTATTCAGCGCCTCGCTCCGAAATACTTCAACACGCTGTTCATTCGCGTATTCGTTGAGAACGTCCCATGGCTTGTCGAGCGACTCGGCATCAAGGTGCTGCCATGCGTCATGACATTCATGGACGGTGTTTCGAAAGACAGGATAGTTGGCTTCGAGGAGCTCGGCAATACCGACCAATTCGACACGGCCACTCTCGAGTGGAAGCTGCTTAACAGCGGTATGTAACATCTCATGGTGATCCTTCGTGCGCTAAACTTGGTGACCGCTAGGTGTAATCCAGAAGGAGGATTCCTTCGGGTCAAGCGTCACCTACGGCGTGAAATCCACCGTGCGGAAGAATGTACGAGGGCGACCGCAAGATGACGATTCTGACTTTGACTTGGACGACTGATACGATACCCTAATCCCCGTCCCTGCGCGGGATACTCCTGGCCCACCGATTTTTCGTCATTCTTGCACGCAATCTGCTTTGCTTGCTCTCATAAGGCGTGTACATACAGTATCTTCATCTGTCCTACTCCATCCTACGGGAGACCGCCTACTTCGCACCGATGTTCTTGTACCGGTGGATCGCACGCTGCCTCGCCTCGTTATGATCCACCAACGGTCCCGGGTACCCCAGCTTATCTGCCAAGGCGGGTGGGGGCTTGTGAACCTCTGCAACGGACGGTCATTGCTCCGAAACATTTTGAGGTGAGGTATCTGACGCACCTGCACCTCTGACCTTCGCAAGCTCTGGGACAAAATGCCGGATGTACTCTCCTCCGGGGTCAGCCTATCACAAATCCACTGTCATAAGCACATCCCACCATCGACCGCACACGAACGCACCTTCTCACTCTGCGTGTACGGGTTGAAGATCCGGAAGTAAGGCGCAGGGTCAACACCCGTGCTCGCGCTCCACTGCCAGCCGCCGTTGTTCGACGCCAGGTCGCCGTCGATGAGAGTCTCCATGAAGTACTGCTCTCCCCGTTAGCGAATTTCTCTCCTGCCCATCCAGCGTCGCGGAGCACTGACCTTTTCGCCGAGTCGCCAGTCGATCATGAGGTCCTTGACGAGGTACATCGCCGCGATCATCCGCGCGCGGTTGTGCATCCAGCCCATCGTGCGCGCCTGGCGCATCGCGGCGTCGACGATGGGCACGCCCGTCCGGCCGTCCTTCCACGCCTGCAGGTGCTCCGCGTTCGTCTCCCACTGCACGTTCGCGTACTTTTCCTGGAACGGCCGGCCCATCGACACGCGCGGAAAGAGGGCGACGATATGCGTGTAGAAGTCCCGCCAGGCTGTTGGCCCAGGCGTTAGGGAGGGTACCCTGGCGGGCGGATTTGATTGAGAGAATGAGGGAAGAGGGACATACCGAGCTCCTGGATCCACCGCCCGACTCCGGTATCGCGGCTGACATCGAGCTTCTTCTTGCCGGACGCCTTGAGGGCCTCACGGACGCATGCACGAGCGGAGATGACCCCCGCTGCGAGGTAAGGGCTGAGCCTGCTGGTCGTGTCTGCATCCATGCGATCCCGCGCGTCCTTGTACTTCCCTAGGCGGCTCTGTTTCGCGGGGTCGACTTCCTTCGCGCCTTTTGCCAAAGGATCGACTGCTCCAAACTGAGAGGATCTGGCTGCTGTGTGCAGGAAGCGGCGGAGCATCTGCAGGCTTGTTCAGTCGATGCGCCCGAGAGGATGTACTTAACGGACCTCGTGCGCCGCATCTTCTCCGGCGTGCCAAAAGGTGGAGATGCGTTCGCGTTCCTCGGGTTCCAGGGCGAACCCCTCTATCGCATGGGGTACCTCCACTTTGAACAACTTCCCGAAGACGGGGTGTTGATGTATGGATTTGTCATTTGTCTCGGGCAACGGGGCCTCATCTAGACAGTGTGAGGAGGCCTTCTCGACGAGCGGGGCCCACGACCTCAGGAAGGGCGAATACACCTGTTCCATATCAGCGATGTCCTTGAGCGAGTCGGATGCACTAGACGCACCGTGTACCCTCGCCCTTCCTTGGTCTTCACGTCTCCAGGCGGCAAGATGCACTTGTCGTGGACGAATGAGCATGCGACCTTGCCCTGCTTCTTCGCGATCCGGCAGAGGGCGAGGTCCCGACGGAGCTCGTCGACTTCGTATTCAATGTTGCCGAAGACGTGGGACGCGTTCCATTGTAGCAACAAGTCGTGAATGTAGCTGGGGATCTTCGTGCGTGGGGTGTGGGACACCGTGTACAGCGGGATGTTCAATTCCGCCAACTCGGTCTATATGCAGCCTCAATGAGCGACAACGCTCGCGGAGGTAGGGGAGCATGCCCTTGCCTTGATATGCTGAAGGTTTCGCAGGGTGAAGTCGATCCTGCGCGCACTCTGATCGTGTGCCTCGTAGTCCTGAGGGCTGAGAACGAATAAAACGAGGAGTGGCACTCCGTCCTTCTGTGCCCGCGCAGAGGCAAGGGAGAGAGCACGGTTATCTCTGACTGCGTGGCCTAGGTCAGTATCATGACTTTTACATAGTGGAAGGGCCTGAAGCTCGCTCCTCATATCCTCCATCCTCATCCAATAGACGACACAGTCCCCCTTGGGAGGATTCTTAGTCGTGATGCGCACCGCGTCGAGTAGCTGGTAAAGAGGAGGCGACGCGTCTGCCTTGGCCGCGTTCTCGACCGTGGCTATCTTGTTGGGCAGGAACTTCGCGTCATCCTTGGACTTCTTCAGAGCTGGCTGTTCGTCCATCGGCGACTGACTGTGTGCTCTCTTTACCATGGAGACAGGCAATGCTCGGCGAGTGCCAGTGATGGTTGGTCGCAGGTGTATGGGAGGGAGGAGACGACGCATGGGGACGGTCCGAGGGAATGCATGGGGATGATATACGATCCATGCGAGTCAGGGACGAGGATGACCGTTGCGGCGGACAGCCCGTACGCGTCCGCCGCCCTTGCTCACCGGCGCGATCCCTCCCCCGCAATCGACGGTCACATGACCGCGTCTGCCGCCCGCCGTCAGCCACCTCAGAGCCTTTGCCACTCGTCCCGAATTTGGAGTGCGCTGCAAGGGGATCACGTATGTTCACAGTGTCGTACATTGTCAGTGTTTACAGGTATCCGATTCGCAGTCTTCTCAATGGCCAGCCCATCATCGCAGCACACAATCATCCCCCAACAAGCAGATCCCGATGCTTCGCTCGCATTCATGTTGAGTTGAGCGTCCATGCATGCTACCGGGAGAACCTCCATAGTTGTCGCAATAGCCAATATCCGCTTGTCGTACCGTCAGCGATGGTTGGTGCAACGACCCCGGACTACAGCGCCAGCTGCGACAACACCCATGTAAGTATCACCGCGTCCTCAACTATGCCGCTCACGTACCAGTGCCAGATGTCCGCCCACGACCGGCCGCGCACGGAAGCCCTCGACGGAGCCATCCGTAGTCTCGTACCAGTCACCAAGCGGCTGCGAACTCTTCCCGTTTGCGGCGTACTTGCGCACCGAGCTGATGAGCAGGTCCCGGACAGCGGTCGTCGTCACCAAGCCTGCGGTCCAGATTTCCCAGTCTAACAGAGCCATTGAAACATTAGCGGATGCAATAGGGGTGCAATAGGGCAGAAGTGGTGGCGATAAAACATACCGGATTTGGTGTAGGTGTGGCTGGAATAGCGGTCAGCACTGCAGTTGCGGATGCACTCTTTCGGCGGACTCACCGAGTATCCAGAGGTACTCCGAACGCATCTGGGGACAGTCAGATACACAGCGCACAGATGAAACCCAGGAGATCACTCACTCGCGTGGCTGCTGTACCACTTGGTCTCTGCAACACCAATCAAGGTCAGTCGTAGGTATGTGCGCCGCCGGCAGGCGATGACTTACGTAAATCGAAGATGGAGGCGGGGAAGACATTGGTGCGCAAGAGCTTGTCAGCAAACAGGTTGTATGCCAATCCCCAGCTACGGCAGGGTTAGATATCTCTCTCAACGGTAATAACAGTCGCAGGCGCGTACCTTGCGCTGTTCCCGTACTGTGTCGACAGAATCAGAATCACTCAACTTGAGTACACAAGGTGAGAGACGTACAGATAGTGTCAGATGAGTCCCATCCGACGCCGTCGCGAATTTCTGCCATTGCTGCACGTATGCCGCCGCGATAGACTGTTCCAACCACGGTGAGCATCCCAACCTTTACTCCAATACTTACACCGCAGAGTACTCACGCTGTAGTTTGAGCTTCGGGCGGTGTCGCCGACGAGGTTCGCGATCTCGGCCATGGCCTTGATGCCGATGATGCCCTTGATCGCGAGGTTAGTCTGGTTGGCGAGGCTACCAGCGAAGTCGTCCGTGCTGATCTGGTTCGCCGGAATGAGCGAGTCCGTGATCAAGAATTGGGTCCATTGGTCGAGGAGGTTGAACTGAGTTGTACGGTATCATCAGCCGCATCATCGAGAGCATAAGGAGGGTGAGAGGCTGACGTAGGTCCGGATGAGAGAGAGATCGTTCGTCTTCTGAGTGTAGCTGAGCGTCATGATGAGCATGTTACCGCTCTCTACGAAGTACGCGCGACACGTCAGCAATTCATTCCATGACGGTCTCGCCAAACTCCCATACCTTCCACCGGCATTGGCTCGTCCTTGCCTGCGAGATTATCAGCGGATGATGTCACAATCCACAATGGGTCCTGTCTTTACCATCGTTGTGGCCAACAGCCTTCGGGTAGCTTGCACCTGCGTATGATCATCACCTATCAGCGTTCGACCTCCGACGACGCTCTCCGGGAGCATACCCATGTCGTGCACGCTCCACTTGTTCGGATACTGTCCGGTCGCCTGGTACTCAAACAAGGGCAGTAGGAGCTGCTTGCCGAGGGTTGGGTTCGTGTAGAGGAACAGCGGCCACGACGGGAAGATGACGTCGACCGTGTTCACGTTCTATCGGGACTCGTCAACAATTTGCATGTACCGGACCAACCGCTGGGTGATACTCACGCCATCACTGGAGATCTCTGTACGTTGTAAGTTGAAGCGGCGTGAGTATTCTGTCCCGAACAGATACAGATGAGGAACTTGCCCTTCATGAATACCAGGACATCATTGGTGTTGAACCCTCCGTTGCTGGTCCGCGACACGGTAATTTCCGTGGCACCAAACCCCTGACGGATGGAAAGTGCAACGATCGCCGCGTAGTCTGCAGAGATCTTCGTCGCGTCCGCGTTCACCTTTGCGTCGAAGGCCCTCGCGCGTGCCAGAGCGTTGTTGTAATCATTCAAGAACGTCGAGATCTATGTGTACGTGATCGCATGAGCAGGTGCCCACCATGGAGCATTCATAGACGGGAGCGTTAACATACCGCGCTCGCGACCGTCGAGAAGCGCGTCCAGAAGAAGAGACTACGGCTCTGCCGTCCGTTGTTCGCGACGATGTACTGGATGGCGGGGTCGCGCACGTGCCCGACAGAAAACACGACAGGCGCAGTCGCGCCGGTCACGCTGCCGAGGTCGTGGGCGAAGGCAAACACAGGCCAGCGGTCGGAGACAGCGCGGAAGGCGGTGTCGCCGGTGTTCGTGAGCTTGCCGTTGTTGACGAATTGTGCGCGGACGACGGTGTCTTGGCCCGTTTGCCAGGTCGCACCCGCGGTCTACAAAGGACGTTGGCTCGAAATTTCGTTGAGGGTTTTGAGCACTATGAATGATATACGTACGTTCAAAGTCGAGTGGAAGGCCGAACCCTCTAGTGGTAGCCATAGGAATTAAGTAACGCAACGCGGATGGGAATCATTGCCAGCGACTCACGTTGGATATGGTCGCCGATCTCACTGAACTGGCTTTGCGACGCGAGCTGGACCTGATGGGTCAAGACGTTCCCGGTCGTCGTCGTCCAATTCGCGGTGAGGCTGTTGTCGCCCGTGACCCATTCGGCGCTGATGTCCGTGTAAACCTGAACGCTGTGAGCCCTCCCGTCGGTCGAAGCGGCAGACACAGCGTAGTAGGACAGTGGGAGCGACTGGTTGACCGGATCCGTGGGCTGCAATGGTGACAATGCGGATCAGGGACAAGAGCAGAAATGAGCAGTAAACCAGGTGGCAACTCACCTCGACAGGGCTCAGGAATGTGACGGTGAGGTCAACAGGCCCTGCAGACAGAACAAAGATACTCTGGGTAGATGTGAACTGCCAACAGTCGGTCAACCACTGCCACAAGACGCCATGGAAACTATCAGTCGACAGTTACCTGCAGACTCTTCTGAGTAGCCTTGTTGAAGTTCACGCCGGGAACAGACGGGACACCGAGCCAATTGTAGGCAACATCGTCGACCTTCACAAAACCGGCCCATCCGAGGATCTGGAAGACGTGAATCGTGATCAGACATGAGACTCGTTGAATCAAGACACAAACTCACGCTGCCAGTCCAAAAGGTAGGCCAAGCAGCGTTCAATGCCGTCCCGGCGCCCTGCGGCAGCCACGCAGAAAGGTAAGGCGAACGGACCGCGAGCGGCACGGCGGCAGGGTTGAAAGGAGTAGCAGTCCAAGTGACCGCCCCCAACACGGGGGCGAGGAGGGTAGAGCACCACGCGGCGAGGAAGAGCGGTGCGTACATCGTCGGCGGTCACCAAACCTACCCTCGCGTTTACGACGCATTTAAGGCGCGAGCGCGTTCGCTATGACCGACTACGATCAACTAAGCGAAGCAGTCAGGGCGTGGCGGCCCTCGTGCAAACTTCGCGCCTCGGACCCGCAACCGCCGCAGCGTCGGCGAGGAGCACGCTGAGCGCCGGTCAGCTGGCCGCGCAATGTGACGAGGAGCACGGCGAGGAAGCGACGGCATGGCACGCCGACGCGTCATATCGATGCGTTCTGCCTTCTATAGTATGTATGGTTTGGGCCCGCCCCATGTCTGAACGCACATAGCCGGACCTGGACCCATGTGCTCCGAGTATCCAGGACACAAGAAGAGGGCCACCTGACGATGCTAAGAAAGTGGACCAGGTGTAGCGCGGTGTCTCTGCGCGATAGGTAGGATGATTGCATTGCGTCGGGGATTGACGAACAACCTGCTTCTATTGATGAATCACTTCCACCGGTTTCGCGTGCACGTGTTCGGGGTTTGAGTCGCTTACTTGTGCTTGTGAGTACCCGAGAGCAGTGTGTCCGCGCGGTGGGAGTTTGTGGAGTAGGCTTCCAGATGACCTGAACAGACCCGCAGTGAGTCGGTACGCCACTACCACAAGCAGGAGGAAGCTTGAAAGTACTACAGCACTGCATCCCATGTTGCCAGCCGGATGCCGTCCGTGTGTGATGGTGGCGGTGCGTGAATGCCACGAGATTGACATTTCCAAGGTCGTAACCGAGTCGCAGTGTTGCCCGCCCGACCGAGCTGACTCGGAGGAGCAATGGTAGTGCGTGGGTATTTCATGCAAAATTACGCTCTCAAGGCACTCTCGACGCTTCCGACACCTCGACCTCGACTGCGACCATGTGATAGAGTCCGATCTCCGCAAGGTGACTTCGTGAGCGAGCTACATGCGCGGACTTCCCCGAAGATCCACCATATTCCCTGTCCTCCTCCAAGCAGCGATCTAAAACACCCGTGCCACCATAATATCCAGTGTGCTTGTGTATAGCTGTGCTCCTCGACGTCATACCTGGCTGGATTATGGCTGCCGCTTCCGCCTGTCAGCGATGGAGTGTTTGGGACCGTAGCAGGGGTCTCAGCACTACCAGTTGTACAGCAGTATGTAAGTAGTACTGGCTGCAAATCATCCGGGTAGGGGCGTCGATCTGTTGAGATTCGATTGCGACGCGCGCCAGGAAACGGTGTGGTGGTCATCGACGTCATTAGATGGAAATACACACCTACGGAGCGGGATGCCCGTCGACGACTTCACAGTGTTGCGTCGTCTTTGCGTATCTAATGGCATAGAGACCCTCTCCGTTTCGACATGGGACGTTTATCAGTCTGGCCTAGGTCCTGGGTATAGGTGATGCCTAGCACATTCGATCTTTGCAACTGAACTATCACAACTCTTCAGCTTGGCACCTTCGTCGCTGTTGAGAGATACAACGTACTATCACAAGTACTCACTGTGGGAGTCGTCACGACGTTAAAGCGGGCCGCTCGAGGTTGCCTGGAGACAGTCGTGGAGCCAGCCTCTTCCATATGCCACTGTGGCAGCCTTGTATAATCAACTGGGCCAACTAGCTGAGACGACAACTGCGCTGATGGAGGGGATGCTGCAGTACGGTGCAGCAGGAACTGCCGCAGGCGGAGAGATCAGGTCAGGGACGGATCGGGGGCGGGGAATGCCAAGTCTGACACGCTCACGCGAGGGCCACGTGGGGCGTATGCGCGGGGCAGTTCGAGGCGGCGTCGACTCGCTTTCTCGCGCTCTCACACTCCGACTCGTCCCTCCAGCCCAGGGCGCGCCGTCCTCGTCCTCTCACTCCATGGACCTCCCAACACCTCGAGAACTGGAGCTGGAGACGCTGCTGCGCCAGCGCGACGCGCAGGTCGCAGAACTCACGGTGAATACGGCTCCTGCACCTGATGTATTGTCTGGCTGAATCCTGCAACGCGTCCTAGGATGAGGTCGCTCATCTGCGCACGTTTTTGGCCAACCAACCTCCCCCCTCAACCACAGAACCAACAACAATACCGCCACCGCTGATGTCGTTGCTCTTGCCCCATCTCACGCAACATCCATCCTCCGCCACATCCGGCTCAGGAACTGTCACTACTGCTCTCGTACAGCGAGTCAAGATACTCCAAGAAGAGAATGACGAGCTATACGAGCTCCTCAAGTCAGGGGAAACAGGGAGGCTGAAAGAGGACGTGCGAGCCCTCAACCGTATCGTCCGCAAGCTTGAGGGGGCGCTCAGAGGTGCGTTGGGCGCGTATATGAGCCAAGCGGGAGACCATTGACGAATCGTGGCCATTGTAGACTCTCACCAAGTAATCGCGCATATAACGTGCGCGGATTTTGTGGGCTTCTATACGTCTGTCACTCACATGTCTCCTGTAGCGCCGAATTGGAGAAGTCGCAAGACGCACTCCTTCAAGCCCACGGGCGCCAACCACATCATCTAACCCACCAACCTTCTCCTGCCGCGCGAAACCACCAGCCGCCGCCTCACCTGTCTCTCAACACCAATGGGAGCGGCAAGCTTCCACCTACTGGACCTCGTGCGCATAAAAAACCCCGCCTCTCCGAACCACAGGTCTCCCCTACAGCGTCGACTACATCTCTACCCATTCCCCCGAAGCCCCATCTCTCAGCGGCCAATGCTACACCCCAAGGCATGTCTCGTGATAGTCGTGCGTCGGCTGACCGAAAGCCTCCCGAAGGCGTGAAGATGGAGGTCGACGACGACGCTCGTTCGAGGTTACGCTCCCCGGTGCGGGAACGCGACCGCCCGCCCCATCACGACAGAGAGCGTCACAAGGATCATGAACGAGATCGGCCCAGTGACCGCGCCCGGAACCGCGACCGTGATAGGGAGCGGGAGCACGATCGTGACCGTGACCATGACCGGTCTTCTCGACGCAACGGCGCTGGTGGCGGTGGCGGAGGTGGCGGAGGCGGCCGTAGAGGTCGACGGTCCAACGGCAACAATAACAGCAACAACAACAATAACAGCAATGATCTTGCAAACGGCGCGGATCGGACGTTAGCGGAGCGTATGGGACTCTGAACGGACACTCATGATGGAGGAGGCTTTTCTATTGCGACGCGCATAGCCCATCTGCGGGCGCACTGCGCCCTAGTATTTTCGGTACGATTATCTCCTCGAGATCCTTCCATACCTGTATCAGTAACGATCTAACTCGCTCCGTACCCATTTGCTCACCTACAGTTGTATTCCTACTACCCGTTCATGCTCTCGTAATGCTCTGTGGAATTGGCGCCTAACATATTGTCTGTTGTATCTATCGCATCTTCTCTATATTCTGTATATGACGACTGACATGTCCACCCGAGGAGTGCCTCAGTAGACCTGCAGATTTGACACGATATTCTCTTGAGGTACATTGGCCAGCGTAGCATATATCCCCCGTCGATAGCTCCATGGACCACAGCTATCGTTGTAGCACACATCATAGGCCTACCACGACTTCGTACCACTGTATGGCTCTACCAACCCCAGATATCCTTCGTTATCTCGGACACTCATGTTCTCTTCCACGTAAAGGTTGTGATCTGCCCACATCCCAAACGCCACCCTGCCTTCACCTTTTCGTACGGACTCGCGCTGATATCGTATAGCCTCCAGTCATACGCATTTCCGCTCGTGTGAAGGGAGCATAACCATACGCCTCAACGGAAGTCCGCCAGTGGTAGGCACTACGCATGAGTCGGTAAGCCGAGGTGTCTTTCACGAGCTCGTGCGACATAACCCTAATACTCTATAGTGACCCGAACACCCGGCATTCATGGATGCAGCTCGGGATCACAAGCACTATCAGGCCAGGTCCAGCAGGAACTGTCAATCTCGCAGTCGCTCCACGGCATCGAACCGCCCAATTTGAACAATCCATAGGACCCGACTGGCTGCCGACGTACGAACCATATATGTCCGTATCGTTCCCGCAGCGTAGCGTACAGTCCCGCGGAATGCAGGCGAAGGTCTTTTGGTTCCTCTCTCCCTCCGGCTCGCCCGTTTACATTGATATCTTCCCAGAACTCCCCGGCGGGCTGATCTCCGCTCCGCACCCCCGCCAGCAACCCTGCTTCGGACGGTCGCACGTCGCTTTGGTTCGCCGAAGGCACCGCTGCTGTCGGATGTCCTGTTGGTGAGTTCGGCACCTTCTTGCATCGTGTACCGATGAACGCCAGAATGCCTTGGACACAATGGCGCCCCTTTGGGCCCCATGGTCTCGATACCATGGGACTGGCGCGACCCCATGAAGTCTCCGAGCGGCGAAGTGCTGCAGATCGCGCCGGGCATAGCATGCACCTTATATTCCCGCCGCGATCACGGTGACGCTCCGTATATTCGCGATCACTGCCAATGCATCAATGATTTAGAGGATTTCAGGCCGAAGACGTCCGAGCGGTGTCTTCGGTCTCAGGTCATATACAAGCACCAGTGCATATCGCGCCCTCAGGACGACTTCATTCGTCAGCATCTTTCGGCCGTAACCCGGCAAGCACATCGTACACGACGTGACCGGCCGCCCGACTCAGGGCCATCGTACCCGAAATGCTACGGGCCCGGAGTCTCTCGAACCGAGCGCCGTGCTCTCCGTCAAGGCAGGACCTCAAGCTCATCCTCCGAACGCGCTGCTCGGCCCGACGCCCTGGGCCGCCTTTCGCGCTGTGACCCGCTCGCGTGTCGGTAGCGCTCCGAGCTCCGAGGCTGAAGCAGTCGTCTGCTCGCCACCCTGACTTGGGACTGAATATGGCCTGAGCGCGCGCGCGCGCCTGCGAGCACAGCCCAAAATTTGTCGGACGTCGCTTACCGTCCCTCGGGCGTCGAGCACGCCCATTGCAAACAGTAAGCACGCGCCCGCAAGAGCGAGAGTCACAGCACTCACTGCTCACTGTACCCGATGGCGCGCTCGAGGCTCCGACATGCAAGAGGAGGGCGCTGCAACCTCCTGCTGCAATTGCTGCACGATCTCAACATCGCGGCCCACCTCTTGCTACGCCAACATGCCAGCCGACGAGCTCGAGTAGATCCCGAGGGCGGCGGCCCCGACAGGCATTGCGCCACCACGCCCGCCCTGAGTCCGAGAGACCGGACGCAAGCCTTCCCGGGGCAGAACAGCGCAGAGCGAGTCAATTGCGTTCGGGACTGGCGAGCCTGGTCGGCAGCGGGTGGCGCGTGCGCAATGTCATGAGTATGCTTCTGGTGATTAGCATTACACGCCGCACACTGTAAGTAAGCTCGTTCGCCTCACGACGCGCGATCTCCGGGCCGCGCTGCGGGCGGTGTGGGCACTGCGCGGGCGGTCATCGACTTGTCCGGGGTGCGCAGGGTCGTACAACATTGCGACGACCCTGCTGTCCATAAGCATGGTCGATCGCTCCCCGAGCCAGGGTGGACGTATCGCCGTGCCCGTCCGCCGCTTGCTTTGGTGCTACGGGAGTCGGGGGCGGTTGTATTACCGGATGCAACCCCAGAGCCAATGTCGGGGATCTGTACTCGATCGCGGGGTTGTAACGATGATTCATCGCGGTACTACGGTAAGTTCGCCAAGTTCCAGCTGCTGCATAGATGCCAGAAGGTATGTATGCGCCATCAGCAACGCTGTCGTCCGCACTGAGTCGGAGCGCCACCGCGAACCTCTCGATCGCAGCTGACGGAGAGCATCCATCGTACCCACCAGGACCCAGGCCCGGAGGATACACCATCCGTAGCTGTGCAATAGGCTATAACGTTCGAGGGTTCAACGTTCAGCCTCCCGCTGCGCACCCCGCCATCGGGGCTATACAAAGCTACGAACAGAACCTTTAGGCGCGCACGGCCGGGGCAAGTACTAGTAAGAATAAGTTGAAGATGCAAGAAGTAGCCGTGAGTGATCTTCCCCGGATTGCGTTTGAACGCTATCGCTGAAAACGGTGGGAATCTGCCTGCAGCGGGCCTCGCGAATGAACACAGAACGTCGAACGTTCCCGGAGGCACCGCGCGCGGTGTCATGACGCAGCGCGCGGTTGCCGCCAGTGCGGCTTCGCGCAATACGGGCGAACCGTGACAGCGTCATCACCCCTCCCATGGCCGTCAGACAAGGCTGTGGCGTGCCCTCGACGTTGAGTTCAGGGTTCAGGTTCGAGTTCGAGGAGGGGGCAAGGGAAGCCGCCCTTAGGGCGGACATCCGTGAGCAATATGTACTACTGCAGTATGGCATCCTGTACTATATACATGGACGAATAGTACGCAGGAAGTAATCCTCGCCGCGCCACAACCCCGGGACCGTATATTGCAGATTGAGAGGCTACTTACTTGACGCCGAGTCCACGAAGGAGCGCGTCCGCAAGGTCCCAGCGGTCGGTGTCCCCGCTGACGTCGAACAGGTTCACGCCGCGCATGCCCGCCGCGCGCGCGAGCTGCGCCTTCATCTCGAGGCTCACCGGGTCGTCGTACGTGACCACCTGGCGCGCGCCCGCGGATCGCAGAAACGGCGTGCCCGAGCACGCGTCCCACCGCCGCTCGAACCCAGCGCCGCCTGCGAAGAGCTGGCGGGGCTCTGTGTTCTCCTTCTCCAGTGCCGCGTCATTCACAAATGTAGTGCTGGAGGTGGGATCGGCAGTGGAGTTCGAGGTCGTGTTGGGCGTTATTCCGGAGCTCAGGTAGGGCTGGAGGATGCCCTGCTCCACCAGCGCACGGAACTGGACTTGGCCATTATCCGTGCCGCCGTCCTCGTTGTAGACGAGGAGCCCGCCAGGGGGTAGCAGCTTCGTCTTCGCCTTCTCCACGACCGCGCCGACCCACTCCAGCACACGCCCATGCAATCTACGCGATCGGTTGCCATTCTTAGTTCGTCTTCGCGAGCTCCTGAGGCTCGCACGGTTGCGCCGCTTCCGCATCTGGTGGTGCCAGGCCGCGCCGCGAATATGGGGTGCATGCGTGCCTCGCGTGCGCAAGAAGGCAGCGGATGACCGCGAGATGTATCCGTACGAGGGCACGCCCAGCACGAGCTGCGACGCGGGAAAGCCCGCGGCCGTCCACGCGCGCAGGGCCGCGAGCGCACTCGCGTTCGCCTGGGTCGAGTTCTTGCACCCGTCGCCGAGAGGCGCGTTCGGCCCGGGGCTGCTGGACGCTGCGCACGGTGATCGTGTGCGCGTTACGGCGGGGGCAGGGTAGGGTGGGCCCGCAAACGTTCGAGAAACGAACGCAGAGGGAGAAGGTCGAGGTCCGAGTGCGGGGTATCAATTACCGAAGAGGAAGCATGGAATAGGGGTTCGGTGAGCAGACGATAGGAGGAAACGCGCAGAGGGTAATGGAAGGCACTTACAACCCCACGTATCGTAGTTCATGAGCAGCACCCAGTCGAGCACGGCCGCAAACGCAGACACGTCCCGCATCGGCGCCCCATCCGGGCCCGCGAACGGCACCGTTTGCGTCGCGGCCGTGATCTTCGCCCCAGGCGGGAGCCGCGCACGCAGCTCCTGCAGGAACGCGAGGAAGTGCGCGCTGTCGTCTGGGCTCGCCATGTTGCCGTCTGCGCCCGCCTGGGCGGGGTATTCCCAGTCGAGGTCGATGCCGTCGAGCCCGAACTGCGTGTACAGCGCGTGGATGTTGTCGACGAGCGTCGCGCGGCCCTCTGGGTCTGCGGCTGCGGCCGAGAAGTATCTGGAACGGACGGGCCAGGAGGTGAGCACATCGACGTATACATACGCATCCGCGTTCATTATCTGCTTCTATCCGCTGCCGGTGTGCACCCTCGTATCCGGGGACGGACCCTAGGCACGCAGCGGTAGGGGTCCGTAGCACAGGGCCCCGGGCAGAACGAGAATCGCGCACGCACCTGCTTCCTGTCCAGCCGCCGACGCTGAGCTTGACCTTCTTCCCTGCCGAGTGCGCCCGGGCGACGAGCCGCCGGAGCAGGTCTGGCGCGTCGTCCGAGCCGTCCCAGGTGAGGTTGAAGCGCTGGTCGGGCACGGCGAACGCAAAGTCGATCCAGTCGAACCGCCCAAAATCGATCTTCTCCGGCGGGAACGCGTCTCCAGCCCAGTCAGGATAGTAGGCCATCATAAGCGGGCGCGAGCCCGGCGATATGGGCGTCTCTGCGTTCAGATTGTGGCTGCCATCGGACGCGGGGACAGAGGGTGAGGTAGACGCCGCCGCAGCCGCCACCGCCGCCGTCGCACCTGCGGCGGCAGAGGACAAAATGGAGGCCGTCGGCGAGGGTGGGGAAGGTAGGAGGCCATCCGGAGGAGAGAAGAGAATGGGCTCGGAGCGCCGAATTATCCCTAGCCGATCCGCATGGTGGCTGCCAGGAGAGGCGTGAACTGCCAGTGAGGCGTCTGTCGTCAAAGTCTCTGTCGCTGTCGCTGTCCCCGACGGCGACGACGTCCCCGCCGCGACAAGCATATGCAGCGGCGTCCCCGTCACGAGGTCGTCCACCCGGTGATATTCCGAAGAATCGTCGACCCAAGGCGCAGGGACACCGCGGGCGAAGAGCGGCAGAAGCGGAAGCCCGACAAAGAAGGCGCGGAGAACGGTGGGCATGGTCGCGCGCGGAACCTACACTGGTCGACAGTGGGAGAACGTGCGACGGGCAAGGGGCGGCTGCGGTGAAATGCAGGAGAAAACCACCAGGGTCAAGCGAGCAACGAAGAAGACCTGCCAGAGGTTGAGGATAGTGCCGGAAGTAGAGGCAAGCGGGCCTGCGCACTCGATATGGCCGAGCGGCGGGACGAGGCTGACAGGAGGCTGGCGGTGGCGCATTCGTCGTCGGCCTCGGTGACTGGATGGCATGCATTACGGCGAGAGGGCGCTGATCGCACCAGAGCGGGCGAGATTAGAACGACCGAGCTGGACTTGGTACTGCGAGTACGCGATCAGCATCGACGATCTCCGAGAAGCTGCCAGGCCAGATTGCGTGAGCGTGAGTGGCAAGCGAGATTGTCGACGACCCCAGAAACGCTCATTGTACTCGACGGACAATGGGTGGGTGTCCGTGATAAGAACATGAGCGATCAGAGCAAGAGGCAAAAGGAGGGTACTGTACGTCTTACTGCAACCTCGGAAGAGAGGAAGCACCCTCAGCTGATCGGAGGCCGTTGGGTGTGAGAAGGAAAGGTACAATGTATGTGAACGATGATTCGGTATCTTCGGTATGTTCTTGTCTTACAGTGGCGACAAGGGACAAATCAAGCGGGGACGTAGCCGAGTTCCCGGAGGTCGAACGTATGTGAGGCATCAGGTGAAGGACAGTACTTGGAGGCGGGCGGAATCTTGCCTTGTATGGCTTTATGCTGGCACGAGGAAGGCGGCTTCGAAGGAATAGGAGCTCTGGGAAGCCTGTGATGGTTGGAATCCGTTGCGGTGGATATATTATCAGGCCTTCCTGACCGCTGCAGGTTCGGTATGCCGAGGGAGTGAGTGAGAGTGAGTACTTAGACATTGTTGGATTTGACCCTACGAAGACGGGATAGACGAGTAAGTTGCGGAGTTACAATTGCGTGCTACTGCCCTGCGACGCCGCATTTGTATGCTACTATACCAGCTGTTATCAAGCCTATAGGCCCCCCGAGGAAAAATCACACATTACCTTTCATACCCAGAAGTGTCGGAGATCCTTCGCGTGAGGCGTTTCGACAGATTGCGAGCACTGCCCAGGGGTACGTGGGCTCTAGACGCGCATTCCCGAGGCCTCCCCGCATCGCCGCTCGAACCAGCTGTGAGATATTTTATTTTCGAAGGGCCTATCCAGATAACAGCTGACATGGTGATTACATGAAAACGTCAGAACCGCAGGCGCCGTCGGGGATCCTACACGGTCAAACGACCTGGTCTCCCCTAGGCGGACGTTTCGTAGTGCTCTATGGGGACGACTGTCTTGTGTCAGCCGCCCACGACGATCTTCTTACAGCCGAGACCCGACGTAAGGGCTCGGATCTGGACAGATGTTGGGAAGGGGATTGGAAGCGCTACGAACAGGAGCTGACGACGGAGGACAAGGACGGGAGGAAGGATCAGTGGGAGCGCGAGTCCGCCCGAGACGGCGATTCGAGTCCCGACAAGGACGCGAAGGTCAGCGAGGGCGAGCCGACGATAGCCGAGCGCCGAATATGGCAGGCGTGCAACTTGGGAAGGCGGAGATTGGGCGCTTGTGTGCGACGCAGGTTCTCTGCTCTGCTCGCCCGTAGATGTTGGCTGAGACTCGTGCATGCCGCGCCGTACTCTCTTCCGCGGGGGATTCGCCACGAGCGCAGCTTCGTGTGGGAGGAGACGCCTGGCGCGCCTTGTCCGCCGTTTTGGGGCGGGTGATGGCGCCGACGTACCCGCACCGGGTTAGGCCACGGTGCTCGCTCGAGCCTCGAGGTGAGTGTGACTGTGTGTGAGGGTGCGCTGTTGGGGACGCGACATGTGTCGCCGGCGTTTGTTGTGCGCGTTTCAAGCGCAGACGGAGTGGCACTGGCATCCGAATCGGAATGCGCGCAGGAGACCGAATCTGGGGACATCTGCATCCGAGGAGGGGAGAGGACAGCGCCGGGCCCACCCTGCGTCCTTCACAGCGCGTGTCCGGCCTTCTCGCAGCCAATCGCCCGCTCGTCCGCGTTCTTTTGTAGTTGTGCCCCATCCCTGTCATCTCTCTCTCTATATATACGCCCTCCACCGTCCCCTCCCGCCGCCCACCCTCCGTCCTCCGCCCCCGCGTCCGAGCCAGCTTCAGCCTGCCGCGTCCCGCTCTCCGTGCTCTCTCTCCACGCTCCGCCTGCACCTGCACCACAACAGCTCTACCTATCCTCGCATGTCTCTCTGTGTCCCACCGCGCATGCCGTCTCCCCAACTCGTCCCCGCTCCTCTGCCCTCGCCTCCTGCGTTTCCTCGCCGCATCTCCTCGCGCTCGCGCTTGCACCTGCCCTCGAACCTAAACGAGCCACCAATCCCGCCGCGCCTTGTCGGCTCTCCTCTTCTCGAAAAGCTCACCCACCAGCAGCCATGCGCGATCAGCCCAAAGGCTCAACAGCAGCTATGGTTCGACGGCGACGAGTTCGGCACGCGCAGATCGGGCTCTTCGCAGTCAGAATTGCTGGCATCCCCTGCCTCTTCGGCCTCCCCGCCCAGTACGCCTCGTACTAACTCTTCGAGGCGCTCGCACCGCCGCTCTCCGTCGGTCGCGTACAACCGTCGCACACGCTCCCATTCACCCCCTCCCCCGCCTCAGTCGACGGTGGTGCCTCCGCCTGTGCCGCCCATCCCCTCTTCAGCATTTGACTCTCCGGGAGCAAAGCGTCCCGTGCTGCGCACCTCGATGACGCCCTCGCGCGCACCAACTACGCAGATCATCATCCCAGATCTCGTTAGTGCGAGCCCACCATCAGCGCTATCCTATGCCTCCCGCACCATCAGCCCAAGGCGTCGGGGCTTAGGCTGTGAGTCGCATTGACCTTGCGTTCCACGTCAACGCTCGCTGAGCGCGTTCCGCCGCTCTCAAGTCGCGTACGGCGAGGAGCCCACCTATGCTTGGCGCCCTGTCGAGAAACACTATGCGCGCGGCAGGACACAAAGGCCCGGGGCCAAGTGAACGCCTGTCGCCGCTCCCCGTCGTTTGTCGCCAGCGTGCCGCGCAACGCGAACCCTCGGTGGCGCTGTATATCATGACCTTCCATGTTCATGTCATCCTCCCAACCCTCGTCTCTCCGGGCGTAGTCGTCGTCCCTGAGCCGGTACGGGGCGCGCGGAGGTCTCACGCCTTTCTCTCTGGTGCCATCATCATACGCTACTGCCACATTTTTATTCGAGGTTTCACGGTCGCTCATCCATCGGGTTTCTTCTGTCACCGGCATGGACTTTCGTTGTCATCATCATCATCATCGTTCGGTCTTCTCTCTCCCCACTTTCCCTCGCAGGCTGTCGCGCTCGACTTGCGCATGTTGTCATTCCTTTCCCTTCATATTCACCCGCTGGGTCCGCACATTTCATCCCAACGCCCTTCCCACTCCTTCGCACTTCACTGTATAGAGCTCCCGCATTCCTTCCAAAGGGCCCTCTCTTCCGACGCATATGCATGTCATACTGTACACTCCCTCGCTCGTCCCCTCTCCTCCCCGGGATTGGTGCGTCCGTTAACAACACAGTCAACTTTACGCTGTAGTAATCCCTCCCGGGTCCCCCTACTCCTACTCTACGCACGCACCCTCCCTGGTCGTTTTTAATCGTCCGGGTATTCGTACCCGCTCGCCAGTACATACCTGTGTACTGTACGTCTCGTATCCCCTTCGTCAGGGGTCGAGCAAACCTACACGTGTATGCTAGCTGCATGCATGTAGAATTCATCCTCCACCCGCGAGCTCTTGCTCTCGGGCCAACCACAACCTCGGCGCCGCGACCCTCAGCTTGATGGAGCCTCCACGCTCCACGTTCACGCATAGCGTTTAGATTCTGTGTGGGCCGATCGATCGCGACGCGCACACGCCTGCACGCCGCCGCGAGGCGCTACATACAGTGCGCACAACACCGTATATACGAAGTCGAAGCTTCTCGCGACGTCCGTCATCGCGCCCGTTCATAGCGAATTCCGTGCGTGGCGTTTGCGAGCACTCAAGGGACCCATTGAATGCTGGTCGGGCCAAGTTGTTGGGAGTGTTCTGATGCGTGATACATCTATATATTGTGCACGTTCGTAAGACTGGCTAAGTACTGAATTCATCGACGGCGCATTCGTTCCCATGGGCAGGTGCGCAGCGCGGGGCCATGCCGGCGCGCTGGGGCATGCGCATCTCGGGGCCTGTCAAGGACTCGTGCGTCTGCGTCAGGGCTCGGTAGGAACGGTCAGATATCCAGATATAACGACTCGGATGCCTGTACAAGGTTTGCGAAGAGACTGGGCTCGTGCAGCGGCCGTTCCCCATCCCCGAGCACCAACTTCCCCGAACAGGTGCTGACAGAAGCCCTGCGTAATCGCACCACTGGCAGTGGCGTACTTGTGCCTGGGGCCACGGCTGCGCGCGGGGAACGTTGCGATCGTACCTGTGCCAGGGCCCAGTGCCAGCGTCCATCTCCGTGCGGGCGTACTGGCAGTTCGGAGGGGCTGTGGTGGCAGGGCTCGAGTCCGGATATCCAGGAAGTATTGCATGGGATGGCGCCGTGCAGGGCTACGGACAGATGCGTCTCGCCCGCAACAGCGCGACTTGAAGCTGCCCAACCCAAACTATATCGATTGCGACTGGTAGCCATCGGCGTGCGCTGTACGTACGCACACTGTCCACCCCTCTTACCCTCATGGCGAGCCTTTTGTGCGTCCCATGTCGTGCCGAACGCGTCTAAACGTATCCACGCAAATAACTATGCCTGTAGTGATACCACAGGCAGCGGAGCGGAGGTGCAGTGCTAGCAAAGCGCCCACGACCCGTCCCAAAGAGGAAATTAGCGACTCGAACACGGGACCGTTACCGCAAGTTGTCCTTGCACGCGCCGTGTGTACGATCGCTCTGTCCCTGCGTCCACTCTACATCCTCACAACATACTGCCAAGACCTTCGTCACCTGGTATACTCACGCGATACACTTATTCTCGTGGTGGAGGTGCATACGCTGAGAATATTGTTGCTCACAACATCCACCCTAGCCCAAGGCCGACTCGGGAGCCGGACGCGCTAGACCGAGACCGAACATAAGATACCCTGACACGCTGTCACTGGCACCCATGAACGTAAACAACTTTGACCCGACGCGCCTGGGCGGCAACCACAACACCCCCGGGGGCCCGCCAACCGGAGCACCCGACCTCACGGGGTTCCTCGCCATAGCCAGACAGTCGCAGGGAATGCCTCTCCAGCCTCAGAGTGCAGTCCAGGGGAACAACGCGTATTCTGCGGGAGTTGGCTTTCTTCCGCCCGGGAATGCCGCGGGACCGCCTCAACTCCAGATGCCTACCATGCAGCTCGCAGGCGTCCCTGGCGTCGGGACACAATGGCAGGGCCAGTACCAGCCCTGGAACCAGCAGCAGCAGATACTACAACTCCAGCAATACCTTGCGGGCCTGGGTGGTCAGGGTCAACCTCAGCAATACCAAGCAGCAGCGGCCCAGCCTCAGGCGGCCAATGTGCAGGACATCTTGTTGTCTATTCTACAGCTATGCCAGCAGCAGCAGCAGCCGTTCCAAGGCCAGCAGCAGCAACAGTATTCACAGCAACAACAGCAACAGCAACAGCCACTGACTATCCCGCGTTCCTCGACAGCGGCGCATGAGTCAACATCCTCGGTACCTGTGGGCAGACGCCTAGACGACGAAGCGCGCCTGATGGAGGCGTTGAAGGGATGCCAGGAACGTGGTATGAAGGTCCGCGAAGCCCTGGAAAAGTTGCATGGAGTAAGTCCCGGGTCATACACCAGAAACGCACCAATAGATTGCTTATGAGCCGTGGCAGGTGAACGACCACAGTGCATCTGGTGGGTGACAGTGCATCGGTGCTGTACTTCATCATGACATGCTGACACGTGAACCCCTAGCATGGAAAGACTATTTCCTCGACAACATCGACAGGCTCTATCCTCGCATTAGGCCACCTCGGTTTCCGCCTGTCGGCCAGTCCTCTCATATTGGCGACCGTCCGCCGACCAACACAACGAGGCAGCCACGGGGATTAGTCCATAGGTACGCCTCGCACCGCTTCTCTAGTTCGCTCTCTCATAATCTACTCAGACCACGTTTGCCCGAATTGCCTAGAACCGACTCGCACCGCGCAACCGAGAAAGTCAGAGAACATGACGCATCCCGTACCACCAAGATCTCGACCGTACCACGCCCACGGGCTCGGGTAGCCTCTCCGGCACCCGTCAGGGCACGAAGCGCGGACTCGGATGCAGCAAGAGCTTCCGACTCCAACTCAACGCCTACTGCAAGCAGCCGTCGCAGGCGCGGCGAGCCCGTGCTGGACTTCCACGCTGGGACGTACATCCCCGCTACGGACGGCCGCAGGAAGCCGTTCCCGCCGCCCATAGCCGACCCCGCCGAGCGAAGCAGGTTCACCGAGATGGACAAGATCTTCTTCATCCACTACCTCCGCTGGCGGGTCACGCACGATCCCACCGTGACCCGTGACGATCTGTACACGGAGCTCGCGAAACAGGTACGTGTCTCTCTAGGACATCGCTAGCGGTGGTATACCGCGGGCTGCGTTGGCTGAACGACTATTGGTGCGGCGGACAGGCTCCGTCACACAACGCAGAAGCGTGGAAACGACACTGGGATAAGCACCCTGAGCTGCCCGACCAGATTTTGATCAACGCGCGACGGGCCCGCTCCGCCGCTCGCCCCGCGGACGCAGAGGGCTCTGCCGACGAGCCACACGACAGTTCCTCTGAGGAGGAGTCCGACCGTGGGGACGAGGACGGGGACGTTCCGAGTCGCCGACAGTGGGGCAATCCCATCACAGGGGCTCGCGGAGGCAGGAAGCCGCGCGGACAGAGGAGCCAGAGGGTGACGGAGGAGGACCTCCAGGCGATGGCGCGGTACATGCTCGAAAAGGTCGACAGCTGGGATATGTCTACCTCCCGGAAGGCGCGCTGGTCCGAATTCGCGGAACGGCCGGAGGTATGTGCTTCTTGCTCTTGCTGCGGCTATGGGTCCGTGTGAGCGATCGATGCTGACCGATAAACGAACCGTAGAATAAGGCGAAGCGGACGATCGCCGGGTGGAGCACCATCGAGAGCACTCATGAGACGAGTGCGTACCGTGATCTGTCTCCTGTGCGTATACGACCTCGACTGACGGACAGGCCCTCTACCTCAGAGCTCCGGGCGTACTTCAAACAGCTCCTGAGGGCGGCTCAACCAGCGACGGCGGAGCGCGAGCAGGAGCAGGAGCAGGAGCCAGAGGCTGCGCCCAAGCCTCGGTCGACGAAGTCCCCGTCCAAAGGGCACCCGAGCGGGGCGAAAGTCGATGCCAAACTCACTCCGGAGGAGAAGCCCTCGCATACGCAGGCGAGCTCTGACAGCAAAGTCTCGGTCGGGGGAGAGCCCGGGGGAGCGACCACCCAGAACGACCGGAAGAGTGCCACTTTGACCCTACGGGAGGCCCTGACAACCGCGACCACCGCGGCCACCTCGGCCGCTGGCCCCTCGCGCAAACGCGGGGCGGAGGAGTTGGAGGGTCACAAGGAAGAATCTCCAGAGCGCAAGCGCCCGAAGGAGCAAACCCCGCTGGAGATCATCGAGCTGTCGGATTGATCGTCCACGCACGCGTTCGACGGGTTGTACTGAGTTCTCAGGGTTCACGCTGTTGTACGTGGTTGCTGGACGATACGATGTATACGTATGGATACACTGCTATTTGACTTCTATATACCGTTGTACACGCTGCGATGATACCATGCCGTTCTGTATCATGCTGTCCTCCCCGATTACAGATATACGACGATGAACGGAACCTGTGCGATCAGTGTCAATGCATGAGTTTATCGCCAAGAGCACGGAATGTCCTACCTCGACGTCCTCGCCCTCCTCGTCGCTGACCATGACCTCGACAATGAGGTGCTTGGTGTGCGGGGGCAAGGGCTTCTTGCTCACGTGCTCTACAAGTTTGCTGAACCTCATCGGCAGACGCTCCTCGCTCTAAGCGATAGTCAGTACGCGCGTAGCTAGAGAATAACATGTAGACTACTCGCCTTCTTCTTGCCGATGAACGAGCTCCAGAGCATGCTGACGCCCTGGCTGACCATGCTGACCTCGAGCTTGTGCTCGCGCTGGAACCAGTCGACGATCTCCTTCAACGTCGGGTCGTTCTTGAACTCGAACCGATCCCAGAGCGTCCACTCGATGCCGTTGTACTTGTTCTTCTTCGGCGCGATGGGCTCCGAGAAGCCGAAGAACGGCAGCGCGAGGTTCACGAACCCGTTCTTGTACGCCTCGAGCTTCTTCTTGCCGTCGATGAGCTGGGGGTATGCGTTAGTCAACGTTCTCGGGTGCTATTACCGCGCGATCACGTACCTTGTAGAGCTCGAGGCAGACGAGGCCGGTCACCAGCGAAGTCGTTGTTGCGATGGCGGGAATGATCTTGCCCGCAATCTGCTTCGTCGTGTGGCGGTCTGCGGGCGTGATGCTGTAGTTGAGCGCACGCAGATTGGAGGCCGCGGTGATGAAGTCGATGTGGTGGTTCGTGTCGTCGTCCTTCTCGAACTCGACCGGGTTCAGGCGGTAGCCGACCAACGACGATGGCGAGGGGAGCTGCTTCAAGTACTCGGCAAGGTCCGCATCTACGCAAGGGTCAGATATTGACAGAGCAGCAACGCCGGACGATAAGACATACCACCACCATCGTTGTTCTGAGGAGCGGGGTCGTTGTCGTTGATCTGAACCTTGACACCGCTCTTCGGCGTGAACTCGGGGACGATTACCTCGTCCGCGATCTTCTTGAAGAGCGCGGGGTCGGTCTCGCCCCGTAGGCCGTAGTTGTAGGCATGCAGGTTGGCGGCAGCGATGATATATTGGAGGTGAATGGGCTATACGTCGCTTCGTTACACACAGTCACTTCGAGGAGGTAAAATGGACATACGTTGTTGGAGTCGAAGGTGAGCGGATCGGGCGCGCGCTTGGGACCGCTCCAGAACGGCTGACCGGTGCTCGTGACAGCATCTTTCGGCAAGCTGTAGAGCAACTGGCGAATCGAGTTGCTGTACTTCTCTTCAAACTGGAGGCGCGCCCAGACAATGCACTCTTCGAAGGTAAGGGGCTTGTTCGTGACCAGGTAGGACACGATCTGCTCGACCTGCTCCTTCTGCTGGCCGGAGTACTTGAGGTTGTTCTCCAGATAGTTCGGCTCAGACAAGTAGGAGTTGACGGCTTGAGGAGGCGTGACGAACAAGTTGTTGAACTCTTGCCTCGCCCACTGAATCCTCGTGAGTTCTCTATTGTCTCCAGTCAGCACAGTGACTCTCATACCTCGATAGTGTGCTGGATCTGGTTGGGGAAGTTCTTGACGGTACACACGGGCGTCTCCTTCTCCGGAGGGTCCTGCGACGAAGAGTACGACTCCGTCAAATGAGGGACGATGACCTGGGTGTTACCCTTGGTTCCAAGCGTGCCGGACTCGAGGAGAGGCTTCAAGTAGAAGACGCAACGCTGGTCCATGTACTGACGCGCCTTGACGTTGTCCAGCGCATTGGTGACACCGTCGATGCTTGCGAAAAAGTCCGAATCATAGATATCTTCTCATAGTAAGCCTTCTGAAACGCACGCAAGGTTGGAGTATGGCGACTTACTCTCGGTGTTAGGGCCAACGGGCTCTTGCTTGCTGTCGATCTTACCCTTCAGGTCGGGATTCATGTCCGCGACAGCCGCAGCAGCAACCTCGGACTTGAACTTGCCCAGATCCTTAGCGCGGAACAGGAACTGGCGGTTGAGGTTGCTCTTCTCGATGGTGTCGAGGTCAGTGACATGGATCTTGCCGTTGGGCCCGGTAGCAAGGCCCATCATGCTCCAGTTCTTCAGCATCTCACAGCCAATAGCCCCAGAGCCGACGAGGAACTCGCGGTAGTTCGCGATCTTCTCCTGGAACTTCCTTCCGAAGACGGCGATCTGCCCGTCGTAACGCGACCCAGTGGGCCGGCAGTCCTCCTCCGTAGGCAGCTCGTCAGGCAATGACTCAAGCGAGTCGAAGTACAGATGCTGGACCATGGGGTGGAACTTCGCGGAACACGCCTTGAGCACCTCTTGAGCCACGAACCCACCGATTACCGCGTTCACAGGCGCAAGGTCACCAGTAGCCTGGTAGGCGAGTTCGGTGAGGACCTTCTCATCTGCGTCCGCATTGATCTGCTTCGCCAGCTTGACGAACGCGGCGGCATCCTCGGCATTCCTTGGGCGGGGAAGGCGTTGGTACTGTTCTTCGAATTGCCAGAGCGCCTGGAAGCCTGCATGGAGAGTTGCGGGCCTGTCGAACTTTGAGAAGTCCGTGATGAAGAACTCGGGTTCCTTGAGCGACTCCCGCAGTGATTTCTGGATGGTGGATCAGCGACGACGCCGTGCGGCAATGGATCAGATATCTTACGAATTGCAGGATCTTCGGCATCTTGACCTGGGTGAAGATGCCGCCGCTCTTGTACTCGCCGAAGTTAGAGGTATCTCCGATGGCAAAGGTGTACGGGCCTTTGACCGTAACCTTGCGTGGTTCACATCCGTTGAGCTCCGTCATGCCCTGCACTTCGCTGAAGGTCACGAAGTCGCCGTCCTCCAAGCCATGGCGGGTCTCATCCAGGCAGGTGACGACACCCTCCTTGTCCTGTATTGGGTCGCATGAATGGGTCACCCTTCCAGCACACGAAAGAAGGTGGACGTACCTTGTCGATGGAGACAATCATGCCGGTCAGAGGCTGTTCACCGGTGGGATCTACGCAAGTGAACTTCGGGCCGAAGTCGTTGAATGCGGCCCTGCGCCGCATGGTCAGTTGGACGTGTACCCATGTAACTTCGTCGTCCTGATCTTACCCAAATAGACCCCGAGTATCAGCGGAGATGAAGTTCACGCCGTTCTCGTGCGTCCAGTCATTGATCTCAAGCTGCTTCTTCAAGGGAACGCCGCACAATACGACAACCTAGTCGAGTCACGTTAGACCAAGGGTCTACGGTCCCAATGATGGGCCATGAACATACCTGGAAACCCTTGATCAAGTCGACTGAGATCTGCTGGCCGGGTTGACCCCCCAGGTTCCGCACAGGAACGTAAGCGTTGAGTTCGGCCAGCCGGGGAAGGGTTGCCTCTGCGCGCGATTTGCCGACGTCTTCTTGGCGCAAGAAGAACTAGCACGGATGTGAGCGAGTGTACTTGAGAATTGCCGCAGCACTGTACCTGACTGCTCAGGTCCGCGATTTGCACCGGCTCGGGATCGTAGAGGGTGACAGACTTGACACCCGCAAGGACAACGTTCTTAGCTGAGTAAGAATGCATGAATACTCCAGTATCCTTCCATCCGTGGTTCCCGCAGCAACTCACCGATCTCGGCTCCAAGGCCCTTCAATCCAACAATCAGAACATTGGAAGCGGCCATGCGCTTCATTGCTATATCGACGCGTCAAAAGCGAGCCACCCGGGCACTTGCGCAAACCATCGCACCTTCATGGCCCAGCACATAGCTAGAGGGTGCCCATGTCAGGCCGTAGAACGCGTAACCAATCAGTCGGTACTCACAGTTGCCGGGAGTAGAGACCCTCGTCGATCGCGGCCTCATCGACGTCCATCGCTGAGGGAAGGTTCGTAGCAGCCATGTTTCGTGAGGGGCGTGAGATGTGCGTGCAATGGAGAGAGGGATACAAGGAGGATGAGGAGGAGAGAGAGATGGAAAGAGCGTCCTTGGGCGGTGGCGGGGCAAGATTACGATGCAGACGCGCTCGGGCTGCACGCGAGTCTGACGTAAGCGGGCGATCTACGCGAAATCCATGCCGGGCGTCTCCCCGCGTCTCTTCTGCTCTTGACCTGGTTCTGCACGCCATGAAATACGTTGCGCTGCTGAGCGGCGGCAAGGACAGCTGCTTCAATCTTCTGCATTGCGCGAGAAACGGACATGAGCTTGTGGCTACTGCCTCGCTGGGACCGGAGCAAGGCAAAGGTTCGATCGCTCCTGGCTACTCACGGTGAACGCTTGCCGACCCTGTCGATCCAGAGGAGCTCGACTCGTACCTCTACCAAACTGTCGGTCAAGACGCGATAGAATTCGTTGGGCGTGCTCTAGACGTACCGTTGTACCGACGGGTGATATCTGGCTCAGCCGTCGAACAAGGCGGCGAGTATGGAGCTCGGGATCCCGCACATAGCGGCGGCATTAGCGGGGATGAAACGGAGGACCTATATGAGCTCCTCTCCACAGTCAAAGTAGATGATCCCTTGTCGAGCCCAATTCATGCACTAACTGATCGGCCACCTTCTCTCAGAGCAATCACCCTGATGTACAGGCTGTCTCGGTCGGAGCTATCCTCTCCAACTACCAGAGGGTGCGCGTCGAGCATGTGTATGTATGTATTCGCAGAAACCCCTCAATAGACGTCTTGAACTCGATTCAGATGCCGTCGCCTAGGCCTGACACCTCTTTCTTACTTGTGGCAACGCGACCAAGAAGAATTACTGTCAGAGATGATTGAAGCGGGCATGGAGTCCATTTTGATCAAGGTCGCCGGTATCGGGCTCACGGCAAAACACCTGGGCAAGACGCTCGCAGAAATGCAACCAACACTGGTCAAGCTGGTCAGTACTCCACATCCGCGGCAAATCACAGTGGCCATTGACTCCATGATGTGCAGAACCGACTATACGGCTCGCATATATGCGGGGAGGGCGGTGAATACGAGACCCTAACTCTCGATTGCCCACTATTCAAATCTCGCGTGAACTTGTGGGTACTTGCGACTGAGGAATATTCCCCACTCGCACTCACCTGAGGTAATCATCTAGGGAAGAAGTGGAGACGGTCATCCATTCTGACAACGATTTTGCGACCGTTGCATATATGCGAATCAAGAAGGCGACTCTGCAACGCAAACCTGGCTCGGTTTCGTACGAGCTGACAGTACCACCGCTGCTAGCGGTGCCATTCTCTGCGTTACCAAGTCTTATGCCACCATCTCCTGCCACCAGCTCTGCCACCCGACTTGCTCCCATACGTGACCAACCCGTCCGTGACACACGGCACAGGCGGCTGGGCACTTGGGTTGCAGTATCCAACATACAACGGGACCTCTCTGAGGGAGATCTCGAGGTATCCTTAGAAGACGAAGTCCGCGAGTGTTTCGACAAGCTCAAAGGTACTTGCCCCCACCTCTATGCTCCTCGCACACGCAGTATCACTGATCTTCTCTCAGATTCCCTGGCGCAACACTCTCTCACTCTTGCCGACTGCACCAACATCAACATCCTCCTCTCCTCTATGGACCTCTTCGCTCGTGTCAACGCCGTGTATGCAACATACTTCGGCACAAGCCCTCCCGCTCGCGCGTGCGTTGCGGCGCACCTGCCCTCCCCCGTTCGCGTTCGCCTGGACTGCGTTGCCCACCTCGACGCCAATACCAACTCACGGCAAGCCTTGCACGTGCAAGGCCTCAGCTACTGGGCCCCAGCTAACATCGGCCCCTACTCACAGGCCATCGTCGTAAGCGGCCATTCGGTTGTCTCTATCGTCCCAGACAACACACACTCATTCACATGAACAGGCCGACGAGCGCGTCTTCGTCTCGGGCCAGATCGGCCTGATTCCCGCAAACCTCACCCTCCCTTCTCCCCGTTCGCTCGCGCTGGAGACCGCGCTCGCGTTCCAGCACGTCCACCGCGTCGTCGACGCGCTCAAGAACAACTCGGGCGGCGGCTGGGCGGGCCACTATCAGAGTGTCATCTACTGGCTCGTGAACGAAGACGCGATCCCAGCCGTACGCACCGCGAGCGCACACCGTGACGGGGTAAGATACCTATGACTACCTAGGAGACTTGGACCACACTGACCCTGGACGACACTGGACGAGCAGGATGCAGAGGCCCCCGTGCTATTCGTCGTCGTACCGGAACTTCCAAAGGGCGCGCTCGTCGAGAAACAGGTGCTGCTCCATACCGGCCAGTGCGACATCACCGAGGACGACGGGACCGTCGTCCGCGGCGCCGCGGTGCCTGCCTACGAAACAGGTAAGTAAGCGCAGGAAGCCTGCGTCGCAGACATCCTCCAATCAACCCTCGATTTCAGGCGAGTATGCAAGCCCCAACGCGGAGGTCCGTTGGGAGGTCTCCAGCTTCCGCGAAACACCGTCAAGCGTCGCGTTGGTGTGCGTCCGCGGAGAGGACCCCGCCGCGCTGTCACGGCTGCGAGACGTCCCCGCGCTGCAATCGCTCCAGACCGAAGCGCTGTCTGTGCGCCTGTTCTATAACGTCTCGAGGCCTCAAGGTAACAAACCATCTTGTCTCCCCAAACGCGCGCGGGGTGCTGACGTATTCTCCACAGCTGCCTCCTCAGCCATCGCGCACCTCGACGACCCCGATCCCCTCCCAGTCACACTCGTCCCGAGCAGGCACATCTCCTGCAGAAACGGCGACGACTGGGATTACGCGATCCTAGCTACATGTACATGACAGCATGCGGCGGCGGCGGCGGCCTCGGTACTATACAACAAGCGCAAGCGCAGAAAAGGCAGAGAACGTGAGCAAGAAAGGAGGAGTCCTTGAGTAGATCCGGAAGACGAGATAGAGCCAGTAGTGACCTTGTACACCGAAAAAAGTAAAGAGAGATGTAGAGGGAAAGAAATCGGACGAAAGATGTGGTTCGGGCGTTCACGGCGTGCCCTCCTCCTGGAGGACCTTGAGCTCGGCGAGCCGCCTGCGCATCTCCTTCTCGGTGCGCGTGGGCGGGACCATGCGCGCGATGATTGCACCAAACTATGAGGCGCCTCCAGTCAGCGACGGGCAGACCACAAGTGAAGCGGGAGAAGTATTACCAAGGTACAGGCGCCGCCGAACCGGAGCACCCAAGCGACGCCGTTCTTGCCATACAGCGCACCATTATTCGCCGGGTCATCCTCTACATCCGCGTCCACCGCATGGAAGATCGCACTCGAAACCAGCGCAACCTAGCAAACAGCCAATGTGAGCCGCGCTGAAGCAAACGAAAGCCGCGCCTAGAGACTCACGATAAACTGGGGCATGACGATCGCCAGGTTGTGAATTCCGAGAACGGTGCCGCCGGCTGCGGCCTCCGCTTCCGGCTGGAGCGCGCTCGCGTCGTGCTGGTCGAACGACCGGCGGCGGCGGATGAGTGGGGTGCGCTCGTTCTCGCCCTGTCTGCTGTTCCTCCGGACTGCAGGCGTTGAGAGGGTACGGCTGTGCGAGGGTCGGCGGAGCCATTCCCGCGCGGTCGCCTCGCCTTCAGCCGGCGAGTCGCGCTCGTGCTCCTTCAAGAACTACCATACCCGCGTACGTCAGGATACTCGTCGAACACGGGCCATACAGACCGGCAGCGCACCTCCATGATGATCGCGAACGGCGCCCAGCACGCCACGGCCCAGCAGATCCCGACGAGGCTGACGAGGATGATCGCCTGCCAGACCTTCGTGACGAAGAACGTCATGAGCGTGAGGAACGTGAAGAGGAGCAGCGCGCCGGTCCAGATGTTGCGCAGGAAGAAGGGCATGATGGGCAGCCTGAGCGGCTTGCCGCGCCGTGCGGCCTCGGCGCGCCATTCGCGCACCTGCGCGCGGAGGCGGGAGAGCTCGGTGTCCTCGTCTTCGTCGCCTTCGTGCGCGAGCAGGCGCGTGTCGCGGCGCGTAAGGTGGGGGAGCAAGGTCCCTGCGGCGACGGCGACTGTACGAATGGGGGCCGGTCAAGGCCGGGGCCGTAAGCGCGACGTAATGCGACACATACCGATGCTGTACAAGAGCATGGCGAATGCGCCCGTCCTGGTCGCATAGTCGTGATCAGGTTCCGCATCCAGCTCGTACGCCATCACTTGGCCAATGTACGTTGTCCTGAGTGCGATGAGCACCTTACGTCCCCATGCCGTAATGTGCCGATCGACTTACGAATAGAAGAGGAAAGGGAACCTGACCCTTCACGTCAGCGTCCACAGCATGATGTAGACGTCAAGGAGGCGGCTTACCATCCCATGAAGGCGAATACCTGGACATAGCAGACTCGGCGTATAGGCTTCGGGAGGCTGAGGATAGTCGAGTAGATGCCCTTGAAGACCTCGCGCATGCTGTTCCTGAGAGCGCCCGACATCAGCGACGCCCCTGCCTACTGGTGAGGAGGTGACCTACCCCTTCTCGATCCTGCGCTGCTCGCGCGGCTGCTCTTCTTGGGTCCAACAAGTGATCCACACGGTGATAGAGAGGATTATCATGCAAACGACGCAGAATTTGCGGAACTGGGATCCGCCCAGGAGGCGCAGGATCGGCATGTTCGCAAGCGGCAGGAACCCTGTCAAAGCGCTTCGCGGTCAGGCATCTGACTCTGAGCGGGAAGCCCGAGGTCGTACCGAAACCGTATCCGACGATGTTGCCGGCGTTGATCATCCTGCTATGCCAGGCGTTGCCAGCGTTCAGCTGCTCGGGGGGTGTTACGTCTAGCAGGAGGTTGCGCAGCGATGCCTGGAGCGCGTTCAGAGCAAAGTCCAGGAGGTAGAACGATACGATCGCAAAACCAATCGCGGTGTCCGTAACCTACGCCAGTAGGCAGTTAGCATTGAACACGTGCATCAGTGTGATAGGAGTGAAAGAGACCTACTCTCTTGGTGTACTTTGGGTCCCAACTGCCCGCACCGTATCCGAAGAGGTCGACGAAGAAACCTGCGATCTCGCGGCAATATGCAAGTGTGAGGGTTGAGACGACAAGCACGATTGTTGATGTCACTATCCAATATCGTCGCCGATACTTGGACGTGGACGCATCGGAAATGGCACCTGAGCGTATGCCCCGGTATGAGCGCGTTGGGACTATGGACTGGTCATGGCGCAGAGGATGGTCGAAGATACATACCAATGACGGGTTGCGCAATGAGCCCGCTTATAGGACCGGCCAGCCATACGAGACTCGTGAGCTGTTCAGATAGACCGAGGTCAAGCAGGAAGGGCGTCCCATATCTACCATGCACCCATCAGCACCCCCTCATGCGCCTCATGCACCCTGTTCGTCGTACTCACCCGAGTTCGACGGTCCAAGCAACCTGTGAACCAGCCATTGCTATACTGAGATTGAACAAGTCTAGCGTGGACATCCTCTTCTTCCCCGAGGGACCGGCATCGGAGGCCTTCCCATTGCCCGCCCCGTTTCCTCTACCATCAGACGGGCCGCGCCCATTCTGGTCCACGTCCGCGCGCTGGGACTTCTGGGACGCACGACGGCCCCGCTCGCTGGGGCGAATGGGCCATGCCACCTGGGATTCGTTGTCGGTGTCGGGCTCGGCGTTTGGAGGGAAGGTCATCGTGGCGGGACTGGCCTGATCACAGTCGGCGGTGGGAGGAGGAGGAGAGATGTGCGCAGAGGGCTATAAGAGGTATGCGGTGCGTGGGGAGCAGGACAGCGTCCGGGCGGAACGCGCGAGGACTGGTCACGACTCACTGTGCCTGCCAGCTGCAGCGCCAGTGCTACAAGGCGAGCGAAGACCCTCCTCCGTCCCCTTTGGGCATGACGCATATCCAGCGCTTCCCCCGCCAAGCGCGTCCCGATCCAGATCTCGTCCACGCTCACTACGCTCTGCCTCATACCTACTCCTTTCCTCGTATCCAGACGTCTTCTTTGCGCGCATATAAATCGACTCATATCTGGACAGACTACTTGGTGGCGAGCGCGTAGATGCCTAACGCACGCTTATGAGACTCGCCGTACAGCCTAGGTTCGTGCCGGAAGGCACAAACTCGCGTTGCATAGCTGGTATGTAGGAGCACTTAAGTACATTGCTTTATACTGACATTATCGCTCACGACTTCCGTTCTCTTTCAATAGGGTAGCTGCAATCATATCATCGGTGTTCTGAACCACTGAACCATCCCATGATCTGAGAATGTCAATGGTCACGATAGTGTTGGCGTTCCCGGTGTTTTCCTCCACACCTGCTCCGGAACGAGATTACGGATGGAACGTGCATGAACTGCCCATGCGCAACGATCTAAATAGAAATTCAAGTCCCCCGCTGCCGCACCGTGGGCCAATCCTACGCACTCCCGACTTTGTGTTAAACTGATGCAAGAGATGCAGAATCGCTTCCGCGAGATATGCTCATGCTGTGCTCCTCTTTCCAGGAATTGTCTCTGTCGGACGCCGCATACTCAACGGCCACACTGCCCCGCCACGCTGTAAAGTCCGGTGCGTGGGTACAATGTTCTACGTCGAAAATCACAGGCTCATAGCGTCAACCGTATGCCCGGTGCCCATCGAGCCATCGGATAGGTACGGGCGGCCCGGGGGCGACGTTCACGCCCTCCTTTGTCCAGCACGAGCGGAGTTGTGTATGAATCAGTACATAGATGCTCCGTTGATGCTATACGATTCTTCTCTCCCGACCTCAACTCCGATGAGTGTGGGAGGATTGATCTTCGCCGCCGCTACAGCAGGCGTTCTCCTCTCCAACAGGCTTTGAGTCCACCCACCCCAAACGATCCTTCAAGTACTCGAGTACAAAAGGCTCATTGTACCATGGCGACGAAGGCCATTGTACGGCATCGGGCGATATATATGACTAACGACTCCGAACCTGACCCTGTGTCTATCGGTCAACTTGGACTCGTACGCTTGCAATCCCCCGCTCCCCGACGCCTCATACTGAACCCGCGCTCGTCAACCTCATGCGGACAGGACGACCAGGAATCCCTCGCTTTCGGGATTGCGATCGATTTCGAGCACTGCAACAAGTCCTCGCTACCGGTGCCACCTAATACAAGTTCTTCGTCTGCCTCCATCCTACATCCTCACGGCGTCGCTCCGACTCGGAGTCCGCACCATATAGTAAGCCACATGTTGGGCATGCAATGTTCCCGTTCACGTTTATCCTCAGCCCCGTTCATGTAGTCCGCAGACATCCCTGCACGATGTGCAGATCCCAAGCTGTACTCGCTACACAGCAAGTGTTCCCTGGGCCTGACCCTGACGCACGTCCAGGAAAGGTCTTGTTCACCCTGCAGACCTACTCTCGACTCTACCGTCACATCTATTTCCCCCGTGCCTGTCCAAACACTCCGCCTACCTAGTGCCACATTGACACCCTTCATCACCGACCATGGATGGGGTCCACCCCCTAGCCCTCCAGAAGTGGCATCCCCGGCACGTCCATTGACTCCTCTCTCAGACATCCCGGCCACATCCTTCGGTGAAGTGGAAGCAGTTGGCAGACCTGTACAAGAATCCAACCAGCAAGTCAATCCGCTGCCCTCCCCGCTGCTTCCCCCTCCCGGCACCCTAGCTCCCCAGCACCGACCCATTCCCCTCCCCTCCCCTCGCTTGCATTCCACGCTGACAGGTGCAATCCGGCCATCACACAATGCATCTCACCACACCCGATTCTCTCCATATGGACTGCGACGGCATGGCGTCAGGGATCAACACAATGGCACCGATCACCCCCTCAACAATATTGTCCGCCGACTTCCCGGGGAAGGGGCACGTTGTCAAGGTGGCCCAGGGGCAGCAGTGGCCGCCCTTGCACAACACCTAGACCAGGTCCACCTGCAAGACTCACTGGCAGCAGCCTCTATGGAACCATAAGCACAGCAGCAAAGACCGACCAATGTCTTATTGGGGAGTACAGACCTACCGGCGGCGCCAGGAGCTGATAGGCTTCTCTGGCGGCGACGCTGACTCAAGCCATCCCCTCACCGACAGTCGACTACACTACTCCCACTTATTCACCATCCGCGTCATCCACACCTCTCGACGCCAACTTGTTGCAATTGCAGCTTCGACCAAGGCAGCTTATCACACCAACAGCACTCCCGTCACAACACTGGGGAGAAAAGTCCTGAACTCGAAGCCCAGACTTCGCCTGGAATGGCGCGGCGACGGCGCGATGGAACATACCATGAATATACTAGGTTCGACCATATACACTATAGACCCGTTGTAGTACAGTCGCATGCTACCGTACGATGGACCTATACATACTAATCTGCACCGTCTATCTTCGTGGAAGTGAGGTGTTGTCCGACAATGCGACCCCGACTCGAATGATGCTACAGTGCATGTCAGGCTGGCCCCGGTCTCGGTGGCATGCTAAGTCCACCACACCAACTCCGCTCAGTGCATGCTCGTACTTAACAAACGACCCATGGGCTATGCGTCCAAGTATGAGTAGACTTGCTAACATGAGAACCCATAACTGAAGAGGCCCGGAACGAGCAACCATGGACGTCCTCCCAGGCTTCGGCAGTAGTGTGCGCTCACTATGATCGGCATCAAAGGCCCGCCAGAGACGGATGCTATCCCGTATGACCATTGACCTTGAACGAGCAGATAGAAGATGAGAGCCGCGCTGAGCCTGTCACGGCCGTTGGACGCTGCGCGACCGCAGATCAGGCAGGCTGCGCACCCACGGAGCTGGTTCACAAGGTCGAGCCGAAGGTCTACAAGCAGGTTTAGTTTGCAGAGTGCGCGCGTCGGTTCGAAAGCAGCGCAATGGGGATCAGAGGCGAGACTCGAGTTGAAGGCCTGCAGCTGCCTTGAAGCCTACCTACAGTCACGCTACTTACGTCATCCGAAGCATATACCGAACTGACGAGTGAAGCAACGAAGTTGCGTCGAGGACCGCATGGTAGAACGCCACAGCATGGACGCGTATGACGTGGGATACATCGCAGACAGTGACAGTCGGGAAGTCCGTTCGCGAGCAGATGAGAGTCGCCAAGTCCGATGCGCGAAAGCGTCCGAGTTGCGACACACACCCGCGACTACATGACCGATGGCACAACACAGCAAGTTACACAGCGATGCAGGTCGAACAGCAGCTACCCGTACACGACAACAATCCAGAGCCCGAGCCCTCCAAGAGAACGAAAATGATGGATGCCGGATCCCGCACCCGCTAAGTACCTCACCCCAATCTTCCACATACACGTACCTCCTCCGTCCGATCCAAGAACAGCGAAGTCTTCCAAGTAGTACGCCCCAGCGGGCCTATCGCAGTACGGCGTTCACAGACGCGTTCCGCCGGTGGCTCGCGCCGCGCACGTCCTGGTCCAGGCTATTCTTGTGCGACGACAGGAGGTTGAATGGCAGCCGCCGCGAGTGCGTCGGCGCGGTGGCGGTTGTGGGCGTGCTCACCCGCTCCGGCTCCTCCGTCACCACCGGCGGCGGCGGGAACCGCGCGTAGTCGATCGAAGGGCCGGTGTAGTCCTTCTCGGGCACCGCCGGCTGGCTTCCCGCGCGCCCTATCGACGGGCGCGACGTCGAGTTCTGCGTGGGCGTGGGCAGAGCAGAGGCATCGCCGTTGGAGGACGGCGAGAACCCGTTTGCGGGCTTCAGCATCGCCGGGCTGGTCCCCGAGCGACTTCGAGGCTCCTGCGAGTTGGACGGTATCGTCAGCGGTTGTGGTGATGTACGCAGCTGTGCGGCGGATGCCGAAGGCCGTAATCGACGCCGAGGAGCGACAGATCCGACGGTGACGAGGGAGGAGAGTGATGATATGTCGTCCTTGTCCTTCGGCGGAGGCGCTGGTGGTGGCGGGGACACCGACTCGTTCTGTGATGGACTGTCGGTGGACGCAGTGGTGGCGCTTCCACTTCGTTGCCGCATCTTGTACTTTTCCATCGCATCCGCGTCTCGTTCTCGCATTCGGGTCGCGATTGGAGACAGAGCCGAGGCTGGATTTGAACTGGAATTCGGGAGCAGGGTCGCAGAGTTCGGCTGTGAGATGGGTGAGGCCGTGAACCCAAACGTGCTCGTTGAGGAGCTAGCGGACGGCTGGCCAGCGGAATGGGTGCTTGATGGTAATGGTGCTGGTCGGCGGGAGGGGGATGACCAGAATCTCGAGGATGATTGCCCAACAGATTCATAGACATCGCCGCTATCCGAAGTGGTGGTCGTACGACTCGTACCGGATCCACTTCGCATGCGGACAGATCCACTACTGGCATATGTGTATTCTCTGGGTGACGGGGGGTAGACTTGCATGGAGGCGTTCGCTGCCCAATCTGTGCCTCTTGAAGCGGCCTGCTGGAATACATTTCTGCGCGCCTTCTTGTTGTTCTCGAACTGTATTCGGGCGGTGTCCTGCAGCGTTTCCCTTGTGCTTGTTCTACATCAGAAAACAGTGAGTCATCAGCCACTGCTGATTGTCCGTATATACTGACGAATAGGCGTAGTCTGAGGGCGTGAACCCCTGGTTGTTCCGAGCGGAGTACTGGCATCCACGCTCAATGAGAAGTTGGACAACCTATGATAGGAGGGGCCTGTCAGAGGATATCCCCTTCAGGTAAAGATGCAACGCACAGTAATATGGCCCCAGGCGCTTGCGCTGAAGGGAGAAGTTTGAGTTCTGGGCCTTCCAGGACAGGATGGTGTCATGCTCACTAGTGTAGAGGGGTGTTACCCTCGTTATCGGCCAAGTCGAAATCTGCGCCTAGATCGCAGAGCATCTGCCAGGCCGTCAGACTGGTGACGGGCTGCAGGGATGTACGCCACACTCACGCGGACGAGCTCCTCGTTCCCCTTGAGCGCCGCGACGTGGAGAGCGGTCTTCCCCTCCGTATTCGCCCAGTCGAGGATGTCGGGATAGCGGTCGATATACATGCGGGCCATGCGGAGGGTAGCCCCGAGAAAGTCTTGGTCGGGCGGCCCGGGAGTATGTGGCGTTGATGGAGGAGGACGTGCGCCGGCAAGTAGAATGAGGATCGTGTTGTTCTCCGAGTCCTGTGGAAGCCCGGGCCAGTTAGGGTGTGCCACTGGGCATGCGGGCGCGCACATACGCACTTTACTGTACTCGCGATCGTCGTGCCCTGTTCGAAGCAGGAATTCAAACGTCTCCTCGTGGCCTAGTACGGCGGCCCAGGCAAGAGAGGTGTAACGCTTGTTGTATGGATCGGGATTCCGCATGTCGGTCCTCTTGATCAGTCGCTTGACGAGGAAGAGATTGTTCTCTAGATGTGCGGTCGGTACGGATGGATGCGGGATATCTGGACGGCATGAGCGCACCTTTCACGGCCCTGCGAAGGCGGGCAGAGGCGTCCTTTTCTGCCATGGCGGGCGGGCGGACGCAAAGGCGAGATAGTGGACGGGCGAGGAGGTGGATGGGACGGTGCAAGGGGGTGAGCAGAGGGCGTTGCACAGCCTAAGCGGGCAATAATAAGGAGAAACGATCACGTGCACCAGGGTCGAATTCGGGTACGTAATGTCACGCCCTCTTGCCGCCCGTCACATCGACTCGGCACGCGCAGGGTTTGGCTTGGTTAAATCCGAGATGATCCATGCATCCGTGGGAAACGACATCCGCGGATGCCTGCATCCGTGTACATCCGTTCCCACAGCCCCAGGGTGACATGACATAAAGCATCTCAGTCAGCAGCCACAGTCACGGTCGCGAGTTGCGACTGGAGCTCGAGCAGCGCAGTGTCAAGTGAGCAAGTGAAGTACAGAGTTACACCATAGCCAGGATAACGCGCGTGATGACTCAGTTGACTTTCTTGTACTCATTTTCAGCTACTTCATAAGTATTTTATGATAATGGACCGGATGGACATGGTTTATAGCTTGCCGTTGGACCGCGAGTCGATTGAATGCAGCGCGCACCGCGCGGAATGCTGTTTTGCTCGTGCCGAGGTCGCGACTCCGGCGCAAAGAGGCTGGCAGCCATCTCTGGTGGTTGATGGCAAGCGCAACATATATGCGAGTTTTTCCGAAAGCTGCTCTCGCGAGCATGCGCTGCGCGCACACATCGCCAGCTACCGACACTCTGTGCGGCCACGAAAACTGGAAGGACGGCTCGGGTTTGCACATTGAAATCCCGAGCCTGATACCGTCACGCAGTAGTGTCGAGCTAGATACTATGTCTGGCACTTGTAATGGAAAATTCTGGCCATGGTAATCCTGCCAATGCATCGATATTGACAGTTAAGAAGTCGCCGGTACTCGAGTGCAGTGCGCGCGATGCCGCCGCGACCAGAGCGCGCGCGTATGGAACGCCCGTTACCCCTTCGTGACCGTTCGTGACCTCACAGAGCGTGGGACATCTGTGAGTGCAAACGGATGGCTTTTCGTGGGAACGGATTGCTGGGAAACGGATATTATCCGCGGATAACCATGGATGGCACTATCCAAGCCACACCCTGGGCACGCGCAGAGATTCAGAAGCGCAGAGGACTGCTTCCGGCACAGCGGCACAGCGCAAGCACATCAGTCAGAGTCTGCAACAGCCCAGGGTCTCTCTCCGCACCGCTCACGACCGCTCGTCCAGTGCTGTCTCATCTCGGCCCCTCGTTCTCATCTATTACTTCTCCGCCTCTCCCCGTTCTTGCTATCCGCTGCAATGCCCAAGGTCATCTCGCGTTCCGCAGTCTCGTCGTCCACAGATGGTTAGCTGCCCCAGCCCAGCCCGCCTCCGGTCCATCGCAGTTCACCTCAAACCATCTCGTTCTAGCGCGGCCTACGCCATCATCCACCGCGGCCCTACGCGTCTACTGTGTGATCCATTCCCTCACCTATGCAATCTCTAACACCCCGGACTCACCTCCTTCCGTCCAGATTGCATATGCGGCGAGTTTATCGTGCGTGTCCTCCCCTTGCCTCCGCGACGATCGGCCTCACACGTCTCATTGTTCCCCGTCACGGACGCGCAGCTTGTCATAGACAAGAGTCTAGCGACCCTGCCCCGGCGACAGACCGACGGCGCGATTGTCATTCGCTGCCACGACACCGAACACGCCAAGGCCCGGATTTTCAAGCTCAACGCCACGCCGAAGGAGCCAATCCTCGTAGAGCGGTGAGTCTTCCGCGTCCGTTCTCTCTGGCAAATCCCAGTCGTCTCATCTCGCTACGCTATCAGACAAGGTGGGCATGAGAAACAGTACAGGTTCTATTGTCCCCGCTGCGCACTCCCGGTCGCGTACCAGCCCACACCTCCGCCTGTCAAGTCTGGACCGTTTTTGTACGTTCTGAAGGGCGCTCTTAGCCAGATACAAGGCCAAGTACCGTCAGACGCGTTCGAAGATGAGAAGCTTCTCTCCGAGAACAATTTGGCTTGATTCATGTTCTTGGCTCGTCCGTACGTATCATTGTTGTAGTTCTCGCGCACACATTGTACGATATGGAATGATATGCATATATATTGCTGTACGACGAGGTTTGTAATACATGCACAGTCCGGGCTCGGTGCACCATCTAACAGATTCCTAGAGGAGAGATCTTGGTCAGCCATCATATTCACGCGCACACAGAAATAGAGGCAAGGGAGGGTGTGATGTGTCAGATACCGTTGTAGAAGTATTTACTCATGTCTACCCGCGCCGTGGCGCGGGCGTTCATACAGTGTGAATAGTGAATAGTGTGTCATCAAACACGAGACGAAGGGAGTGGGGAGAGGAGCAAGCAGGACGGCTAGACACGTACCTCACGATCCCTGACGACCACTCTTCCCAGTACGCAACAAACTCTCTTGAAGCCTGAGAAAGACCCACAAACTGGAGGAGACATGCGTCAGCACGTGAGCCTCGACCATCCGGCATACGACGATGTGAACGAGAGGGCGGCTCAGATACCGTTGTAGAGTAAAGTGATTTCACGACGCGCGGGGCGTTCGTATGTTTGGGAATATAGTTGACATCACAGATGACAGGACTTGGATACTACTCACCTTACCGAGTTGCCGCGACATGCAGAACGGCGAGCACGAAGGACGAGACGGCGAGAAATTTGCTCGCTGCCTTCTTATATCGCCTGATGGCAGAGGAACAAACAGAGGCAAAGTCAATCCTCGCAACATGATTAACGCCTGTGCATGAACATCAACCATATCTCGAATGCACTCAATATGCATACTCTAGGACACCGAGAGTATACTACCGAGTCGCTACCAGGCGGACGGAACCCCTGAGGAACTGGCTCAACAAGTGCAACAGGCGTGAACTGCTACTGTATCGTGACGGAGGGCCATATGACATCGCCATCAGCAATGACCAGTCTGCGCCTCTCATCATCGCTCAAGCAATGGACGCTAAACCCCGAAATCATATCTTATTCATCATGTCTTTCTAGGATTTCTAAGGTAGTATGCCTAAGATGCATGGTGCGTGATGGTCAAACTGATTCATCCAATCACCCGCCGAGCTTTCCCAACCTCCGCGAGCACCTTCCCTAGTACGTCAAGAACAATCATATGCATCCCTCTAGTACTGTACTACTAGTAGTAGAGAATTGGTTGATGGCTGGGCCGAGCAGCTGGCCAAATCAAGACCTGCTCTACGTCAGCTTGTCCTTCAAGTATTCGCGCTTGCGGCGCCCGAGTGGCCGGTCAGGGGTTGTGCGGCCAACTAGCTATTAGGTCAGTACACACTGTGCACCGGAACGGTACCTCAGGCCTGGCCGCACAGATCAATCATTAATGACCGTCTTGCACGCACTCATTCCCCATGTGGTCCGCAGCCCAAACAGTCCATGTGACCACTCCGAACGTCCTCTGATATCCGACTCGTTGACCTCCATCCCGCTTCTCTTCGTGCACCCATCCCCCCTCCCCCTAACAGGGCTTGAAGATTTGCGTTTCCTCCGTAGGACATCCAGCCTGGACGATGCGTACGAGAATGAAAGTCCCTCCGGGCCTGCCGGACACGCTCCGACGCGGCACCATCAACCTCAGCCCAGCTGCGGCCGTGGCTCTGCTCTCGCGCTTGCTGCGAGTGGCGTTGGACGTCAAATTGCCTATCATCCTGGTCGTGCTCGCAGCCGTGGCGAGTGTCCCGCTGGTCTACCTCATCCGCCTGAAATTGCGGGACTGGCGCATTTCGCGCGCGCTGGCGCGCACCGGCACGACTTTGCCCCCGTTCTGGGACGGGGAGACATTCGGCAACCGCGACATACTGGAGAAGGCGGTCGAGCGGTTCAAGAATGGATACATAGGCAAGTGTCTGTCATCCCGGCACGCCGAATGTCGGTTGGCTGATCTCTACTTCGAATGTTTAGGGGACGGTTTCTGGGATAAGATAGACGAACTCGGCCACTTCCACGGCATTAGGATCTTGGGTGAACCTGCTTACCTGACTAACGATGCCAGTGTGGTCAAGGTAGGCTCCGCGCGTTCAGTGCAAAGTCTTCCTGCTTACGAAACTGTTTTTGCCCCTAGAGCATCCTAGCCACAGAGTTTGCGGATTTCGAGAAAGGTAGTATTGGGCCGCCACACCTTACGCCCCTACTGACTCTGCTGCGCGGCAGGGGAGGTCTTCCGTGATACCATGAACTCCGTCCTTGGAGTGGGAGTATTCAACTCGGATGGTAAGCGACATCGGACACCAATAGCATCGTAGCTGACGGCACTCGCATTCAGGCGAGATGTGGAAGTACGCTGAGATATTGCATCTATGCGTGAACGGGTTAATGCTTACACGCATGCGATGCTAGGTTCCATCGTATGATGACTCGCCCTTATTTCTCCCGGGACAGGATATCCCATTTCGAGCTATTCGATAGGCACACGGGTGAGCAGCAGGCGGAACGAAGGGCCGGTGGCAATTGACAACCCTCGGGTCAGATCTAGCTATCCGAAAGATGAAGGATCGTTTCAGAGGAGGGCACGCCGTGGATTTCCAGGTAACCCTCATATACAGCAGTGCATATATCCACCCACCTCAGCTCACATGTCCTCAAGGACGTGATCTCTCGGTTCACGTTGGACAGTGCTACGGAATTCCTGTTCGGAGCGTGCGTCAACAGCCTGAAGAGCGACCTCCCCTACGCACACAACGACCCCGTCGCGCCGAGGTTCGCCCGGGAACCCAACGCCGCAGAGCGGTTTTCGGTCGCATTCGCGGGCGCACAGAACGTCATCTCGATGCGCATGCGGACGAGCTGGTTCTGGCACATCGAGGAGCTGTTCCACGACCGGAGCGGAGAGCATATGCGTGTCGTCGACGAGTTCCTCAACCCTATCCTTGAGGAGGCGATCGCGAAGAACCGCGCCGCGAAGGCGCAGGCCCAAGCGGGCAGCAATGACAAACCCAACGATGATGAGACTTTGCTGGATCATCTGGTAAAGCTCACTGACGGTGAGCATATACGGCGCACCGGCGAAGGCAGTTAAACTGATGAACGGTTTATAGACCCGGTCGTCCTCCACGACGAAACGTTGAACATCCTCATCGCCGGCAGAGACACGGTAAGTAGTTTGGTCTGTTGCGGCCGATCGATCTTGACAGCTTGCGTTAGACCGCCGCCACCTTGACCTTCGTGGTCTATCTGATGGCCTTATATCCTCACGTATTCCAGCGGCTCCGCGCCGAAGTCCTGGAGAAGGTCGGACCCACTCAAATGCCGACTTTCGATGATGTCCGAAATATGAAGTATTTGAGGGCCGTGATCAACGGTAAGCCCGACTTGCACCTTGATGTGTTCGAGCAGGCCTTACCAGAACTCGCCGTTGTGTGTCAGAAACGCTGCGTCTCTACCCGATTGTGTACGTCGTCCCTCCGTAATACGCAACCAAGTACTACTGACCTTGTGCGCGTGCTACAGTCCGTTCAACATCCGGTAGGCATTACGCGGACTTCCAGTTACAATGCCCCACTCACGCCTTATTCAGCGTTGCCATACGCGACACGACTCTGCCCAACCCTACGGATCCGAATGGTCCGCGTATCTTCGTCCCCAAGGGCACTCCGTATGTCTCACCGACCGCCGTGTACAACGCTCACATACTGACGCATTGGTGTCTAGCGTCAGCTACTCCGTGTTCCTCATGCATCGCCGCAAAGACTACTGGGGACCCGACGGTGAGTGCCGCGATCACTGTACTCCTCGGGTTGAACGTCTCTGATTCCGACTGCCCGCGGTCCCGCATAGCTCTACACTTCGACCCCGAGAGATGGCTGGACGAGCGGCTGAACAAGTACTTCACCGCGAACCCCTTCATCTTCGTGCCCTTCAACGCCGGCCCGCGCATCTGCCTCGGGCAACAGGTACGAGCGCACGTGTGACCACCCGCATCGCGTTCAGTGCCGTCTGACACCGCACCACACCGCAGTTCGCGTACAACGAGATGTCGTTCTTCCTCATCCGCCTCCTCCAAAACTTCTCGCATGTGGAACTCGACCTGTCGGCCCAGCCCCCCGACGCACGCCCTCCGCCGGAGTGGGCGAGCGCTGAAGGCCAGAAGGGCAAGGAGAAGGTCATCCCCAAGGCGCACCTCACTCTTTATGTGCATGTGAGTACCCTTCTCGACCGGAAGTGATCACCAGGCGGCTCATGTGTTCTCGTCGTAGGGCGGGCTATGGGTCAAGATGATTGAAGCGGAGAAGGATGTTTGAGCCTTCGCTCCTCGAGACATTCCACCACGGCTTTCATCAGAGCGTTGTACGATGTGTATGATTATGCGTGAGTTTGTTTAGTATTCGGATCCTGTACTACATACCTGCAATGGACATCTTCCTCTGAGAGGCGAATCGCAAACGATCACACCGACGGGTTTACTCACAGCATAACGGTCTCCGATCTATTGACATGTACAAAGCCAGCGAGCGACGACGAAGAACAGCGCCGCCCGCAAAGCGGTCGGAGACACGAGCGAGTCGGTGTCACATAAGCTACGTATACCTACGGCAGGAGGGAGGGGTGGGGACGAAGCGGTGCTACAGGGCGACGGCGCGACGTGCGCGCGGGCGGGGCAAGAGGGAAAGCAAGGTGGCTTCGTCGAGCGGATACACAAGGGAGTGCGGTGCGGGGGGGATTCGTAGAGAGTATATAGGTACGGCGCGCGTGCCTCCCCTCCGACGGCCGACATGCGGCGTACGTACGGACGAACGAGGGCGCGCGGATCGTGAAGGAAACCACGAAGAGCGAGACGGGGCAGGAAACGACTGAAGGGGGAATGCGATGTGTGGGGTTTTCTGGGGTTTTCCGTATGTTTTTGTGCGTTTGTGTGGGTGAACAATGCAGCAGCAACAACAGAACAGACGTGACGTGAAAAGGCCAGAAAAAGGGGGAGGGAAGAAGGGATAAGGCGGACGTGAGACGACGCATTAGTGTGCGGAACGTGAATGTACGGGATAGGTGCTGTACATGGACGAGACCGAGAAGCGTGGAAGCGGCGATATCGAACAGCGAGCAAGCAGAACCGTCCACGTGCGGGAGATGCTGATATACGGCGCCGTAGGTCGGTGATAGCACAAGGCTACCCGGCTCAAGAGGCAGGGAAGCATAGCGACCGCTGACCTGGTGATGTGCCGATAGTAGTGAGAATAGATACGAGATGCGTTGGTGACGATGATGAGCAGCCAGAAAGTGGAGTGGGGCGGACCTCGTTGACGGGATGGATATGTCGTGGATGCAGGGTGCCCAGATAGAGAAACAATGTGGTGACGAGAGAGACATAAGAGGACGACCGTGACCAGGGCATGCGAGGACTGGCGCGCATTAGAGAGTGGCGTATGAGCGACCCTGCGCTTGCGCAGAACCGCTCGAGTGGGGATGGTACGCCAGGGCCGACGGCGGGGGTTATTATAATGAATGATGCGAGTACGGAGGACGGGGAAACCGGCGCAACTGTCTAAATCTCCGTTGCGATTCTCTAGGACGCGTGTTGAGCGACCTCAAGCCTTGAGCGAGGGTCGGTTGTGGAGGCCGAAGGGACGGTCGTACGACGTCGGGAAGCCAATGCGGTCGTACGACGTCCACTGGCTCGCCACCGGGGGAGGCAGATACCGCGTCTCCGCAACACTGTCGGCGAATGCGTGGTCGTAGCGAGTCTGGGAATAGGAACGAAGGCGCCCTGGGGCTTGCTCCCCGACGACCTGGTTGTAGGACAACGATTGAGACCGCGAATGACCGTTGGGGGCCGGCAGGGCGTATCCGTACTCAAAGCCTCCGATAGGGGGATGGAATACAGGGGGAGGCGCAAAGGCGGGCAGCCTGCTGAGCGACTCGTGCCTGACATGGTAGCTACCCATGCTCCACGACGAGCGGTGGGCATCCACGGATGGGAGGAAAGTCAGAGGGGGCGGCGGCGGCGCCATGACCTGCGATATAGGTTGAGGCGCCACATACTGCCCGTGGCCGCGAGCCGAATCGCGAGCAATCGGTTCGTCCGCCGACGGACTCCACCTGGCGGGAGGAGGGAGCGCAAGGTCGTTCCGGGTATAAAGCTCAGAAGTGTACCGTGACTGGCGACGTCTCGGCAGATACTCCTCTCTAAGCGGGCCGTCCTCGTCAAGGTCGATTTCGAGTACGTCGTCCGTGTAGGAGTCCTCGACATCCACCTTCTTCTGCTCGTCGAGGCTGACAAACGCGGGATGAGGAGGGCTCAAGCAGGGCTGAGCACCACATCCACACTCAGGTTCGTGGGTGTTGACCAACATCTCAATCGCCTGACGCACGATGACGTGCGGGCTGGCGGACGGGCGAGAGATGGGCTGTGGGAACATGGGCGACGACAGGGAAGCGTGGTAGGCAAGCAGCTCTGACAGCCAACCAGACCATTGCTCCGGCTTGATGGACAAGTCGTAGGAGAAGATCTCAAGCGCGAGTGACTCCAACCGGTTGAGAGAGCGGATAGGAACGTTCGAAATGGTGTGCCTGATAGGACACTTAGACTGCTGTAAGCTCGAGGACACGAATGGAAACATACCAGGTCTTGTTTGAGAAGGTATGGTCGTCCAGCCACTTGTTGGCAAGCATACACCCAAGTAGGACGAGACGGAAGGGAGCATACGCCTCAATCATCTCTCTGTCTGTTCCGAGGTGTGCCTCGCCCAGCAGCTCTGCCCTGAAGCGAATCTCCTTCTCGTGATCGGCGGTCAAGCCCACAGGTCCAAAGAATATCGGTAGGCGAACGATGTACCATATCGCGAGGAAGATCGCCGAGGGCTGGAGCAGGGTCGAGAGCAACATGGAGTGAATCGAGCTAGCCAGATGGCTGGGCGGCATGGCGGGATAATGCTTGGCAAAAGCCCTGCGCAGAGTCGCAGTCAGTATACGTCTCAACATGCCCGAGTGAAGAGAAAAATGCTTACATCGGCTGCGCATACTCCGGTGGAAGGCACATTCCAGTAGTACACGCCTTCCAGACGTAACTGGCGATCCACTCAGACAACGGCGCCGCCAATTTCTTGTATGCCGCAGTTGCCATGGGGGTGACGACTGCATCGGCGACGGGCGCCTGCTGCATGGGCTGTTCGACCTGGTACGTTTGACACTGGAAGCACGCTGCGTGATACCCATCGTGGTGAGAGTACTGCGGGGCTTGCACTGGCTCCACGTTCCGGCCGTGGTCCAACGGAGCCTGCGCTTGCGCGAAGGCGTTGTCGACGAATTCGGCAAAGGGTGTGGCGGGACCGATCGGGCTGGACCCAGGCTCAGCGTCATCCGCGGCGTCAGGAGAGAGCTGCTGGTAGATGTCGGGAGACAGGTCCTCTTGAACAGGGCTGAATGCGCCCCTCTCGTAACTACCGGCGGCGGTGGCAGAGTAAGAGCGGCGAGGCCCGCCACCATGGGCGGCGTAGCCCATGACAACATCCGAAGAGCTCTCTGCCGACTGCCGATCGGATGACATGCTGTCGACGGGAGAGTAGTCGACTGCGTACGGATCCTGCTCATCAACCCAATTCTGGAATCCGCGCATTTCGTCATCGATATCCTCCGGGGAGGGATACATCTCTTGCTGGGGACCCGCGAGATGCGGGGCGGCACGGACGGGCGGGATGCTCGCTTGCGCGGGCGCACCTTTAATAACCGCTGCGTTGTCCGCAACGGTCAACCCTTCGTTAAAACCCAACACGGCGGAGTCCTGATGGCGGCCCGAGTCGTCCTCCCAGATGCGACGGGGCTTGTTCCTCCTCCAAGAAGGAAGAGAGCTAATCCACTCCTCCCTCGACGCCAGAGATGGGGGAGGCCCCTGAGGCGGGAGAGGCAAGGAGTGGGTCAGGTGGTGGAGGAGAGAAGGTTCGCTATCGGCCTGGAGAGGATGATTGATCTTGATTACGGGGTGGGCGGGCTGCTTGAGGTGAACGGGGACGGGAACTGGCATCTGCAAGGGGGAGAGAAAAGGAGAAGTCACAGGCGACTGCTCGACCTTTGTGGGTGGGCAGAACCTGAGACTGGGGGCCGGAGTGTGCGGCGTGGATTGTAGGGGCTCTGGGAGCGGGTCGTAAAGTAGGTCGTGAAGGAGGCGAAGAAGCGGAAGAGGAGACGGAGGGAGGTGGGGGACGATGGTGGAGGATGGGGGACTCAGTGGCAAACGCACAGCGAAGGCGTGCCTTTTTGGATGCTCGGAGGAGAGAAGGGGGGTTAGACACGGACGGTGGCCGTACTCCCTCCCGACCTGGTGAGTATCGCTGGCGGGGACTAGAACGCCCTCTCCTGAGTCGATGCCGTCGTGGTCGTCAGTCGGGTCGGCGAGAGGAAACGGGCAACGGGACCGACGAGGGAGGAGGGTCGATCCAAGCAGGGGGAAGGGGCCAATGTCGTCGTGGCTTGGAGAGAGCAAGAGCCGGGAAAAAGCGCCTTGTCTTTCTGCGCCCCGCCGCTTACGTAAGCGATCCCCGCGCGTCCAACTCCTGGCTGGGTGGCTGCAGCAGCCAGCTGCCAGTGCTAACACTGTCGTAAACTCGCAGGCCCGGGAGCTGGCTGTATGCGCCCAGAGTACGTCGTGCTGACTCGTGCCGGACGCGCCCCCAGTGCTGACTCTCACACCGTCCTCCCTGCGCCCGCGGTCGTCGTGGCTCCCGCGTTCCCGCAGTCCGACCCAGCCGCCACACGCCCCGAAGCCCCGCAAGGTTCAATCGCCCCCTCCGTCGTCCACGCTCTGACGCCTGCACCCGCGGGAACACCGTCTGCCCCTCCCCCTCTCCGCCACAGCCAACATGGTATTGCCTCCAGTCCCCTCCTTCTTCGCCAGCACCCAGGATGTTGACCCACCCACCCCCCAGCAAGTCGGCCTCGACTCCATCACCCTCGGCCAACTCAAGGCCATGGTCGGCTCCGCTCCAAAGCCCAAGGTCTGGTCCGTCTCGCGCGCTCCGCCATCCCCCGTCTGACTCCGTGAGGAAGTAGCAATCGTATTACGACTTCCATTACAACGACGAGGACACCGTCTTGAACGAGATTGAAGAGTTCTACTCATATGTGGAAACGCCCCAGGTCGCCGAGAACCTGAAGGCATGGGATGGCTCGTTTCCCGGAGGTGAGCCGGCATCCTCACACCAGTGTGAACGTTCCTCAGTCTCCACGCAGATTGGACATCCAGTTCCTTTGCACAACGCAAGGCACATGTTGAGGTCCTCCTCGAAAGTTTGGAGCATCGCGACGCAGAGATTCGATTCACCAATGCCCGACGGCTGTTTTACGTCCTGCAAGGTGCTTGATGATCGCTACCGCAGCCTGCCGCCGGCTCACTCGCCCTGCAGGCACCTTCGCGGAGACCACCTCGCAAGAAGATCAGCTGCACTGGATATTTGAAAACTGCAAGGTTGTACGAGCTGCAAATGGCGTGACCAGCATCGTTGAGGCCATCAAGATAGCTAGTTCAAAGCACGATCTTTTGTGGTATATAATTCTTTCCCTGCACGTTCCTGGACACACTTGACATGCAATCTCCGCCCATAGCACCCTATCGGAGGCGGACGCCGCGCGCTTCAGTATCTCCCCGCAGGAGAGGTCGGACTTCCTGGAGGAAGTTACCACGGAACTCTCTGTGTATCTAGGCATGCTGTATCACATGGTCGAAGTCTTCAAAGGCCACGACGATTTTGCCGACGAGCTGAGTGAGCAGTGCCGTCTGCCGCGCGTGTACGTCGCTGATGCCCTTGCGCACCATCATAGTGAGTCTGGAACCCCCGCTTCCCGTCTATCTATTCAATGTGGTGGCCGGCCTGCGGGACAAGAGCGCTAGGGGCTACCCTGTGAAGAAGGCACGGATCTTATTCTGACTCATGATGCTATCGGATGAGTCTTATGGTCGATGTCATCAGCTGCTCCTGGTCCTTTGGAAGACTATTCTCACTTGCTGTGGCGGAATTCGCGAACTCGCCTCTGTGAAGAAACTGACTCGGGAACTTGCGGGCCTCTCACCGGTTCCAGAAGAAGGTAACTCTCACGTCATATCACAAGCATGCATTCACCGCCTGAATGCCTATCTGCGTGCTCCCAGCGATACCAATTAAGGCATCCCCACTGGACCTGGAAGTCTTCAGGCAGGAGATCTCTATCAAGTACCCGACATTCAATCCACCGCCCCTACCTGTGCCAGCAGCAACACCCGTCACAACCGCCAAGCTTGCGCAAGCATACTCTCCTATACCCGTGCGCCACCATTACGAACACGACGTTGGAGAGTCGCAGCACCAAGACCACTCCCACAATGCTATGCCACATCCATTCAATCCTAACCAACCCGCTTCCTCCTTCCGTCCAATCCCCCAACCCGCCACCCCAGCTCCCTCGCCGCCGCCGTCCCCTAAGCCCAAGAAGCAACAGTTCCAGACTGACCAGAGTCGTCCATTCCTGTTCCCGTTTTCGCGGACTAACATCGGCTACAACGACTCGCGGTTGGTGCCCTTCGCGATCGACGAGGCCGACAAGTTGTACGCCAAACACATGTACGTCAGCCTCTCCCTCTGGCAGATGTGGAAGACGCGCGAAGAATGCATGACGGCGGAGAGCGGGCTGGAGTACCTCCCGGGAGCCGAGCGTCCGTCTGAGCCCAAAATACCTGCGAACGTGAGTTCCGTGAAATGAGTATATTTGGCCGCGTCCCGCGTCCCTGGCTGACGGCGCCCGTTCCATTCCAGCCCCGGTCGTTAGACGATGATGCCGGCGAGAAACTCCCAGATGTCGCGATCCTCGATGCCAAAATTGCAGAGGCCGAGCAGGCGATGGCCGAGGGCGAGACCGCAGCAGACCGGCGTCGCGCGAAGGAACGGCGTGAGGACCTTATGCGTCTGAAACGCGTGGAACAGATATATGTGCGTGTCCTTTCTCCGGGCCTCCCCGTGGCCGTCCGCCCGGGCAACTAATGCTTGCGGCCCGCAGAGCGCAGTGCTACCCGTGCTGCCCGGATGGGTGCTTGTCCTGCTCAAGTTGCTCCTCGCGACGGTGTCCACAGGCAACGGCAACGTCCCGCCCCACGCCGCTGCTGGCTTCCCACCAGGTGTCGCCTCTCGTGAGCAACGGGCAGCATGTTGGATGTCCGAACAGTACAGGCTAACTGATACCTCCGCGCCGCAGCACTCGACCAAGCACCGCCCAAACCTGCGACGCTGGATGAGATCGATGTCGCCCGACACCGGGAAATCACGTCCAAGGCGGTGTCCGCCATCGTCCTCCTGACCTTGAAGTGGTTCAAGATGTCCCGTGAGTCCACCCGGTGTCCGTGAACGCTGCGGTAAAGTACCATTCTGACGCCGGTCTAGATGTGATGAAGTTCCATCATTTGGGACAGCTCCTGCTCGATACCAACTGCCTCCTCCTGATACTGAAGATCTTCAGCCTGCACGAGGCGTCTGCCGCAGTGGTCGCGAAGGCGGACATCCCGGAGCGGAAGTGAGTCTGCTGTAGCACCCCGGTCTCGGGCCACTACCGCCGTACGGGCCTCTCATTGACTGTCGTTTTCACTTTCCCCGCTTCCCTGCAGCTTCTTCCGGTACTGCCAGGTGCGGTTCGCAAGGCGGTCGGACATGGGCGGGCCGGAGGAGCAGCCGGCCCAGCGGCCGTCGCGGCAGACGGTCGTGCGGACGACGACGCTCCCGAACGGCCAGGCGCACGAAGAGGAGATCGACCTGTTGACGGACTTTTCGTGGCGGAACTTCTTCTCGACGATCAACTTTGCCAAGATCATGCAGAAGCTGTCCAAGCACCGGTCGCATCGCATCCGCATGCTTGTGCAGTACAAGAGCTCGGTGGGTGCGCGTTCGCCCCTCTCGGGCGTGTACGATGTGCACAGACGGCTGACCCTGGCTGGTGTTCGCGGCCGTGGCGGCGTATAGGCGGTGTTGAAGCGGATATTGAAAGTGCAGCATCCCATGCTGCAGCTGCATGTCCTGAAGCTGATCAAGAGCCAAGTCCCCTTCTGTGGTCGGAAGTGGCGCCAGTGTGAGTCTCACAACGCGCGCACATCGTCTCGTTGTGTCAGGGGGCGAGTTCGGCTCACGCCTCCCGAAAGCGAACATGCAGGTCATCACCGCCATCTATCTCAACTGCAGGCCCGATCTCCGAGACGAGTGGCTCGCGGGCATTGAGGTTGATGACGTTTATGACGCCCAGGTTGGTCAACTCCATGCATCTGGCAAGGCTGTGGGACGTGAAGTAGCTGATGTGCACTGTTCAATTTAGGCTCAGGAGCAGGCTCTGCGCCATCTCGTCAAGTTCTGTACGTACCCCTATCAGAGTCAGATTGCTATCTGTCCGACTGACAGTCACCGAAGACAACAACAAGCGATACGGCGTGCAAGCGACGGTACAGTCCAACTCGCACCGCCGCAATCCGAGCATCTCGCATCACCTCGAGGGCCTGCACGCCCCGCCAGAGCTGTCGGGCATGCTCCGCCCGGTGCAGACGCCGAACAACGTCGACGCGGACGTCTTCCCGCCGCTCCGGGCGCAGACTACGGAGCCGTCGATCTTCCTGCCGTACGTGACGGAGGACATCGCGTTCGAGGAGGAGTACGAGGAGTACCTCCGCTGGTCGGACGAGCACTCGGACACGGGCGCGCAGGGCACGTCCGCGTGGCACCGCCTGCCCGAGCTCGTGCACGACATCGCGGACAGCATCAGCGACAGCGAGAGCATCGTCTCCATCGGCGAGCTCTCGGACGAGGCGCGCGGCGCGGGCAAGGAGGACCGCGACATCCCGGACGAGAACGTCAACAACTGGGAGGTAGGCTGCTCCATCGCCTGTGGTGTCTGACGTGGTCGCTGACCCGCGGATCGCAGCATATGAGCCCCAAGACGATGGCGGCGCTCACAAAGTCGCCCTCGCATGGAGGCCGGCGCTCGAGCTCTGGCAGCGGGAACTTGCGGCCCATCCTCCCGTTCGAGCTGGACGATGGCACAGCCGTCGAGGAAGACGAAGAAGAAGAGCTCGGACCGATGCCCAAGGAGCCGTCTGGGCCCTTCCAGGCGGGTGCTGGTGTAGACGAGGTCGAGTATGCTTATGGGTGAGTGTGATTCGTCGTCCGGCTGTGCTGGTGACCGACTGACACGCAATCGTAACAGTGTATGAACGTTGACGACTGTGACGTTCTGGATTCCGTTCTCTACTTTCCTATATACTTTCTAGTATCGGATCGCGATATAGACAGCTGCTGCAATGAAAGTATCGTGCTTCCGAGGACGCCGAGCATAGCCTGATCAACACGACCCATGTCCACTGCTTGTTGTATATGATGGTATGTGGTGTTCATGGATCACGCGTGAAACCCGAAGGAGCCTTGTTCGCCGGAAGCCTACGTGTATGCTTTTTAGTGGCCGACGCATAACAAGCCACGGACGCTGGCTTGAGTACTCACGAGGTGATAGTCCAGAAGACAGAGGTCAGGGAGGAGGGAAAGAGAGACCGCATTCGTCGCGCCACTCAGCTTCAGCTCCTTGTATGCAATCCTGTATGGCACCGTAGTATAGGTAGGCTCCCTGGACGCCTTGGAACGATACATCCAGAACCGTCTCCCTTCAGAATCAGCGGTATCGCATTGGGCTGCGGGGTGAGACCCGTCGGGGGACGGGTCCAGGCCAACCCCTGGGCGCATGTCGACAAAGGTCAACGCAATGTCCGCGCTAGCGCAGTTCTTGGCCAGGAAGCGGCTCGCGACGACACAGCGAGACCCGAGCGAGGCGACCTGGAGAGTGTGCCCCGGGGTGGTCACGAAGCGGCTCCCGCGCGGCCCCCACTCCTCCCATGTCAACACAGGCTCGCAATGGCGTAATGGCGGCCTGAACTTGGTGCTCAGTGCCCGGAATACACGGGCGCGCTGCGCGAGGATCGTAGAGAGGGGGACGATCAGGACCCAGTTTTCCCGCCGCAGAGGCACCTTGGGCCACGCGATCGCCAACACCGTCAGTGCGGGATCCATGTCGAAGCCGGCGGCGCCCTCGCGGTCCGTGGCGGACGCGCAGGTGGGGCGTTGCAGATGGGCGGTCAGTTGGGACGAGGCCGAGTCTAACACGGCGCGCCGCGTCGAGGAGCGATGCACGCGGAGCGGGAGCAGTAATCGCATGTACACTCCCCCGTCCACGCCGAAGCCGCCGCCGTGGCGGCCGAAGTAGTGGGGGAACGCGAAGTGTCGGGTGTCGTCCGTGAGGTAGCGCTTCCCTATATAGACGAGGCAGATAGAGTCGTCGTTTACGATGATGACCGATTCCGAGTCCAAGAAGAAAGCTTGGATGACCCGGAGGTGGTGGTGAGATGTTCGGGATGCCTATGCATTTAAAATGGTCAGTCAAGTTTATGAGTGTATAGCTAACTACCAGGGAGCATCAGCCTGACGAACCCAGATCATTTCTCCTGTTTTCCAATTCCAGACTTGGACCGCCGACTTCGGCGATAGACCAACAGTCCTCCACAGGACCTTCTCTCCGTGTATTTGTATGTCATCGAATGAGATGAGGGGATCGCCTTGCACGCCGGCAATGTGTGTTATCCTCGACAGCAGAGCAGGGTTTGCGGCTGACGGATGCTGGCTTCCAGCATGTGAAAGGGAGAGCAAGTGGCATACGCCTTTGTGGTTTAGATTCGCGCTGAAATTTGATCGAGCACAACGGATGTTCAAGTAGTGAGACTCATCAACAACAACAGTACTAGAAGGGGTACTGACTCGAGTACGTTGGCATTCACCGCCACCAGATCCTGAGCTGGGTCGATCGCGCATGCGGTGATATCCCGTACTCTGCACCCTCGGAACGCAGTCTCTCGCAGAACGATGCGCCGCTCCCGTACGCCTCTGAGCTCTGAGCTTGGTTGCCAGAGGATGAGCGCATCGTCCTCGATATACGGAATGAAGCCGCCTGAGCCTCTGAGCTTCCGGACATCGGTGGCTGCGTTCGTCCAAGGCTGCGTTGGATCAGGGTCGGCAACGGGATGTTCCCAGCGCTGTTCGTGGAGGAGTAGATTCTGAAGGCGCTCAGCCAGAGGATAGTCCAACGCAGGGGCTGCGCTGTCGGCCATACCGGCCCTCACAAGTGCTACTCTGTATTGCAACAGTGTGCTCTGGGTGATCTCGGACAGCGACCTGCATACCTGCAAGCAAAACGAGGAGGCCGTTGATAGTCAGCCTCGGAATGCGATCGCGGCAGATCGAGTAAGATATCGCACCCTCCTGCAAGCCACAAGGCTTCGCACATCCAACTCGCACAATATTTTGAACTGAAGGTCGCCTGGGAGGGTGGACAAGGACGGCATCAGGGTCAGACTTTGTATGCAAGGAGCAGGGCGGCTGCGATAGCTGCAGCTGAGGGGGATGACGTTCAGAAGCAAGATCCTGTGGTGCTTCTATCTTCGCAGGACCCGGGTGACTAGTCCGCCCTCGACCGGGCAAATACACTTGCGTAACGCGCAATTGAAGAAGGTTCTTACCCCACGCTGTCGGCATGTAGCCGCTGGATGCACAGGTGGAACTAAGAGGGCATACGTGAGCGAGAAATTGTAGTGCTACATCGAGAGAGACTGTACCGATACATGAGGTGAGACCTACAATCTGCGAAGTCGTCATTAATATATTGCCTTGGTCCTTGCCACCGCCCATGGGCTCCCTGCGGTGTAGAAGTCCATCGGGTACACCCCGCCCTTCCGCGCGCGCTCCTTGCTATCCCCCTCGCCTTCTGCCATCCATCCGGTCGCTTTCCCCACCGCAACCGCGGTCTCGTACGGACTGAGCAACGGCCGCTGGAAAGCGTACCCCCAGTCTATTGACAGGCGCGGACACGACGTCTGCACAAACGCTGCGATGTGGGGGTTGAAGAGGGAGAGCTTCGCCGGAGATAGCTCCGAAAGTAGGATCGGCATGTAGGGAATGGGCGTGGACGCGGCCGAGAGTTGTTGCGTGATTGCACGGAGTTGCTTGAAGCTGCCTTGGCGTCCAAGAGTCCCAAGAACGACACCCCACATCGGAGGCTCGGATGTTGTAGGGTTACTCGTTGAGTGGGATGCATGGGAGGTGATGCTGCGTCGTGCAGTTTGCACGGCCTCGTCACGAACCGTGCGCATCTCCACATGGTCGTAGCGCTCCCTCGTCAGTTTCTTGGAATATGGGTCGTAGCGGAACGCCGGGACGTCTGGGTTGGCTATCATGATGGACTCGAGGTGGAAACGACCGTCGCCGAGGTAGCTGCGTAGAACGGAGGTGTCAGTAGAGGTAATGGAGCTGCATTGAGTGTGAACCTACAGCAGTGCATCTACGTCGTTCAGCTGCGGAGCCGTACACCCCAGAATTTCTCCGGGCGAGAGAGGCTTTGCCCGGGGTATCGTGGCTTCGTATTTTCCTCTCCACAAGCGGGGCCTCCCCAGAGCTTGCGGAGCATCGCCTTCGGTACGCTCCCCTGACCCCACTATCAGCCCCGCTGGGACTGGCGGTTCGTTCGGATCGCTGTACTCGACAGACAGGTCTTCCTTTAGACGAGACAGCGCTGCGACGAACTGGATTGTGGATACGAGAGCCAGACGTGTTGGTTCCGATGATGATGGAGAGGAAGTGGGGTTGTTAGAACTACTGGCGGGACCTTGAGAGGGAATGTCTCCGGACTCAGGACCCTCAATTCGTAGGTGCCCCCCGCTGACGAGAGGCTGCCCGGCAGGGATTTGTGCATTCTGCTCTTCCGAATCCAGTAGTGACTCGTGGAACTGTCGGCGGTCGCTTGGGAAGTTGAGGCGGACGGTCTGGAGTAGATGCGAAGAGTCGATCGCAATTTCGACGAAGACGTATAACGTTTTGATGGTCGTCTGGTCGATGGGCACTGTAGAAGAATTAGTCGTCAGCATATATGTACCATATTACATGTAAACTTACCGAGACAACTGTGGCCATAATGGACCAGCATGTCGCAGCCAAGTGCGACCGCGGTGTAATCGTCGATACAACATGCACCGTAGGTGACGTCCCCCATAATCACGGTGAGTGCGTCAGTGAATCTGCAATAATAGGAACGGGTGAGGTTCGCTGTGTGTACCATTGATTGACACACGTACCGTTCGACGATATCCGCAATCGTGCAAGCGAACATCTGTAGACCCTCCGGCATCTGGAGAGCCACCATCTTCGCTTGGTTCTTCCGCACATGGTGTATCGTCTTGTGGATCTCGAAGGAGTAGTTCGAGGGAAGTTGCTTGATCGCGGCATTGAGTTGCGCGTCATTGAGGATGTCAGAAGGAATCTGGTTTGCAACGACGGGAGAATATCCTGGCTTGGACGGAGTGGTGCTCTTGCTGCCGACGAACCGCTTTCGGGGCTTGGAGGCGTTTTTGGGGGTGGATGAGGAAGCTGTCGCTGATGCTGGGGCGGTGGTTACGGATGTTTCTGACATGGCTGCTGCCCCTCGGCGAGTAAAAGACCAAAGCCTAAGCGGCGAGGAGGCAAGCACAAGTACTTAGCAGCAGCTGCAGAAGATCTGTAATGCGGAATCTCGGATCGGCCAGGTGATCGAGCGACGCCTCGCGTGACACACAATGCTGTGACTGTCTGTGACGTAACGGGTGACAGCGCGGTCTCGCGCACAGACGCCAGCGCCTCCGCCCGACGCTCACGTCCTCCATCCCCCGCCCATCGCGCTCACCGTGTCCCAGCATGTCCAGCAGAGGAAGGTCTCTCTCTCCGCGCCCTCTCCGGGACGAAGACGTGGACATGGACAGAGGGTCACGTTCTCCGCCGCGGAACCCCAAAGCCAAAGTGGTCGTCGTCACCAACCTCACCCGTAATGTCGTAGAATCGCACCTACACTCCATATTCGGATTCTACGGTGACCTAGTCAGGGTTGATCTCCCCGTCTTTGGTAAATGTAAGTTGGTTTGGGAACGAACCACGCGTGTGTTTGTCTGACGCTGTGGCGTAGCCGGTCAAAACAAGGGCAAGGCCTCCCTCGAATTCGCCGATGCTGCAGCCGCGCACAAAGCTTTCTCGCACATGGACGGCGGCCAGATCGACGGCGCCATCGTAAAATGCGAACTGTCCGAAGTCACCATCCGCTCCCGCTCCTACTCGCGCTTTCGTTCTCGCTCTCCCCGCCCCCCGCCTCGCGGACGCTACGGCCGTGGCAAGTCCTACTCCCGCTCGCCCTCACGTTCAAGATCTCCCCCTCCGCGCGATCGACGCCCGTACGAGCCACGATACAACGATGGCTACCGCCGCCCGGGTGGCCGCAGACCGCCGCCACCCCCGCGGGAGCCATACCGGCGGCGCTACTCCCCCTCGCGCTCCCGCTCGCCTCTCAGACGTGGCCCGGATCGCCTCCCGCCGCGGAGGCGCTCTCCCAGCTACGAGCGCGGGGGCCCGGTCCGCCGCGCACGGTCCAGGAGCTACTCTGTCGCCTCCAGTCGCTCGCGCACCCGTTCGCTCTCGCCGCGCTCTCGTTCGCGCTCCCCCGTGCGCTCCCGCTCTCGCTCCTACTACTCTTCTTCTGCGTATTCGCGCAGCGTTAGTCGGTCTCGCTCGCCGAGTCGCGGCAGGCGCAGTTACAGTCGGGACGACATACGCGACAGCAGGTCCAGGTCGCCGAGGGACTGAGCATCTCGACGTGAATCTGTCTGTATGCTGCCACTATCTGCTTCTTATGCCTCTCTGCCTTTCCCCGGACTAGCGAGCCTTTGCGAAAAGTATCATGTAAATCTGTTCAGTATATCGTCGTGCTATGCTAAGTGTACATATCGTCCGCATAACCCATGAAGTATCCGGCGGCTCAGTCGCTCACCGCAGAGTCGTCATCCGCAAGGAACGGGCTGTAGAGCGCACTCAGCAGCTTCCTGCGTTGTACGATAAAGAGGTACTCACGTATACTCGTAATCGTTCCTGATAGCGTGGGACATCCATTCCTCGTCGGCTTCTTGCTGTGGGAAGCCGGAGCCCCCTGCCAGACTGAGGACGACCGGGAGGAGCACCAAGCCATGGAGTGCGCCCGAGATGATGAGGGTCAACCACATACGGAAGTAGTATATCTGGCATTGTATCGTCAGCAAGGAGTGGTGAGATAGAAGACCATTGCCCACTGACCTCTAGGAACTTTGACCGCGTCAAGGCAAGGACACACATCCCGATCAGCTTGGTGAAGGTGATGCCCGAGAGGACCTGAAATGTCGCTGGTCAGTGGCGCATTGGTGACATCAGGGACCAACAGTCAAAGACGCACCGAAGGCCCAACGTCTACAAGAGCGATCCACATCCTCTCGTCGCGCTCCTTCTGCCCTGCGGGATGGTCCACGGGCAAGCCCGAGCCGGCGCTCATGAACGCACGCGCAACGTGCGCGCAGAACTCGACCGCGATCCCGAGCGAGATGACGAGGTTGACCAGACTGATCGCGTTCAGGTCGATGCCCCACACGCCCATGACGCCCATGACGGTCACGACGGTGAGCGCGACGACGCCGGTGACGATCGTGCCCGTGCGCCACGAGCCGAGGAGGAGCGCGGTGACGAGCAGGACCGCGGCGAGGCCGAGGCCGAGGATCTGCTCGGTGATCGCGACGATGTGCGCGAACTGGTCGAAGAAGACGTAGTGGAGCGAGTACGGGAAGACGGACGCGCCGGTTGCGGCGGAGAGGTCGTCCGCGATGCGCCGCGCGGCGGCGTGCGCGTTGATCAGGTCCGCTTGCGACTTGAGCGGCTTGTGGAACGTGCGGAAGTGGGAGGCGGTGACAGTCTTGCGGTCCTCAGAGAGTGCGAGAGCAGTGCCGAAGGAGGCTTTGCCGGCGAGCGGGCAGTCCTCGGACGTCGGCGATATGAGCCATTGGCGGAGGTACATCATGAACTCCTCGCCCTCGGGCAGACCGTTCATCGTGATGTTCCACGCCGGCTCGTGGTCTTCGTAGCAGACCTGGCACCGGCGCGGAGGTTCGCCGGAGTCGCAAAAGATATCGTGGTTCGCCTTGCGGACGCGGCAGCATCGGTCCTTCAGCGGATCGAGCCAGTTGAAGAAGTCGTCGATCCACGACGCAGCGGGTTGCGAAATGTACGAGACCTCTTCTCGCTTACGCTCGGCCTCGAGAACGTTGGCAACGGAGCGGGCTTCGCATGTAGTGAAACGTCCACACAGCTCTTGCTGTCCGGGACGATGTGTAACGTCAACATCGTGTACAACGAAGTATACCGGCGGTCCGATGTCCAGGTACGTGTCCACGCTGTCGAAGTAAGGGATGAGATAGGACTCCGACGGGAATGCCAGGCGTTGGTCTGGGCGCGGTATATGAACGACTGAGTTGATGTTTGAACGTTCGATATCACGAGGACTCACCAAATCCGAGACGTATATGCTGAATGGAGATGATCGACGCAACTAGAATGCCGCCAAAGGACAACAAGACAATACCCTTCACGACCGGCTTCAGCAAGAATGGGGCGTAACGTTTCCGGATGAACCGAGCCAAGAAGCTCAGTCCACCCCCACTCGGTGGTCCTTCGAGCAAAGCGATGCGTGGCGGAAGGCGGACGCAAGGGAAACAATCTACACGACTGGCCTGTAGCAGGACTCGTTCAGTATCTCCAACAATGCGATATGCAGCATACCGCTCACCTCGACACGCCGCAGATCCACGACGAGAGCGCTCACGAACACCGTCACTTGCAGCACAGCATTCAAGAACACGCTGCCCGCCGCATACAGCGCGAAGTTCCGCACGGCGGGCATCGGCACGAGCGCACCCAAGGCAAACGCCGTCGTCTCCGTCACCGTGCTAAGCAAGATCGACGGGCCCATCTTCGCAAGCGTGCGCGCCACGCGCTCCTCCGCCGAGAGGTACTGCGGTGTAGACCCCGCATCGAGCGATACTTCACGGTCGTGTTCGTGTTCAGTCTCGCGTTCCTGCGAGTCAAAGCCGGACCGGGTCCGCGACTGCTGTGTCGTAGGGCTCATCGGGGTCGTGTGTCCGTAGCTGTACGCATCGCCGTACGCCCACGCTGGGGCACCCGCACCAGGGCCAGCATTGGGTCCGTGGAGCAAGTTCTGGCGGTCGAGCTCGTGCACGAGGATGAAGACGTTGTCAACGCCAACTGCGAGGACAAGGAAGGGGATGACTTCGGCGATGATCAGGGTGACCTTGACGCCCAGTGCGGAAAACAGCCCGACCGAGGACGAGACGGAGAGGATGACGAGCGCGATGCCGAAGAGGCCGAGGGTGAACTTCGAGCCAACAAAAAGTGCACGAGGTAGTCGAGGAAGGAATGTCGGGGCAAGACGCGAATCCAGCGACAGGGTTGAGGACGCAGAAGGCTGTCCGAACAGTTTAGGGAAGTTCGTCACCCACTGAACGAGACACGCCCATAGTCCCTCCTCGTCACGAGTCGCTGCGCCGTTTCCGAGTGTGAGCGCCACGTAGAAGAACATTGCGACATAGGACAGGACGACGATCTTGATGTCTGTGTTCGTGCTCTTGTTGATCTCCTCTTCGAGCGAGATACCGGTCGACCATGCGATCTCGAGACCAGCTTCCTTCGGAGCACGTTCGCTGAGGTTCTGGAGATAGTCGCGTAGTGCGTACTCCCACTCCATTGCCTTCGCTTGCTCGGCTTTGTCCAAAGAGTCGGGGACTACGTAGGTGACGACGAACGCTCTCGCCTTCGAATACTCTTTCATCCCGTCTTCGTCCTCCGGCACTGAGCCGAGCACCATCTGAGGGGCGAGAGGCTGCTGGAAGTCCGGCAAACAATTCACTGGGGTCTCTGCACAGTTCTCCAGCCGGTCCTGCCAAGTGTCCGGGTCGTAGGAGGAGAGGTCATTGCCAAACCATGCCATGATCGACTGAACGACGCAGAACCCGTCGGGCCCTGCTGGCTTGAGGCAAACGTCAGAAAGGGTGTAGCCATGGGGCTTTGATTGGAGATTCCGGATATCGTCCTCCACGTCTGCCCAGAACTTGAGGTGATCCCAAGACAGCACCGGGGGCTTGTCAGTGGGCGAAGAGCCGCCTGTAGATCCGACGGCTGTCACAAACACCTGTTCGACGCGATAGAAAGGACCGAATTGTTCATCAAAGAACTCCTTCTGCAGTTTGCTCTCGGAGTCTGGCGCGACCCAAAGACGCACGGGGTCCGTCTCGACCTCGAAGCGTTTCCAACCTAGGTTCAGGAGACCGAACACAGCAAAAACGAGCGCGAAGTTGAGCCAAGGGTTGGTGGCAGCAAAGAGGCCGAGTCGGTAGAAACCTCTCCGGAGGATAGTGTTCAGACGGTAGTGGCGGGGTTGTACCGTCTCGATGGGGTCCAGCAAGGAAGCGCCCCGGCCGAGGCGACGAGACTCGGACTGAGTACCGGTGGAGTCTTCCCCATCGAGATATTGAGCGAGGGAGGATGCCCCAACCAGCCCTCGTGCATGCGTCCGCGGGGAAGCGACGCGTTCGGAGGCGCTGTCCGTGGCGAGAGCGACGCGCTCGTATGACTTCTCCCGTCTCCTGCGCAGGGTTACTTGTAGGCCATATCCAAGAGCAAATGACAAGACAGCGAGGCCATAGGCCAGCAGAAGCACGAACGTAAGACATGATACAAGACCGACCTGGCATGTCGGTTGCGCATTAGGCGGAGGTATATCGGGGAGCTTCTCGCAGACGTCCAAGCAGTCTATGCACGTACACCTGCTGCCCAAGTCATTGTCGTAGCAGTTGCGGGCCGTGACATTGAGTGGTGAATACTCAGGAGGGGAAGTGGAGGGGAAATTGATCTGGAACGGGCTGCCCATGTCCTTCTCATCTCCCATGAACTTCAAGAAGGCATGGTAGTCCTTGGCGCCACCGCCGAGGAGGTCCATAGCGTAGCCGTTCGTCGCGCCCATCTTGATATCCTTGCAGCTGTCATAGAACCCCTTCCCAAATTGCTCCGACACTAAGAAGTCTACGGACTTGACCGCCGTATCTCCCGTCGATGACGTCTGTGTCGCGGTGACGTTGAGATACGAGGCTTGGTTGGGGGAACAGGTGAATGAGCACCAGAACTGGCGGAAGTTGTTGCGACATGCAGGACATGATGATATGAGGTTCTCTGCGATGCCTAGGTTGTCCCGGAGGGTCTCGAGTTGGTTGGTGGTACAACATGTGGGGCCTTGGGAGTACTCGGCACCGCACAGAGTGGTGAGCAGGTCGCGATCCACGTCGTCCTGCAGTCTCGTGAGTACTGCAGTTGGAGGAACGGTATCACGTTGTCAAACTCACCTCGGAGGGGGGTCCGTCGTAAGGGCATGGGAGGGGCTTCCCGAACATGGACTTTGGTCCGCACGAGCCGCGCATAGCACAGCGCCCTTCGGACCGCATGGCGGAGTGTTCGCGGAGAACCTCCATGGCGCGGAGGTGCGCTTCGAGCAAGGCGACGAGGGGAGTGGGTGGGGAGAGACGAAGGAGCTGGCCGCGTACACGCAGCTCGCCCGCAAGCGGACTGGCACCACCCCGCAGGGACACGCCCGGGGCCCGAGTTCACGTGCACGAACCTTCACGGTCACGCACGTCGCACCTCGTCGCATACAACCGCACACACAACCTCCAGAATCCAAAGACGCGCTCCGTGCCCAGCGCTGCAGCGGTCTCGCTCTACTCAAGCCTACAGCCATCACCCCTCTTCCCATCTCCCCCTCCCCCTATATCTCTCTCGAAATATGGTCAGAAATGCGTCTTCAACCCCTTCGCGGGTCCACTGACCCCGTCTCAACGCGTCTAGGCTGTAAACGCCGCTCCGGAACAACCCCAGGCTTTCAACTAGTACGCTCCACGCGCCCCTTCCTTGCGTACAGACCCCGTCTTGACGCGTGCTCGAAGTGTCGATGAGCAGACCCTCCTCCAACTCCGCAACGTGGGCTCGCGCGTCCGGAAGAGTGCGTCCCCTGCGTCTCTCACTACTTGCCCACCCCATCTCACCCCACCACCATGAAACAGGCGTGACCGAGGGCTTCCAGCGCACCGTCTCCGTCCCCGCCGACCCGTCGGTGCTCACCAAGCGTCTACCCTTCACCCAGACGCCCTCCTTCATCTCCGCGAACGACGCCATGCGCGACATCTTCGCCGCCCGCGCCGCCAAGAACAAAGGCACATCCTCCGCGCCCTCCTCCCCCCAACAGCGCCCCAAGCGCGCGCACGGCCCCGACGCGGACGCGGACGAGGACGCGGATATCGACGCGGACGAGATCAACCTGGACGAGGAGGAGGACGCGCGTGCGAAGGTCAAGGACGACAAGAGCAAGCGCGAGATCCGCCCGCTCAAGAGGAGCGCGAGCCGTCCTGGCGGAGTGGCGACGCAGAGTCTCCCCGCGAGCATGTTCCGCTTCTCGCACGAGCCCGCGAACAAGGCCGCCCCCGGCGTCGCACAGATCGCTGAGGAGGACTGGAGCGAGAGCTTCGGCGGTAACAGCACCGCAGGGCTGTCCGCCGATCTCGAGATCTGAACGAAAGAGAACGTTTCATAGCCAAGCAGTTTGAGTTATGGTGAGCGGCCAAGTTGCAGTGCAAGCTATAGGTTGAATGAAACTAAAGATGTTCACCTGTAGCTGTCAAATTAGTCTGAATCGTCTCTACGGCCGTCGTCCTAGCCTAAGTCCTGTCTCCGATTGTATAGTATTGTTGAGTGGCCTGCCTGTGGGAGTGTGTCATACAAGTCTACAATGTATTCTCGATCTCAAGGGACACGAATGATGCCATTATATCAGTACAAGTAGGGGCCCGCCCGTCAACGATCTCTGCCGACTGTCAAAGCCAACGCTCCACATTCTCGTCCCTCCTACCCTCCTGCCGCTTCCTCGACGCCGCTGTCGCCCGCGATGTGTCGTGCACTCCATGAGTAACGCGCATATGCCGTTTCAGGAGGTCCTGCCGCACGAAGTTGCGCTCCTGGTGCGGCGCGCAGAGCGAGCATGAGAATGGCTTCCTGCCTTCATGGCTCGTCTCGTGCCGCTTGCACTCGTTCTTCCTGAGGAATCGCATCCCACTATAGCACAACAGCGTCAACAACATCATTCGTAGTGATGAGGACAAACGTTTCGAGGCAGACGTACCAGTGTCGGCACTGCCAAGGCCGATGCTCGACGTGCGACCCGACATGGACGAGGATATGGTCCCGCCGCTTGTTACGCTGCCCACATCCGACGACGTAGCATCTGTACTCGTCCATGAGCTCGCCCCGTGCAGTCAGACGGCCCGCGAAGCACTGGAGGAAAGCGCGGTCGAGTTCTGCGCCTGGATGGCGCATCCGGAAGTCCGTCGCACGCTGCCTCAGCTCCTCTAGCTCGATACCTGCGTGCGCATTGAGGACGGGGCTCATCGGTGGAGGCGGCGGCACGAGTGCCTCTGTGGGAGCGGAAGAAAGCGCGAAAGACGGATACGCTCCGAACTGCGGGACCGGGATTTGCTGTATCTGCTGTTGCTGTAAGTCGGCGAAGGGCATTCTCGGCCCCGGGAAAGGTGCGCGGCTACCGTTGGGCGGGTACACAAGGCTAGGGTGGCTCATTCCGGCGCCATTGTTCGGACATATCGAAGCTTGAGGTTGGCTGACAGCCAGAGCATCAAGGGCAGGGTCGATCTGTGGAAGGGCCCCAGGCTGAAGGATAGTAGGCTCCTGCATCTCTTTCTTGATAGAGGATGAGAGCACGGAGACGATGGCAGAGATGGCCTCGTCAGGGAAGTCATTCTTCATCACAACATCATCGGAGAAGTCTGCGGTAAAGTCAGGTGTTTGCGAGAGTTGTCGTTCCACTTCCACTGAGACGCGAGCATCCGGTAGTATCGCCAGAGCATCCGAGCTGTTAGACGGCGAGATCCCATGTGAGTCTAAAACTTCAGGAGGTTCAGGACTTGGTTCTCCAGAGCTGCTCCCCATGATGTCCGCAGGGTTCACGCAGACAGGAGGCGACTGATCCAGAAAAGCCTGTTCGCGCAGATTGACGTCCACAAAGATACCAAGCAGAGGCGCAGGTCCAAAACTATCCAAGTCCATGCTATGAGGGGATGGCGAGAAGCAAAGATATGCGTCGTCAGATTCCTTCTTGGGCGAGGTTTCCACGATACTCCCAGAGTCAGAGAAGCTCCCAAAGGACATAGAGACGCTACATGAGGGCGGGCACCAGGTCGGAGCAGAGAAATCTGCGGCAGGACATCCAGAATAGGCTTGGTCCAGAGGAGTAGGAGGAGTGCCCTCGACCATATCGGTTTTCTCAGGGAAGGAGAGGGTCGACAAAGTAGGGTTGACGACGGACTCAAGGTGACAGATGTCTTCCAGACGTAGTGATTGTGTGGCCATGCTAGAGTCATGTTTCCTCGACGATGCTGAGGATGAAGGAACAGCCTGTTGAGCAAGCAGTTCGCATCGATCATGCAGGAGGGCGTGAGTTGCTGGTACGTATGTTCCCCCGAGAGGGATGGGGACGGAGGTGGATAGCGACACGGGCACGACGGTTGAAGGTGAAGGGCGCGACCCAAAGCTGGAGGCAGTAAGAGAGCTTCCAACTTCGGTAGAGTAGTGCCATGGCGGCGCAGTATGCCGCAGGGTTGGTGCGCTGGGTTGAAGGTCGGAGGCGAAACCAAGTGGCTGTGCGAAAAGAGGCAAGCGGTTGTACGGTAAGATACGACGCGGGACATCGGTGCCAGAAACCAGTTGTCGAGGTGAGCAGTAGTCAAAATGTGTTGCGGGGTAGTTCGGCGCCTGCGTCGACTGTCTGATGGCCAAGGAGGGAGAGACGTGAGTTGGTCCGCCGGATAAAGCGAAGTGTGTGTTGGTGGTAGTGTAGTTGGGCGCGAAGGTGTAGTCGTATAGATGGTCCATAGTGATGGGGTGGATTAGTGGGGAGCTATGATAGAGCAGGGATGTCTCCGCACAGCGGATCTGGCGCCGTCTGTGGAATAAGGCGGTGGTAGTGTATGGAGGAGAACAAGAAGGCCGGCGGACAAACCACCAACTTCGCGTCCGAGGTACTCTCCCGCCCACGTGACCATGACGTACTGGCTTGCGTCTGTTTGGCAGCAGCTTCATCGCGTCCGCTTTGGGAACTCGACGCTCGGCTCGATGACGATGTCAGTCCGTCTTCTGCCCTCGGCCGCTCTCGGTGCTTGCCGCCGTCGCGCGGCGTACCATCTATCCAGAACCTCCTTATCAAGACATGCCTCTACCAAGGCTTCCAACTCTGCTTCCTCAAGACTTGGCACGGCGTCTTTGCTCTTTGGCGTCGGCTCTGGTGCAATTGTAGCATCCTATTTCCTCTGGCCAGATCCATCTCGGGCGGCTCCAACGAAGAAGAACGCGCTCCTGTTGCCGACTCACTTCACACCTGTTGAAGTGACGGCCACAGAACCATGTCCAGATCCCAACACCCGTCTCATGACGCTCACCGTGCCGCGCCAATCCATCCCGTCCTTGGACGAGACCGCCTTCCAGCCCATCTGGTCGATATACATCAAGGATGACGATATTCAGGTCGAACGTCCTTTCACCCCACTGGAAGGTATCGATAGTGAGGGTCGGATGAAGTTCTGGATCAAACGGTATGAGCGGGGCGAGGTTGGACGCTGGTTACACTCGAAGAAAGTTGGGGATAAGATTGAAATACGCGGGCCTTTGAAGACCTGGCCGTGGCAAGAAGGCGAGTGGGATGAAGTCATCATGGTGCGTAGCCTTTTATCGCGACTACTTCGACCCGGGTTGACCGGCGTTATAGATTTCAGGCGGCACCGGTATTACTCCCTTCTACCAGCTGATTCAAAAGGAGCTCCTGAGCCGCTCGTCGCCGAGTTCGAAGACTCGTTTCACTTTGCTGCACTCGTCTCGTCGGCCGACAGAACTGCCACCGGCGGAGATGCTGCGACCTTTGGTGGCTTATTCTCAGGCCCATCCTGACAGGTTGAGGCTGTCGCTGTTTGTTGATTCGTCTGAGGGCCCTTCGCATCCGGTCGTCTCCTCGTCTGACCTCGCCGTGGGTCGCATCGGGAAGGCTGCAATTGAGAACGCGATGGGCGCGGGCTCAGCTAGTTGGTGGTGCCGTCTGCTAGGCGGACGCGCAAGTACACGGTCGCAGGAACCCGGCACCGGGAACAAGGTTATGTTCCTCGTGTGTGGACCGGACCCGTACGTCAGCCACACATTTAGACACGGAGACGTGGAGGACTGATGACCTAGCTTCTCTCTTCCTCTTACAGAATGGTGGCGGCCATTGCAGGTCCATTTGGCCGGAACTTCTCACAGGGGGAGGTTGGTGGCGCGTTGGGAGAGCTGGGGTACGACAAGGAGTCTGTCTGGAAGTTATAGACACCCGTCGTGGCATGCCCTCCACGGGTCTCGCAGCTATGATATCTGGCACCGCTTTATCCGTTGTACATCGGTCGAGAACACGACGGCGGACGATCTGCAGACGAATCTGCGCCAGGCAGGAAATGAGCGGGACGTGAGTGGCCCACCCCGCGCCGGACCACGGGCCGGGGGGAGAACAGTGACATGACTCCAGATTGTGACGAGATGAGATCAAAATGACTTGACCGAGAACACGGGCGCCTGTGTGATTTACTAAGACTCCTCCGAAAATCCCCTCATCTAAGCAGCTCCGGTCTTTCCTCTCCCTCCCTCTTATTCAGCCATCTCCTCAATCGTCGCCTCCAGACGACCCCCACATCTCCCTCGTGCCTCCACCAGTCGCAATGGCACCCTCAGCAGTGTACTACGCGTCCCCGCCAGTGCAGTCCCAGGCTCAGGAGAAGCCTGCTCTTGCAGCGGCCGTCCCCGCACAAGGTCCTGCACTGGCTATCGGATCCCCTGCCACAGCACAGGATGGCAAGTACCAGTCGTTGATCACGTCTCTCGAGCAAACCCGGAAGGTCGAGAGACACATGGTCGACAGATTGCTCGACGGAGGTGCGTGTCCCTAGTACCGCCCCATACCGGCCGCTCTGACGGATATCGGAACGTGCATATAGCCACCACCCTCCCGCCGTCCTCCTTCGCGTCCGTCCATGTCTCTCTGTCCCCGCCTGAGTATGAGGCACTTGCTCCGAGGCTCTCTGAGCTGCTCGCCCAGCTTCTGGGTGGCCTGGAACCCCTGGGAACGCTCCATATCCTCAACCTTGAGTCCGCACTCCCCAATCTTCCCTCTGAGCTCACGCTCTCCGGATTCGTCGTTCTCACCGCAACCCAAGACGGCGCTCTGGTTGCGCAAAAGCCCGCACACTCCACTGCTTCCACCGCCTCCCTCAAAACAGCACCGGCCGCTGCACTCCCACTCCGTAAGAAGGCGGTAGACCCGGACCGCAAGGCGTCCAAGAAGGCCCTGTGGTCCCTGAATGCGCCTTCCACGCCCTCTATTGACGCCGAGAGTCTGTTGACCCCTGCTGACCGCGAGCGGCCAGCGGCGTGCGAGCCCGCTGTGCGGGGCGCACCCCGGCGGAAGAAGGCTTGCAAGAACTGCACGTGTGGTCTGGCAGAGCTGGAGGCGGAGGAGCTGGCGCAGAGCAAGGTCGTGCTGCTCGACGGCGCGCAGAACGGGCAGACGATGGAGGTCTCGCAGAGCGAGAAGGAGCGTCTGGTTGCGGCGGCCGCGGCGGCACCCAAGGCGACGAGCAGCTGTGGGAACTGCTATCTCGGCGACGCGTTCAGGTGTTCGAGCTGCCCTTACAGAGGTATGTCTATTCCCCCCAACGTGCGGTGTGGCTAATCTGACAACTGTTGCTTTGTCAGGGCTACCCGCATTCAAGCCAGGCGAGAAGGTGGAGATCGACTTCGGGATGGACGATATTTAAACTACTATACCCATCGTCCGGGGACTAATACTGCTCGCTGGGGTCGGTCGATCAACGGTTCCTCCGTTGCGGTTCATATGCCTTTTAGAGGGCCTTGTTGTAGCATTTTTGTATCTCTCATGTAAAAAGCGTACAATCTGATTCATATGTTGCATACGTTATTTACCATAGCCATGCACCAGAGCACTTCGACGTCGCGTGCCCGCCATAGCACAAGCGGACATTTCAATATGTATTCACTTGGAGTAAGTACTTACACGTCCGCGCGCAGACGCGCCCCGCACGCGTCGGATTCGCGAATTTCTTGCGTCGAGAGAAGCGCCCGTCTTCTCACCTTTAGTCCTCCATCGACGTCCGCTATGGACAACCTCCCCAACGGCGACCCGCCGACCTCCCAGGCGGAAAGCTCGACCGCTGCGGTGCAACGCCAGTCCCCAATATGCGCTATATGCCAGACGCACCCAGCCATCTATACATGTCCGCGCTGCAACCTCCGGACGTGCTCCCTCCCCTGTTCGACCAAGCACAAAACCCTCGGCGAAGGATGCTCCGGGATCCGCAATAAGGCTGCATACGTGCCCATGAACCAGTACGGCTACATGACGCTCATGAACGACTACACCTTCCTCGAGGACTTGGGCCGGAAAGTGGGAGACTGGGGTCGGGAGATCGTCCAGGGCGGGTACGCTGCCGGCTCGGGCGTAGGCAGCGCATCGCGCGGCGGCCGCGATGCCAGGGGCAGAGGGAGAGGGAGGGGAAGAGGCGGCGGTGCGCACGGGAAACCTGCGTCGAAGCGGGACGTGCTGAAGATGCAGCTCGACTTTCGGGACATTGAGCTTGAGCTGCTGCCCAATGGGATGGAGAGACGAACGCTCAACCAGTCGACGTGGGACTTCAAGTACGCACCCGCCCTGTCTCTCTGGTTCCCTATGTACGTGGTAGTGACCGGGCGCAATATATTTTCATGTGCAGAAACAAGACCGCACTGCTCACGGTCGAGTTCAAGTTCCATCCTCCGCGAAACCTGCTCGCGCCCCCTTCTCAGCCCCCAGAGCTGCCGTTCTCCCTTTTGACCCATCGTAATACCCTCGAGACGTCCCTTCTGAGCGCAATGCAAGCGCATGTGTCCGAGCGGAGTAAGTCGAAGAAGGACAAGACGCCGCCGGCGTGGGCGCAGAGCCTCGCCTTGCCCGACCAGGACGTCCCGGACTCCTTCACGCCCCCTCTGTGCTTGATGAGCACGCCGCTCGACCCTCTCGCATCCCTCAGCAGCCACCCGTCCATCCCGCAACCAGGCCGGCTCATCCGGACGGGCTACTACAAGTTGGACCCCAACCAGCCGCTGGGCAAAGTGCTGAAGCACAAGCACTTCGTCGAGTTCCCGACGATCGAAGTGTGGGAGGAGGATGCGTTCCAAGGGACGATCGTCGATGACCGCGGCACCGTGATCCATGGGGATCACGACGAACCCCAGCCGAAGCGGCGGAAGCTGAACGCAAAGCAGGCGAAGAAGGCGATGAGCGGGCTGCTGGGCGGGTATGGCAGCGACGAGGACTCGGAGGCGGCGGGGGAAGAGGAGAAGAACGTCATTAATATGCTCGGCGGCTACGGCGACAGTGGAGACGAGGAAGGTGATGGCGGCGAGGGAGAGGACTGGAACGAAGAGGACGCTGAAGGCGAGACCGACGAGGAGTACGAAGGGAATCCCGAGGTCATAGCCGCGATGCTGCAGAAGCTACGGGAGGCAGGGGCGCTACGGGATTCCGGCGCTGATGGGGCAGAGGAAGAACAGGTCGACTGGGGAGACTCAGGCGGTGAGGACGACGATGGAGGGACCTGAGGGCACGCGTTGGTACGATGCAGCGTGTCAACCCGCGTATAGCTTGTCGCGTCGACTACACATCTTGACGGCGGAGGTCTAATAGACCCTTCATGAGAAGCTGCACCTCAAGTACGGCGTCGAGCGACTGGCTAAGTGGCGTTTCTTGCGTGTTTCTGACTGGAGCCGCTGTCTTGACCTCTACTTCCCAGAGCGTGTCTACATGTGCAGGGATTGGTTTGCCGGTTTTCGGATCGGCCTAAAGCACAATACGATGTGGCATGAGCACCAGTTCAAGGATGTCTCTTGGATGGTAGTACTTACGTGCTCCTGTTGGAACATCTGGATGACGAGCGTTCCTCGTCTGAAGACGTACCCTCTCTTGTATATCTGCGAGCGGCGGCTGTATGCATATCAGCCATGGTACCTGAACCAAGGAGAGATATTGCATACACATAGCCCAGGGCAGAAGCGAACTCGAGAGCCTCTCCGACGACTTGACAAGTGGCCCATGGTCGCACAGTCGCCTCGGGATGCACTCGGACAGACTCCGGCTTAAGGTATGAGTACAGCAACCTTGATGACAAAACGTATGTCAGTAACTCTCGCTACATAACGGTACGACAAGCCTCCACTTACCACTTCGCATCAGGTTCGAGCAGCTCTTTCCGCGCACGCAACAGTACAGGTTCAGTGCCGGAATCGCGCTGTTGTTGCGCGTCGAACGGCTCGAACACGATCTCGCGCGCATGCATCTGGTGCGCCGATTCGCTGTGCAGAGTGAAACGGTTCAAGATCGCTGTGAGCGTCCGGAGTCAGGATCGGTTTCTAGTTACTAAGTCGTGAGGAGGCGCACCTGGGAGATCCTGGGCGAAGAATTCCCCGAACAGGGCGACCTCGTATGCGTGTGGTGCCATGCCTACGTGCAGATGTAGTCGTTAGCGCTTGGAGGTCGCGCTGTATCTACTGCGAGTGGACCTACTAGTACTTCACTGAGCCGACTTTGTTCAGTGCTAGAACTACTCGTTAGTAGTGGTTGACCAAGTTCACGCAACACAAAATAGGCGCCCGTACTGTGCGATATCTAGCGCGTACAGTGGACATAGTATACAGACTGAAGGTCATATGCGTCAATACACATTGTATGCGATGCCCGCGTCTCGCGACGAGTGTTGCTGGACTGTCACTGATTCGTTGCCTTTGGAACATGATAGCACTAGGAGAAGAACTTCACGGAATGCGGGTTTGAACGACAGCGATGCAAGATAGTAATAGGTCCATAGCTAGGTACAAGGGAAAGAGACTTGGAATAAGGACATAGCATGAAACGACCACGAGCGACCCCAGAACACGTCGACCCAACTGCTCCCCTCATTAGCGATACAAGTCCTGCCCCTCGAACGACCACATAGCGTAAAGTCGTCACATCACGGCTGATCCAACGGTGGCGGTACCTCGCCCGGGTTGGGGGGCTGCCCAGCGAGGGCATGTGGGGGCGGGGGTGGGGGAACGCTCATGTTCGGCATGGGCTCGCCCGGGTTGAGGGGCGGAGCCATCATGGCGCTCCGCACGCGGAAGAGCATGATGCGATACCACTCCTGGTCCGCGCCTTGCTTCTCCTGGTCTTCGGTCAACTGTTGAAGTTGCTGCAGCTCTTTGCGCCACTGTGCGTGCCAGTTCACTTGTCCGTGTTCATCGACTTCAAACTGCTCGTCTGGTCGGAAAAGGGGCGGCATGACCGGTGGGAAGGAGGGATCAAAGCTGTACGGAGAGCTATGTGGCCTGAGACGATATGGAGACGGTAGGTTGGATTGGTACTTACGTAGGGTACGGCGGGAAAGGTGGTTGACGACTCGGACCAGCGTCGCCGGGAGGGATTTGAGGAGGATACGGGTTGTTGGGGTCGAAAGGCTGCTGACCAGCTCCAGGGTGGTAGTCGACATCTTGATGCTCGAGAGGTGGCGAACCCTTGTTAGCGTTCTTCCCCTTCTTCTTGCGAACACGATGTACTCCTGTACGGGGATCGACATTATCGTTCACCGTCCAATATGAGCCTTTGCCGCGATCCGTGAGAGGTCTGGGGACCTTCTCGAAGCACGGGTTGAGCGAGAGGTTGTGTCGGACAGAGTTCTACAAGTACGGCACGAGTCAACACGACGTTCCAAGGGATGGGTGGCACGTGAGGAATACAGCGGGGTTGTGGATGGGGGAGTAGGGACACATCGTTATGGATCTCACCTTCCATCCCGGTGGCGCAGTTCGGAAATACGGGAACTACGAGAGTTCTGAGTACAACTACTCCATACGAGACCAAACAAACCACGCACCCTAGACTCAATCGCATAGTAGATGTCCTCCAACAGCAGCTTCTGATTGGGTGATCCCTTAATAGCATACCTGCGACGCATTATGACACAATGAGGCCGCGGACTCGATGGCCCATGCTGGAGCAAAAGCATACCGGATGAGGGTCGAGTAAGGATAGAATGGCTTGCTGCCCGGAGGACCGTCACGAAGAGAGTCAAGGTTGATGGGCAGACCGCCTGAGAGGTCGGTCGCGGTGGTAGTTGTATCCGAGTAGTAGTTCACAGGCTGGGGAGTGGGCTGCGGGGGAGGATTGTGCATCATTTCCTGAGGCATCACGCTCATGGGGGGCTGCTGTGCCATGTCGTCCAGACCGAATCAGGCCGCCAGACGTATAAGGGCGCAAGGACGTAAGGGACTGCAAGACCGTCAGGAGGAAGGACAATGGCCAGGAAGTAAGGCGACGGCAAGCTCTGGGCAAGTCGAACGTGCTTATGTCAGCGGCTTCCCGACGCCGCTCGGACCAAGTCCCATGGCCACGAGCGCCCCGCGCTCACTGCAGGACGCGACATGCGCGAGCTCGGCGTCGACGTCCAGCATTTCGTCGGTGGTGGTGGGCGGAAGAGGATCGACGCATTGTTTGTGTACCTCAGCCACGGTTCAAACACCCTCATACAGAGCCCAAATTCCCGAAAACCAGAGAAAACAAATTTGCCCCGCGCAAGCAGAGGAACACACGTACAAACGACCCAAAACCTGGCCATCGCCCCCGTCTTTCCCTACCTCCATCTACCCCTTCGCTATATATCTGCGAGACCCATCCGTGCACGCTGCATCACCGAGACTCGGCGACAGTATGTTGTGGGGGCGCTAGCTATGTCACCGCTTGTGTGAACACGCCCCAAGACTATATTCACACGGTGGCCAAGGATGCGACGAGTCTAGCCTTCCTCCCCACTATTGCCCGTGTTATGCGCCATGGTAGATAGTAGTAAGTTAATGTGATGAATTTCAAGACACTCGAGCGCGTTGACATCCTTTTGGAGGGTCCCGCCAGCGCGCTAAAACCAACTACATTTGTCGCGTGAGAGCATATCAGCTCGTAGCAACCCTAGCGCAGTGCCACAGGGTCTTTCTATCCGCTCCAGTCGGCGCGGACCCGAGTCGCAGTGGCAGAGAACCGTTGCAATTGACGCTGATACAGCCATGGCCATCACTACGCGAGATGCTCATGCCGAACCCTCACACCGTTCGTATCCATTCAGTCAGGCCAGACAGGCGTCAGAAGGACATTCATACAGCTAGCAGTACATTCACCGAACGCGAAACACTCCGATCAGCGTATCCTACCACGGGATCTCCTCTCCGTTGTACCTCAGGTACTTCCCGCTGTCCGCCGGAGTCGCAGATGTTATGACCTTGATGATACCAGCAACGCTCTCCTCCGGCTCGAGTTTGGCTTCTTGGCCTCCCATGTCTGGAGCGAAAGCATAAGGTATGTAGAAATGCTCCGGTGTTGCTTGGGGAACTTACCGGTCTTGACCCACCCAGGGCACATGGTGATGGCAATGAGGTCTGGCCGCTCGACCTTCTGCTTGTACGTCTGTACGGCGGTACGGCAGGACATGGACAAACTTCGTCAGAATTGATCCCCGAAAGCGGGCGAGTGCCGTGCTGCGGTGCGTACCAGCATGTTCAAAGCGGCCTTGCTCATCGAATACGATGCGACCAGCTTATGCACAGGGTGCTCGATGCTATCGACGCTCGCGATGCTTCCGCCGGTGCTCGAGACGTTCAGGATCTTCTTCTCTCTGCCCTTCTCGAGGAAGGGGAGGGCCACCTGGGCTAGCACAGCGGGACCGATGACGTTCGTGCGGAAGGTGTCAATGAGAGCCTGCGGTTGCACGTTGAACGCCGAGTCGTAGATGCCCTGTGAGACGACAAGGTGAGCACCATCCTGCCCGAACGCGACTGCGGTCACTCACAATCGCCGCGTTGTTCACAAGGTAGTCGAGACCCTTGTCGCCGAGGATCGTCTCGAGGTCCTTGGCGATGGCGCGGATGTTGTCCGCGTCGCTGACGTCGAGTTGGATGATGTGCAGGGCGCCCTTCGCAGAGTCCTTCAGCGCCTTCAACGTGCTGGCCTTCTCGGGATTGCGACACGCGGCGATGACGACGTTGTTCGGGGACTCGAGCAGCTGTCTCACAAGCTCGAGGCCGATCCCACGGGAAGCTCTGCGAAGGTTTTAGCTCCAACGTATCACCCAAGGACGCAGCGGCGCAGACTCACCCCGTAATGAGCCAGGAAGAGGGGCGTGTGCTATCGGAAGACATGTTGGCGCTAGTTTCCCAGAAGTGAGAGAGGAGGGTTTGTCGGTGCACACTAAAGGTCGTTGAGGTTTTATACTCTCCCTGGTAGGACTCGACTTCCGCAGGCTAACCCACGCCCACCGTGATAGGGACATACCCGTGACAAACGACCGCGCAGGCCTTTAATCGGAGATAGCAGGCGTAATCCTCAGCGTCCTCGTCGGTCGCGCGCGGCCTATTGAGATGCATGACAAAGTGAATCCCCGAGCGGGCGCAGCTGCTCTCGTTCGAGGAACCCGCGCTGAGGATCAGGGTCACCCGCGGAAGATGTTGCGCCCACGATGGACGTAGGGCGGGCTGAGATCGGGCGCGTGTTTGGTTCTCGTCTGGTACGTCGAATCTCGTAGAGTCTACCAGAAGTTGATCTCACCTCATCATACCCAGTGCAGCGTAGTTATGCCAATACCCACGCCACGGTGTTTGAGCCAGCGTTCACACGGGATAGGTTCGGATGACTACTGCTGCATCTCACGCTCGTATGCTTTCGTGGACTGCCGTGGCACCTGTTTCTCCACCGAAGCTCCTCGATTGGAATGCGTCGAATTTCGAGAGTATACAGGAGAAGTACAAAGTTGCAGATTTCGAGGATAGATGTGGTGCTAGTCCTTAGTTTGGAATACAAGTACCGATCCTTTAACGAGTATTGAATGGCAGGAAGTTCACGGTGCGCCGCTCATATACATGGTCGATGGCGGGAAAAATGTACTACCCGGGTCCGAGACCCAGCAAAGATGGATTTGACCAGCAGCTGCCGGCCGAAAGTGAGAACATTTCCTTGCGATAGCATCACCAAGGTTCCGTACGGTTGACTTGAGTAGGCCCCGCGTTGACCAGAGGTCGTCCGCATCGTTGTACTCCCGCAGGTACAACGTCCCGCTGCCTGCAAGGGTCACAGGAATAAGGGATGAAACATCCTCACGACACCGTCTTCAGGCTTCATAGGCTCAAAAGGCGGCCAGCAGCCAGCAGCGAGCGAAGAAAGCACAGGCACATGGAAACGGTTAGAGCGAGCAGATGCACTCAAAGTGCTAAGGTAAGGTGTCGGCTCGCCAGGAGTCCACGAACATCAACCATGCGAAGAGCCTTCCGTTTCTGTAAACAGAGTCTTTCACAGAGTCAGGATGAAGGAGAAAGCGAGCAAATGGAATGCACGGCTGTCTATGGGCTGGCAAACATCGTTATTTATGAGAACGATGTGCCGGTATTAGGGTCTCCTCACCCCTCCGAGAGTGCAGCTAGTAAAAGAAATAACATCAACGGTGTTAGAGGATATTCTCTTGATTGCGGTACCAATACTCACTATGGGAACTATATTACTGTCCGAATGGTGCGATATATAGGCAACCACAAGTACTTGGCTTCTCCATCGGTGACAGAATGAGGACTCAGTTTGCTCGATATGACTGTAGGTAATTTAGCTACACAAACGCATGGGGAAGGTACCGTGTGTCTGCATGCTACATAACCGTACCTCCTATGGTATCGGAAGTCGCCCCATCGAGCGCGGGCATGCGACACAAGCATGGCCTTCTGGATGTCTTCTTGCGTCCATAGCTGACAGTACTCTTCCCAACCGAGGGCGCGCGCTACTTGTACAGGCGGATATAGCGGATAGAGCGTCCCAACTTGCGTACGAGATGCATAGCCATGGCGCCGTGGAGTACACGCGAAGCGGTTGTGTATGACTGTCGACGTACCTGCGGGGAGGAGATGGACGTCTACCAAGCTTCGAGGGCGCCTTCGGACAAGGGATCCGAGGGCAGTGATGGCCCAAAAAGGACATGGTGACGTCATCACGGAAGGGCAGAAGGCAGCGCGTCGGGCGTCGGGACGGCAAGCCATGTCCTCGACCGAGCACGACGATGAGCTCCCCGCCATCCGCATAAACATCCCCGACCGGTACTACCTCCTCCCTGGGGCTGCAGTCATCGTCGGCACGACTATTGGGCTCTACCGCGGGTCCAGAACGGCGTCGCTGCGCTTCTTGGCGGAAAATGCCCACCGGGCTCCGAAGACGGTGCGCGGGTGGTACCTGTACAACAAGACGAAGAACTACCGCGTCTTGCTGGGCGGCCTCAAGGGCGCCGGGGCGGATGCGACGAAGCTCGGGCTCACTGCGGCCGGGTGGGTGATCGTTGAGGAAGGGTGCGCCCGCCTCGGTCTGGACGACGTGCGGGAGGTGGCGGCGGGCCTGGGCACGGGGACGTTGTTTGGTGCGGTGTGTGAGTGCTCGGCCGTTTGGTACAATTGTTCTGCTGCGAATGGGAGACTCATGGGAGGGGCGGATGCAGATCGACTGCCGTGGAAGGCGATTCGGCGCACGGCCGGTTTGGGGGTGCTGATCGGGGGCACGCTCCGGGCGCTGCGGTGGAGCAAGGAGTACCTGAGGGAGCAGGCCGCCTCGCGCGCACAAGAGCTCGAGCTCGCCGCGGCCGAGGGGCGGGCGGAGGTGGTCAAGGACGTGCAGGAGGCGGTGGACGCGGTGAGGGGGAGGCCGTCGGGCGCGGCGTAGGCGGATGTGTCTCCGTCGTTCGCGGTGGACCCGGAAAATGGGAGGAGGCGGGGGAGGCTGTGTGGAGCGGAAGGGAAGGGAGAACGGGGTCGGATATTGTAAGGGGTGCATATGACGAAGCTCGGAATAGTAGGCAGGACTCGGAGATCGTAGTGCACCACCAGCGGCAGCTATCTTCATCGTCCTCGCTCTCTATCTCATCTCTGCCATCGCCAGTCTGTTCCTCGCTGTACTGTAGCCCCTGCTCGCCGCCAACGTCACCCACGACACGCCCGATCATGCTCAAGTTCTGGCCCTCCAACCCCGCCGATCTAACTCCTAGGGCGGGGCCCAACGGACAGGAGCGCAAGAACCCGTTTGAGATGATGTCAAGCGTTGCCCAAAGCCTCCCCCAGCACGACCAGCAGCAACAGCAGCAGCAGCAATCACAACAACAGCAGCAGCCACAGCCGCAACAGCAGCCCGCACAGAGCCAGCAGCAGCAGCAGACGCAGGGCCAACCGCCGTCGTACCACCACCAGCTGCTGAACACGCCTCACCATCTCCTCTCGCCCTCTATCTTTGGCGGCCCAGCCTCGCCCGCCGTGAATGGCCCCGAGGCAGCATCCCAATTAGGCCCCTTGACGCCCTCCGCGACCGCTCTTCCCGCCGCTCCCCCCACCACGAGCCTGTCCATTCATGCTCCTGTCTTCAACATGCAGCAGCCTCCCCCTCCAAAGCGCCAGTCCTCAAAGCAGCCTGGTTCCGCAGGCTCCTCGTCCTCCTCGGGCTCCTCCGCGCCCCGCACAAATGGCAAGAGCACCCCCGCGACCTCCCACAGCGGCCCCTCCTCATCCTCCCCGCCATCGGGCCCATCCAAGGGCCAGATACATGTCAAGCTCATCCAAGCCCGCGGCCTCAACGTCCGATCCGCCACCTCGCGCCCGTACGTCGTTGTTCAGTTCGAGCAAAACGAGTTCGTCAGTCGCGATCCCACCGACGAGACCGACAAGGAGGTCAAGGGCGTCGCGACCAATCTCTCGCGAAACTCTTCCTCCACTGCATTATCTGCCCTTGGCGCGATCAATGACAAGGCGCGGGGCAACGGGAGCGCGCGGGGGAGCACGCAGCCGACTCCGTCCTCGTCGTTTGGGTCCGGTAAGTCGCAGCTTGCTGGGCTCTTCGGCTCTCGTATCTCGGCGCACAATCCGGTTTGGAAGCACGAGGTGTCCTTGTAAGTTTGCACATATAGCTGTTGTATGGCCTGCATTGCTTACCTTGTGCAGCGATGTTACCTCCGAGCAGTCCGTCGTCACCTTGAGCGTGTACGACCGATCTCTGAGCGAACATGCTTTCCTGGGCACCGTTCAAATCAAGCCGGCCCTCGTTCATGAGCATACTGTTGACCACTGGTACAAGTGCGTAACCCCCATGATCATCCTCATTTCTGTACTGACAAGGTCGCGCGCTCTGCCCCCCCTGTCCCAATCACGCCATACTTTGCAGACTTCAACCGTTCAAGGAGGAGTCCGTTACCGGCGAAATCCGAGTACAAATTACATTCGAGGCCAACAAGGTATGCACCTGATCTCGTTACCGGCTTCTTTCTCATCGACTAACCATATCCCATCACTACCCACGCCCCACATTGCCCGGCTATCACTATCGAACGCACGTTCTGCACGCACCCGCTTGCTTCGCCATGAAATCTATCCGCGGTGGACTGACCCCGTGTTCCGACACCTTATGCCGGCGGATAGGCAAGGCGCGCGCTTACACCCCGCGATTTCGAGTTTTTGAAACTCATCGGCCGAGGAACCTTTGGCCGAGTGTTCCAAGTACGGAAAAAGGACACGAAGCGTATATATGCCATGAAAGTCCTGTCCAAACGTGAAATCATCGAGAAGAAGGAGGTCGCGCATACAATCGGCGAGCGCAAGATCCTACAACGCTCTCTTGAGTGCCCATTCCTCGTCGGCCTCAAGTTCTCCTTCCAGACCGAGACGGACCTATACCTCGTCACTGATTTCAAGAGCGGAGGCGAACTGTTCTGGCATTTGCAGAAGGAGACGCGGTTCAGCGAAGAGCGCGCTAGGTTCTACGTTGCGGAACTGATCCTTGCTCTCGAACACTTGCATAAATACGACATCGTGTATCGGTATGTGCCCGCGCTCCTCTCGCAGTATACAGCGGTCTTCATCTCCGGCGCAGCGATCTTAAGCCAGAGAACATCCTGCTCGACGCGACGGGCCACGTTGCGCTGTGCGACTTTGGGCTGTCGAAGCCCGACCTCCGGTCCGACGAGCTCACGAACACCTTCTGCGGCACGACGGAGTACCTCGCGCCGGAAGTCCTGCTGGACGAACATGGTTACTCCAAGCTGGTCGACTTCTGGAGTCTCGGTGTGCTGCTCTTCGAGATGTGCTGCGGGTGGAGCCCGTTCTACGCCGAGGACACGCAGCAGATGTACAAGAACATCTGCTTCGGCAAGATTAGGTTCCCGAAGGGCGTGATCAATGAGGACGGCAAGCAGTTCGTCAAGGGGGTATGTCCACTTCGTTCCGTTGGCTACCAGATCGCCCTTACTAACCCTGGGTTCGCACAGCTGCTTAACCGGAATCCAAAGCACCGTCTCGGCGCGCAGCGCGACGCGGCGGAGCTCAAGGAGCACCCGTTCTTCAAGACGATCGACTGGGACGCGCTCGCGAAGAAGCAGGTCACGCCGCCGTTCAAGCCCGTCGTCGAGTCGGACGAGTCCGTCGCGAACTTCGACCCCGAGTTCACCTCCGCCGACGTGCGCGACGCCGGCCTATCCGAGATGGACCTCGACGAGGAGGACCCGTCCCCGAACTGGGTCGCGCTCTCCTCGAGCGTCAACGGCACACTGCACACGCCCAACGGCCCGCTCGGCTCAGACAAGCCTGCGCTCTCCTCGCCCTCTGCGACGACGACCGGTGCCGCTGCTGCGGCGCCCGCGGTGACGTCTCCCACGGCGGCGGCGGCGGCGGCCGTCGTGCCGAGCTCGCAGGGGATCGAGATCGCGAAGGCGAAGAAGAAGCGGGACCACGACCCGCCGCTGACGAACAGCGTGCAGGAGAACTTCCGCGGGTTCACGTACCACGGCGAGTCGATCGTCGCGCCCGCGGCGGGCGTGCTCGCGGAGGAGCGCGACGGCGCGGGGCACGAGGAGGAGGGGGAGGAGGCCGTCGACGAGGAGCCGGAGCCGACGACGGACGACGAGGTCGAGAGCGACTCGCCCGCGGGGCGGTACGCGAAGTCGAAGCGGAGAGGCGGCGGCGGCGGCGACGCGTTTGACGGGTTCGACGACGACATGCATCTATAACCGTTCCCGAGCAAGCATACGAAGAAGCGCTCAGCCCCCCGCGCGCTGTTCTCCCCCGGATTTGGACCATTTTGTACACCTCGAAGCTCTCCTCGCGCCCCTGCTCCTCCGCGCCGCGCACAGCTACGCAGAATGGAAGGGTGTGGAAGAAGAGCACATACGGACTTTACAAAGCTCGACGGAGGAGGGCACTGCTTCCCCTCCTCCGTCGCGCAGCACATTCACCCCCTTCTTACTTTGATTCCCCCAGGCCTCCCGTCTGTTTCCCCTGCGTGTCCGTTACGAATATATGTGTCTTATGTGTGTTGTAGGCTCTTCGCATGCATGCGGTGATGGGGCGTTTACTGGTCCCGGATAATGTACGCGCCTGATGTACACGCGTTCTTGGTATGTTGTGTCGTGTGCGTCGGGACGAATGTAATAATGAACGCGATTTGTAGTCTCTACTTCGACGGTCTGGGCTAGGCTTCGTTTTCGGCGCACGCACGGAGACTGCGTAGAAGCGTATGCACGTGAGGTAAGACGCACGGGGCGTGGTGTGTATAGTGTATTCAATCGGTACGGGAACATGGCGAATGGCTCTCTCTATACAGCGGGAATCCCATGAAGCTCTACTGCATTGGCGTGCAGGACGCTACCAGTCGTTGAGGCTCTTGTGGCCCGGATAGCAGAGGTTGAGGCCACCGCGGAGGAGCGGCGGGAGGATGCGCCCGCCGATGATCGTCTCCTTCACGATCGCGTCCACCTCGTGCGGGGTCACCCTGCCGTACCACACCGACACGCCCCGGGGCGTGTTGATCTGTCACACACACACCACGCGTCAGCAAAGCGGTGAGCGCGAGGGGAGAGGGCCCGGGGAAGGGGGCGAGCGAGCGAGCACGCACGATGACGTTCCCCGCGTACTTGTGCCCGCCGATGTGGGAGCAGTAGAGGATGAGCGCGCGCTTGTGCGCGGCGTGTTTCGCGTCGACGGCCTTGAGCTGCTGCAGGATCGCCGTGCGCTTCTCTTCGTCTGAGCCGGGGAGGTCTTCGAGCGGCGCGTCGTGGTGCAGGGACGGGTCTTCCACTTGCGTGTGCACTTCCCAGCCTTCGCGTTCGAGAGAGTGTGTGAGGGCTACACGGGTTGTCAGTTTCTGTGATGAACTATGCAGGGAAGGCGAGGCGGCGGACCGTGCTCGAGTTTTGGTGCGGCGATTGCACAGCGGTTATCTCGTCGCTTGTGGGAGCCTGGGTAGAGACGCGTGTTAGCCTTGCCAGATGGAAGGAGCAATCGGAGCGCTCACACAGAAGAATCACGCATGAGTAAGGGATGATCCACGACTTAACCGCAGTGCTTTGCGCGGGAACCTCGTGGAGGTCCACGTACGGGCTGACTGCGTGCGTCCAAAGCTGCTCGGCGCCGCCATGAGAGCATTCGACCTCGGTAACGACCTTGTAGTCTGGGAAGACGAGCACCGTCTCCTTGTCGGTATCATCCGAGACGGTGCGGTGGCTGCCGTTCAGGATGGTGACCTTCTTGTTCTTCGCGAGGTTCGAAGAGTCGAAGATGCCGGCGACGTGCGCGGCTTGGGCGTTGGCGTTTTCCTTTGGCTTCTTGGAGGGATCCTTATCTTTCGGTGGGCGACCTGAGGAGGAGATGTCATCGACGTACGCGGCGAGTGTGCCCTTGGCATCCGTGACCTCTCGGACCCAGTCCGACTTTCCGGTGGAGATGACGATCTGTCGGGGGTGTGAGGATGTGCGCGAGGCGCGGGATACGCTGTGTTTTGTCCATTTACCTGGCGCGCATACGGCTTTACGGAGCCCAGCATCTCGGTCTCCATGTCTACATCGAACTTGGGGTATTCTTCGTGACCTGAAGCCGTGCTTCAGTAACAGTACAGTAAGTTTCTTGCGGACAGCTACTTGCCTTCGTCGCACGGATCCGCGCAGCCTCTACAAGGAGCGTCCGAGATGGGGACGCTAGCCGCCTGGAGCTGCATGGAGGTAATGTCCGTGTCCGTATTCTGGCCGAGCGCCAGGGCCTTGAGTTTCCGGAACGCGCTCATTGTGCCAAGGGATGTGAGACGGAGCGTTGGGGGGTGGTATATGTACTTTGTGTACGAGGCAGGCTTGCGGCACAAGGCCGAGGATAGGAGAGCAGACGGACCATGTCGATCGGCGTAGTAGGCTAATTAATTGGATGTGTGCTCGAGCGAAGCCGTCTGACGCATCCGCACGGCCAGTCCACTAATCAGATTAGATTGCAGTCAGACCCCTGCGTCATCCAGGGCGCCTCGGTCTCCCAGTGGGTCCCCGCCGGCGTCTGCCCCGTCTTCCTCCCGGGCCACGCGGACCTGCCCGCTCTGTCCCGCAATGGCATCCAAGTTCGACGTCCGAGCAGCCTCGCACCCTCCGTCCTCGCTCGCAGCAGGGCCGCATGCAGCGGGCTCAGCGATACTCCTGCAATGCGCGCCCATCCACGCGCTCTCTGTCGCGCAGTTCCATCATTGGTCATTATCCGAACCGCATTGACAGCGCCTCTGGACAGTTGCTCGCACCTTCATCGGCGTTTCATCTGCCACGGCAACGGCTGGACATGCAGGCGCGCCCGTATTGCATCGGAGGTGCGTGTATGGCGTTTCAGTACGTGCCCTACTCTACCAGCACGCACCCGGCGCATGTGTCCTCGTAGTGGTATTGACTCTCGGTTTGCTGCCCACAGATACTAGGATGGCAGACCAAGATATGTCACAAAGCCATCGACTTCTTTCTCTATGCACGCCGACTGGGTATAGATTCCCAACACTCGGCCTTCTTCCGGTCCGGGAATCTGTCTACCGTTTCGTTCTCACCGCTGTTCCGTTACTCCCTCGATCCTCACAATTAATCTTGTCCAGACGGTCGGTCAATGGTCCGCAGGCCGCCCAACTCCACGGACTTGACATCCGGCTCAGTGGGTTGTGAGCACCGCAAGCGGCAGCGCTCCCACCTTGTCCACGGATTTGGCCTTGGCATTCTCCCCGCATTCTCCCAGGCGTGTCTCAAACCCACGGTATGTGTTCTACCCGCTGTCGGACACAGGAACCGGATCCATGGAGACTCGTCTCCCGACCGCAGCCGTGGAACCGGTTCCTGGTGTCTGTGCACCTTCTTCGGCAGCGCCTACCCTACCTGGGCTTTGGTACGTTGGCGGCCTACACGCTCTCCGTTTCACAAGTTCGCTACGAGGCCAGGACTGTCCGCCTTGGCTCGTTTTCATGGGAGTCTACCCCATGGCCATCAACCCCTTGCTATCCATCCTCGACATCTGTGTGTATTTTACATACGGGAGAAATGCCATTGGCTGCGACGACAGCCGGCTCATGTCGTCGTCGCGCACAACTTCGGCGACTACAAACAACCTGGATGAGCTGTGCAGGAAAGCTATAAAATCTGGGGACTCTGGACGTGGAAGAGCACGACTCCTCGAAGCGTCCCAAAGCATCTCAGGTAGTCTACAATGGCCTTCAAAGCTCTCCTCTCCTTTGTCGTTGTGCTCGGGGCCCTTCAGGTGTCCAACGGTTCGTCCTCTGCGATCTACTCACCGCCTACCCTACCACTCACACCACCACAATACCCACAGCGGCCGTGACCCGCAAGGTGAACTGCCCCGACGGCAAACACACCGCCAGCAACGCCGTGTGCTGCCCGCTCTTCGCCGTCGTCGACGACCTGCAGGAGACGCTCTTCGACGGCGGCGAGTGCGGCGAAGAGACGCACGAGTCCCTCCGGCTCACGTTCCACGACGCCATCGGCTTCTCGCCCGCGCTCACCCGCCAGCACAAGTTCGGCGGCGGCGGCGCGGACGGCTCGATCATCACCTTCAGCGACGTCGAGACCGCGTTCCACGCGAACACGGGCATCGACGAGATCGTCGGCGTCCAGAAGCCGCTCGTCGCGAAGCACAACCTCACCGCCGGCGACTTGTACGTGTTCCCTGCACTTTGCGCTGGCTGTTGTGTCGTGATGGATGGGACGGTGGTGCTCACGCACGCACGATGTACACAGCATTCAGCTCGCTGGCGCAGTCGGCTTCTCCAACTGCCCGGGCGCGCCCCGCCTGGAGTACCTCCACGGCCGCCCACCTGCGAAGGCCCCGTCGCCCGACCTGCTCGTGCCCGAGCCGTTCGACTCGGTCACCAAGATCCTTGCCCGCTTCGCCGACGCTGGGTTCTCGCCCCAGGAAGTGATTGCGCTCCTCGCCTCGTACGTCCTCCCTCAATGATCCCGCCGTCCTGGCAGTGTGTAGCTGACGGTCGACCCCGCATTCTAGTCACTCGGTCGCTGCCGCCGACCACGTCGACGATTCCATCCCGGGCACACCGTTCGACTCGACCCCGTCCTCGTTCGACTCGCAGGTCTTCATCGAGGTCCTCCTCAAGGGCACCGCCTTTGCGGGGGCGACGGGCCACCAGGGCGAGTCCAAGTCGGCCCTCAAGGGCGAGATTCGCCTCCAGTCTGACAACGACGTGAGTCACGGACACTCCCGGCACTAAACGTGGACGTCGGGTGCTAACAGGATACGCTCTCGTTTCTCCTCCAACGCAGCTCGCGCGCGACCCCCGCACGGCGTGCGAGTGGCAGTCGTTCGTCGGCAACCAGGCGAAGCTCCAGTCCGCGTTCAAGGCCGCCATGTCCAAGCTCGCCATCCTCGGCCACAACCGCCGCGACCTCGTCGACTGCTCCGAGGTCATCCCCATCCCGCCCGTAAGTGCCCTTCCTTCCCTCCCTCTTGAGTTCGCGGAAGGGAGAGGCTGACGACGCGTACGTACGCAGCCCCCGAACTCGCGCGCGCACATCCCCGCTGGCCTGAGCCGCCGCGACATCGAGCAGTCCTGCCGCTTCGCGCCCTTCCCGGTCCTCCCCGTCGACGCTGGCCCGGCCACCTCGGTCGCCCCCGTGTGAGTACCTCCTAGCTTACTTGACTGCCCTGTGTAGAGCCGGTCTGATTGGCTTTTTTGTCCGCTAGTCCCCCTTCGTAAACGGCACTTTGCGGAAGATGAGTATGAGAGCGGAATGATTCGGCCTATGTAGTAATCGATGTCTCTCTGAGGACTTGTTGTTATTCCTTGGTTTGTGGTATAATCTGCGGGACTGTAATAAACCTTATTTGGGTTGTTGAAATGCTTCAAGTGCCAATTCTTCTTCACGCCGACACCTGGGCCATTGGGCTTCATCGGTGTATGCTTGAACAACATCTCGGGGACCGGTCCATTTGGACTGCATGCATGAGAAGCCAGAGCTTTCACTCATGTACGAGCACGAGAGGGCCCAGAGCTCGGGTTTCCAAGTGCATACAATATTCATACAGTATCAACTAGTAGCAGCAGCCTTGTTCTTTTTCTTTTTCTTCCTCGACGCGCCGTTCGCCCCAGGGCCGTCCTTCGTTCCATCGGCTGACTGTGACGGCACTGTTGGCTCGTTTTGGTGGCCCTGTTCCAAAGGTCGCTTTTTGCCGCCTTCCTCTGACCCGGATTGGGCGTTCGGTTGTTGATGGCTTTCTGCCATCTCGATGTCTGGGGCGTCCTGCGTCAACGCGGTTGCGGGAATGACCACTTTGGGTTCAGAGAAAACCGCTCGGTATGTTCTGCGCGTCTCTGCAGGGATGCGGCGTAAGCCCCTGGCCTATACATGCAATGGGGGAAGTTCTCACGGGCACGCAAAACGAGCGACTGTGCTACTTTTGTAGACGCGTCGTGTGCGACGTCTTGCGATACGCCCAATAGGGTAATCCTGGATCGGCATGAACATCTCGTACGGCACGGGAAGATCATCCAAGGATGAAACGTACAGGTTCGCGACGTCTCGGGGTGCCCGCAGGTCCGCTTCGTTGAAGACCCCGCCGCTCACAAGAATCCCCTTGCCTTTCGTGACGCGAGCGACTTCCCGCGCGGCCGCCCACCAGTTGCGCTTCGCGCCCGCACCGCTCTCGCTTCCGCCCGGGATACTGAGGCCGGGATCGCCCTCGCCTCCGAGCGCACCGGCGTAGTTTATCTCGAACACCGCGCCATTCTTCAGGGCGGCGCGGACGAGGGTGTGTCTCAGGTTGAACGGCAGGCGCGGGAGGGTAAGCGGGAGGGAGATGATGTGCGTGGTGAGCGGTGTCGGTTGTGTGTGCGTGAGGCAGGCGAGGGAGAAGGAGGCGGCTGTGGTGGGGACCAGTGCGAGGAGATCGTAGGGTGCGAAGAGCGCGGCGTTGCCGTTGGTCTGATGAGGGCTCAGGACACAGCCGGACCGCACGGGCCATATGTGGGACGCACCAAGCCAAAACCCTTTTCGCTCTCCTCATCGAGCACTATGGTCAGCCGCTTGAGGTAGACCACGCCTTGCCTCTTCCGTAGCTGCGCGAGGAGCGGGTCGAGGGTGTTGAAGAAAGTCTTTGGATCGACTTTGCGTTCAACCGTCTGGTTGAAGGCTATGATAGTGTATCCTACTAACAAGACCGTGGTCAAGGGTGCGGTTCGCGCGTGCAGTGATAGGGGATGTACCGACAATGTACGAGGAGATCCAGCCGACTCTCTATTGCATTGATCTGCGCGGAGCTGAATGCGGGAGGCGGTCCACTCGGTTCCTGTTTGCCCTTGCCCTTTTTCGACGCGGCTTGGCTGAGCTGCTGTTTGGACAGTGTTGGCACAGGAACGTTCAGATCAGCGAACATGGCGCGCGCAACCGCGGCTCGGAGGGCGGAGGGGTTGAGAAGGGTGGACTGTGGACTCTGCAGCCACGGCCGCGTGCGCCGGCGAATTGAGCAGCACAGCTTTCACGAGCCTGTTCTCCGCACGGATCGGGAAAGTGCAGTCGTTGCACTCCGCGCTCAGCGCCCATTTTCTGGTCTCCCTCTTCTCGCATCGCCGCTCGGGGATCGGTTCGGTGAATCAATGTACTCGATAGTACGGTACATAAGCCAAAAGGCCATTTATGTTCCTTACGACAATGGCTTGTGCTCCCAGGCTGCAAATTTGGGTCCATCAGCAACACCGGGCCTGTGATCGCGATCCCCTCACCCCGAACGCACATGTAAGTTGGACGCACATGTTGAAGTGACTCCAGGCAGGAGTAACTTATGTAGGTCTGCGCTTACGTGCTTTCTCCCCTACAAAGACTGTACGATCAGATCCCTGACGAATACATGTCTCGGACAGGGCGCATCAGAAACCCCACTGCTTTACGCGTGCTTTCTTCGATCGTATCCTTATACATAATCCCGGAGAGTTGCAAATTACGGACGCAACATCTACACGCCGGTACTGCAGCTTTGTGGCAAGGTTGCGCCCAACAGACATTTAAAGGGAGCGCACGTTTTACAACAGTTCTGTGCAGGGTCAGACACGTGTATCATCATCACACAGGCCGCGCTTCACGAGCAGTTCTCAGAACAAAGGAATGAACGTCCTCATTCCGGTTAACGCGCAATATACGAGCTGTGTTCTTAGGAGGCTGGGGTATCGAACCTGACCGGCAACACGCAGGCCGCGAGAGGATTGGCCGAGACTTGGTCGTGCCAAAGCGAACCCCAAGGATATTATACCGCCCTGGGAGCGTCTCGCCGAAGTCATACACAACGCCGAAGTACCGATCAATGCTCTCGATAAAGGTGGCATTCCTTGTCGACCGCTCGCGATGGTCCAACTATCGCATGCTGGGCGACAGTCCGTCAATATGGCAACAGGCCGACTACCTAATGTGCTACCCCAGTGGGTCCCAGTCCGATGCGCTCCGGACAAAATCGTGAAGGCATGGATGACTTGTTCTGGCGCTGGCTGCTCAAGCAAATGCATCAAGTTCCACGGGAGTTGACGAAATAAGATATTCAAGACATTGCCGGATGTACATATTTCAGGCTTAATAATCTGGGCCCTGAGGCATCGCTGAACGATATGCGTGCGGTAGACCTCATCAGCTCATTCGTTATGCCAAAGGTACGTCTACTCTTGTGCCTGTAGTATGGCTATTCACTCAATATGTGAGTAAAGAGCATTAATACCCGCACTCATAAATACTTCGCCAAGACAGACCCGCCGCTCCGCTAGCTCCGCGAGGTCGCCTTTGAATTTGCCATCCGCGCTTCACCCGAGTTTCCCAAGGATTTTACTCTGGATGCCAAAATCAATTCGGATGACCACGCGCGCCATGTTGAACATGCACCTCCTATATTCCGTCCTCTGCATAAATAATCGACGATGCGGCGAAGCACAAACCACCTCGTCACGTCATCCTCGAAAGCATCGCCGAAAAGAGTCTAGAGATCTTATCCACACTCTCGCGCCCGTCGTCCCCGCTCGTCGTGCTCACTGGCAGCCTCACCACGTTCACGTACATGGCCTCCGTCCTCGCACACAAGCACGTCGACCTCCTCGGCGCCGGCCGCATCGCGGCCATCCGCCCAGAAATACCCCTCGCTGCTCGCCACACTGAACCGGCACGCCCTCATACACAGCTCGACAGACTCCAAAGAGTTCATGCCCCTCCTGCCCTCCGCGCACGCTACTGAGCGCGCGGGGCGCTGCTGCTGCTGCGCTCGCTCGTGCCCGTCACCGCGAGGCTGCGGCGCATGGTCGACGCGTCCGCACTGGCAGATATCGCGCTGCGGCGCATTGGGTTCGGCGGGGACATGGATCATACGATAAGTAACATCGGTGCAACGTTCAGGATGTATTTCTCTCCGATGCCGTATGCCCCTGCGGCAGGACAAAAGAACTTGAAGTTGAGCCTGTCGGTCCCGCTTCAGCCCGCTTTTCGTCACTGAGTCTGTGGTGATCGGGATGGCCGCCGGGTACAGTGTACCTGCAGGGCGGCGGATGGTCCCTGCTCCACTCCTTCGACCCTGCCCCGTTCCTGTGAGACCGATCGTCGTTTTCCGAGTACGTATAGGTACATATCCGGTCCTCGGGCTACCCCATCGCTTGCTTGATGCATACGACTATCGCTATATGTCCGACGTCGAATGGTCCGAAGGGAGTGGACGTAAATAGCACCACCGCCCGATACATGGCCCGTTTGAGTGCGGGATCTAGGTAGTACGATACTTAACATCTCTGCGCGGCGTGTACTCTAAACGAATAAATACAGCAGAGGGGAGGAGCCGGGAGGGAGCGTGCGCGGACGGGGCTCGAGGATCGAGAATGTACAGGGTAATACGGATACAACAAGACGGGTATGGCAGACACTTCTTCGCGTCAAGAAGTATTACACTGGAGAGGTCGCTCCGTATTCCGAGAGAGCAAAGCAGATAACAAGGTAAGGAGCGACACGTCGCTAAGGGCGACTTCAGCTAAGACGGATGGAGGCAGGCAGGCGGGTAGGAAGGAAGAAGGAGTCCGACCACGCAAAGCACGGTCACCGACCGTACTCGTCCGGGACGAACGGCGTGACGAGCTCGAACATCTCCGCGTTGCGGTCCCTCTGCGGCCTGCTCCCGATCCCGACGAGGTTCTTCAGCCGCTGGCGCATGCCCGCGCGCTCGGGCGCGTCGTCGAGCCCCGCGCGGTCGCTCGGGTAGAACTGGTCGACGAGCTTCGCGAGGCGGCGCACGCCGCTCGAGCTGTCGTGCATGGCGTCGCGCGAGTGCTCGAGCGCGGACGCGAGGTACGTCGCGAGGTTCGGGAAGCTGATCGGGAGCGTGGGGAACGGCGTGTCCGCCGTGCACGGGATCGTGTAGAACTTGGACAGCGCCGCGTCCGCGCCGTCCCGCAGGAAGGGCGGGATCTGCGAGAGCGAGTACGACCAGGGGAGCGTGCTCGTGTCCCCGTTCTTGTACCGCCAGTTCGCGGGCGCGTTGGGCGGGATGGGGTGGTCGATGGACATGTAGAGCACGGTGTCCCAGTCCAAGGAGGAGTGATGCACCTGCGGAGCACATCGTCATCAGGACTCTGGAGTGAACAGGGTCTAGGCACAGAGCGGGTCTCGCACCTTGACGAAAGACACCACCACGCGCAGCCTCATCTCGGTTTTAACAACGGCCATAGCCTCCATCGTCGGCTCCATGCGGGTCCCGCTCAGTCTGGCCATCAGCTTCAGCAGAGTTCGCCAGCTTGGCGCCTTGATATGGAAGGGGGGACATCGCCCGTAGGGGAGCGCGATCACGTTGGGTATGACGCCAGGAAAGGGTTTAGGGGTGGGCGCGATGGTAGGTATCCCGAAACCCATCGCTAGACGTGCGCGTCAGCATACAATGAGATGCGACATGAACGTAGCACTCACAAAGCCCCATTAGCAGTTCGGCATCGAGGTACTGCGTTTGCGAAGGGACGTCGGACGTGTGTGAGGAGACGCTCGACGGTGTGAGCGCAGTCTCTTCTGGTGGCTCCCATTCCGAGGACTTTGCAGACCCCGGTCTCGATATGTGTGGACTCGGGGTCAACAGAGATGTAGAAGAGCTTGGGCCGCTCTCGCCAACCGACTGCGAGCGGCTTACTCTCTTCTGGTCGACCACAGGGCTCCTGGGAGGGACAGGCTTTTCCGACACACTCCTACCCAACGCTGATTGTGGGCTCGAGGGACCCGAGTGGATCGGGACTCCCAGTTGCGGTGATAGTGTGGGCTCATATATGCCTGGAGACGCGACAAGAGGAGCCGGGGACGTGACGGCTTCGGCATACTGAGGTAGCCCATCCCCAGCAGGCCATGTGGGGGTCACTTGAGACGGGCTCCGTGAATGTGCACTCGCCTCCTGGGATCCCGGCCGTCGCTCCTGCTCTGCAGCGAGCCGCTCCTCTTCCTGGGCGAGTTGCAAGGCGAGCGCCTCGTCGTCCATGATCTGCTGCTCGACATGCGAGTCCGCCCTCGACCGTCTCGACTTAACGTCGTAGATGGAGTTCCGGCTGATGTCGAGCACGGGCCCGAGCGAGTGCGCGGGTAGAGAAGACGGCCCTTGTTCTGGTGAGGACGTGATGAACGACGATCGACCGTCAGCTTCCGGCGTCGACTGGCTGGAGCCCATCCTGAGTGAAGCCGCGAGCGCCATGGCGAGCTGCGTCTCTTCAGAGCGCATGGACTCCTCCTGCTGCCGCTTCGACTCCTGCGCGGAGATCTCGAGAACGTGGTGCAGGACCGCATCGTCCTCGTGGGGCGCAGCGGGCGGTAATGGAGGGGCAGAGGCCTGGTGGTGATAATGGTGTTCCGGCGGAGGGTGGTGCGCGTGCTCGGGCGGAGGGTACGATACTGCCCTGGGAGCTCTTCCATAGGGCAATGGGGGAGAACTTGAGGGCGCGACTCTTGATACAGCCGGCGCAGACGCAGGAGGAGAGAAACGGGGCTTGGGCGGGAGCGGAGGGTTGCTAAAGTCAGGTTTGCGGGGTACAGGCGGACTCGAGAGCGACGGCCGTGTTTGGCGATAATACCCAGCTGGAGGTGAGGACGGCCCGTCGGCCTGGAAGAAGTAGTCGTCGGAGAGTGTTCGCGTCGGGTTGAACGTGGGCTTGCCCCCCGGCATCAGGCTCTGGGGCAGCTCTGGGCGGGGAAACGCGGGGGGCGCGCCGCGTGCAGGCGGCGAGCGTGCCAGCCCCGGGGCGGGCTGCGCGAGTGCTGGGCTGTAGAACCCGGGGAGCGGCGCGGCATAGTACGACTGTCTGCTGGCACCCGCGAACGGATGGTCGGCGAGCGGCGGCGGGGGGACTGGCGGGAAGGGCGGGTAGGGCGCGCGGGGTGCGGGCGCAGCGTCTCTCCAGGGCCCTGGTGCGGACATGATGTCGGATCGAGGAAGGAGTTATGGGAAGCAGCAAGAAGAGGACGAGACGCGGAAATTGACGGGCAGCCCGACTGGTTTTGTCGGACGAGTGGGCGCAGCGGGGGGAGCTCGAGGCGGTGGTGGGAGCATACAGCGACCGCCTCGCTCTGTGCCAATGCCATGCCATGGCCCACCAGCGGTGTCCGCTCCTGAGACGTCCTGGGCGAAGCGCTCGCGCTCAGGTACCTCTCGACTCTCGCTCTCATCCCCCGCATCCCCCGCGCGGTCTACGCATCAACTCGCCATCTCGCCTAGCCCACCACATCGCACAACTCCACAGCGTCCCGGGCCCGCCACGGTCCCCATGACATATTCGCCCCCGGGAGGCATGGCGATCGCACATCCCTACTCAATGCGCGCAGACACGCACGAGCCTCCAGCGAGGCCGCGTACACACACCCGACGTCGCATATCCGGGCGCGTCGCTCTCTGTCAATCAAGGTTCGTTTGCCCGAGGTCCCAGGACGCGGAGGACGACAGTCCGGCCGCCAATATTTAGTATCACAAGTAGCTCTAGCTTACAATGCGCGGCGGTCAATGAATGCGGAGCAGTTGTGGGAATCCGGACGGGAAAAGAAAAAAAAGGTGCTGCAGATTGCGATGTGGGTGAGCGAGTATGTGTGTGTGTGTGGACAGTGTGAGAGGTACGAGAAATTGCATGAGTGGCTGGTCGATGTAATGACGGCAGAACGAGATATGGGGAGACCGAGATATGGAGATGGAGAGAGAAGGAGAGAGACACCGAAACGGGCATGACGCGGGCGTGAGCAGAGAGTTGTGGACAGAACGAAGCAGGCGTGGAAACAATGATGCCGACAGCGATATGTGAAGGAGGAGTATGATGATGATGTGGACGATGAGGAGAATGAGAACGAGGAGGAATTCGGAAGTCGTGAAAACCGTGAACACGAATAGATATATACCAAGCGTCACCGAGACGAAGTCACCCTCGTGCCCTGCCCACGCCCTTGTGCAGTGGACGTCTTGAACCCCAGCTGGCGCATCGCCGCGACGAGATCGGCCTTCTGGACCGGCTTCGCGATGTACGCCGCGAAGAGACCGTTGGCCTCCGACGCCTCCGAGCCGCTGTACGCGCTCACGGCAATGATAGGCGTGCTGGAGTTCTTGTTGTTGGTGCTTTTGATATACCGCGCAGCGCCCTCGCCATCGACTGCATTAAGGGGCCGACATATCATCAGCACGCAGTCAAAACAAGACGACGGAGATCAGAGCATCACTCACGGATGGGCATGTGCAGGTCCATGAGGATACAGTCAAACTCTGTTCAGTTATTGCAGCACGGTCAGCACTCGGATACCGTGGCGCGTTACGGGGACGACAAATGCTCACTTATATCACCCATGGCCACGCTGATGGCCTCGGAGCCGTCCGCGACGACGACGCACCGGCAACCAAGACGGATGAGCAGTGTCTCGATGATCTTCGCCGTGATCGGGTTGTCCTCCGCCAAAAGGCAGGTGACTGCGCGGTCGTTCGGGTCCGGCGCCCTCTTCAGGTCTATCGACGCGACGGACGACGGTGGCGTGTTCAGCTCAAACTGCCCGGGCGCCTGAGGCACTGCACCCGTCCAGGAGTCTGATAGTGATCCGTCCCCTGTAGTCGAGACTGAAGCCGTACGTAGTCGACTGGGCATGGAGTTTCGGCGGACCTCGCCCTCCATGTGGTTGAGCTTGAAGCGCTCCACGGCACCGTACTCTGAGGGTTTCCGCGCATGGCTGCCGGCGCTACCTGGTGTTGGCGGACCTCGGGACACGGAAGAAGATATTGACGAAGTTGAAGTCGCAGGTGAAGGAGGGTTGGTGGGCAACGGCATGGGCGGCTTGGTATCGACAGGCGTGACAATACTGCTCGGCGGCTTCTTCACCCGGTTCGAAATACTCCTTCGTCTTGAGTGGATGTTCGACGGCTCGGAGAGGGCGTGGGTGATCGGTGCGAGCTGGTCCGTCTTCATCTTCCGGATCATGTCCTCGTTCGCCTGCTTGAGCACCGGCAGGTTCTTGAAACTAAACGACCCAAAGTCGTCGTCGGATGGCGACGCCGTCGCTTCGCGTGAGACCGATAACGGCGCGCTCGCCGGCTGCACGTCTGGAGAGCCCGTGCCCTGCCCGGGGCTATCCGTGCCGAATTGTTGCGTGAGCGAGGGCTGTTCGCTGTCGCTGAACAACTGAAGCACCGCGCCGCGGGGATCAAAGTAGTCTGTCGACTCGGGGTCAGTGACCTGCGGGATGAACGCAGCCTCGGTCGTAGTGACTTTGTCCCAGTCGATGCCGGCGAAGAATGGGTGTGCCTTGACTTCCTCTGCGCCGTTCGCACCTAGACGTTTGGTCGGGTCGAGGGTCATTAGCCGCTGCATAAAGTCCTTCGCCTCGGGCGAGACCTCCACGTAGTCGTCGTGCCACTCGATATGCCCGGAGAGGATGTTCTCGAACACCTTCTCGGGAGTCTCGTCATGGAACGGCGGAATACCGTAGAGGAATTCGTAGGTGATGACACCCAGCGCCCACTGCCCAGGACCACATATCATTAACAATGCATCACAACGGAATATCGGGCAATACCACTCACCCAATCGACAGCGGCGTCGTCTCCCCGCAGACCCAGAATTGTCTCGGGAGCAAGGTAGTCGGGGGTCCCGACGACCTTCTGCTCCGCAGGGGGCGTGTTGCCAGAGGGAGGATGGGACCGAAGGTCGTTCGTGAGTTCGGTCGCGAATGATTGCAGAGGGCTGTCCGAGAGCTGCTTGGTGTTGCCATTCCGACGGAACGACAAGAAACCCGAAGCCAGAGACTCAGAGCCACTCGATTCGCTCGGGTCATCTGAAAGTGGCAGATAAGGCGACGAACCGAGGCGCGGGAGCGAGGGCGTCCTGTGGTTGAAGTACGAACCTCCACCCTGTTGAAGGTCGACGGTGAACATAGGCGAGGAAGCCATGTACGCAGAGTCAATGGATGGCGGTCTGGAAGTGGGACTACCTCGAGCATGACCACGCACACCACGGTCAGAGAGCAGTTGGGGGGCCCGTGTTTGACGACCCAAGAGACCTATCCGGCTCAAACCAAAGTCGGTGAGTTTCAGGTGACCGTGCTGGTCAATGAGCAGGTTATCGGGCTTCAGGTCACTGTAAGCACAGACGTGAGCTGTCGTCACCACTCCATGAAAAAAACCAAGCATACCGATGCACGATCCCGCGCTGGTGCAGGTACTCCAGACCAAGAGTGACCTCCGCGATGTAATTCCTCGTCCACTCCTCGGGAAGAGAGCCCAAGGACTTGATGAGCGCCGCACAGTCGCCGCCGTTCAGGTACTCCATGACGAGGTACAGGTTCTCCTTGCTCTGAAAGGTGAAGTACAGCTTCGCGACGAACGGCGACTCGGCCTGCTTCATGAGGATCATCCGCTCCGCCTTCACGTTCGTGATCTGGTTCTTCGCGATCATGTCCGCCTTCTTGAGCACCTTGATCGCAAAGTAGTCCCCGGTCACCTTCTTCTTCGCGAGGAAGACGGAGCCGAAGGCGCCCTTCGAGATGGGCTTGATGATCTCAAAGTCCTTGATCGACGTCGGCGTCGTTCGCGACAGCGGCGCGACGGAGGGCAGGCGCGGGGAGAGGGGTGTGCCTGACTGCGAGGCCGTCGGGCTGATCATAGGCTGAGCAGTTGAATGCCGGCGGTGCGCACGACGGGTAGCCGTCGCGTTCGCGTCCTGAGGGGTGACCATGGGAGACAGCGGCGGTGTGATGAGCAGCTTGGGCTCCAGGTTCTGGGGCGAACGCCTCGCGCGGATGGTCATACCAGAGCTAGAGCTAGGCTCGTTCAAGTCCATCGGAGGTGGCTGCTCGTGCGACGCAATGATCGGCGCGGCGAGCGCCAATGGGGAAGATATCGACGAAGGTGTCGAAGAGCGCGTCTGGTGGGTGTTCGACGGCTGCCAGTACATCGGCACAGGAACGGCCGATACCGAAGGCAAACTTGACGGGCTCATCGTCGCCGCAGATGCGCTGTCACGACTTGAATCGCGACCAGAGTTGAAGGGGATGGGCGACGCAGACGCGATGGGCGTCGGGTCCGCAGACTGACCACTGAACGCATACTCCGACGTCGTGCTCGAGTGGTCGTCGTCCTGCCGATCGTCTTCCCGGCCCTCCTGCCCCTCGCGCTCCTCACCCTCCCCAGAGTCCTCCCCGTCATCGTCGCCCTCGTCGCCGTCGTACGCAGAAAGTGTCTGTTCGACCCGCTCCTCCCACTCCTGCCTGATCTTCTCCGAGTACTTGATCGTGTTCTGCATGCGCACGACGTTGTCGATCTTCTGGCGCATGACGCGCTCCGCGTCCTCAATGAGCTGCGAGAGCGCGGCGTCCTCGATGTTCGGCTTGTTCCAGTGGCGGACCTGGGACATCTTGCGTTCAGACGCGGGCGACAGTAGACGTTGACGCTCGATCGGCTCCGCGGACTCCTCGTCCTTCAGCGCAGGGATGGACACCTCCGCCGCGAGCTGCAGAATGTCCTCTAGCTGCTCAAGCACCTGGCGCTGCAGCTTCTTGACGCTGATGCGCTTCATCTTCAACGGCGCGCGGAGGAGCTGCAGAGGCGACGAGGTGCCAGGCGAAGTCGACGGCGTATAGATCGGCATCCCGCGGTACTCGGGCACCGTCATGGGCGAGCTGCGGTCCATCGCGGTCTGCAGTTCGCGGATCGTGTTACGAAGCTCCGAGATTGACTCGTTACACTCCGCGATCTCCGCCTCCAGACGGTGCACCTCGCTACAGGTCTCGTTGTGCTACGGTGCACCTCGCTACAGGTCTCGTTGTGCTTCTCGAAGTACCACTGCGGAACGCTGCACTCGCAGATGCGACAGAGAATGGGCGTGGTGTTGATGGGTCGGGCGAACGGGAAAGGTGTGACAGGTTCCATGGCGCCGCGGTCGCCGAAACCGACCTGGGCGGGCTCTGCTGAGCCGGGCTCGTCGCCGACCTCGCCAGTCTCGAGCAAGATAGAAGGAGGAGCCTGCATATACTCCGGGGAGCCCACTGGTCTGACGACCCACATAGAGTGAGTCGGCTGGCCCTCCTCGCGATCAATCATGAGCATGCCGCTGCCCTCCATCTGCTGGTACAGATTGCTGGGCGCGGACGGATCGTCCGGGTTCGGCAGCATCAGCTTGAACTTCACTTCAACTGTACGAGAGTCGTTCTCCTGTAGACGACGAGTAGCATCCCGGAAGACGTGCCAGTCAGACGGAGCAAGGAGCTTCGAGACACGGGTCCCGAAATAATCTTGAGGGTCGGTTCTGGAAGCGCGCTTTGTTCATTAACGCTAATAGGCGAACCGCGAAATATACGTACCCAACCACTCCGCGCCAGGCGTAATTGATCCAAATGAAATGGTCGCCATCCAGGCTGAGCTCCATAACAATGTTCTGGTTCTGCGCCGTCTCTGCCTGTAGACGAAGCCGCTCCGTAGCGAGCACACGAGCGGACTCGTTGTTGCCATCGAACTTGGAGGGCGTCGCCTTCGCGTGGTCGGCGTCCTTATGCGCGGCTGATGATGAGATATCCTTGGTCGCCTCATCCCTGGATCTCCGATTCTGGCTGGTCGTCCGGGACATGCGCAGCCTGCTCTCGTCCTCCGCGGACAGCTTCAGCGCGTTATCCTGATCGGGGCGTGCCGCGGGTGTGGGAGCCGTCGCGGGGACCTCCTCCTCGGCGGGTTTCATGACAAACGTGAGCGGCTCTTCCTGTTCATCGTCGTTGTCGTCGAAGTTCCAGAACTGCTTCTCGGCCTCCCACCACTCGACCACACGGCTAAGGCTGGCGATCGCGAGAAGCACCTGCACGTACCAGTTCCGCCCGTGCCAATCGGGGTGCTCGTCCCAAGCCCGCCCGATATTCTGCACGCGTTGCACGAGTGTCTCGCAGACCTTCGGGTTCGCCGTGAGCTGGTTGATGGACATGTCCAGGACGTCGGTCGCGACCGCGATGATTTCGTACAGAGTGGTCATGATAGGGTCGACCGGGTCATCGACCAATATTCGTGATGATCGGCGATTGGAGTTCGCAGAGGACTCCGCATAGTTTGATTGCGGGAGGGGAGAGCGCGAGCGAGATGTCGAACGAGAAGTGTGGCCAGAACGAGGGGGTCGAGATGGAATATGTATGGTCCGCGATAGGCGACGCGACGCCAAGCTCTGACCAGCCCACTGGCCCGACCGAGAGGACTCGCCCTGTTTGCGTGGACTAACGGCCTCAGGAGGAGGCGTCGTGACCGCCGAGGCAGGACTTGAGCCTCCCGTGTTAGGGGAGATGATGCTGCTCGGCCTCTCCTTGGGGAGCGTGGGATGTCGTCGTAGAGAAGCAGGGCTCGTAGACGATACCGATGCTGTTAGGAGGCCGGGAGACGAGGTTCGATGCGTCAGCGTGGGCTGCTTAGGACGGTCCTCGTCGAGAGACGCACGTTGACGACTGTGATAGTTGCTACCTTCGGGCTCGGCCTCGTACCCTCCGTCCGAGCTCATTTCGTCAAACTGTAGCGCAGACCTGAGTTCCTGCGGCTGGAGGACGAAGGCCTCACGTAGAGGCTCAGCATCGCCGAACTGGGATTCGCGATCTCGCTCACGGTCGAGCTCCCGCTGCTCGCGCTCTGCCTCCTGTTCATGCTCGGCCTCACGGAGACGTTCCTCAAAGAAGGCTGTTATGGAGTTCGTGACGCGCTGGAGCTCCTTGTCGCACTCTGCCTTTGCAGCCTTGAGGCGACGTGTGACATGCCGTCTAACGAACGGCATAGATACCGTATTGGAACCGGATCCATGTGTGCTGCTGGTGCTGGCCTGGTGCTGCAAGGGATTCAAAACGGTCTCGGGCGAGAAGACGAGGGGGCTGGGCGGCTGACGTCGAGGCAAGCTCGAGTCGGACATAGAGGTGCCGTGGGTTGGCGAGAGGGTAGGGCGGCGGTCGTGGCGGATGGAGGGGGCGGGGGCGATGGGAGCGGTGGGCGCGAGAGAGGGCGAGAGAGGACGGAAAGCGGGAGGGAGTGGTTCAGTTGCGGGCGGACATGAGGGAGCGATAGGAAGATGGGCGGCGGTGGGTTGGAGACGAGGAGGAGAGATTGGATGGAGACTCGAGTCTGAGTTGGTCTCAATGCGCTCTCGTCCAAGCCCTCGCGCTCCTCCGCCGCCTCCAACGCCCTGCCCAGGCCAACGGCGCCTTTCCTTTCTCACACCAATTTGGCCCCAATTGCCCCCCTCCCGTGCCCCCGCCCGGCCACACTCACTCTGCCACGCTCTCGGTGTATGCACCCCCGACGCACCCAGCGCACACGGCCCCCACCGCCCCGCCTTTTTTTTCAGGCGCGTGCGGCACAAAGGACAGGGCGCGCCTTGGGCGCCTTATCCGGGGGGTGGCCCGGGTCCGGCCACGTTGAGTTCCAGGGTCCGGGTCGTGGTCGCCGAGGCCCTGGGCGCCTGTGCGTCTGCGCCGCGTTTGCGAACCGAGCTGGCCGCGCTCGCTCGGGCTGCCACCGTCCTCGGACTGCTGCGAACCGCGAGACGCGAACCTTGTCGCCCCCATCCGCTCCGCCGTCAGTCTCACCCTCTCCTCTCTGCACACCGTCTCCCAGCCCGTCTCACGCACAGTCACAGGACCCGTCCGAGCTCCCCATTCACCCCCCGCGCACGCACGTATGTCCACAATTGCTCCCCGACGCTCCAGCTCCTCTCCTTCTGATCGTACCCATTCGCTTACCCGTCTCGTTTTGTTTTGTGCAGTATTCACCTCCACCGCTATGCTGTCCTTCGCGAACAGCTTCCGCGCCGTTGCGCGTCGCCAGCCGTGCAGACTGCCTCCTGCGCGCACTATTGCCTCCACCTCAACGCAGGCGCCGGACCCCAACTCCCTCGACACCCTCACCGATTACATTCGTGATGCTGAAGATCTAGCAGCCTCTCAGGATGTTGCCGTCGAGGTCGGCGGCGCCAGCCCCGCTGCCTCAAGTACGTCCTCTCGTTCCCCCTTCCCCAGCAACAAATACCGGTTACTAAAAGCCTCGCAGCGTCATCCACTGCCGCAAAGGGGTTCCCTACACTCAAGGGTTTCGGAGCTAACCAGGTTCGTAGTACCCCCGTTGAGTTTCCGAACCCGCACCCCATTAACGAACGCCCAACAGTTCATCCAGCCCAAGAACTTCTCCCGGGAGGGCTACTATAAAATGTCTCAGCGCCGGTTCGTCAAGCGGCCGCTGCTCGGGCCCGACGCGTCCACGTCGCGCTACCTCGATCTCTTCCACCAGATGGACATCGACCCGCTGCAGGAGTGCCAGAACTCAAAGATCATGTCCCGCTTCGTGACCACCATGGGCAAGATCAAGGGCCGGAACGAGACGAACCTGACGTGGAAGAACCAGCGGCGGATCGGAAAGGCCATCCGCCGCTCGAAGATGATGGGCATCATCCCCGTCCTCAGCAGGCGGACCCTGGTCGCGGAGCGGTCCAGGGGAGGGCTCGGGTACTAGCCGGCGCGCGCATCGTCCCCCCTATCCTACATAGCTAATCTTCCTCCCGTCGTCCCGCTATACATTACCCTTCGCGTATTCGGAGAACGCTGCTCGCGTCCCCTGGCCGAGCCTGCACACGACTCGGGCCGCGCGTGATGTGCTCGCAGTCTCGGTGAGTCGGCGAGCCCAACTGTCGGGGAGACGCCCCTGGATGCGCACGGCGCACAAACGCTTCTTTCCGTCGGGGCGCAAATCTAGCCCCGCGAGCCCGCTGTCTTGGTTTCGCACTTACCAACAGACTTTGCGGTTATGTCATGGCCTGCCACGGCCTCGTCCTATGATCGCATCCCAGGGCTTCTAGTCTTCTGGTCATATAGCGGGCGCGTCAATGAGTTGCTCGAACCGTCGGAACTGGAGCAGCGACAGGTCACCGGGCCTTCGCGACGGCCTTATCGTGCCACACGCCTGCCTCGTTCGGGCAGAGTGGCGGCGGCTTCTGCTTCAGCGCGAGACGGCCGGGGCCTGCGGACGGGGGTGTTCCCAGATGCAATGCGACGTCAATACAAAGTGGAGGGGAGCTAAAAGGCGAAGTCCGGGATAATGATAGGGCTACAATTCTGCGAGAAGCATCGTGCCGAGGTTCTGCACCACCTGATCCCCTATGGCCTTCTCGACCTGCTCCTCGAGATGGCGTTTTGGGTCCTGCTTTCCGACGTGCCGCGTCTTGAGCTGGTCGGCGGTCAGGGTCGACTCTTCCTGCACCGATTTGTTGTACGCTTCGGACAGTGACAGCATCGACTGTTTGCACCAATTCCAGTAAAACAGGTACGGGCGAGCGATGCAGACCGTCAGCCAAGCGCGTCACACGGCCAGGCATAGCGTGCGAGCACGTACCTTGATCGCCTTCTCGTTGCCCTCTTTATGGTGCTTGAAGTCGCGCAACGTGAGACCCTCTGTCCAGTTGCGCTTGTGAAGGTTCATGAGCATCGCCTGCTCGAGCTCAGTCTTCCGGTAGTTTACTGCTATCGAGTAGTAGTGCCGGTTGAGACCGTGGATGAGAGCCTGGATCGAGGGCTTGTTGATGTGGCCAATATTGGACGTGGTCTGGCGGGGCTCGAGTCCTTGGAGGACCATGGCAGGGTTGATAAGCCGGAACGCGTCAATCACCACCTTGCCCTTCACAGACTGGATGGGATCCACGACCACGGCAACGGAGCGGCGGTCTAATTGCTCAAACGACTGCGCAGGATGTTATTTCTGGAGCCACCGGCGGCGCGCAAGAGGGACTATACCTGTTGTGTGTTGATATCCACGCTAGAGAGCCAGCAGCCGAACCCGGGGTGAGAATGGTACCAACCGACGACCATCTCTGACCTAGTAAAGCATGCAATTGAGTTAAAGCACAGTAGAGGGAACGTCCGGAGTACTGCTTACCGCCCGGTCTGCTTCAGCATGTCCACCATCTTTGCTTGGAATACATGGTCAACGGACTCGACGGATACGGTCGTCCCGGATTGAGGCATGGCGAATACGTCAATCACATGGACGGTGTATTCGTCCACGAACTCCCCAAGCATGAGACCCATGACTTCCATAGGCACTCCCGCTCGGCCGTGCTTCAACATCTGTTAGGCCAGTTAGCGAGCATCGCTACGGGCGCAAAAACCTTTCATTACCTTCAGGAGGGCAAGGGAGGAAATATGGATGACTTCGCCGCTGTAGTTCTGTCAATTTCAGTCAAGTAGACGGAACGCGGTACATACTTGTCCGGTACAGTGGCCTCCGCACCACGGCCAGCTTGAGCCTGTGCCAGCATAGCTTCCATGTCAGATTCCATCGTGAAAAGTCGTTCGGTGTGGTAGTTATAGTGGGGGTGAGAGGCAGCAGCAGACGGAGTGAGGGTCGTAAGAGAGCTTGTTCGCGCAGAGTGGACTCGCAAGCACTCGCGTCGCTGACGCGTCGGGGTACGCGCCGCACGTGCGCAGATCTGTATTTGGATCTGTTGTTTAGGGACAGTGATAGACGCCTACCAAGTGGGCTGGTGTTCGAATTCTGCCACTCCTTGGCCACTGCCCACTACTCACTAGCAATGCGATGTCTTCGAGCGAACTCTCCAACGCCCTCAACCCCGCCTCGGTCGTACCACGCCAACGCAGAAGGCATGCTCCCACCTCTGCGCTGTCCTCGTCTGTCACGACGTCGACCTCGACACTACCACCGCTGTCACAGCCACACCGCAGCGAGCTAGACTTCGCTATAGCTCCTCCAGAGCCACTAGACTTTGCTATAACTCCTTCACATCCAGCGGAACAGGAACAACAGGCAGTCGTAGCACCGTACGCATGTGTCTGTTCTTCACAAGCAATGCACGCTCAAGCAACTCGGCAGAGCCATCGTGCCACAACCTCCTCGCAATGGGAACCCAGTCGTCGAGCTTTTCAGGGTAGTGGCCAGCGCGCGGGAGGCGGCACTGGCAGAACAGCAGCGTCGCATAGCCTGGGAGCGTGAGCAAGAGAGCAAGGCCGCCCAGCGCCAACTAGAGCTAGAACGCCAGATCCTCGAGATGCGCCAGGAGCTCAACATGTTAAGAGCGTACGTCGGCACACATCCCGGTACCGCTATCGTTCCGGTCGCTGCGGCATTGCAACCAGAGGCACCTGGCAACACCATACCGACTACAGCGCGCATCGAGCCCGCGTCCCCGACCAGCGGACCATCGCCCCAAACCCCCCTCTCTCCGATCTCACCCATACCACAGCACCCTGAAGTACAGTGGCCCTTGTTTGTAGAAGGATCGTCTTCTCGACCCTATGTGCCCGAGGGCCAGGATACCCTGAACGCTCATATTGCAACCCAATCGCCCTTCGCCGCCGTGCTATCTCCCCCGGCGTCTGCTGCGTCTTCGCCACATTTCGCGCCTGCGACAGCAAAAGCGAGCGCGAGTGTAGTACCATCGTTCGAGGCGCCACCCACCCCACAGTCTACAGGCCCGGCGGCCACGCCCATACCGCCGACCCCCAGACCTGAGTCTACCGCACGGAAGCGGCCGCGCCATGTCACCGAAGATGAAAGCGACTACAGCGAGAGTGAAAGCGAAGACGACGCGGGAGCGCCCGACCCTGGTCGTGTGCGTCGACATTGTGTGACCATTCATGTAGGCGTCAGGCATATGTTCGTTTCACGCCGGTGCTCAAGCGTTTGCAGCATGCGATGCGCATTCACATCCGTAAAATGATGGGTATCAAGCACGGTGACGACCTCCCGGAGTCGCACTTCGAGGGCGCGCCCTTCATCATGGACCAGCCCGTGCGGTTCGTGTGGGGCAAGACTCCGAGGCAGTCTGCGCACAACGCGGCGATGAAGAAGCGGATCGTGGCCGACATCAAGGCGAACCGCACCGCATACAAGCACGTCGCGGACAAGGAGTTCAACAAGAAGATGCTGGACAGTGTCTTTGACCAGGTCTTCACCACCCTCCGGCAGAAGTTCAAGGCCCAGAGCGACACGACCACGGCGACGCGTCTGCAGCGCCGGGAGAACAACAAGGCGCTCAAAGCCCGCCGGTTGCAGCGCAAGAAAGCGGTGGGTCATTAATTTTAGCATTTTCCCCTGCCCTTCCGCTCGACATCGGAACCGACATTCCACCCCAACTCGTTATCTGGCATATCGCCAACCTGCCAACAGAATACTGATACTGATCGGCCGCTGTACAGAAACTAGGCAACCGCGCAGACGCGCGCAAGAAGCTCGGCGCGTTTGCGCAGCCTGCCTTCGAGGCCGCGCTGCACCAGGACTGCATGTCGTCCGAGGAGTCCGACGGAGAGTACGTCGAGGACGGGGAGAAGGTGCAGGTGTTCCGGACCCGCGGGCCCTCGTGGCGCAGTGCGCGCTTGCGCCGGTATTTTGCCGTGCTGGACGATCACGACCGCGCAGAGAAGAGCTTCAAGCCGAAGCGTGGGGTCGGCCGCCGTGTGCGCCGCGAGGGGCCCCCCAAGGACGGCTTGTTCCTCCCGCCAAAGGGTATCGTACGATGGATGGTCAGCCGGCGGTGGTTACAGGAGACGGAAGCGACGCGTCCGGACCTGGTCGATACCCTTCGCGAGCTCATCGTGGATGTGGTTGAGCAGGAAACTGAGGTCACACGAGTATTGCTCGGCTCGGAGGAGAGTGAAGACGAGGCACAACAGGGTCTTCCTGGGCCAGACGCATACGCTCATGTCTCGGACACAAGCTACTCGTTGCAGAATGCTCTACAGCCAGTATAGGCTTACGTTCGCGGAGGGGTATCGATAGGTACAAGAGGGGTTACAGTGTACAGTCGGGATCCGGGTATAGTATACGTGGTATCGTTTCATGGACCACACCACCTTATAGTTACAATTTGCTGACTTGCTCCTTACTCTTCGCCCCGACCCGATGTCCATCGTGTTGCAGTATACCAAGTTGGATCGCTTTGATTTGCAGAGCCTGAAGGATCCGTCAGCGGCTTGGAGATAGCACGGATACAGGAATATATTCATACCAACGGCTTCGACATGAAACGCGAGATGAAGAAGTCGCCTGTGGCAAACCACAGCTACATACACAACCAGATCAGCGAATTCAGCGCCCTTTCGAGAACGAATGTAAACGTACGCCAGGGTGGCCTGAAGGCCGGTAGCTGCCTCTGATCTCGCCCTCCTCATCGAGTCCATATACCTCATCTGTTTGGTCGATTATCTCGTGTCCCAAGACCTCCGCACTGGCCTCCCTCATGCGTACGAAGCCCGTCCTAGAGCCGATTTCGGTCAGTACGCGAAGTGTGGCCAGAAGAAATGTCCTTACGCGAAAACGACCAGGTCGGCGGGGAGCTCGGAGCCGTCGCTCAAGACAAGACTCGTCTCGGTGAACCTTTCGGGAGAGACTCCGCTTCTGACCTTGATTCGTCCGTCGCCGATCATGTCTGAGCCTCCCTTGTCGAGCCCTGCGGCGCAAACCATTATGATCTAGTACGCTTTATCCGTGAAAACGGCTTACAATATCCTGTACACAACAGCGGTCAGCACGGCGCAGCATATGCGAGATTCCTGCTTACCTCCGCCACGTTCCAACGTCAGGAGATATATGCCCTGTCCATCGGGACCCATGCCCAACTTCAGCCCGCCCTTCCTCAACTTGTCGTGCACCTCCTTGTTGGCGTCCCACATCGCCTGCTGGTCGGCGATGCTGAGCTTCTTCAGAAGCCCAAGTGGGAACGACCCCCACCGGAAGTCCGCAACGGGCAGCGGGACGTCCTCCGGGAACGCCGCCCTCAGCATCCCGGACACGTACTCGCGCGACAGGACACACGTCTCCGAGCGCTGGACCATCGTGACGGACTCGGCGCCGCGCAGGACGAGGTCCTGGCAGATGTCGATCGAGCTGTTCCCCGCGCCCACGACGACGGCCTTCTTGCCCTTGTACGGCGCGCCGCCCGCGAAGTGCTGCGAGTGCATGACGTGCCCCGAGAAGCGGGCGACGTCTGGGATGTCGGGGATGTTCGGCTCGCCGAGCGTGCCGGTGGCGATCACGATGTGGGCGGGGCGGAGCTTGACCTCGAAGCCCTCGCGGAGGATGGTGACGTCCCAGTCTTTGGTCTCGGCGTTATAGATCGGTTTCACTTTCAGCTCTGCGTTCGTCCACACTACAAGGTCTTGGGTGGAGGCGTATGATTCCAGCCAGTCTGCGATCTTGTCGCGAGGGGTGAACTCGGGCCAGTTCGACGGGTACTGCTGGTATAGCACTTTGGATGGAGCCGTCAGAACCGATCTCATGAGGCATCGGTGATACGCGTACTCACAGCTATGGTGCCGTCTGACCGTATGCAGCGTCAACGACGGATACCGTTTCCTCCAACTGTCTCCGATGCGCGCGTTACGCTCAACCACGAGAGCAGGTATGTCCATCTGCTTGAATCGTGCGGCGATCTGGAGGGCCGTCTGGCCGCCACCCACTGTCCATAGGGGGTCAGCCCTCGTTCAGCGGTCGTTCAGGCGAAGATCCCACCTATGAGTACGTGTGGATGTGCTTCCACCTCTTTGACCCAGTTCGCAAAGTCCTCCTGCATGTCTCTACCAGGTATACCGGTGATATCATCCCTCAGGGGGAGCGTTTTCGACTCCTCATGTCCTGGAAGGTCGCGCAGCTCGGTCAGCAGCGTGAGCGCCTTGAACTTGCCATCCCCGTCCGGTACGAGCCGTGCATTTGCACGGCCATGGCCGTGGGCGCACTCGAATGTGAACGCCACCTCGACTCCGACCGTCCCGGCGCCGTGTACGTCGAATGTTCGCGGAGTGAGCGACGGGTCCTGGTCTAGTGCCACTTCCGATATCCCGGATACAGCTAGGGTGCCTGCAAGGTAGGCAGCGATCCGTTCCCGTCCCTCGAGACTGCGGATATCCCAGGTGAAGACGAGGATGTCGCGCAGCCACCCATCCGGAAGGAAGGTTTCCGCGGCTTGTTTGGAATCGGAGCTGCCGACGGCGGCGGAGAAGGAGGCGAGCCACTCGGACGCGACAGCGGCGGGGTCGAGAGGCATGGTGGGGGCTGCAGGGGGAGTAAGTGAGGCGTCCTTGTGAGCCGCACTCTGCGTCCTTGGCCGCTGTGCCCATCTTAAGTACGCTTCCCAGGCACGATGCGAGCGTCTTGTGTGTCGGTGCCGGAGTGGTGTTCCGGGCCGCTACTGGGAAGAGGGCGTGAGACCATCCTTGGGAATCACACTGAGAAGAAGTACTGCACTCACCACGGGCAAATGATAGCGAACGCGATGAGCATGTCGTTCCCCTCGTGACATGATAGATGTGATGGCCCACTGTCAATTATCCAGATGGGTGCAACTGTATTCATCGGTCGTCTCAACTATCCTCCCGCACTACGTGCGACAAAGTTTGGAGTACTCGTGGCGGTCACCCGTTCCACGGTATACATACCTATCCTATCCAGATGATACTCCTTTTCCGCACAGCTTCCTGGCAGGGGTTGGGGAACATCGCGCTGCTGGATTGACAGGTGTAAGTGGCGGTAGAGCGCTCAGACGGTTCGTAGTAGGATTCGTGGGCGCCGCTCGTGGCGTCGGCGCGATTGAAGTCACGGTCCGGAATCCGGATAGAGCTATACCGTGCTGCCCACGGTGTCGGCTGAAGCGCTGACTCGTCGCACCTACCTCAGTCTTTATGGCCGTCGAAGAGTATACATGGGCTATGTGACTGCACGTCAATTGAGCGGAGATGACTACACTTCGGGGGCCGCGCTAGTACCCATTGCGAGGGATACAACTCGATCGTTCTGTAGAACGTCGTTCAAACCAAGCCAAGCTGCCTCGCCTTGATTTGAAGTCCCTGATACACAGCATATTGTCAGCAGCAGTATCAAAAAGCTCCGTTCTGGAAACTACACACCAACGTCTTCGAGAAGAAGCGCGACATGAAGAAATCACCCGTGGCAAACCAGAGCTGCGGAGCGTTATGATGTAAGCGAACACTCCTCCAAATAATAGTCCATATTATTCCGTTACTCACCCCAGGATGTCCGGACGGACGATAGCTCGCTCGCTGCTCGCCCTCCTCGTCGAGACCGTACACTCCTCCGACCTTGTCGATCACCTCATCTCCCAACAGCGCGCGGTTCGTCTCCCTGATATGGATGTACCCGGTGCTGCATCGGGACGCTCAGCGCCACTGTTCCATCATAGATGGAGGCCCACAGTGACGGTAGGAAAACGTACGCGAATATAACCGCATCCGCATCTAAGGAAGAACCGTCGGTGAAAACAAGGCCGGTCTTGGTGAACCGCTCGGGCGCGACGCCGCTTTTCACCTTGATGCTTCCGTCAGCGATTAGGTCCGCTGCGCCCTTGTCCTGCCCTTGAGATGCGATATCAGTAAACCTGACCATCAAGGCATGATGTCGTCGACTGATAACTCACAGTACCCTGTAAGAAGCAATCAGGTGAGCTTTACGTACTATACGTGCTCGCTGAGCACACGCACCTCCAAGCTTCTCGAGAACCAGAATACCGAGGCCCTCGCCATTAGGGCCCATGTTGAGCTGAACACCGCCCTTGCGCAGCTTGTCGTGCAGCTCCTTCTCTGCCGCCCAGCGAGCGTCCGCCGACGCGATGGCCCACTGCTTCTGCAAGCCGAACGGGAACGCCGCCGTGATGAAGTCTGCATCTTCCATCGGCCACTCGTCCGGCCAGCGCGACTTCGACCACGCCTTGATCATGTCGCGGGCGGAGACGCACGTCGGCGACCGCTGGATCATCGTCACCTCCTTCGCGCCCTCGAGCACGAGGTCCTGGCAGATGTCGATCGAGCTGTTGCCCGCGCCGATGACGACGACGCGCTTCCCCGCGTACTCCGCCGCGCCGTTGAAGCCCTCGGAGTGCAGCACGCGTCCAGGGAAGGCCTCCCTGTCAGGGACGTCCGGGATGTATGGCGTCCCCAGGGTTCCGGTGGCGAGGACGATGTGCGTAGGGCGCACCTTGACCTCTTTGTCTCCCCGGCGGATGGTGACGTCCCATGTGCTCGTCGCGGAGTCGTAAGTTGGGTGAGGCTGCATCTCGGAGTTGGTCCAAACGACGAGGTCCTGGATAGACGCGTAGATCTCGAGCCAGTCAGCCAACTTGTCCCGCGGCGTGAACTCGGGCCAGTTCTTCGGGAAGTCCTGGTATAGCACTGTGAAAGAGCACACGGCAGTCAACCGCGTTGCATATTCAATATCACTGTATATCAGAATCATTGGATTCATTCACTCACGTGTGTTCTGTCGCTTAATCGTGTGCAAGGCCAGCGTAGGATATCTTTTGCGCCATACGTCTCCGATGCGCGGGTGCCTTTCGATGACGAGTGTTGGTATCTGCATAGCCTTGAACCGGGCTGCAACCTGGAGGCCGTTCTGGCCGGCTCCGACTGACGGTAACAGGTGAGCGCATGCCATGTGGGTGCCCGTGTGACAAACGAACCTATCAAGACGTGCGGATTGGTTTCGACGCTGTGGACCCAGTCTTCGAAGTCCTTCAGAAGGTCGTGTCCGGGTGCCGCACCATCATCGCGTAGGGTGAGGACGCTTTCTTCCTCGTGTCCCCGGAGGTCGTATAGCATCAGAAGGACGGTCAGGGCTTTGAACGTGCCGTCGTGGTCGGGAAGCAGACGGGCATGTGCTCGTCCGTGCCCGTTGCGGCACTCGAACGTGAATCCGAATTCGATGTCTATCCCGCTCACCGGTGGGAGGAAAGCAGTCTGAGGAGCAAGCAGCTTGCGCTCGTCGAGCTGTACGTCCGTAATCTGAGCATCCGCCAAGGCGTTGGAGACATAGCTCTCGATCTTGTTGCGTCCCTCCAGGGAGCGCGTATCCCAAGTAAATACCAGCAGGTCTCGGAGCCAGCCCTTGGGCAAGAACAGTTCGGTGAAAGCTCCCGCGTCGCCGTTCCGCGTAGCGGAGGCGAACGCGTTCAGCCAAGTAGATGCGATGAGGTGGGGGTTGAGAGCCATGTTCGTCGATCTCGGGAGTATTGCGTGGAGTATGGGAGTACCCCCATATCGTGGGACGCTCTTTTATACAGCGAGCACACGAAGGGTAGCATGACGGGTATGGCCGGTTCGCGTCAACGCGAAGGAGACGGATACGTACATTGAGGTCTGTCAGGTGAACGTCGACCGTAGATAGCGGATAGACACCGTCAGGAGTATTTCCAGTAGGTTTCGATGCTCTCAGGTGAGTGCTGCTGGAAGTAGTGAGTGCAACAAATGACTGGCAACTTACTTTATGATCGGAGAGACACATAACGCCGAGCGTGGGACCATTGTAACGAGTTCATCGCTTGCATTGGGCGAATATGATGATGTTACCATACTGTCAGGAGCTCCAGCTTGGTCATGCATTCATAGGACATTGTACAAGTTGCAGCGAAACCGTCGCACGCATACCAACTCTTGGTAAACGCAACTGAGCCCTCCGCTCAGCCGATTTCGTGATGCTATGCAATTGAAGGGCGTACCGCGCTGTTTGCTATTTTCGGAGAGCATGGTCGGACAATTATGCTGATGCTCATCTAGCCTCCTGTGAATGAGCGGCAGGCGTTCACCTGGCCAGCCTGGGTACGTGTGGGAACAGATGGGAATAACTGGGAATAACTCCGGCGGCGTGCTGCGACGCGTTGTGGGCTCCAGATCGGGACTGGGATCTCGGTGTAATGCGCACGTGGGCCAGTGGGCGCCTCTCTAGACGCGACAGCTCCGGACACAGTCGTGCACCTCAGCTTCATTCAGCCTTGCGTCTGCATACATCCCTCCCGCCGTTTCCCTGCAGACCCTTACCAATCTTCGAACACGCTTTGAGCGCAATCTGTGACATAATGGCGGATACTACTGTTGCGCTGCCTACGCCTTCTAGCTCCAGTGACCCTCAATCGAGCGCGTCACGGCCGGCGCGCGAGGAACAGCCATGTGAGTGTTACCGTTATATGCTCGAAGGCCGCTCTACATGTCTTCGGAAGACCAGTTGCGAGCACGCGAATTCGTTGAGCTCCACGATCAAGTACAGGTGTGTCCTTCGTAGTACAATGACGCTGCGGGCCCTGCTCACCTGCACAGACGAGTGTCCATCTGCTAGACTCTTTAGAGAGCTTCCTCTCGACGTTCCAAAAGGACCTCTCTGCCGTGTCTGGCCAAATATCCAACCTGCAGGACAGAAGCAAAGATATTGACAACAGACTCAAGAGCCGGAGAGTACGTGTGGGATGGTGCATCGTTTCTATCGCGCTAACTGTGCGGCAGAGGATCGAGAAACCTCTTTCCAACCTGCTCGTGGACCTATGTATACCCCCGGCGTTAGCAACGCTCATTCTAGATACCCCCGTCAGTGAAGACTGGATACCCGCTATCGTGGAGCTCGAACGCAAGTTAGACACGCTCAAACTTCGAGTCCGTGTGAAAGCTGCGCGAGACTTGTCGGAGGTGGCGGAGGGTCTGCGCATAGTGGTAAGCGTCGTAGCAGTGTCTGCTGCAAGAGCGCTATCATGACACAGTACTGTTCTTAGGCTGCCACGAAATTGAGAACCTTCTTCCTGGCCTTGCTCGAACCTATCCGATCGAGTATGACCACCAATCTGCAAGTAATACAGTCGTCGGTCTGGATGAAGTACAGACCGCTCTACACCTTCCTCCAACGACATGCTCCCAACGTCGCACACGAAGTGCAACGGGCATACGCGGCTGCCGTTCGCACATACTTTGAGACAGGGTTTCGACGCTACCTAAGAGGCCTTAGCTGGATCAAGGCGAGTCCGAACTTTGTGAAAATCTCTAGCACCAACATCGAGCCAGGTTGCTACAGTCTAGGACAACGGAGAAAGCGGATAACATTGCCAACGCCCCAGGCGAGTCCCCGGACCCCGAGGTGGACCCTGCACGTTTGCTATATGCGCGTGTAGACGGGCCCAGCGTCGTCATGGCATACATGGCGGATGACAAGAACCATGTAAGCCCCACAATTTACCAATTATTCTCCGTGCCTCATACTCACAGACCATCAGAAAGAGCCTCTCGAGGCGCTTGTGCGTTCTGCACTGTTGGTTCTCATGGACAACGCCACAGCAGAGTATTCGTTCATCACCACGTTCTTCGCGCACGAACCCCGGCCAGCGTTGCCCACCAAGGATTCGAGCGGCTCTATCATGTCCCCGCCTCTCCTCTCGCCCACGAATGGCGACTTCGAGGAGACGCGTTCCAATCCCGGGTCCGACTTTGGCGGCGAGAGCGCGGCCCCCCGAAGGCGACTGACCAGCATCACTAGCGTTATGAGCTCCGGGCCCCAGGAGCCTTCGGCGAAAGAGGAGCTAGCGGCGCTCAATGCGCTCTGGAAGCAGGTCATGGATCCGGTCCTCGACTACTGTCAGGTAACTCCCCCGATCCGGTGTCCTCTTCCCGTACGCACAGTACACTCATAAGCCTTTGGCCGGTCAGACGTTCATCCAGAACGCCATCGAGCCTCCGCCGCCCGTCGTTCCGCTGCTCACCATGATCCGCTTGACTGAAGACGTCGTGTCCGAGGTCCAGCGGCGCAACTGCGGCCCGTTGGAGACGTTCATCTTCACCATCAGGCTGAAGATGTGGCCTGCGTTCCAAAAGCTCATGGCGGAGAACATCGACTCGCTCAAGAAGTTCGCCGAGGGCGCGTCTGCAGGATACTTCCGCAAGGCTACGACGACCGATGCTGCAGTCATGAGCGTAAGTGCACAATGCACTGACGCTTGTATCCCTTCGACTAACGATACGTGGTGTATCGTGTAGATTTGTCGACGATATGTGACGGTGTTCAATTCGTTCGTCGCGCTTACCGATCAGGCGGAGGAAACGATGATATTCTCCAAGTGCGTCCATATCTGCTCGTGATTACATTCGCCTCCTAACAGGTGTCCATGTGAAGCTTGATGCGCCTGCGACAAGAGCTCTCCAAGCTAATCACTACGCACACGGACAAACTGGGCGATCCTGCGGCCAAGGCACGAGCGTTGTCGAAGTACTATGAGCAACTGCTTCAGGGTCTGAGTGTACGTACCCCTACGCATCCACTCAGTTTCTATTTAACGCTTCACACGCAGAACGGTCCCCATCCGACGAGTCATCCCAAGGCACAGAGCGAGTTGGCGTACTGGCGCCAGCGCGACGAAGAGGCACGCAGACGTATAGCATCCACCCATGGCCGTAGATAGACCTGGACAGACATCGGACTTGCAGATTAACGACTATAAGATTCCGGTAGAATGTGAACGGAGGCCCCATGCGCGAAATGCTACAGAACTAACTACAGATGAGGAATACCGTCCATGTCAGCCTCAGCCCCGACCACGTCCAACAACCCCACATAGCAATGAAGAAACCGAGAAGACGAACGCGTAGCGGACTCGGGACTGTGTTGTATCGTATACCTGGGGCGGTCATGTCGTATACGGTGGCGTGAACGCCGGCGGGTTCCTGCGCATCCGGTGCTCAGCACTCCGGGCCAAGAGACTGTTATATACCATGCGCACGCTCACTCACCTTGGCTGCGTCTTCTGAATGGCGGGGAACGACGACTTGAGGTTCCCGGCCCCGTTCTGCTTCCCGATCCCGAGCTTGTTCAGCACCTCGCGGACCTCGCCCGGGCGCGGCTTCGCGCGCGTCTGCGGGCGCGAGCGCTGCGGCGTGAGCTTCGCAAAGCCGTGGTCCGCGACGCTGCTCCCGCCGCCGGGGAAGACGGAGGAGGTGTGGTCGAGGGTGGAGATCGAGGGCACGCGCCCGGCGGCGAGGTTCGGGTTCGACATGCTGCTCCGCCCCTCGAGCGCCTCGCGCAGGTCGGTCACGCCCACGCCGCGCCCGGAGCGCGCGAGGGACTGCATCGAGATGTTGTCGGCGTGCATGAGCGCGGGGGCGACCTTGATGAGCGGGGAAAGCCCGTCAGCGGAGAGGTTGTCGATGCGGGACTTGGTCTCAATCGCTATGATGTGGGTCAGTTGCCAACGTCATGGTTGCAGCCAAGCGTGTGGTTGCACTACTCACAATCCTTGTACGCGCTGTCGGGAGACCACCCAGCACCCAATCGGCGGCGGAGGTCCTGTTGACCAAGGCCTGTCGCCTCTTGCACGTTCTGCGCCGACGAGAGGGCATCCAGCATGGCATCGCTGTCGATGTCGGGAAGGGGGCCGCTCGTCTGTACGTCCGAAGGAAACGGTACTGGACTCTGCGGGGGCTGGAGGGACCCGAACTGCCAGTCAGGCGGGCTCGGCAGTGGTGACGCAGGCGGGAGGACGGAGAGGGCCTGTAACGGAATGTATTATGTGTGACCCATGAATAGGTGCTGAGGGGGATACTGCGAACGTACCTTCTCTGCGCTCTCAGTGACTGCAGGGCAATTCCATACCCTGCCCACGACGAGCCATGTCCGCGCCACAAGCTCCTTGATCGTGCGAATCGTTATGGCCGTATGTTGCTCGCTGGCCTCTCCTAACCGTGTGGCCGCGTCGAGCGCAACGAGCATCGGGATGCCTGTCAGCAAACTGCGAACAGGGAGCTGTTCGTGTGTTGCGGTGAGGATGGCGAGGATGTGCCCAAAGTCCGAGTAATCGGCAGCGACGCGCGCGGTCACCGACATGCGTGTCGGCGCGTCCTTGAGCATGCGAAGCACCAGTGACGTTCGACGGGAGCGCGAAGGCAGGTTCATCGACCGTCGTTCGGAAGTCGCTGCCTCGGAGGGCGCGTCGCCGGCCCGGGAGCGCCCGCTCGCGTCGTCGCCATTAGTATGTGCGGGGGAATTGCGCTCCGGGGATGGTGGCGATGAACTACTCCGCAGACCCAGTTTAGGCGATGTCGACAGTGCGTAGGCACAGGCATGCAGCGCGTGCAAGAATCGCGTCGTCGAGTCTCCATGGATCACTGTCTGGAAGGTATTCGACTTCTGTGTCGGGCCTTCTGCTAAGGGCCGTGGCCGCCTGACACCGTCTGCGTCCGCCCTGTCGGCGAACTTAGGGATCTCGTTCTCGATGTACGCCACCAATGCCATAGCGTAGTCTGCGCGCACGGCGTAGTCGCGATCGCAGAGGAGTGACAGTGTATCCTGCCATATCTCCGGAGCAACTTTCGTGCGGCGCGAGGGTCGTATATGTCCCTGCGACTGGGTGTCATTCGACATCCGTTCCGTTGGCTGCGGGAGCGTGGGGCTCGTGCCGACGGTCTTTGCGTCGTCTTCCCCGTCCTTCCCTGCGTCGTGCATGTCCGCGGCATGGATGAGGCCAAGCAACCCAGCCAAGAGGCAGCGGATGGCTTGAGTCCTCGCTTGCTGACGATCCGCCTTGCCTACTCCGGGTATCCCGCTCGCCTCGACGATTACAAGCCGCCTTATGAGGTCTTCCGCAAGGTCCTGTATCTGGTCCGCGTAGTAGACATGGGTGCCCAGAGATGATATGCACTCCACCAACGCAGGTAGTAGCTTATCCTCCGGCGAAACTGTGATACGCCGCAGGGTGATGGAAATGAGGCTGGCGATGATATCCGACGTGGACAAGTTCACCAGAGGGGTCGGCGACGTGAAAACGGCGGTGATCATCGCGGCCAACGTCGATTGTCGCTCCGTCGGCTCAGGCGCGTCCTGCCCCTCGGCGAGGCATTCCACTAATCGCGTCGGTATGCCGTAGCGGTATTGATATTGTGTCCATTCCGCCGCTTTCTCCGCGAACCACCGGCAGTGTTCGAGCTGTGTCCAGCCGCCGCGTTCGTCTAGCGCGTCGAGAGCCGCCTGGAGGACCAACGAAGCCTGCATGCCGCGCGTGTGGCCCAGCAAAGATGAGGTCGCGCGTAGAGCGGTATTTGCGACATCGTTCGACGTAGGGCCCTGATCGCCGTCAATGTGGACGTGTATGGAAGCTGCTCGCCGTTCGAGGGTGGGGCGCGATCGGAACTCGTCGAGTATGGGGGAGTTCGGCTGGTCCTTTATCTCGGCGAGCCTGGGGAAAGAGGACGGTTAGCCCAGGGGTAAACGGAGCTTAGGGGAGCTCACTCGTGGTTCAGCACTGACACGTCAACCTGCAGCAGCGGAATTAGAAGCGCGCGCATAATTATGGACACTTGGGGCTGGAATTGTGCGGGGGGCTTGTATAGCGCTTCAGAGTTGACTGCGCCGACCAACGCAGCTAGCCCAATGAGTCTGGTCCTATAGGGAGAGATATTGGGCTGTGTTTGTAACCTCTTAGCCGTATCCCGTACCTGTTGCGAGTTTCATGGTCGTCGTGCTCCAAGTGACCTAGCCTGGCGAAGTGCCGGAGACATGACATGTAGTCATCGGTCACCCTAAGGTCGACACCAATGATCAGACCGTCGGTATACGTGGTCCATGTGGTGAACTGGAACAAATCAGCGGGGTGCGGGGTATACAAGGGCGTAAATGACGCACCACTGAGGCGGCACGCGCCGCGACTTCGAGGTCCGCAGACAGCGAGGACAGCGTCACGTTTACGGAGGAGAGGAGGGATGGGGACAGCAGCGCCACATCCCGGCGACATTCTGTCGCGAGAGCCTTGATAATGGCTAGGGTGATGAGGAGCGAGCTGGCAGAACCGATCCGTCTGCGTGCGCTCCGGCGAGCAAAGTCGAGAGCACTCACGCGCGTGCCCGAGTATTGCCAGCCGTAGCCTTTCTCGCATCGACCTTGACCCGCTTCTCGAGCTCACTCCCGAGCTTGTTTATTTTCTCTGGGCGGTTTGCGGCATAGTAGGTGAGGCGAGAGAGCTCCTGGGAGTTGGGTGCATATTCAGGGCCCGCGGTGAGGAGGGCGGCATTGGGAGGGTAGCATGCGGAGACGAGCTGGACGTGATTAGGGGTGAATGGGATATGCATGCGTTCCTATGTTGTCTAGTTCGCTATGTACGTGCACGTCGGCGGAAGGAGAGGAGGCAGTTGAGGGAAGGAGTGGAAGACAAGACAAGAGGGCGCAGCGGGCGCAAAGTGCGGAAGGAGGAGAGACTGGCGCGGGGACTGGAGCTCCTCAGCCCTGCGCGTGCACCGCGCCCAGCCAGATTTCGATCTCCTCGGCTATTGCACGTTCAGGCACCTCCCCTCTCCCTCCTCTTCAGCCCAGTGGTTCGGTGTATGTCGGTCCGAATGGTAGTTTACATACGCACAGAATTCATACAAGGAAATACCGGAATACATGCTGTATATAGTCGAAACATGGCCTGTGAGTCTGTCCGTTCGGCGCGGTACCTATAGTCATGTTACTGGTCGTTTGCGTCATTGACCTTGCTCGTGTTTGTGTGAAGAGCCAGCTCCAAACATATCCGTAATCTTCGCAATGTTCGTGTTCTTGATGACCGAGTACTCCCTCTCGGACAGTCGCTTGCCTGCGTCGATGCTGTCTGTCACCCACTCCGGTCTTACAACATGGACGATATTCTTCGACTTGCTCGTTAACAACTTCTGCGTCTTCGACCCACTCAGTTGTTGCGATGTGAGGATGTGCGTAGCACCCGACGCCGTGTACCTGGGATCAAAAAGTTCATTACTGGTCGACCGGCTGGAGTAGGACCACGTACAAGACCTGCCCTCCGGCAAGGGTAACGACCCTCTTCATCTCAATGTCCGTTGTGTTCTCCAGGTAGCCATTGATGTACACTCGGACATTCCGGAGAACCTGCACCCCCTCCGTAGGTTTCTCGGGAAGTTGGTCCAAAAGCTTCCGCGTTCGGGCTTTCACGTAGGGCTGTTGCGGTCCTCGGCCGTCTGAACGCTGGTGGCCAGTGGCCGCCGAACAGATGTGATCTGCCAGCCCCATAGCCATGAGCGGTGATATTGCATCCAAGCACGCAGAGCAAACACACCTGAGCGTTGATAGATGTCAGAGTTCGTTATTGGGTTCGACTCATCTCCAAGGGTGTTCAAGAGGTGTTTGGTGAGTGCCGATGAGGAGGTCTTGCCCTGGGCGTCCTTGCGCAGGGGCGCCAATATCCTGGAGGCAACGATTCAACGTCTCGTCCCCGCGGCGGCTTCAGACATTCATATAGACTAACTTCTCTGTTTTCTTCCTGTCCTTCCAGTCTTCAAACTTGCGTTCCTTTGACGGATTAACGCCATATGGGTTGTATCTGAATTTTTGGCGTTCGGTCTTGCTACCTTCATCCTTGCCTTGTGGCACAGAGGACGGCTTCTTGACGGTGACGAACTTGTCCATCACACAACATACAAAGATACAAAGAGAGTCAAGTGTTCATGCACATGGGCGGAGGATGAACCACTCGCCGACGGTCGTGGTCGAAGGTAAGACAAGGACGCAGACTGCGATCGCCACCGACGTGTTGTTGTTTGGGCAAACACCACGATCACGTGGGCACGCGTCTCATTAAGGCGAGGGCGAAGTCTCCGAAACAACGCCTTGGATTATCCTCCCCCGCCGAATCAACGGCCTTCGCGGCGGGTCACCTGCCTCGCCCGCCAATACAGAGTGCAGAACCGCTCGAATGCGCCTGAAGCTTGATCCTCCGCAGGCGTAATGGCATCTCTCTCTCCGAGCACGACGATGGGGCCCATGGTTCCGCCGGCCCCGTGGCGACGACGTGGTCCATCGTGCTCCCCGAGCGCGGATTCTCCGAGCGCGCGGTATATAGCCCACAGCACAGCGAGCGACCATCGTCTGGTCTAACAACCGACTCCCGACAGCCCGCCATGGCCTTCACAGCGATGCTCCTCGCGATCGCCGCCTGCCTCGCGCCGTTGTTCCTCGTCTCCGCGATGCCCTCATTCGAAGGCGTCACCTCCTGGTCGTCGATGAACTCGCTCGTCCCAGGCATGACACACCTCCAGGGCTTGGGCCCCATCGCGAGCGAGCACGAAGGCAGCCTCTTCCCGTTCTACATGTCCATCGCAGCCCCCCGCGGTAAGCATGTCCTCCCATCGCTCATTATCACGACCACATGCACATATGCTCACGCACCAACCCCGCATGCACAGGTCTGCCCGGAAACGTGACTGTGTACCGGAACAAGTCCCCGCCGCTGTACTACATCCACCAGAACCAGCTGTGGCACTACCACAACGACTCGACGATCCTCCCGATCAACGTCCACAACTCGACCGCGGGCCTCCCGCTCCAGCTCATCGCGGAGCAGAAGCCCGGCGGCGTCCCCGGCGGCCGCTGGCGCTGGCAGGGCACGATGCTCTTCTACGAGAACGGGCCGCAGAACAACCAGGGCCTCTTCTACTCGTGCCAGGACGTCAACGGCCTCAACGGGCTCTTCCTCTTCCTCCAATGGTAAGCGTCCTTATAGCCCGCAGTACCCGGGACGCATTTTGCTCACTGCAACGCGTACAGCTCCCCACCCCCCGCAGGGTGCACGCCATTCACGATCCACAGCTTCAGCAGCAACAGGCTGACCGAAGGCTGAAGCTGTCGAAGCCGGGCACGAAAAACACGAGCGCTTGTACACTACCCTCACGTACCGAATCCTGTATCAATACACTGCATAATTCTCACGTACCGTATTGGCTCCTCCCGCGATCGACCCGAGATGAAAAGCGTCCGACGGTCCGAAAGCAAGGCTTAAATTATTTTGAAACAGCGGCGACCGAGAACATACACGTCACTTCCTCCGGATGCGGACGTCGACGCGCTTCCACGTCAGCGCGACCGCGAAGAGGCCGAGGAAGGCAGTCGCGACTGCCAGGGGCTTCTGAAGGTGTGCACGGAACGGCACCTTGTAGGTTACCTGGATAGCAAAAGCATGCGTGAGACGTGCTGAACCCTCGGAGCCGGAGTGGGCCTTACGTAGATCGTCCCCGTGTGCTTGTCAGTGAGCTCCTTGTACTTGAGGGTAATCTTGGGCCGGCCGATAGTGTCGAGGTAGGTAATGTGCTTCGTGATCTGTTCGCTCAAAGCCGGGTACGGCGCAAAGTAGTCAATGTCACTGAGGTAGCGCAAGACGATCAGCCCTGTATTCCGGTGATTAGTAGCGAGAAAGGAACACACGTAGCGCCTTCAGGCAGCACAATGCTGATCTCCGCCTCGTCAATGACTGCAGTAGGGATAATGGTGATGAGCGGCACGCCAACGACGTAGTTGCCAGTCGTCTTGTCATAGCCAGCGTAGTCCTCGAGGGGAGAGTCCCATCCGATAGTGAAGCTGTAGTTCCAGCCGCCCATCACGGGGTAGCGCGGGCGAAGCTCAAACAGGCTGAAGCTGTTCGCGTTCGAGCCCTTCGGGACGGACGGCACCGTGCGGAGGTGCGAAGTAGACACGTTTCCAACAAGGTCGTAGTAGTACGCGGAGTGGATGCCTGCAGGAAGAAGCAGGTTGATTCCGGGGAGCATGTGCGGGGCCGGGCGGCCAAAGTAGTTCTGGGTCTGGTACTCCAGGCGAGAGAAGTGGCCCTTCAGACTACGGCCAGTCAGTCATCATATAGTCGCTCAAGGCAGCAAGAGAGCTTACCGAGGGCCGGCGTTGTGAAAGACCATCGTGTTATCCACGTTGAGGTTCGCGCCCCAGTGGCTGATCTCCACTGCGCGCTTCAGGCTCTTGACCTCCAAGACAGGGAGGTCATAGGTGTAGTGCACGGAGATCTGCTTCTGCTTCGTGTCCACGAAGTCCTGGGATGCCGAAGGTGGAATCTCGTAGAAGGGGCCGTACGTGATGGTCGCGCCCGACTTCGTCACCACCGCATCGGTCGTGAACTCGACGTTCTCCGGCTCGCTGAATGAGTGGACAGTCGGGCTCGGGGACCTAAGGCGGGATCGGCATACGTTCCTGGACCTATCGAGAACTCCACCTACCGGATCTTCGTGCGCTGGACAGCGGTCTTGTACGGGCTCAGCACGAACAGCTCCGCGTTGTACTTCAGCGACTGCGGGTCCTTCTGAGCCGCTTCCTGCGGCCAGGCATACGTCGCGTGCGTCTGAACGGTCTCCACGACCAGGTTCGCGGTCCCGTTCGTGTCGAGTGCTTTCGGCAGCTCTACAGTATACAGGAACACACCACTGTCGCGGCAGCGCGCCGGCGTTACCGCCAATCCCAAAGGTGACGACTGCGGGGTAGTACTGCGCACCTGTCCGGGTGGTATCCGAAGTCCTCCAATGGTAGCACCTCCGACTGGCCCTTCAATTTCGCCTCGAGCCAGCTCGTATGCGCGTGCTCGTGCTCGCCGAGCGCGAGGGTGTACACGCTCGAGCCGTCCTCGAGCGCCTTGACAGCATACGTGGTCGTGACGTGCACGAGCGCGCCTCCGAGCTCGACCGTGCGCACGATCGCGGTGTTTTCGAACGAGTTAGCAGCCGAGGCACATAGCGGGAGAACAAAGACGGAGAGAAGGAGCGAGAGGGGTGTCCGCCAATGCCTAGACATGGCTGCCAGTGAGGGGGAAGGGAGGTGAGGGTGGTCTGCGACCAAGTGTGCTTTAGCGCGAGCGTGTCGTGGCGCGTCTCCCAAAATAGCGCTCTGTATACGCTGCGCGCGGCCAGGGTCGCGTCCGCAGCTCACCCCGACGCTCCGTGGATTATATCTCCATTAACATGCAGTCTGTACTGTACGCAGAAAATCGGGCGTAGGCCCTCTACCACGCCCAAGCAGGGCCGGGGTTGCGGATGGGCATGTCCTCCCTGACAAGGCCAGCCGACACAATCCGCTTCAGTTTCCGTGCCCGCTCCTCTTCCCGTAGCTCAGCCCGGGTCTTGCCCTCCTTGAGGACTACGTGCAGGCGCGAGTGGGGATGTCTCTTGATACCAGCCCGGCCACGACCCTTGATGTCGTAGCGCTTGAACTGATGAGGTCCCTTCGTGACCCAGGACTCCGCTGTAGTACGAACGAACCTCTTAGCCAGGCGCAAATTGCCGGCGGTGGGGAGTACGTACCAACAACAAGCTTCTGCTCGTCCAGGTCCTTGAGCTTGATGGCGTGGGACTTGGCTACCACCAGCATGCTCTTGATGCGCTTACTCGCCCGCTTCTCGCTAAACATCATCTGGAGGATGGCGGAGTCGATGGGCTTGCCAGCAATCTGGCGACCGAGCAGGTTCAACTTCCGGTGGGAGATCTTGAAGTTACCGGTGGAGTACTTGTGCTGCAGGAGCCGTGCGTATGGGTACCTGGACACACACTATATGTACGCCGCGACGTACCTCCGTGTAGGTCTTTTTCTTCCAAGCGGGGACCTTCTCCTCCACATCCTCACCCTCCGACACTGTGGGCAGGGACTCAAAGACGCTCAGCTGGCCCTTCTCCGCGGCTTGTTTCCGCGCAGCCTCGATCTCCTCCTTGGTGTTTTGCTCGCGGACGTTAGGCGCAAGCGTTTCTCGGAGCCATGCCACAGGTCCCTTGAAGTTCGGCATGCGAAGACTGAGTACACTCTGTCAATACAGATACCTCCTTTGTATGATATATAGAGCGTATTCACCCGCGACGCTGGATGCCCTGCACCTGGAACGTCCGTGAACTTGAGGCCACGCTGTGAGCGGGCACGGCAAGGCCGGCCGTTCTGCTGGCTATAACATGCGAAGTAAGCCGTGCGCCAAATTTGTGAAGTCCCCATAAGAAACACACCAGAGCGGAGACTCGCTGCCACGGACTGCATGGCAGGGGTCGGGCAAATACAGCTGGTCGGCGTCGCGGACAGGAAAGGAAGACGGGCGCTTCTCCGCGCAGGCGTGCCTCGAGTGTGCATGGGCGCCTTCGCTACGACACGCTCTCGGACACGTCCACCACCACCACCGCTCGACTCGCCCGCAGGCTGAGGGGGCCAAGATGCTCTCTCTCGGCACCATTCTCTATGTAGCCCTCCTTCTCATCAACGCTATGGCTGTTCTTAGTGAAGACCGATTTCTGGCACGAAGTACGTTCTCTGGGTTCGACTCTGGCCGCGCGGTATGCTCATGGTGTCTCTCTCGTAGTCGGCTGGTCGTCTGCACAAGCACAGCCCGTGAACCCTGGATTCGGGCAGCCGTATGCGCAGGCATACGATCAGGCAGCATACCCCGGAGCACAGGATGTCGGCCTGAAAGGTCGCCTGATAAATCTGATCAGCGCGGTGCGGACACTAATGCGGAGTGAGTCTTGTCTGCTTCTCGAACCGAGGCCCGTTCTGACCCTGCTGCAGTACCATTGATAGGACTAAACCTTGTCATCATTATATACGAGCTCATTCTGGGAGGCTAGAGAGTTTGACGGCTATACATGCGTGGTATAATGACATAGCTCTGCGAATACCGACCCCCACATCATCTCGGCGCGCTCTTCTTCACTCGGACTGGTTGAGTCTCTCGTATTCCTCTTCGATCTGCTTGATGAAGTCCTTCGGCGCATGTCCGCCCTGCTCCGTGCGGTTCGTTAGCTGATGTAAAGAAGCAGCAGCAGCGCACAGGTGAGTTCTCACCTCGCACTCTTTCCAGGTGCCGTCATGGATGCAAACTGGCTTCCCGTTGATGACGACGGTGCAGCTCTTCCTGCCGGTAGGTGCAGTGTCCAGCGACTGTTCATCAACAATGTGATGGGAAAACTCACTCAATGCCCATCTCCTGAGTTACGGCAACGCTCTCTTGAAGCAGGCGCACACCCTCCTCCCCTTTCCCACTTCCATCCAGCCCGGCGCACGCGCCGACACCGCTGTTCTCCCAGTCAAGCTCCGTCGTCTTCGCGCATTGCAGCGCCGTCTCGGGCTTGCCGATCTCACTTCGGCCCTTGAAGTTTAGGCACTGGACGAAGCTCCACCAGCGCTGGGTAGGGGCGTATTTGATAGCGCAGAGTTCATGTACGTTCCCGGCGCATTCTTCAGGGCCGTGCATGCACGTCACGCCGAAGTCCGGCTCAGAAACATTGGGTCTATGTTGCTTTGAGCTGCCGTCCGAGATCGTGTTCGAGCTTCCGTACGTACTTTCCGATGAACGTCAACGACAGGTCGATTTTGTCCGCGACACGCTCGACCACGCGGTCGAACACGGTCTCGCAGAGGACGGCGTCCGGGCAGCGACTCATGACGCCCAACACGACCGGAACCTTGACATCGTCATAGTTTGCAGCGTATGCCTCGTTGGTCTGGACGTTGAGCGGGCCAGTGGCGGCACCGTACGCCACGGCGGCGAGGCTAGCAAGCACAAAGGACAGTGACAGTCTGGTAGCGAGCATGATGGTCGTGGTCAACATTGAATGCAGCCGACGGCGGCAGCGGCACAGTCGAGAAGAGCATCCCACCCAGACACCCTGCAGACACCAGACACCCAGACATGACCCGATCCCTCTCGCGCAAGGTGTCGTCATCCCACGTGGCCACTCATCCATATGCCCGATGCATCTCGAGGGCGGTTCAGCCACCGCAAGCAATACGAACAACAGTTGCGAGACGATTGCTGACAATCCACGGTGCCCGTGCGCACATCTGTGTGTGATTACGGCGCGGATGTCTGTGTTCATCACTCGACATAGGCTCTTCTGCATCGCGGTGCATGATGAGATGCGCCGAAGAACCTCCCACCTTACATCCCGTGTCGCACCAACTCCGAGGCCTTTCGCCATTGTCAGTGCGTCGGGCATGGTCAAGAATAGCTGGCTCCTGAGAAGACGTGCAGCCAACACCGCCGTACCACATTCTTGTTTGATGGAAGCACGCACCGCCCCCCGGCGGCGAGCAGGACCCACAGAAGAGCTGTTGCCATTGAGAACGCCGGGCGGCCATGGGCACATGCACATCGGCGGCGGAGGCACATCATCATTGATATTGAAGCGATCGCCCAGTGTAGTGGTATCGCAGCGATAGTCGCCCATGAAAGGGAGAGCGAGAACAAGAGCGGCGCGCCATAGATCCGCTCAATGTCAGATGGAATCCCACCACTTGCGGGCTTCTGGATCGGACGGGGGCGGTTCAAAGTATCGACACCGACCCCGGAATGCTGTGCACAACGCTCTGTTTCACGATGTGTTAGCAAACGACGGCTCTGGAGTACGCACCGTCAAACGCCCGCTTGCGGACGATGCTCTCCACGGTGAGCTCATTATGGAGTTGATTCCGCTGCACTAGCTCAGCGATGGATGATGTACAGGAAGCGTGCCGCCTAACCTTGACTTCCTCGGCGTATAGAATCCCCTTTGCTCTTCGTTGAGCTGAGGCATCATCTCCGGCGTTCTGTAGTGATTGACGCTTCTCCTCGAGCGACTCGTCCATGACCCCGACACAGTAGTCAACGATTTCTTTCCGCCGCGACCAGTTCGCTACAGAGCTGTGAGCATGATGCAACCAGTGATTGATAGGGGTAGTAAACGCACCGACGAGTTCTCTCCAAACTTGGGCACACGCTTGCTCCTCTATGTCGCCCTTTCCCCCGAGCCCTGTCCGCTCCCTATCGCGGAACTGCGCGGTCGTCCGATTCAGACGCATGTTGATAGTATCGTCCAGCTTCCTGTACTGGTTCATGAGGTCTGGGGCGCAATGCCACACGGCCATACGCGGCACCCGTCAGAGCGTGTGTTCGTCGGAGGAACAGCGCGGAGAGAACCCACCTTTGAACACGGAGATATCATGGCATGTTGATGGAGAGACATGAACGGTCTTTGGTGCGAGCGTGGGGGCTTGGATGGCGAGGCTGCCGAGCTGTGGTTGCTTCGGCGGCATGGCTGTAAGGCGAGATGGAGGAAGAGAACAACGCGGTAACTTCGATCGTCTCGCGACTCGAGGGATGCGCGCTTCCCGCGCTCCAGGTTCCCGCGAGAGACGCCGGCACCCAAGAAATGGATTGTGTATCGAAGTCTGCCTGACCGGCAGTGCATATGGCAGACCCATGTGAAGTCGTTGCATCCCACAGTAGCATAGAGACCGAGAACGAATATCATTGGAAGATGCAGAAGTTATGTATACATCCCAAATCCAGAACTATAGCAAAAGATGAGGACAAGACGGAGTACGACTCGGACAGAGAGATAGCATAGACAACACAGGGCAGAGACTACTATCCACAGCAATATGACAAGGCTGTGGGCGACAACAGTAGTGATACAATAGAAACAAACCGTGCATGATACAACAAAATGCGGCTGTCAGAAAGCAAGAGCACGACGTACACGTAACTGTTAGACACGAGAGCGAAGGGGGAGAGGGGGCGGGATTCAACAGACTGCACGCGGCCGTAGCATCCGGATGGGCATCCTCGGTGATGCTCACTCGTTCAGTAGGGCCACGATGTCGATGGGGCCCTCGCCGTCCCCATCGGTGTCCTCGAGGATGCCGCCGGCATGTGGTGTGAGGAGGTCGTTATCGTCGGCCCACTCCTTGAGGAGCTCCCTGTCGCGCCGCGTGAGGTACCCATGAGCCGCCTTCTTGTGGCGGCAATAGCGCGCGGGGTCCTTGAACGCGCTGACCGGGTCGCATAGCTTGCAGACGTGCGGCGTCTCCCCAGTGCTAGCAAGACGGCCTCAGATGCGAGCGCGCCGACGAAGTAATGGTTCACTTACTGCGTATTGATGTGGGTCAACAAATTCGTCTTCTGGGACGCTGCAGACCCGCAGATCTGGCACTCCCAGAGCCTGTCGTGGAGGTCATTCACCGTCGCTGAAATTGAGATAGGAAGACACTTACCGCAGCTGCAAGTGCAGCGACTCGATGTGGCGCTTGACCAAGTGCTTCTTCCCCGTGTACTTACAGGGCCGCCTGGAGCCGTCTTTCTGAGTCGCTTCGAGCAGACACGCCCAGTCCTTGCCATCGACGACCTGGTGCTTGGGTATCCTCCGCGCGAACTCAAGGTACTTGCCGGGACAGGTATGAGGGAGCTTCTTGTAGAACGGCTTGCCAGCCTGTCGGAGCTCCTCAATCCTGCCCTCGATGAACGCCTTGCGCCCAGTGGAGGGCGGGGTGGGCGGCGTTTTCTGCGACGAGGACGACGCCGCGCAGGGCGGCGCGGAGGCGGTCGCGAGGCGCGTAGCGCGCTCGTCCTGGGCGACGATCCCGCCATCGACCGGGGCGACCGACGTACCGACGGGGGTCTTGGAGCAGCCGTGCGGCCGCGGCCCTCCTTCCCGCGATGCATAGCGCGTATGCGCGGGCGGGACGGGGCTGCACCGCGCGCGAGCCTCAGCGCGGGAGCTGTGGCGCGACGGCCTGGGACGCGAAGGTCAGTCGCGTACGCGGCCAATCGAGCAAAGTACTCACCTGGGGTGCATGAGGAGGCGGTCCGATGGACTTAAGGGTGCATCCCTACAATGGGGGGCGTGGTAAGTACGGTGGCGTCGATCAGGTACTTGAGAGCACTTACTCAACGCCCACCGGGGAACAACCCCGGAGCTGGAGTAGGGGAGTGGAGGGGGGCGTCGTCCCTGGTGTCGCGTTTGAACTGTCCGACCTTAAAAGGGTATGAGCTCGACGAACAATGTAGAGGTGCATGCGCCACCTGAATACGCACCATAGCGCCTCATTGCCAGACATGTTCGGCGACGACCCCGCCGAACGCCCCTCGTCTCTCAGGGCACCTGATTGCTTCTCACCATACCGTACGAAGATAACGCGGTCGGAAGGAGGCGGGCGGGCGGCGTTCAGGTTGAGTCGCGGCCACATGAACGTGCCTGTCGGGAGTTCGTACACCGACAGGTCGGGGGATGCTTGGCCGGGCTTGTATGTGTGAACCGTGCTCGCATGTCGTTCTGGGGTCGGGTCACTCACGGACCTGACGCGTCGCGTCGGTGAAGGAAGTCTGGAAACGAAGATAATGGACATACTGAGCGGGGAGTGGGTACACGGAGGGTGGCGTCGAGGTGGCGTTGAGGAACTCTCGCAGCGGGGGGAGTGTACGGTCACCTACGGACGCCTGCCGTCGCGTAGATTCCCCAAGAGTCTGTACTTTGGCGTGGGTGGCGGGCAATCTGTCGTAAACGAATGTGGCGCAAGTCAGAAAGGCGCGCAACCCCGGGACATTGAGGAGGTTTGGGAGGGGATGACGCGTGTAGGCCGACGTCGATAGGGAAACTACGCGACCTGAGGGTGTCTCCGAGGCCGCGAAGGGGATGGGATGACATGGGATGGGGTGCGCCACACTCACCTGCTGAACCGCCCGTGCAGGGTAGTGCTATGGTGGGGATGGGAAGGGGTCATCCTGACAATGCCGCGATCGCTATAGATAGAGAGGAGAAGGGTCAATGGGGAGGCGGAGAGCTGGGTATGTGCAGAGGAGGATTCCGGGAGGGAGAGGGACGTTGAGGAGGGACGAGGAGGGGGAGGACGCGCCTTTAAACCCGCGCGCGTGCACCAGTTGGCGGCCTTTGAATTCTATGGGTAGCTGGGCGCTATGAGCGCGTGGAAAACCCATCTAGATCCCGCAAAGGGGGGGAAAGCCGGAAAGAAGGGGCGCGCGTGCATTTTTGGCGGGAAATTGCTTCGATCGCGAATCCCACCCTGCCACCGTGCCCCGGGGCACTGGCAGAAAACGCCTGGTGCGCGCCCGCGAGCCAGGGTCGCTACCCACGATCAGGTGCCACGGTGATGGAGAACGCCCACACGAACAAACTGGGCCAAAGGATCGGGCGCCTAGCGGCCCACCCGGGCCCGGCGATGGCCTGATATGGACTGCTCCGGCCCCAGAGAACGGCGTCCGCGCCTGGCAGCCGTGCTTCTGTGGTCGGATTGTTCGCACTAGCCTCTCCGGGCTGGGAATCGCCTTTGTCTTCCAGCGACATGGGGACGACCACGCGGGCCATTCCCCCCAGCCGCCGCTCAAAATCAGCCTTCTCTGTCCATCGCTCGGGGCTTCTGGCGGCGTCCTCGGGCGGATCTCCATTGGCCCTTCAAAATCACCCCAAACGCTATTGCCTAGCCTCGACGATTGGTGAGCGCATCTCTGCTCTGCGTTCCTGGACTTACTGACCAGGGCCCGCCATGAGAGACTATGGGCCTTTGCGTCCACAGAACCTTGACAATCGCCGCGAACAACAAGGATTGTTGCGCTGGAAACGGGGCATTGTGACTCGCCCGTCCTCCAAAGGAGCATCGCTCCCCAATGCTCCCTGTTCCGCGGATCTGAGGTCTTCGTTCTTTGAAACAATCGTTCGAATCGTGATTGAGACGTTGCGCGAATGCATCGAGTTCCTTCAAACCGCTTTGGCTGAAACGCGCCGTCGCGATTCCAAATGGAGCGGAGACCATGATCGAGCAAGGACTCACCGCCGACTCGCGGAGGTGTGCACCCACAACGGAATGGGCCCTTTTGGTGCGTTGTACTCCAGCCGAATCCATGGTCTTCCGTACATCATGGTGCTGGAAGAACGGTCTTTGTGACGTGGTCGCGGCCGCCCGCTGTCGTCAAACAACGCATGTCAGCGCTCGGTGTCCCCCTAGCGCGGCGGTATGGAATGTCTTGATCCGAGCACATAGCCAGGTCCCCGGTGAGTGCGCTCCCGCGGGAGTGAGCGACCGCCGTACGCGTCACGCGCGTAAATGGCATCTATTCTAGTCGCCGGACGCCTGCTCGTTATCCCCTTCTGGCGAATCTTGGGTCGCTCGCGCTAGGATGTATCGGCGGAAACCTTTGCTTGGCTTGGCGCTCGCTGTAGGCTCCTGTCGCACCAGGTGTCTAAATCGCCGACTTCTGACTCTGAAGCGCAGCTGCTCTTGGTGTTCTGGGGCTTGCTGCTCGTTTTGACTACGCCTATCTCCTCGCTCGCATGGAATACGATCCTGATCTCGCGAGGTGATGTGGGTGCTCCGGTTATCCTAAGTACTCTCTAGGTATGCCAGGTCGCCATATGTCGAAGCTATACGATACCATCTATGTACTAAGCGCATTACTAGGGTACGCCAGGAACAAGCGCGCGAGTAGGTAAGAGCAAGTAACGCTCAGGAAGACCGGGACTAGGTGCACACATCATAGTTCACGTGCAGGCACATCACTGCGGTGTCTCTGACTCTGCAGTGAGGTCATGGCAGGAGCAGAAGTGCTTGAACCGCGCTGCGTGGTTGGGAAATCTGGTCCCGCACTCGAGACACATCTTGGTGGAAACACTGGTAGCTCGTGAGCAAGTTTCAGTGTAGGTGAGGAGACGACGGACGTACTGCATCACTTGATGCGCTATGCACTTTCTGAGGTTCGTAAACTTCCATTCGCAGCCGCCGCACTGTATGGCAGCCCTGAGGACACCGCGGACATCGTGAGGGTGGAGTACGGGTTTGGCGAGGAAGGACGTACATGTTGACATGGTGCACTCGAGTAAGGTGGAGTTGGGCTTCTTCTGCTGTCATGTGGAGGGGACACGACGGCATGCGCAGCTTGGCTGCGCAGGCATACTGATCAGGGTCTTGCAGCACTCGCAACATAGCCATAACCTCTCTGCGATGAGAATTGTCAATGACGCAACTCGCGGATGTCGCTTGGGTCCATCTTTGCATGGCCCTCACTACGTGAGGGCGACTGCTTGGTACCCGGCGGACTAGAACGGGCACTTACCGATAGTGGATAGCGGGCCCCATAAGACGTCACGAAGAACGAGACATATACGACGTTGGAATGCTACATCCCCACCGATTTCCTCGTATATAGCATACCGTTCTGTATCGAGCGTTAGCTCGGCGCAACAAGGTCGGCGAGGACGACCACATACCTCATGTGCCGGCGCACGCCTCGCTGCAGATGATGAGGAGGCTTCCGAAGCCGCGAGCTAGGGGCGGGTGGTACGGCGGAGCGCTGCACCGTCACCGTCCACCGGCTCGCGCGACCTGAACCTGTGTGCGGACGTTCAGTGATGCAGCGCGGGTGGCGTTTCGGTGCGCCGCAAAAGGAGATCTCATAGCCTAGGAGTGTAAGAGTGAGTAGCTGCCGTGGGACACTCACCTCACGCCATTGGCGGCTGTACAACTTTGAGAGCAGGGTGGATGGATACGATGACGTTAGGCGCTAGCTGACGAAATGCGAATAGGAGCCTCGTGGCTCGACCAGTGTCGCAACTACATCGAGCGGGCCTCCTCGCGGACGACGCGCTCGGGCGGAGCTGGGTACTGTGTGGTTTGTTCAACGTGATTGCACGGGTTTCAACCGTATCTGCTCACGACGATCGTCACTCCTGCGTGATGAACAGGCGAACGAAGAAAACAGGCTTACGTCTCAAAGTGCGCCGGGGTCTCCGCCGCTGTGAATGAGCTCCTACTCCCACCGGGGGGCGGGGTGGAGATTCGCAGCGGCTGGCATGTCTTATCAGCTGGACTGGCTATGTGAACGATGCCTGGCATAGCGGGCGCGGAATGATAGACGGATGGTTTGACGCCTTTTCCACATGAGTCGGTACAGCGGCAACGCCGCTGTTGAGGAGTTTGGGCGGGCTTCGGAATGAAACGGCAGCGGACGACTGACTCGGTGACAGCTACTTGGAGGACGTACTCATATAGGCCTCAAGGCAGACTTATATGGTGCCCTCTGATGTGGTTCGTGGGCATTCTGCGCACGGACTGGAGGTGCAGGTGCTGCCTAGATAACTGGGTGATTAGGATACGTACGAGAATACGCCCAGTCGGCTGAACGATCAGAGTTTCTCAACGGCGATTCCACGGCCGGAGGTGTGCTGCGGCCGCGAGGCTGCACGACGCATTCGGGTGCGCGCGCTCGACGTCCGAGGGGTTGACAGAACGTCTGCGCGGCCTCGTAGGTTCCTAGGGAGAGGTTGACGCCAAAGTGAGGCATGACAGAGCGTATTGGTTGCCGAAATGGGCGCCTCACTTCAGCGTGTGCGCCCTCGCGAAGATCTGGGAGAGATCTGCTCCTAATCTGCGTGTGGCACTCAACGCCCGCTTTTGTCCCGCTGCCAATCCTCGAGATCCTGGACTGCGCAGATCTGCAGCTGTGTGGGACTGACTGTGCGTAGTGGACGCAGCTAATGTCGGCCTCACCCACAGACGTGTGTTCGCTGTGCCTTATAGAACCAGTCGAGATCGTGGCTCGAGAGCCAGTCTGGCAATAGCGTAACTGAGGACCGCTCGCTGTGATTATCACGTCTCTGCTAGACGCACAATAACCACATGAGAGCTACGCAGGCGGCTAGGGGAACGATAGGGTTTGTGCGCCGCTCGATTAACACCTAGAGCTATACCACGAAAGTGACGGCGGGCGGTACGCTCGACGTGCGCCACCAGGGTTGAGATAGTTCAGGCTAGACGGGTGGAGAGTTATCGGTACGAAGACGTGGGCATCGCGACAGTCGATTCCTCACTAGGCGCACAATTCGCTGCCGGGTGCTCGCATAGCAGGGGTCAGTCGTCCGGGCGGAATGGTACTATTAGGAGAAACACAACGGTAGTTACGCGCAGGCTTCTCAGTCGGATGACCGCATGGACTTCTTCATGACGAATCGCGTAAATGTTCACGTGGTATTGCGGTAGGAATCGGCACGTTCGGCACCCGAAGACAAGAGGAGGGCCGAGGGATCTAAATACCGTGCGAGTCAGCAATGGAGCGTGCCAAGGGCTGGGAAGTTGAGCGGCGGCAGGGCGTGGCTTCAGGACGAAAATAGATCATGAAGGCGGTCGAATTTCGCACTCGACTGCGGCCGCCACAATGCTGCTGGGGGGTCAATCGGGATTCGTGCGCGATTGGCACTTTGCAATCGCTTGGGCGCATGGCGATGGTTGGATGGTGGCGGGCCACGAAGACTCGGAGGACAGCCGTCAGTCATCAGCGAATATCCGGTACGGGCTGGATGATGTGTTTAAGCCTAGACTTTCTACGGATGATCAGAATGTAGACAAGCTCTGGGATGACTGCCGCCGAGGGAGCGCGGCAACAACAGTCCGGCCTGCGAACGCAGCTTCGAGAAACGCACAGAAACATACGAGAGGGTGGCTGGCTGAAGTGAGCGGTCGCAAAAATCTGCGCATACCCAGAGCAGGTTGGGAGATATGGACGTGTCGTGCTGGGATGGACACAAAAGATGGACAGAATCATGCGGGGCTGTGGACGATGATGGAGGGAGAGGGAGAGAGGCGATGGAGGCCGCAGGAGGCCGTTCTGGAGGGGCGAGGCAGAGAGGCGCCCGGCGTGGGTGCGCCTGGCGCGGTGCGGGGGAACAACGCGTCTCTGGTCTCGGGCACACTCTGTCTGGCGAACAACCACATCGATCCGCTGGCTTTGTCCTCCTCCCCCGCCTGCTCGCAATGAGCGTGGGCTCATCGCCCCCCTCGCTCTCCTCCTCACGGCCCACAATGTCCTCCTGCTCGTCGTCCCGCTCTCGCCATGTTCTCCTCGGTCTCCTCGTCTCCTTCCTCTCCTCGTTTGCCGCCGTTCATGCCCAAGCCATCTCCTCCTCAATGCCTGTCCCACCACTGCAGTGGATCAACCTCTCGCAGCTGCTCTCCGGACCAGCTGCCCCGCCTCTCAAAGACGCGACGATCGGCTACGACGATACGAACGGAGTTCTCTTAATCTTTGGTGGAGAGTCTCAGCAAGGCCTCCCCACGGGACAAACATATCTGTGCGTTCCTCCAACAGTATCGGCGCGGACTGTCGACTGAACTGTTCATGCAAGTATTGACCTTCGAAATCTCCGTTGGACAACTGCTGCTATGCCCTCCGGCTTGACCGATACTCCCTCCAAACGAGCTGCCGCGCTTGGTGGCGACGATTCGGCTGCAAGCTAGTAAGTCTGTCTTCCAAGAATGTGAAACTTTTCTTATCCTCTCCAGCCGCCACGGCCATGTAGTCGTTGATGGGCAGGGCGCAAATAACAGCCCTACCACCGACGTCTGGGTACGCATAGCCTGCTCCCTACGCGCGCCCCGCCTTACCCTTCGTGTCCTAGGAATTTGACTACACAAGCCAATTCTGGGCAAAGGTCGGGGTATCCCCAGGCGGTCCATCTGGTAGATGGGGTGCTGTGGGTGGCATTGACCCCCGTGTCAAGTTCACTACCGATCCCCGGACAACCACTCCGAACAACACACTTTACATGGCCGGGGGGTTTGACGGCAGCAAGGCATACCCTCTTTCCGAAGTATGGCGCTTGGATGTGTCTGGAACTCTCTCTTCCAACCTCCCCAACAGTGTGACCGCGAGTTGGTCTCGCGTTGACGTCTCTTCTGACATCAACCCGAGGGTGTCCGTTGGCGGCACCGTGGTCACTCAGACGATCGTAGCCATTGGAGGCTGCAACCCTGGGTCTCCTCAGGAATCATTCCTGGACTCCTCATGCGCGTTACAGGACGCACAACTTATTGACGCGTCTTCCGGGAACGTGGTCAACGTCAGCCCTTGCATTGCTCCTCGCATCGATCCGGCGGTGGTCCCCAATATGTGCCGGGCTTCCGAAAGCTTCAACACCCAAGCCTTTGTTTTGTTCGGGACGTTCAACAGCTCACAATGGGACGACAGCGGTGGACTCCAACGGGGCGAAGTCGTACGTTGCATTCCGCGCCACGTTTTCCGTGACTAAAATTACTGTATGTAGGCCGTCCTTGATGTGGGAACAGGTTTGTCATTTCATTTGTCGCCGTGTTTGACCACAGCGCCTTACTTGTCACGCATCAGGTGCATGGGCAAGGGTACTACCTGCCGGTGATCCAGGATCAAGTGGCAAAGCCTCCTACCCCGCGCCCCGCCAGGGCGCTGCCGCTCTCTCTTGGACAGGACCACTTGTCGGGGATTCCGGTATCGCCGCATATGACACCATTATCTTTGGTGGCCGGGATGCTTCTGGAAACTACCTCTCGGACGTCTGGCTGCTCAGAGCTTACAACGCTACACTGACTGGCTCCAACCAGAAGTGGTCTGGCTTCGGAAGCGGAACACTCACTACTGGTGTGAATGCCAACGGACAGGGTGTCACCGTCCAGTATCTGACGGAATGTGCGGTGTCCAAGGGGTCAACGACGACCACTTCTGCAGGTCCCTCACCGACCTCTGGTTCCTCACCGAATTCTCCAGATCAAGCTAGCCCTCCTACATCGTCGAACTCCGTGGTGTACGATACCTCACCCGTTCACAAGTCCACGGCGGCGATCTCTGTGGCGCTTTTCTTCCCTGCCCTCGTCCTCTACCGTCTCTCTTCACCCACTGTTGCACTTCCTGAAGAGCGCCATCTAGCGCTTTTCTATCTTGGGGCGGTAGTTGGCATTGCTGCATACGGTCTTGGTATCGCCGGCTTAGCGACCGCTTTCACCTCCATCACTGCGTCAAGTACGAACATCGTCAAACGCTCTATGTCGTCCATTGATTTGCGAACGCCGCACTCGAGGGCTGGTTTGGCTCTGTTTGCCGGCATGTATGCTCTCGTACCTCTCCTCTATATCGTGGCGTTAGCTATCAGGCGCTGCGACGGTAGTACGGACACCGAACCTATGGTTGGTAGGCAACGTGCAGATTCCACCACCGAGAAGCTAAGCATGAACGGTCGCGCAATGAGCCCGTCTCAGCGGTCGGAGCCGCTGTCGCACGACACACCCAAAGGTGACACGAGGAGGCGAGTGAGATCATGGGCTGGCATCGGTACCTGGGCCGGCATAACGGGTCGTCGATCGAACGAGACGACTTCCGAAGATCATACACATACGCCGTCTCAGCGATCCTTCGAGGTCGTCAACCGGCCGACGCGACAGCGCCGCGCGAGCGGGAACAGCCTTGCCGCCTTCTCGGACCCGCGCCCAACGCATACGCCGCGCAATCTCAGCGACATGAGCTGGCTCGACCCGAGGCGCAGCACGAGTGGCATGGTGCGTTCCTTTTCCGGAATTGGGTGTGCGCCATCGTAGCTCATGGCAGACATTTAGGGCGAGCTTGGCTACAACCTCAGCCCGATGGACCGCAGAGGGCTGGAGCCTTGGACGCCAGGCACGACACCCATGGAGATTACGAGCACGAACGGGCTCATGATGGGGCACCAGAGTCCTGCGGAACACCCCGTGCTCCCCACGCCGTTTGAGGGCTTCATCCACGTCCTCTTCCATGCGCTTCTGCTCGCGCTCTCGGTCCTGTCGCTCGTCGCGCTATGGATGCGCGGCCCCAAAGCGGGGTTCGGTGTCTTCCTAGCGTGGACCGTCGCCTTCTACGTCATCCTCTTCGTCCTCGCATGGAACGGGTACCCCCGACAATCTATCCTCTCCGTCATCTTCAGCCGCTTGCGCGCCGAACCCGTCGCCTTCTCCCCCGTGCCCCGCACAGGCTCTCCGAGCGGCTCGCGGCCGATGTCGACGAACGAGTCCGTCGCGGTCCCGTTCCCGTCCGAGAGCCGCGGGCCGTACCAGCACCACCAGCCGCCGTACCGCGCCGCGCTGAGCGCGGAGCCGGACTACCCGATGTCGCTCGCGCACTCGCACGGGCACGGGTCGCCCGATGTGGTCGACGACGACGACGAAGAGGACGAGGACACGCGCCAGCGGCGCATCGAGGAGGAGCTCAGCCGCCGCGACGTCTCGATCGTCACCGTGCCCAAGCGCCGGCTCTACGTCCTCAACCCGAACCCGCCAGAGGAGACGGCGAGCTAGTCCTCCCGCCCCCGCTGCGCTCCCCGCCTCTACGTCCACCGTAGTTAGCTATTTATGCCTTATGCACCCCCATATTGGTTCCCGTGTAGGTACGACATTCACTCCCCCTCCCGCCCCCTCTCTCACCCATGAGGGGGTTCTCTTCCCCTGGTCTCTCCTCCCTCCCTCCCTCATGCCTTTTTCCGGCCGGGCCCGTTCTCCTCCCCATCCCGGTCATTACGTAGTACATACACTGTCTCCGTCCACCCATTGTCGCATTGCTCTTCTGCCAGAGATACCACGACCCGTCCCTGGAGCCTACTCAACGTTACCTCTTCCCGGCCCAACATTCTCTTCTCCCCCTCCCCCTCCCCTTCCCCACCCTCCTCGCCGTATTCATCCAAGTTGTAGTCGCGCGCGCATACATACACATAATCCTCCGGACATTCTACAAGCTCTACTACTGTATTCTCCCACTCGTTCGAACTCGCTTGCTGCAGGATATGATATGAAGCGTGTGCTACGGACATTCTTTTTTTGGCCCCCGCGTGTATGCATGCCATGCCGGTGGCGCGCGCGACGACGGACCATGCATACTTATAATCACACAGCAGCGGCGGCGACGAGCGGTATTCTTGTGCACAGTATGTTTTCTCTTTACTTTTGGTCGGCGCGGGGTGCGTCTGTGAGAATTGCAAATGCGAATGCAAATGCGAATGCGGATGCGATTGTGATTGTGATTGGTAGACTCGATTGATGTTGGGGGCGATGATTACGGTACGATGGGGCGTACGAGCTGATACTACTGCTACTAAGCTGGTGATGGCGACGACGATGCATGCATGTGCGGTCTGCGAGAGCCGGCCAAAGCGAGAGAGAGAGAGAGAGGGAGAGAGAGAGAGAACTTCCGGAAGCACTACCGACAAACCGGGTGAAAACGAACGATCCGAGTCCATGCGGCGAATCAACAGACAACGCGCACAAAACGAAGGTGGTGGGTATGCGAATGCAATGATGTAGACAGAAAGAAGTCGACCACGGTCCCTGGAATCCTCGAGCCAAAGTCGGTGAAGAGGGGTGAGGAAGGGGTTTGGGGGGGGGGGGGGGGGGGGGGAGGACTACGACCGCTCGCCCTCGACGGCGACGTCGTGCCGCCACTTGTCGACGAGCCCGAACTTATTCGCGTCCGGCATGGGCGGGGGCGTCGGCGGGAGCTGCGGGTACACCATCATCTGCGGCGGCACGCCGACGGGCGGGCCAAAGTAGCCCGAGCCGAGCATCGACGGCGGCGCGGCGTACATCATCGCCTGCTGCATCTGCGCCATCTGCGCCTGCGCCATCATCTGCTGCTGCTGCTGCTGTTGCTGGGCCGCGGCGGCCATGAAGAACTGCGACTTGCGGAGCGCCTCGGGGTGCAGCCCGAGCGGCTTGTCGTCCTCGTCTTCGTCGTTCCCGCCCGCGCCCCCACGGCTGATACTGCTTGCCCCTGGGGTGAAACCAGGCGAAATACGGGAGACGCGCAAGCCGAGGGGCACATCGTCCTCCTCCTCATCGTCCCCCTTCCCGGGGCGCACGGACGTCGGCGAGAGGCTGCTCCCGCCGCCTCCCAAGGAGGGGAGCTTCTGCTTGGTCTTATCGAGCAGCACCGACAGCGGCTTCTCCTCGTCCGAGCTGTCGTCTCCGCCGGTGCGGAGGCGCGTCTGTCGCTGGGCAGCGCGGCCGATCGTCGCGACCAGCGGCACGTCCTCCTCGCTGCTCTCGTCGTCGTCCCGGGGGACGACCTGCGGCAGGCGCGGCGGGCCGTTGGCCGGGAAGCGCGGGCCGGTGCCGGTCGTGCGCCGGGGCGCCTGCTCCTCCTCGTCCGAGTGCCAGCCGGAGGTCTGCGCCTGTGTTGGGCGCGGACGGGCGGGCGCGTCGCTCGAGTCGCTGTCGTCGTCGGACTCTTCGTCATCGTCGTCGACGGGGGGAGGGGGCCGTCTCCGAGTCGTTGTCTTCGGGATCTCGGGGAGGACGTGTGGGGGCGTCGAGGGCTTGTCTGCCGCTACGTCCGGCGACGCGTCTGGCGCGGACGACATGGTCTCCGAGGCAGGGATAGCAGGTGAGGGCTCGTCGCGGTCGTTACCCTTGTCCTTGCCCTTCTTCTTCTTACCCTTCTTTTTGACCCCCATCGCCTCCTCTTCCGCCTCGCGCTTCTTGCGCTCCTCTTCAGCCTGCCGCTCCTGCTCCTCAATGACCTTGAGCTTCGCAAGCTCGCGCTCCCAGATCGTGTCCACCCCGAACACGGACTTGGTGTTGCCTCCGGCGGGGGCGCCTGGGTGGAGGGATTTCCGAGGGGCACCGGGGATTTCCTCTTCAAAGTCAAGGAGAGGTTTAGCGTTCAGGGAGTTGCGGCGCGTGAGGTTTGGCTGCGAGGTGAAACTGGCGAGATGCTGCGACGGCGGCCGCTTGAGCTCGTCCGGGTTGATCAGTGTGCTTGAACGCGCCATCATTGACGGCCGCTCGTCGCCCCGGAACACGCTACGACGGGTGAGCTACTGGGCGACCATAGGATACATAAACATGTTACATACCGCTGCTTTCCACGCATCTCCGCCTTGCGGGCTTCAAGGTCGTCGATGAGGCTACGTCCAAACAACTTGCCTGCCGGCCTCTTCGGGCCTTTGCTCTCCTCGATCTGCACCGTCGGCGCCTCTGGCTGGAGCTCTGGCTCCGGTTCGGGATCGGGCTCGACGCGCTGGCCGTCTTCTGTCGCGCGCTTGAGGTGGTTCTCGATATCGGCGTAGGCCACATCGCGCTGGCCATCGACGAGCAGGGTGTTCCGGAAGACGAGCTGCGAGAGCGTAAGGCTGCTGCGCGGGTTTGGCGTGAACGAGTTCGACGCGACGGGGGTGACGTTGAGGCCAGGCTCGAGTACCGAGAGCGTTGCGGAGGCCCGACGTGCGGCACGCGCTCCCGGGGGCAAGGGACGCCCGTCTGTCGACAGCTCGAAGCCTTCTCGCGCCACGACGCTGGGCGTATTCGACACGGGCTGCGTCGACTGCAGCGGGCTGGGCATGATGAGCACCTTCGGACGCATGAGCTCAAGCCGCGAGTAGCGGCGCTCGCGAGGGGGCGGTTCGTGCTCGATCGGTCCGTCGTCGAGCATCATTTGTGTGGCCATCGTGCCGTGGGACATCGTGCGTGCACGCTGCGCCTTGGGGTCGAACCGCGACATCCGGCTCGGAGATGGCGGGCGGACCGCGAACGGATTGTCTTCGTCCGCCGGTGGCTCGTTGGCGAGCATGTTGCCCAGGGAGCCCTGGGATGCGGTGCGGCCGCGGGCGAAGCGGGAGCCAGGGGAGGGAGAGCGGCCGTCGTCGTTGAGCAGTGCACGGGATCCCATGCTAAGAGAAGACTGCGGCCGCGGCCCATCGACCTGCGGCGACGGAGAGCGGACTGTCTCGCTTGTTGGAAACGGAACGGAGTGCAGAGGGGAGGACATGCGTATGTTGTCAATCAATGCATGTGCTGAGGGACTACGTGAGCGCGGAGGAAGTATGGGCTCTGAGGAATGCGCCGTGGGGAGATCTAGCGGGTCACCGATAGAATGTCGGCGCGGGCCAAGAGGGGGAGTGGGCGGCGTGATGGATTGCGAGTCGAGGAATGCTCCGCCCTCGCCGAGGCCGTTTAGCATATTCATACTCATAGTTCTCGAGTGTGGTTTCCCGGCTTCTCGCACGGGCGCAGACTGGTACGGGTTCGGGAGGGCGTCGGACTTTGTCTTCTTGCGCGAGTGTTTTGACTTGTCCTTCTCTTTTGGTACGAGAGCATCGAGACCCCATGATGCTAGGTCTACCTCCAAGTCCTCTTCCTCTTCACCGTCCTCAAGCGCTCCATCGTACGTAGAATCTCGGGCGAAGGGGTTCCGGAGGGCGTCGATGGAAGCCCGCGACTTGCGATCGAATGCCATGGATTCACGAGGTGCGATGCTACCCGTCTCACTCGGTAGGGATACACCGAGGTAATCAGTACTTCTGCGCTCAGGGGGAGGTGGTCGGATGGGCCGGTTGCGGAAGGGGAGGAATATGGCGCTGTCCTGTGCGGATTTGCGTGGCTTCGAGGGGTCCTCATCGTCGTTGTCATATTCTAACGAAGATGCGGGGTACACTGATTAGAATAATACGGGCTGACCCTGGACACAACCCAGCTCACCGATGAGGGCTGCAGCGAGCTGGAGGCGCGAGAACGCAGCGGGCATGTCGCAGACGGTGAGCGTGAGGGAGCGTTGGGAGATGCAGGGCGTGCGCTCGAGGGCGAGGGAGGTGGCGGAGGAGGAGCGGGAGGGGAAGGCGTCGGACCAGTGCAGGGACTGGCAGTCTAGCTCGAAATCGAGGGCAAAGCGGACAACGCGCGCGCCCTCCTGCCGGGCGCTAGTCTGCAATCCTGCCGAGCTGTCCAGAATGGAAGGCCCACGTGCCATCGTCCTAGCAATCTCCAGCGGCAGTGGCTGGGCAACCGCTACGGTCATCGCAGGAACTTGAAGAGAACCCAGCTCAAGGTAGGCTGCGTGGTTATATGCGTTCGGCCAGTCGGCCATTCATGTAGCATTTCTGAGACGGACCTGAGGTCGGTGGCGCGACCCCGGGTCGCCATACACCGCGCGTTTCACGAGTCGCAAAAAATGCCGACCGAAGGTAGGCGTGAGCATTCATGCGACCTAGGGAGAGTATGCTTCGCTGCTTAAACGGTAGAACGCGCGTTGCTCCCTCATAATCTCCGTGCTCTGTACTCCACACCCACAGGGATCAGCGTCTTGTCGGACGGCGGATGAGCTAGAGCATCAGCAGAATGCGGTGTAGGTTCTGAGGACATCATTATCGGAGGCTCCCGCTCACTGCCTTAAAATGCTGAGAGAGCATGGCCATGCGGAAGACGGACTGTGTACCCTCGAGAAGTACCTACCCATGCGTTGTCTCTAGAGACGTTTCTTCTGGCAGCGAGTTCCCTCGCAGAATCTCCGAAGCGGGTGAGGGAAATCCATCACGGGACGGGCGTTCTGGGTCTCGTGATCGCGTTTTCGCGCGCTGTGCGGTGGTGATGGGTCCGATCAATGGGTCGGACACGTCAGTAGTCGTAGTCGCTCAGTGTACGCCCGCCGCGGCTCGCCCGCCCGCAGTACTTATACCTCGGCCCCCCTTCCACCTCGCACAGCTCTCCGGTCTTCTCCTCTCTCTGTTGTTGAGCTCGCCCCCGCTGTCTGCCAGCCATGCGGCTGCTCCAAACCCTGCTCTTTACGCTTAGCGTCTTCTCGCTCTACGTCTTTGCGCAGGCCGGTTCAGACGTCCCCAAGCAGCGACACGCGTATCAGGTCCGTTCACCCTTACACGCAGCTCCCGTTGCCGAGCACGAGTTTGACCGCCTTGGTAGAGCGACGTCGCTCGTCTTCGGAAGATTGTCATCAACAGGTATGTAATCCGACCATTACGCGCAGTGACTACCTTGCTGACCGCGTCTCAGTCTGTACTCGCATAGGTATGTTTACAAGCCGCCGACGTATTCAGGGACATGTGCCTGACAACGCCACAGAGATGTCTTCCTTCGTGAATTGATCTCCAACGCAAACGATGCTCTTGAGAAGCTACGACTCACCTCTCTGACCGAGCCGGAAGTCCTCACCGGCGCAGAGAACATGAACATTACGATAAAGGCAGAGAAGGATGAGGACGGCACTGCCAAAATTATTATTCGGGGTATGCGCACGATGAACACGCCGAAAGCACATTATTAACGCGATACGCAGACACTGGTATTGGTATGACGCCGGAGGAACTCGCAAACAACCTGGTATGCACCAACCGAATGATAGACTGTGATTTTTCCGCTAACGCACTTGCCACAGGGCACTCTCGCCAAGTCAGGCACCTCCGAGTTCCTGTCCAGGGCAGAGAGTGACACTACCGGCAACGGTAACTTGATTGGTGCCTTCGGTCTCGGGTTCTACAGCAGGTAAACCATGCTCGAAGGGTTTATCCGCATACGACATGACCTCATGCCATTGCCTAGTTTCTTGGTTGCAGACCGCGTCCAGGTCGCATCTCGTGCGGCGAAGTCATCGCACAACCCGTCCCCAGCCCAGTATGTCTTCAGCTCGGGCGCAGATGAGAACTCGTATGAAATCTACCCTGACCCTCGCGGCGACACCCTCGGGCGCGGGACGGAGATTACCCTCTTCCTCAAGCCCGATGCGCTCGAGTATGCCGACACGAACACTATTTCTGAGTTGGTGTAAGTGCTCGGTCTCTCGTGAATCGTAGTGCGGGCCCTTACGAAAATGACCCTGCAGCGCGAAGCACTCGTCTTTCTCGACCTCGTTCCCCATCTACATGTACACCACCCGCACGGAGCTGGTGGTAGACGAAGAGGCCGAAGCAGAGGCGAAGGCCGCCGAGGCTGCCAAAAAGGCTGCTTCCAAGAAGACCGAGGACTCCGACGCTGACGTCGACGAAGATGAGGCGGTCGTCGAGGATGCGGAAGAGGAGAAGGAGACCGAGGAGAAGCGCGAGCCCAAGTTGAAGCCGGTCACCGTCGAGGAGTGGATCCAGCTCAACTCGCAGCCCCCGATCTGGATGCGCGACCCGAAGACGGTGACGGACGAGGAGTACGAGAATTTCTACCAGGCGACGTTCAAGGACTACCAGAAGCCGCTTGCGTGGTACCACTTCGCGGGCGATTCGGGTTCCGGTGTTTCCTTCCGCTCGATCATCTACGTTCCCTCTCGTCTGTGAGTAGTGCAGTCGACGGGTTGTCGGGAACGTCGACGACTGACCGTTCGTCCACAGTGACGACAGCTACTGGCAGAACCCGCTGCAGAGCGTGACGAAGGACATCCGGCTGATGGTCAAGCGCGTCTTCATCACCTCCGACCTCGGCGACGAAGCACTCCCCAAGTGGGCGAACTGGGTCAAGGTCGTCGTCGACGCAGAAGACCTGCCGCTGAACGTCTCGCGCGAGACGCTGCAGTCGACGCAATTCCTGAAGCAGCTCAAGGGCATCATCCTCAAGCGCCTCCTGCAGCTCCTCGCGCGCATCCAGACCGAGGACCCGGAGAAGTGGGAGAAGGTGCAGGAGGTGTACGGGAACGTGTTCAAGCTCGGCGCGGTCGAGGACCACAAGAACCGCGAGAAGCTCGCGTCCCTCGTGCGCTTCGCCACGAACCAGCGCAACAGCACGTCGCTCGATGAGGTACGTGGATCGCGTGTGGTTGTTGTTTGTCAGGGCGCGAATCTTACAGAGTGGCGTAGTACCTCGAGAACAAGAAGAAGGGCCAGAGCCAGATCTTCTACCTCGCGGACATGGGCAAGAGCGCGTCCGAGCTCGCGGGGAGCGTCTTCATAGAGAAGCTCCACGCCCGTGGTTATGAAGTCCTTCTCTTGGGCGACCCTCTGGATGAGGTGTTCATCACTAACATCCGTCGTTGGAAGTGAGTTCGTTTCGTTGTATAGTCCCAATCGGTTGCTGACGGTCCGTATAGGAAGATTCCCTTCCAGGATGTTGCCAAAGCTGGTCTGAAATTCGGGGACGAAGGTATGTGCGAGCGGAGGTGTGAATGGAGTGGAACCTGACGACCTCGCAGACGCCGACCCTGAAGAGGAGAAGGAGGAACAGGCCCGGCTCACCGAGAAGTTCAAGCCTTTGATCGAGTGGCTCCGCAAGGAGGTCCGCGAGAAGGGCGCTGCTCGCGATGGTACGCAACCCGACGCTGCTTCCTGGGATTCACAGCTGAACCGGGTCCGTAGTCGTCATCTCGAACCGTCTTGTCACCAGCTCATGCGCCATCGTCGCCGACGAGAGCGGCTACACCGCTAACCTCGAGAAGCTCATCAGTGCGTCCCTACTGCTGAGCGCTTGAGGAAGTGGGCTTGTCTGATAATATTCACCCTCCTTGTAGGTTCTTCTCACGCACAGGCGAATCACAAGCACATGTGGGAGTTCGCGAAGAAGCAGAAGGTGCTCGAGATCAACCCGCGCTCGCCGCTCATTGAGGGTCTCCTCAAGCGGATCGAGCGTCTCCCCGCCGAAGACGAGGAGCGCGACCCCGAGGCCGAGGAGGAGCTCAAGGAGGTCGCGACCGTCCTCGTCGACGGCGCGCTCGTCCGATCCGGCTTCGCCGTCACTGACTCGAACGAGTACGTGCGCAGCCTTGTACTAGCATGTGTCAGAAACTGATTAGCCCCCTTCAGCTTCTTCACGCGCGTCGACCGCATCCTCCGTCGCTCGCTCGGCGTCTCCGAGACCGCGCCGACGGACACTACCGTGAAGCCCGCGCCGCCCGTCGACCCCGAGCTGCCGCCGGACGCGGACGTGCCCGAGCCGGACGAGTTCGCGGACGGGCGGGGGAGGGTCTCGTGGGAGGTCGAGGAGATCGACGAGTTCGGGAACGTCATCAAGGACGTGCCCGTCGACACGAAGCGCCACGACGAGCTCTGAGCTCTGCGCTCTGTGCTCCGTGCTCTGTGCTTTGGTAAAGAGAACTGGGGGCGGGTTGGTGTGCGGGGTGTGGTTTGTGAAGCTCGCCCCGGGATATGTGCTGGGATGTACCAAAAGTTGGACTAATTTATTGGATTATGGATGGATTCTTGATATTTCGTCTCGCGTGCGCGTGCAAGTACTCTCGCTTCACTAAAGGTATTTTTCACCACGCCTATCTGAGCTTGGGTCGACCGAGCAACGAGATGGGACTTGGACCGAAACACGTAGTAATTGTGAATCGCTTTGACGGCGGAGGGAGAGGAAATTTCTCGGACAAGGTCAGTCATACAAGCCAAGGTGTACGTCTGGGTGCTACTACAGTGGGACGCAACGAAGATTTCTCACTCTCACCCAGGCCTCAGACCAGCTCAGACCTAAGGCAGAAAGGTCGAAGGCGAAGGTCTTACGGAGTCCGGACTACCGGACCCGGCGGACCGTGCATAAGTATATGGGCGCCGACGGGCAAGTGACGCAAGGTTTGACGCCCATCCGATCCCTTCCCAACTCGGACCGCGTCCATCCTCAGCCTGTGCCAGAAGCTCGATACTCGGACGAAGAAGCCATGGCCACCATCCCACCCCCAGCCTTTACCGTACCGCCCCCACTGCCTCCAGGGTGGACAGAACACGTTGGTGCGTGACGTTAGCCAGAGAGTCCCTCACACAAGCTGACTCGCACCTCCAGGTCCTAATGGCCAGCCGTACTACTACAACGCGCAGACCCAGGAGTCCACATACATCCGACCGCTCCCTGCCTTCCCCATCATCCCCCAGGCAGCCGCGCTCGCTGCGCCCGTGCTAGCGGCCGCCGCACCTGCGCCGAAGAAACCCAAGAAGGAGAAGCCGGTCGTGAAGACCCCGATCCCCGGCACGGAATGGCTGCGCGTCATCACGAACGAGGGCAACACGTTCTACACCCATACCGGGCGGAAGCAGAGCGTGTGGACCGTCCCGGAGGAGATCAAGGAGGCGGTGGAACAACTCGAGCGCGAGGAGGCCCTGAAGAAGGCGAGAGAGGCGGAGGAGGCTGCGCGGAAGGCCGAGGCGCAGCGGGCGAAGGAGGTAGAGCGGATACAAAGCGAGGTGCAGGGCATGGTCGCTGCAAAGCGCAAGGCAGAGGAGGCTGTGCCTGTCGACGAGATCGTGGTGTCCAAGAAAGCGAAGGTGGACGGCGAGCCGGAGGACGCGGAGATGAGCGGCGAGGATGACGACGATGACGAGGAGAGCGAGGAGGAAGAGTGGCAACGGGAGGCGGCCGCGCAGCTCGCAAAGGAGGCCGAGGAGGAGAAACAGCGGCAAGAAGAGGAGCGGAAACGGAAAGAGGAGGAGGCCCGGAAGCTCAAGGAGGCCGAAAAGCAGAAGGGCACGCCTCAGATCAACATGCCCGAACGCGTCGACCTGTCGATCGACGAGGCAAAGGCATTGTTCAAGGTGCGTATAGATCGCGCACTTGCACCGGCCGGCCGCATGCTGAGTGCTGTGCTCCAGACATTGCTCCGCGAGAAGAACATTAACCCCCTTCACCCTTGGGACACGTCTCTGCCGCTGTTCGTGTCAGATGCTCGATACGTTCTCCTTCCGTCGGTCTCAGCACGTCGTGAAGCGTTCGACGAGTACTGCCGAGAACGCGCACGCGAGCTCCGAGAATCCAAGGTCAAGGTCGAAAAGGAAACCTCTGATCCCCGGCAAGAATTCGAGCGCTTGCTCAAGGACGAAGTAAAGAGCACCCGGACCAGCTGGACAGAGTGGCGACGGCAGTGGAAGAAAGACCGTCGATTCTACGGCTGGGGACGCGATGATAGGGAACGTGAGAAACGTTTCAGAGAGTACCTCAAGGAGCTCGGCGAACGTGAGTGCTCCCGGACTACGACCGTAACGCCGCTCACCACCTAGTGTCTTTCCAGAAAAGAGGGCGGCTGCTCAGAAAGCAGAGAAAGACTTCTTTGCGCTGCTCAAAGAAAGTGGCTTGGCGAAACCTGGTGCCGTCTGGAGAGAGGCATGTGGATTACCGTGTTGGTGATTCGCAGATGCTGACCTGCATTAGATCAAGAAGCACCTCGTAGCGGATCCCCGGTATGACGCCGTGGGATCCTCGTCTCTGCGCGAGGAGCTCTTCAACACGTACTTGAAGGCGGGCGCATCTGATGACGCCGCAAAGCCACCACAGGATGCTGCGGAGCAACCGTCAAACCAGACGCCCGCAGAAGATGACGAGGAGCGGGAGCGCAAGAAGAAGGAACGGAAGGAACGCGCCGTTAAGGAGCGGGAGGAGAAAGTTAGAGCTGAACGTAGCAAGGTGGAGGCCGAGATCGATCGCTCAAAGCTTGGTCTGACCCGAGAAGAGGGCGAACTCGAGTTCCGGTGCGCCAGCTAGCCTTTCCGCATAGCACGGTACTCGGCGCCACTCACCTGCTTCGCATTGATATTGCTTTACAGGACGATGCTCACTGATGCGATCCGGGACCCACAGGTATGCGAACTCTGGGTTCCTGTTCAGATCACTGACGTCTCCGGGTATCTGCAGGTTACTTGGGAAACCGTCCTGCCTCAGCTCGAGAAGGACCCCCGGTTCGTTCATTCGCCGCTGCCCCTGAATCACCGGATCCACCTATTCCATGCGCACGTTAACGCGCTACGGGTCAAGCACCTGGAGAATTTGCACGCACTATTCGCGTCCCACTCTCCGGCTCTGAACACGGCTTTCACAGAGCTGCCGGTCGCATCGCTGCTCTCATCGCTTCCAGCCACTAAGCTCGGGTTTGATGTTGATCAGCTCGAGCACGAATACGAAAAGTGGCAGCGGGAGCGCTGGACAGAGGCCCGCGCGGCCTTTGACCAGATGCTCGGCGAGAACTCTTTCGTTGAGTTCTGGGGCAGACTCGGTAAGATGGACGGCAAGGGCGTGAACGTGAGCATCAAGAACGAGGATCTCGGTGACGACGACGAAGAGGAACAAGTCGACATGAAGGCGCTTGCGAAGAGCGTCGACCTGAAAGAGATGATCAAGGTCCTAAAGGTGAGTAGCCTACTACATCGCATGGCTTGTCCGGTCGAAGCCCGGTTGGCATGGCTAACCCGACTCGATTCGACGCCCAGAACGATAAGCGCTACCTTGTCTTTGATCATATCCCTGAGCAACGGGAGCAGTGGTTGAGGGTGAGTCGTCCCAGCGCCATGGCGGTGGACGGCGTCCTGATGCCGCCTATAGGAGTACTTGTCGCAGCTATCAGCGCCAACGCTCTCGGTTCATGTACCGGAGAAGTGACCTGCTGTAACGCACCGGCTATGCTATTCATTCTTGTACTTCTTCTTTTTGTTCCTTTGATTGGCTATCCGCGATGCTCTGCTACAGGTACTGCGCACGACGGCTGTCCAGCGTTGCTGCGGCTGTTTCGCTCAGTTGACGTGTTGTGGCCGGGCTCCGAGCTTCTCGCGGCCTTATGCGGCACAATGGCTGGGGCGTCCCCTATTGTCGCGATGCGCGGATGTACCTGCGGCGCTTGCGGCAGGCAGATCCTGATGCCATCCATACGGTGGACCCACACAGTAGCCACCTGCGTGCGTGTATAAGTACCCTTCGCCCCTGCTGTGATTTTCCCCATTCCCCCATCTCCACTCTCCCCATTCTTCCGCTCTCACGACCGCCGACGAACACAACATGTCTACGACCTCCTCTCACGTCAGCGAACACCCCTGGTGCCCGGCTACCGCAGGCGATAGCCGTTCACCTTGCCCCGCCCTCAACGCCCTTGCGAACCATGGCTATATGTGAGTACAACGCTCACCTCCCTGGTGGCGCCACACGGTGCTCATTCCCCGCTGTCCAGCCCTCGCGATGGCCGCAACCTGACTGCCAGCCAGCTGTGCGAAGCTATCAAGAAGGTGTACGGCCTGTCACCAGTGTTCGCCGCCATCCTCGCGTACGGTGGCGTGGCGCGCTGCGGCTCGGGGGGCAAGTTGAACCTGCACGACCTCGCAGCACACAACGTGGTGGAGCACGACGGCTCGCTCGTGCACGCGGACGCGGGCGCGGGCGAGAAGTACGCGCCGACGAACGTCGACCCGGCCCTGCTCCGGCAGCTGCTCGACACGTCCGACACGGACTACCTCTCGCTCAAGGACCTCACGCAGGCACAGGTCTCACGCCAGGCGGCGTCCCCGCCGCTCCACGCGCTGCAGTCGCTCGTCTCCAAGGGCGAGCTCGACCTCATCATGGAGGTCTTTGGCGTGCGCGGCGCCTCAGAGGGTGGCGCGGGCCCTAGCCCTGCGCAGAGCCTGGTCCCCGACGAGGCGTTGGGCGACGAGCTCGTCGTGCCCAAGGCGTTCCTCGAGCAGTGGCTCGGCGAGGAGAGGCTCCCCGACGGCTGGCGCGGGCCGTCGCACCAGACCGGCCTCCGCGAGCTCGTCTCGGGCGTCCGCTCGATCTCGCAGGCGGAGAAGGAGGAGGCCCCGAAGGCGGCGCTGTGAACGTCATGTTCCCCACGGACTATGGTTCCTGATACCCATGGACGCGTCGTCCCGCGCAGCTGCTCCCACCTATTTCTGTCCATCACTCGTTTAGGCTCCCCATGGACACTTCTCACGCTCTTCGGATCCTATGCTTTCATCGGACGGTAGTCATGAACTACTCCCTTGACGTGTCGCCATTGCCATTGTACCATTTGTATCATAAAGCGGGCTGTACTTTAGGACGTCAATACTGTAATTCTTGGACCTGCACTCTTAGGCGCCAGCACCTGCCGGGTCGCATGATGTACCTGGAAGCGCTGAAATTGCTACGCTGCTTGTTCAATTTCAACCACCTACGCATGACACAAAGGACAAGGACTGGCTGGAAACACTCGCTCCATGTTCCTGTGGCTGGCGGGCATCAAGGTCTATCGGGCCGATGCCTTGTGCATGCCTAAATCGACTCGGATGTGTACCAACTTCCCGGGAGTACTCAGTGGTACTTCGGCTCCCTTGAACGTTGTAATCCCGACCTACAAGGTGCATGTTGTGCATTGCGACTAAGTTGTGTGGTCAAGGCCGAATCTGTCTTGCAAAGCGATTCAAGGCAAACGGTGAGTACCTCTACCCCGCCGAAGCTCACGCATGCGACCTCTCATGTGTTGTACTATAGCGTACCATGCGGTGGCGGTCGGTGACAGCGTTCAACGTCCTACTACTAAGCGCTGCCCGGGCTCCGCGGCATTGCGATGCCCCATGACCGCTCCGTAAACATGAGCTGTAGCACTGTCACCGATAGAATGGTCCTCGGGCTGCTTGTCCAGGTTTCAGAGTTGTCTCGATGCAAGCAAGTCAATGTTTCGCGCCAACAGTGGATCACCTGAGAGTCCCAAAAAGGTATGTCTCTCAATCGCATATCCTCGTGAGGTATTCAGTCGCTCACATCAATGCGCAGGGTTCTTGTGATCATCCCTGCCCCACCAAAAAGTCAGATGCCGGTACCGGATGGCGATTGGTTACGAGAGGGGCCTGGGATGTGTGCCTATCCATGGCAGCCGGATGGCTCCCCGGCCTCCGTTGAGATCGAATTCGAGCCAGTCCTAATATAACTCCACCAACCCCAGGAAAACTAACTCGATAGCGGGTCGTCTCGTGTCGACCCTGGGCCTCTTCCTGCTCAATCCTTCTTCTCCTTACACCCTGCACTCGGGTGAGGCCGGCTCAAGAGCGCGCTGAACGTCACGATGGCTACTACAGAAGGCGGGAGACACGCAGCGTTGACCCGACGGGTGCTTTGGAAGCTGGATATCCACGTCTTACCTCCTCTGGCACTGGTATGTGGTCGGTCTGTGACGATTACCAGGAGCACAACTGACCAGATGCTGTCTTACCAGTTGTGGTTGGCGAACTTTATCGACAGAACGAATATCGGTAATGCCCGGTAAGTGCACAGCAGACCCTCTGCTCCGGAGTTGCAACCAATGGGCCGCCCGCCAGGATCGCGGGTCTCGAGCGAGACGCTCATTTACATGGCACCGAGTTTAACTCGGCTTTAGCAAGTAAGTGATACTTCTTACTCCCCGTACCGTGTGCTCACATTCCATAGTTTTCTATGTCTCGTACGTGACCCCTCCCGCATCCTATGTGCCCTGTATTGACCCAGTATAGCTATATTCTCGTCGAGCTTCGTGAGCAACCTCGCGCCCACGACATTGCTATCACGGCTGACGGCTTCCACAGCTTCAAACTGGGTTCTGAAGAAATTCAAGCCCAGTCGCTGGCTCCCGTTCCTCGTAGTGCTATGGGGCACAGTGACTACTCTCAGTGGGCTCGTGCACAACTATAGCGGATTACTAGCCATCCGCTTCTTCCTCGGGTTTTGTGAAGGAGGTCTCCTGCCGGGCATCGTACGTGCCTCTCATCCTTACCCTAGGACTCACTGAGACGAGGAACCACTAGATGCTGTATCTCAGTACATTGTATCAGCGTCACGAGCTTCAACAGCGGTAAGCTAGTCGCGGCGCCCGTCTTGCAGGTCACTCACCGTGTGTCATTTGCAGCGTCGGCATCTTCTACGCTTCTGCGTCTCTTTCCGGCGCGTTCGGAGGTACTTCGAGCCGTATACTTGTGCGGAACGCATAGCTTATCCGAATACATCCACCAGGACTACTCGCTACTGCGATCATCAAGATGGAAGGCATTGGCGGACTGGCCGGTTGGCGGTGGATCTTCATCCTTGAGGGTATCGCAACGGTATTGATCGCCTTGACGTCCATGATATTCTTGCCGGCGGATATTGCTTCTGCTAAGTTTTTCTCCGAGGAAGAACGCGAGTTCGCCTGTATGTGTCCGGTCGCTCCCCCTCTAAGGGCCACTTCATTGACCCGTCGCACAGTGCGCCGTCTGCGGCTCTCGCAAGGAGTGACTATGTCCGCACCCTTGTCAGAGCCATCCCAGCATATCACTGCCATCGGCACGACGGATAGCGATGATAAGGGTCGCGAGTCCAAGAATGAAGTGCGAGCCGAGGAAATCGTGGTGGACGAAGGAGAGGAGGTGTTCGAGTGGGGCGAGGTTATCCGAGGTACGTCCCACGCGCTCTTTGAGAGATCCTCGCACCGTCTGATACCCCGGTTCTGCGCACAAGGTATCAAAGACCCTCAGGTCTGGATGACGGCGCTATCATACATGGGAATTATCATCAGCCTGTACTCTTTCTCTCTATTCCTGTGAGTCCGGAAAGGCAGAGTCATTGCACTGGATTGAGGCTGACAGCGTATAGACCAACGATTGTGTCCGGCCTCGGTTATTCAGGAGGCGCAGCCCAACTCCATACTGGTAAGTCACCATAGGACGCTCCTGCCGCATAGCTGACGTGTTGCACAATCGCCCCTAGTACCCCCGTATGTCCCAGCAGTCGTGTTGACGGTCATTGTAGCCATTGCCAGCGACCGGTTGAGATGGAGGGGCCCATTCATATTGATGTTCCTCCCGATCAGTATGGCAGGTTAGTCGCAGAAGCCTAACTTGGCTTGGCGGTCTACTCACCTGCATTGATACAGGCTATATCCTCGCTATCGCGGCCCAGGTGCGCCCCTCATGTTGTTTCAAGACCCGTTTGTTTCTTATAGCGACCCGGCACTGCTCTCCTCAGACAAATGCTCAACGTTACGTTGCTGGTGTGTTGCTTGTATGATCCTATGAGCCAGAGTGCGCTGCTAATGCGACCAACGACAGTCTTTTTGATGGCGGCTGGCATGTCAGTGCTTGAGGTCGCGCTGAGCATGGAACCCCCTTACTGACGACTGCACACGCAGTTACCCCTGTGGGCCGTGTATACTGTCTATATTGCCTAACAATAGCGCGGGACACTACAAGAAGGCGACGACAGTCGCGCTCCAGCTAGCGCTTGCAAACTGCGGGTACGCCCGCACAATTCGATCCACATACCCTCGGCGGAAATCGCTCACCTATCCACCTGTCTTCGCAGTGGATTCGTCGCGACGTTCACCTACGACTCGTCGCAAGCCCCGACATACATCCGTGGCCACAGCATCACCTTAGCTTTCGTGGTCGTAGCTTGGGTGGCCATGCTATGCAACGTGTGAGTACACTCATGTGGACTGCTACCTACGAAGTTTGTTGAAAGGCTCTGCAGCCTGTACTGCATCTGGGAGAACCGCGCTCGCGCCCAAGGACGCAGACAAGACAATCTAACGAAGTACCAGGAGCTGTGGGACGCCGGCAAGACCCGTGCACCCATCGGGGACCGCCACCCCGAGTTCCGCTTCACGCTATGACGGCGCGAAGAGGATGACGATGTTTCGAAGTAGCACCGACGAGACTATGTATTGTATCAACGAAGCGAGTCCAGGACAGAGATGAAGGAATGTCATGATACATCGAGGATGGTTGTGCTTCAGCATATCGGTACATGCAAATGTGAGAAGGCGAATAAGTACGCGCAGTATGATAAAGCCAGGTCGTGAGGTCGTCGCAGGGGTCGTAAAGCAGAGTAGGATTGCCAGGGAGAGGGACGCCATACTATCGGTAGAACCTAACGCGGCGTTAGGTCTTGGCAGAATATGATGTGGACATGGCACTCACTTCTTATTGATTTGCCACAGTAGCAGGTTGAGGTTGAACTTGGCCAAGCCGTTGAACATTGAGAAGGACGCGCGGTCTTCGAACTGCGCCTGCAGGAGCTCCTCCATCTTCACGTCGGCCGTGGCCATACGGTTCGTGATCCCCAACGTATGGTTGAAGATCTCGATGGTGAAAACGCCGACAGCGTTTGACGAGAGCACGATGTCGAGCTTGTCGAACTGGCGCGGAGAGTAGTTCTCGATAGAGAGCAGGATACCCTTGTCGTAGAAGCGCTGTGCGGTGTACTTGTATGAGCCGAATTGCGGCATCTTGCCAGCCTTCTGCAGCTCGCGCATGTGGAAGTATTGCTGCGTGAACGGGAGCAACCGGCGCTTCCTGAAAGCATCGTGAGTGAGTGGTATTTGGGGCAACGTGTAAGCCACTCACCCCTTCCCACGCTGCATGGTGTTCATGGCGGTCTCGACGTAGTCGTGATATTGCCGGATCTGCTCCTCGAAATACTTCTTCCGCTCTGCGAGATGTTTCAACGACTCCTCCAGGCTTTCCTTCTCTTGGAGACGCTGCACGCGCCGACGGTTCTTGCTCCGAACGTCCCCGGCAATCGCGTTCAGGATGCCCTGATACCCATCCATACGAGTGATCTTCCCTTGCTTCTCTAGTTCAAGAAGGAAGTAGATGGCATGGGCCTTCACCTCGCGGAAGGTCATGCTACGTAGTGCGGTTTGTCTGTTAGTGTTGACCAATCATATGAACGGCGAGACACTTACGATCGGATGTCCTCGAGTCGGTACGCGGAATCCGCGCCTGTGGTGGAGGGCATGCGCCGTTGGTGACGGAGCTGATCTTGCTCCATCTCCTCCAGAATGCCTTCCCACACGAACTCGTGCTCGTCCGTGACGGGTTGCATCAACGACTCAACGAGGTCCTTTGCAGGTTGTACACGGAGAATGGCCAGGACCGCTCGCTTCGCTTGTACCCACAAAGCCTTCTCGTCTGCACCAGGGTCTTCCAAAGGCATGAGCATGGAACCAAGTGGTGGAATGAAACGTCTTACCTTTCACGCGAGCAAAGCGGTTCGACAATTGCAACTCGATCGCAGTGTCTCGTGCTTCGGTGAGCTCATCGTTGCCGACGTTGGGAACACCGTCAAGCTCCGTGAGGATCACACGCAGAGTGTCGTCGCGGACCGGAGCCTGGGGTCTACATGAGCGGAGGTACTCTTTCCACTCCCATGAAACTTACCAAGACGTCCAGGTGTTGCGAGAGGAGAGTATGCATCGAGTATACCTCATTGGGCGAGATCCATATAGGTCTTGGCTGGATGGTGGCGTCGAGGAACTCGTGGGCATGGAACTCGGCCTCAGCGTCAGGGACGTTCGCAACTGTAAAGCGTCTGTGAGGGAAGGCCTGGCGAGTACAACAGCACTAAACCTACCATCCATAAGCCAGGCAGAGATCTGCGCGATACTCTTCCGAACGTAGTCGTTGACGGGTATATAGGCTGGACTGTCGTCACCGAATTCGGAACCGCTAGTGATCTGTGTCAGCATCTTGGAGATCTGAGCCAGGTTCTTGCGCGAGGCAATGTCGACCGTGGTGGACACGATATCGAACGTCTCGGGAGTGCTGCAAGCCATGGTCAACGTCATGAGGCAGGAAACAACACGAGTCGCTCACATGATGGCAGGGTTGATGTACCGGTAGTACACCAGTCTTGCAACACAGGCTGCACAAGCCTCCACGGGTGCTTCAGGGAACTTACTCTGTGATTGGGAGTGAGTTTGATAGCTCCATATACAATGTCCTTGTACCTGCCTTGACAGCCGCGAGAGTTTCCTTGGCCATGTATCGCATGCCATACGGCATCCTCTGCAAGGACGAAGTGATCGCCCGCACGAACTCTTCCGTCCACCACTGTAGAACTTGCAAGTCTGTGAACCGGTATGTGAGTGGTGCACACGTTTCCGTAGATCGTCGAAGTCCTTACGTCGGATGTACTCGGCGCGGGTGTCTGGATCAAGAAGTGCTTGGTGGAACGCGATGTCCTTTGGCCTGTTGCTCGGTACACCAGACCTCATCTCCTCGAGATCAGTCCTGACACGGTAGATCTACAACGCAAGTAAGCATAACCTCTTGCACATGTCACATCATGACTTACGATACACGGATCCGTCTCGAGATCCAAGTCCTCGGCGTTGATGACCTCGCGAATGACGCCCTGCAGGGTCTCCCGGATGTATGTGGTCTGCTTGGGCCTGAGGTAGTGGACTGCGACATTGATGAAAGACGGGTGCGAGCGAATGATGTCTTCTACGGAGTTCGCCGCAGCCACTTCCTCATGCACAGCCGTCTGCAACCATATTAGCCATACATACCCCTTCACGGAAATCACAAACGGACCTGGAAGAACTTCAAGAGGAGATACTCCTCTCGAGGGGCCTGCCCGTAGCCGAAGAGTGTCAGGACGACGCGCTCGAGCAGCTTCCGGTTCTTCTCCCAGTTGTCTTCCGCAGACAGCTTCGCGAACAAGCGGGTGAGGTACTTGCCGTCCGTCTGCAGGACATAGAACAGCTGCTGGTAGAGCTCGAGCTTGCGCTTCGCCGTACGGTCGAGCGTGCTAGGACTCGCGAACGGGTCACCGTGAGCAGCGAGCACCGACGCCCTAGCGGCGTGGATAGCTGCGCTGTCAGTACCGAGCCGGCGGCGGGCTTTGACGAGCTCTTCGAAGTTCTTGACGTTCTGCACGACCAAAGCAATCTTGACGTCGAGCTCGCTCACGTCGTGCTCCAGCGCCTGGTTCTCGCGGATCCGTTTCACCACCTCCCCGCGCAGACGCTCGACCTTGATCTCCTCCTGGAAGTCCGCCTCGGAGTCGTCCAGCAGGTGCACAAAGTTCTTGATAGTGCCGACGGTGACGTTCGTGCCGAGCGTGAGCTGGCGGTACTGCTCGCGCGTCTCCTTTGCGCGGAACAGGGACTGGATCTGCACGATCTTGTCCAGGTTCGAGCGGTAGTACGCCATCTTCTCGCGGAACTTCCGGCGCTGGAGTACGCCGCGGAGAAGGGCCTGCAGGATGGTGGCCTGGGGGTGGCTGCTCCGGATGTAGTCTCGCCACGCGTGCCATTCCTGGCGCACGAGATAGCCCCGCGCCGTGGCTTGGAAGCCGACCACATCCGGCTCGACGAACTCGAGCTTCTTGACTTGCTCCTGGTGGCGCGACCGAGCGAGGGCGGCGCGGGCCCTAGCCTGGAAGCCGCCTACAGCCCGAACAACTTTGACCTCGGAGAGGGCGCGCTGCATCTCCTGGTGTTGTTGACGCGCAAGTTTGGCACGGGCGATCGCCTGTAGACCGACAAGAGCAGGAGTGGCCTTCCGCAGACTGCGAATCAGGTTAAGGAGGCGTTTCCTCGCCAAGTACGTCCTGACGGCGGCTTGGATGCGGACAACGACATCGGTGACATCTTCGAGCTTCGCAAGCTGGGTGCGGACACGACGCCGGATGAGGACACCACGGACTTGCGCCTGCAGGGCGACCACTCCGGACTCCGCGCGCGCGAGCTGCGCGCGTTGACGAGCGATACGGGCACGCTGAATCGCCCCGCGCATCTGAGCCTGCAAGGCAATGACGTTCTCCATCACAACAGGGCGCGCGAAAGCCTTCGCAATTTCCTTGTGGCTACGCTGCGCAATGCGGGCGCGCGCCATTGACTGCAGTTTCACGACAGAGACCTTGCAGCTTCGGATGGCGGCCTTCAGCTTCTGGAACTTGCGCCGTTGTAGCACACCGCGCGACTGAGCTTGCACCTTGACGACATACGGTATCGAAGCTCGGATCTGGCGTAGATGCTGTTTCCATTGCCTGCGGACAAGAAGGCCACGCGCATGTGCTTGCAAAGCGATCGCCCATGGCTTGAGATCAGCGACCTGTTTCCTGTTCTGCTGCAAGCGTTTCCGGACAAGCGCTGCTCGGCAAATGGCCTGGAGCTTGGGGATATAGCGTTCCGCCAAACGTATACGCGCGCGTTGAGTGACTTGAGCCTTTCGGACCAAGAACGCCCGAGCAGCCGCCTGCAAGTCGACGATGGTGTCTTCGCACTCAAGCAGCAGCCGGTCACGACCTGCACTGCTTATCAGCACCAGATAGCATAGTTCGCAAGCATGAGAACCACTTACGCTCATCCTCTGTCTCTGGTTCCTCCTCGGGTTCTTCATTGATCTCCTTCGCCAGCTCTCTGCCAATATTGCCGAAGTTAGGCATGGGGACTCCAGCTTCCTTGAGCCCTCGTTGCGTCTTCTGGAGTTGATCATCGGAGAACTGGAGATGTCCAACGAGGTTGCCAATACGGCGCGCAAGGCCACGGCGGGCGAGCAAGTGGCTGTTCCCGTCGTCAGTGGTGTTCAATGGGAACGTGGACCTGGACAAACCTGAGGGCATGTATGCAGTAGATCACTTTCGGGAGGTTCTTCTTGTTGTACAAATCTGTAAGCTCGAAGATGAAGCCCTGAAGTTTCCTCGTCAGTGCCGTATCTGCTGACGATTAGAAACAAACGAACCTCTGGTAGGCCAACATAGCGCACGAAGACGAAGAAGTGATTTATATTGTCCGAATGCCGGAAATCTAGCTTGGGCGCCTGCGAACCTAATTTCAGCCACTGCACAAATCAACCCAGCTAATCGGACGTACTTCGTAGATCCTCCGCACCGCCGCCTCGCCCTGGAAGACTCTGACGAGCTTCGCGAGGATGACGCCGTTCCGAAGCTCCTCTTCCATCTCCACGACGCCGAACGGGAGCTCTTCTCCCAGACATCCTTCGATCCATTCCTTCGCCTCGCCGACGTGACACAGGTACTCGTACGCTTGTATCAGGTGCCGCTGGACGTCGGCCCAAAGCCCGCGGGTAAGCCGAGAAGAAGGGAGCGGCGAGTTGCCGGGGATCGTGTCCCGAAGTAGCCGCTTCCGTCGAGGTATACCGACGACATCATCAGCGTTCATAACACTCGGGATTACCAGCTCTGGTCTGGGCTCTACCCTGGGCTCTGGTGGCAGTTGTGGGGGCGGCGCCCGCCGCTCTGGTGACGGCTGACCCCAATCCCGAGTTCTGTACGACCTTGTCTCTCGGCGACTCAGTCGCTCCGGAGAGGGGGGTGGCAGGTCGTCGTTGGGGACTGCAGTCCCCGGCCAGTCGTCCGGAGCATCGCCACTGGCAATACGTTCGAGGCGACGGACAGACTGCCCTGTTCCAAGGTTATCTAGGCCGCGTTTCTTTGCCATGAAAGAACTCCGATACTGGGTAGGGAACATAGGATTGGACGAGGTGGCTGAAGATGGCGAGGGCGGGACGCTGGTAGATCCTGGGCGTTTGTCGGGTGAGGAAGATGAAGTACGAGACATTCCCAGGCTGGAGAGCGGTCGGCGGGAGAGTCTGTCCGGCGACGGAACAGTAGTGTCTCGGTCCCCGCCATAAAGCGAGGTTGGCCTGCGCCTGATCGACGCGGTCGACGCGTCTGGAGAAGTGGGTACGGATGTTTGCGATGTCGTGAATGACCGCGCAGAGTTCTCTGAGGAGACTGATGATCCAGTAGAGCTTGGATTGATACTCTCCAACGTGTTAGAGCGTCGGAGCCGCGACGACGAAGAATAAGAGGGGGAATCCGAAGACTGGGCATACGTGCCTAAGTTCCGCACTGCAGCGATGGAAGACGACTGCAAAGGGGTCGAGACTGGGAGGTGGATGCGTTGGGGAGTCGGGGTCGAGAAGGAGTTCGATGTAGGAGAATCAGGATTCTCGACAGTGATCCCGGTGGTATTGGGCGATAGTGGGGACGCAATGATCGGCGCTGGCATGGTATGCCTCTTGGATGGCGGGCTTGGGGAGTAGTCATACTTCCCCAGATCCAAGCGCGAGGGTGACGCCTGAGGAAACGCAAACCTGTCTGTCGTTCGGGTTCGCGATGGTGTTTCAAACGCAGGGCGAGTTGGAGAGGACGTCGGGCCGTCCGATCGCGTTCTGTCTGCGAGCGGACGGAGAGGTTCAGAGGCCTCCTCAGCGGACCTAGCCCGTTCCTCCCATTTCCCCCGCACCGCGTTTATATCCAGGCTCCCTCCGACGCGATGGGTCGGGGTCCATCTCCTTGTGGTATTAGGTGCGGGAGAAGGAGAACTCTGGCCACTGGAACCAGTAGGCGTGGTGAGGATGGTGTTACGCGATTGCGAGCCAGTCCGAGAAAGTGTCCCAGTCCGAGATGATGTCCGCTCGAGCAATGCTCGCTGGTAGGCGAATTGACCAGACTCTAGAGCAGAGTTATGCCTCACCCTCGCCGATCCGGTCGAGGATGTGGAATCCGATCTATCCATGTCGTGCAGGTCGTCAGGATGGGCCTGGGGATAGCCCCAGGACGATGGGTAGGCTCAGACAGGAGAAAGAGAGTGTAGGAACAAACAGAGCCGTGGATGAGCACTCGAAGAGGAAGGAGGACCCGAGGAAGCCGGGGATTGGCGGGGGAGGACAAGGCTGGGTTGATCTGAGCGAGAGCGGGCGGGGACTGTGGTCTGTGGTCTGTGGCTGAGGCTCGTCGCTCGCACGATGACGACCGCTTCAGGAACCCTCGACCCTTCTGCCTCCATCTTTCCCCCAGCCACAGTCATGCAGCATCGTTGCCTCTATTCGACGGGTGCACACTCAGTACATTGTAAACCGTACTCGGTAATCCATGCATATAGCACCGGGTTGAGCACTGGCACAGGAAGGTACTGGGAGGTCAAGTACGTACTCAACCTGTTACCGAATTTACGAGCGCCTAGCGTGTAAAGGAAACGACGCTCGTGTGGCAGGAATTGCAACATACGGACAGCCTCTGTATAATGTTACCTCCTGATCTGTTGCGAAAGGACAGCATAACGGTGATCATGGAAATTGGAGCAGGCGGCCGCAGTGTACACAGGGAATGGACGACGGTCAACTGGTGGGAACGCGCGTGTGGCTCCCAGTCGCGCGTCGCGTCGACGCGACTTCAGCCACCCTTGACCATGATCAGCCATGTCTGACGCCCTCGAATCTCTCGTATATTCTCTTGTGCCTCGGTCTCGTCAAGATGAACGCCTAAAGAGGCAGCTAATAGCGCATTGCGAAGAGATACTGAGCAGGTAAAGCCTGTAACCACTGCTGGAACACGGCCCCCGCATGGGACAAGCGTCCGGAGTGCCCACTAGGCGAATTCATGCTCATATATCGTTCAGCCACATAGGCCAAGCAGCAGAGAAAGATATCGGACATTTGGCAGATCTCATAAAGCGCCATTGTCTGTACCTCCAAAGTCTCGAGCCTAGGGTGCTCACACCGACCTCGCACAGTATTGCAGACAACCGCAAGCAGCGCAAGCACTCTACGCTTTACGAACCTGCTTTCGAGACTACTAGAGCAGGTAGGCGGTGTCATCCAGTCGCCCACCTCATGTGCCAACCCTCTACGTAAAGCCTGTACTCTCCAGGAAACATGCATCGCTGCAGTTTCTGTACACCCTCGCATCTACTCCCACCACCGCTCCTGCAGCCTCTTTCCTCCCCGCTCTCGCCCCGCCACCGCCCACACGACCGTCTTCCAAAGCCACTACACCCATCGAGACACAACCATCACACCGACCACATCGAGGCAAGTCCAAGGCTGAGCTCCTCCGAGAATATCGGGCCCGGATAGGTACGTCCTTCACGAGGTCTTACGATAACCTATGCTAACCCTCGTAGGCCGTCCACATATACCCGAACAACTGATTTTACGAGATACCCTCTATCTCCTGCAAGGCATCTCCGGGAAGTATGTCCAATTCTCGGTCACCAAGGATGCCGAGCAGAACAAGGAGCTCGTCTTTACAGAAGACCCCGTAAGTCAGTAACTCGTAGGAGCCCACACAATTCCCTAACTACTACGCTACACAAGAGATATTTTGTGCCCCCACCCATGCGGGCCCTTATCCATCGCCTCGCGGAGGTAGGCCACCTCTACCAGCGCGTAGACGCATTCGTCCGCGAACGCGAAGGGAAAGTGGGGGTGGGCATGATAGAGCAGAGCCTCTGCCACCACCTCCAGACACAGCTCACGGAGTACTACAGGCTAATTGCAGTACTGGAGTCTCAGATGTCCATCGTGTCACACGAAGATGAGGACGGCGCCGAGGAGGGGCGCACGCGCGAGGAGACAGGTCTGACCCTGAAGCGCCTGGATGTGTGGATCGAGGACTGGCGGCTGCGCATGCGCATGATGAGCGTATGTGTGGAGGGTGCTCGAGGTAATGCAGTTCTCTATCAATGGCTGGCGCACATAACTGATTACACTAACAAGACGCCCACGGCGGTGCCCTTGTTAACCTCATACACGGCTACGCCGAGAACGGTGACCCGTTCATCCGCAAATTTACTAACCAGCTGCTCGAAGAGGTATATAATTGCAATCCGAGTCAATCAATGGAAACGAGTACTAAACGGCCATGCCCAGGTCTCCAAACCCTTTTTCGCGACTCTCCACAAGTGGCTCTTCTCCGGAGAGCTCTACGACCCATTCTCAGAGTTCTTTGTTGCCGTAGACCCAGAGCTGGCCCATCTACAGTACATGCAGCCGTCTCTCCAGGGAGTAGGCCAACTAGCCAGCGACGGTGGATTTGGCGGAGGGGACGTTGAGGATATCCCGGAAGAGCATGCTGGTGGTCTCCAACTCTGGGAACAGAAGTACCGATTCCAGCAAGAGATGTTGCCCGCTTTTGTCGGAGAGACGTTCGGTCGCAAGGTGAGTTGCTAAATGAACAGAGGCCAACCACGCTTTCTGAGTCGACCCTACAGATCTTCTCGACAGGAAAGAGCTTGAACTTCATCCGATACAGCTGTCACGATAGCGATTGGGTCGCGACGCGCGAAAGACTAAGCAATACAGGAGGCAGTCAGTATCAAACCAATCTCACTAGCGACGGTCCCTGACTCGCTTTGTCCGTAGCGCTGAAGTATAGCGACATCGTCGGGCTGGAGAGGAGCATAGATGCCGCATACCAGATTGCCAGTCAACGATTGTTCGACGTCTTCTTCGACAAGTACCGTCTGCTTGATCATTTGCTGGCGCTCAAGCACTATCTACTTCTGGGATACGGTGATTTTGCAGACCAGCTGATGGATACCCTGGGGTACGACCCACTCCGCTCAGCTAGTCGTACACAAGCTCATGCCCTAGACATGCAGCCCAAGCCTGTCCCGCCCCGCGAACACTCTGTACCGGCACAACCTGACCGCGACCCTCGAGTCCGCTCTTCGCTCCTCGAATGCACAGAACGACCCTCCGGACGTTCTCCGCCGCCTCGACGCGCGGATGCTCGAGTATTCGCACGGCGAGATCGGCTGGGACGTCTTCACGCTCGAGTACAAGGTCGACGCGCCGATCGACACGGTGCTCGACCCGTCGGCGATGATGAAGTACCTGAAGCTCTTCAACCACCTTTGGAAGGTCAAGCGCATCGGCAGCACCCTCAACGCCGGCTGGATGCGCATCGCCAGCGGCGCCAAGACGTTCCTCCGCGTCCCCGGTGAGTCGTGCAGCGCCCTTCCCCGAGCCCACTCTGACGGGTGTGGGTGTGCATGGTAGAGCTCGAGTACGACTGGCACCAGATTCGGCTCGTCATGGCGGAGATGATCCACTTCATGCGCCAGATGGAGGCGTACTGCAACTTGGAGGTGATCGAGTGCTCCTGGCAGGACCTCACGCGCTTCATCGAGAAGAAAGAGGGCGACCTCGACGCGCTCATCGAGAACCATCGCGCGTATCTCGACCGCATGGTCAAGAAGGTGCTCCTCCTGAGCCCGAAGGCGGGCAGGGAGGAGAACCTGCTGAACCAAGTCCGGGATGCGTTCACCATGATCCTGAACTTCCGGGAGGCGTCGGTAAGCAGCCGTGTGTACTCAAACAGTAGCATACTGAGCGTGTACAGGACGACCTCTACAACTACTGTTTGTCGGAGTTGGCACGGAGGGATGCGGAGAAGGATTCAACGAGGGTAATGTCGACTCTCATACTTGCTGTACAATCGCTGACCGTCTGCCAGGGAGTCCACACGCGCATAGAGGCCGCCGAAGACCGCCGCTACACTCGGGAATCGCTCCCAGGCATCCTCGCCCGCGTGCGCGAATACGGCACAGCGTTTTCCGAGCGCGTGCAGGCCATCGTGCAGGCGCTCGCCACGCACCCGGACCTCGACTGCCGTTTCCTCGGCATCCGGCTCTCCTTCAGCGACTTCTACAAGACGAGGAAGGATCAGCAGCTGCGTGCTTGAATATACAATATATTGTACACTATTGCGACGTGGTATGTTGTACGACGATACAGTCACTGGCGGTATGGTATACTACACAAGAGATGCATGCGTGAAGGTCGTGAAGGTAAGGACGTGACGGTCATCTACTGTCGTGAGGAGATCTTGGGCTCCCTGTAAAGTCGGAGCAGGAGGGAGCTGCATACTACTGATACAGACCTGCAATAGCACGTCAGCTCGGTGCAGGTGAGATGGGTCGTAGTCTACTCACGATAGCGCCATAGCCAATGAGGCCCAGACAGGTGCAAGTCTCGCATGCCCAGCCGGATAGACTACACCGGCGGCAATGGGCAAGGCAATGAGGTTGTATACGGAAGCCCAGAACTGTGAGTCACGGTAGGTGTTAGATCCGCAACAAATAGGATCTTGTCAGAACTTACGAAGTTAAACTTGACACGGTTGAACACGGTCCGGGACAGGTCAGAAAGCGTCAACAAGCTTCGCAAGTTGGACGACACAAGGATGAACGACGCGCTGGAGATCGCTACGTCGCTGCCCGAGCCGATAGCGATGCCGACGTCCGCAGCCGTCAGTGCCTATTATGCGTATGCGTAACACGTTGAGCAAGCTTGCTTTGTGTATGGTTGACCTGTTACTCACCGGCGCGTCGTTGATGCCGTCCCCCACCATAGCCACGATGCAGCGCTCGTTCAGCCTACGGCGGCCAAAAAGACGGGCCAGACCACGCTGAGGCCTCTTCATACCAACTTGCTGGAGCCACTGGATTTTCTCGGCCTACACAGTTCACCAAATAGTCAATATCTCCAGTCCATGCAACACTACGAGTCGTGCTGACCTTCTGGTGCGGGAGCACTTCCGCAATGACGTTCGTCTTGGGGATGCCCACCGACTTTGCGACCGCTTTGGCTGTCATCGCGTTGTCCCCGGAGATCATCCACGTCCCGAGCCCGAGGCCCTGAAGCCGCTCGAGCACCTCCTTAGCCTCAGGCCGAACGGGGTCTGCGACTGCGAAGGCTGCGACGACGGAGAAGCCCCCGGGGGCCGCGTTGCCTTCCGGGCGGACAGCGAGGACGACGACGCTCTTGCCCTCGGACTTCCACGTATGGAGCAGCGCGGACATCCGACCGTCGACCTGGCACCGATGTTCGTCCACCCAGGCTTCGTTACCGATGATTGCCGTGCACTCGAGCTGAGGGAATGTCGCCTTCAGCCCGCGCCCCGGCGTTTCCTCAACCTCTGACGCGGAGTGAGAGGACGTGTGTCTCTCCTGGCAGTACGCCCTGATGGCGCTCGCGAGTGGGTGCGAGCTCGCCGCCTCGATCTCCGCAGCCATACCGAGTACATCTTCCTTGGAGAAGGCCAAGCCACTCGCGCCGTCAGGGGTAACCTCCGCGTCGGTAACCTTGGGGTCGCCGCCCTCGGTGAGCGTGCCTGTCTTATCGAAGACGATGATGTCGAGTTGGGCGGCTTCCTGGAACGCCTCCCCTCCGCCACGCGCGAGGATACCGTACTTGGCGGCGAGGCCGGAGCCGACGAGAAGAGCTGTGGGCGCGGCTAGGCCGATACCGCAGGGACAAGCGACGACGAAGACGGCGATGGCGAACTCGAGAGACCAAACGGCTATAGAGAAACGCATCAGTACGAGTTTATCTGGGATATGTAGGGAGTCCACGTACCCCATCCGCCGACTTCGATGTCGAGGTAATCCTGAGGAAGCGCACCGCCAAACCCGAGGCCGAGCCAAACGACCCAGGTGATGATCGCGAGCAATGTCACCACGGGTACGAAATACCCAGTAATGAGGTCTGCGAGTCGTTCAATCGGCGCTCGGCGAGTCTGGCCTTCGCGAACGACTTTGACGACGTGGTCCAACCTATGTCCTTTATCTCAGCCCCCATGCACCAGCACCCACAACAGCAAACAGACTCACATCGTCTGACCGCCGATCTCGTCGACGCGCACGTCCACAACCCCCGCCTTATTGATCGTGCCGAGGAACACCTTGTCACCAACCTGCTTCTTGACGAGCCTCGACTCGCCCGTCAGCGAGCTCTCGTCGAACGCCCCGCCCTCCCCGGCGACGACCGTGCCGTCCGCAGGCGGGCTCGCGCCGTTGAGCACGCGCACGACGTCGCCGACCTCGAGCAGCTCCGCGTCGACGCGCTCGACCTTCGTGCCCGCCTTCGACGCGAAGTTGTGCTCCTCGGCGGACGCGTCGCCTTTCTCGACGTCATGCACCGCCGCTGCCGCGGTCTCGCTGGACGTCGACCGCGAAAGCTCGACGGGGGTCGGGTGCTGTGTCGACGCGGGTACAACGACGAGCGCGGTGGTGGGACGCAGCTTTCCCAGGGCGGTGATAGCGTCGGCCGTCCGTCCCTTGCTGAAGGCTTCCAGGAAGCGACCTGTTATAAGCATGGGTGTGTCAGCGTTCTGGGCGCCTATACTAAACTAACTTGCACCGCAACTACGCACCGGCGAGCAGGAACATGGTCAAGAAGACGACGGAGTCGAAGTACGTCGTGGTGTCCCCATGGCCGGAGTCGGACCGAGTTTGGGTAGCTTCTAGGGCGAGAAGGGCGATAGAGGCGAAGTATGCGACGGAGACTCCCGTTGAGACCTGGACAAAACGTTGACAAGACTCATGGGAGAACTGGACGATTGAAGACTTACCAGTAGGTTCATGCTGCCGAACCTGACAAACCTCTTCCATACAGGCGTGCGACTACCCTTCCGCCAAAGCGCGTGGATCTCCCTCAGACTCCGTCGGTGGTAAGTCCCCGCACTGTAGAACATTACGGGCGTCGCGAGGATGAAGAGGGCCCACTCGGCCCTGGACGCGTTCCCCGCCCACATTGGCTCCTCGAACCACATACGGGTGGGATTGTCGCGCGGTACGAGAGTCATATATACGATCCCGATGATGAACGTGGGAATGGCGACGATGATGGAGAAGACGAGGCGCATGAGGAGGGTCTTCTGCTCGCGACGCTGCATGTAGCGTGCCCGGTCTTCCAGAGACGGAGGGCGATAGATGGACGCCGTGAAGTGGGTTGTGGGCTCGCCAGCACCTTCGATAGCGCGGATGATGTTGCGAATTGTCATATGTGGTGGCGAGGGGGTATATGTCAGTGTGAGTATGGGGTCTGTGTGCGAGCTGAGGGGTTTCGACACAGTGACATCGTCGCCGAAGGTGCGCAATGCGGCCATGATCTTCCCTGGGCAATGCCTGCGTTGACATTTCAGAAATAGTCCTCAAGGATAGGGTTGGGTGTACTTACGGGCAGAACATGCCTTCGACGCGCAGCGATACGGTACGAGGACCGACCTCCTCTCCGTGTTCGGCATTGATGTCCTCCACAGGGTGGATATTGACAACTTCTCCTTCGTACCCGGCATCGTTGATAGTCTCGACCAATCGTGGCGCCAAATCCTTGTGTTCTATTACAGCGGTAGCTGATTTTCCGAGAAGGTTTACGGCAACTTCGGATACTCCTGGTATCTCGGAGAGGAGACGTGTGATGGTATTGGAACAGGAAGCGCATGTCATCCCATCCACAGAAAGCTCAACGCGCTGCGGGCCGTCCTTCTGCTCGGAGGGAACGGAGGACTTTGCCGGTGCGGGGTTTCTTTGGATGGGCTCGACGCTGACGACCTCCGCCTCATAGCCGATGTCTTCAATCGTGGACACGACGGCGGGCACAATCTCGGGATCGCTAACGACGAGCGTGGCTGAGTTCCCGAGCAAGTTGACCACGACGTCGGACACGCCTGACATCTCCGAGAGCGCGTGAGTAATGGCACCTGAGCACGAGGCACAGGTCATTCCGCCGACGGAGAGCGAGACCCGAGAAGGGGCCGCCGCGGGACCAGGCTCACTGCGCGGGGCAGCGGTGTGGTACGCGTCGTCGGGATCGCATTTCTCGTCCACAGAGGGCCCGAAGGATGCCTAACATAGCGGTCGGTGAGTATATGTTACGTGTGGGCTAATTTGAGACAGACCTTGTCAGACGTGATTTCCCCGGCCTGTCGCTCTTGCGCAGCGTGCTCGGACCGACACTGGGCGCAGTTGTCAAGGTGCCTCTTGCGCTTGGAGGTGGCAAAGGCGGACAGCCGGGCGATACTGCCTGAAAACGACAGCGGGGGACGCGAGGACGCCTCGTCCACTGGGGTCGACAGGATATCGTATCCAGCTGCGTCAATGGCAGACTTGATCATGGCAGGGGTGAGGGCGCGAGGATGCTTGACGGTGACCGACTGGGTGACTATGGATACGTCGACGAAGGAGGGGGCGGGCGACAGCGTGGCGAGTGCATCCTGGATGGTCTTAACACAACTGGAGGGGAGGGGGGGGAAGCGAATAGCTGTAGGTAAGTAGGAGGTGCGGATGCGGCGAGGCACGTACCTTCCACAATGCATGTTCGTCACGAAGACGGTGGTCGTAATCCCGCTCGACTCTGGTTCCATGCCGGCGCTGAGGTTGAGACGAGGGGGGCGGGGCTGGCGTGGGGGCACGCGACGGCGGTCTGATATAGCGGCAGCCATGCTCTGGGGCAATAATGGAGAGGCGCGGAAGGGAAATTAGGAGGATAAAGACGAGGAATGGCCGGGGAAAGGGCCGCGGGGTGCGTATAAGTAGGCGTTGCGTTTCCCGCTCTTGGTCATCGGGCGCGTCGAATGTCCCCACTGTCCGTAAAATGCCTCAGCTGCCCAGCACAGACGCCCATAAAGTGCGCAATCGTCATTGATTCGCACAAATCCCTCGTCCCCGGCACATGCCGAGCGCCCACGCCGAGGGATTCTCCATGGATCTGGATGCGGGCGCTTAGTCAGCGCGGGTGCCCTTTGCAAAAAAGGCAAATGGATTGTGGCTGATTGACGTCCGCCCCGGTGCGGCTCTGCACACGACCACCTCGTCCTCCTTCCCCTGCCGTCCTCCTCTCTCCGCGGGGCGGCGCATACACGCGTCTCTCTTGCTCGAGCGAGCGTACTCTCTCTCACCCTCAACGTACATGAACGAACACCAAATCCGCCGCTGGGAGAGCAACATCCCCATGAGTTCCCTCGTCCACTCCCCTGAGCGGTCTCCTCGCTCCGCCTCCGCCGTCAGGTCCTCCACACCCTCCCCGAATGGCTCGCATTCCGATCTCTCTGCGATCACCGACCATGCGCGCCCACCAATCATCCTCGGCATCTGTGCCATGGACATCAAGGCCCGGTCCAAAGCCATGCGTGAAATCCTCACTCGACTGGTGGAGCGGTCCAACGGCGCCATAGAAGTCAAGGTATTCGGCGACAAGGTCATACTGGACGAAGGTAACGAGCAATCATTGACAGCATGTTGACTTGCGGCTCATCCTTACGTGATTACAGACGTCGAGAACTGGCCGCGCTGTGATGTTCTCATCTCATTCTTTTCCACCGACTTCCCCCTGGACAAAGCGATCTCGTACGTGAAGCTCCGCAATCCATACTGCATCAACGATCTGCCCCCACAAGCTCTGTTGTGGGACCGCCGTCTGGTCGGAGCCGTTCTTGATCACCTGAAGGTCCCCACCCCTCGCCGCCTAGAGGTATCGCGTGATGGCGGCCCCAAGGTGGACGATGAGCTTCGCGATATCATGAAGAAGAAGATCGGAATATCACTGGGTGGCTTCCAAGTAACGCCCGAAGTGACAATGAGCGAAGACGGCAATGCGATCATCATAGACGGTCAGGTCATGGAGAAGCCTTTTGTGGAGAAGCCGGTCAGCGGCGAGGACCACAATGTGTACATCTATTTCCGTGGAGGAGGTGGACGTCGGTTGTTCCGAAAAGTGAGTATAGTGCCAGTTGTTTGTGACCCTGCGGCACCGAACGAGTCCGAGCTGACCCCGATATATAGGTCGGCAACAAATCCAGCGAACTCGATCCACAGCTGAACTACCCCCGTACTGACGGCTCGTACATTTACGAAAAGTTTGTGGACGTCGATAACTCCGAAGATATCAAGGTCTATACAGTCGGAAAGGAATATACCCATGCCGAGACGCGAAAGTCACCCTTTGTTGACGGCGTGGTACGGCGCAACACGGAAGGAAAGGAGATTCGGTAAGCCACCGTTTGAGCGCGATTCTGGCTACTTCGCTCATACTGTCCTATAGATTCATCACCCACCTTAGCGAAGAAGAGAAGGAGTGGGCTTCCCGCATCAGTGACGGCTTTGGTCAGATGGTCTGCGGCTTTGACATGCTGCGCTGCGATAACGGCAGGACAAGCCAAGTGATTGACGTCAATGGCTGGAGCTTCGTGAAGGGGAACGACACCTACTACGGTAGGCATGGAGTTATCGCGCACACTCGACAAGTAATACTCATCCTTTGCATATAGACAAGGCTGCCGAGATACTGGCATCTCTGTGCCTCAGAGTCGCTGCATCTCCTGAAAGACCCTTGCCCGCTGCGGAAGCTACCGTCGAGGAACCAACCTGGCTTCTCAAAGCCAACGTCACCGTCTTCCGCCACGCCGACCGCACGCCAAAACAGAAGCTCAAGTTCAACTTCCCCATTGGCGAGCGCTGGACCCAACCCTTCGTGACCCTGCTCAACGGAGAACGCGAAGAAATCATTCTACGCGAACGTTCTCAACTCAACCGCATCGCTACGGCGGTGGAAGAGGCGAAGGGCCTCGGGGCGGATGGCGAGGATCTTGTCAAGCTCACCCAGCTCAACAATGCCCTATTCAGCAAGATCGACCTGCCTGGTACGAAGGCTCAGCTGAAGCCGGTGTACTCGAAGAAGCAGCCTGGGCAAGTCAGGAAGTTGACGAAACTGACGCTCGTCTTCAAGTGGGGCGGAGAGGTACGTGGTGTTAGCATCCAACGCCGAACAGGCACTCATCCGGCCCTAGTTCACTCATTCGGCGCGCTACCAATCTCGCGACTTGGGCGAGAACATGAAGAAGGATATCTCTATCATGAGTACGTATCTGCTCTTCAACGGCGTATCGCACGCATTCACATTTCCTTGTAGACAAGGAGATCCTGAAGAATGTGAAGGTCAGTATCGTCTATGCACATGACTTGATCAGGTTGCTAACCTCAGCCGCAGATCTACACCTCTTCGGAACGCCGTGTTGTCGCATCGGCCGAGATATTCGCCGCAGCGCTCTTTGACAACAACCCGTCAACCTCCACCTCGAGCACCTTCTCTGCAAACAGCGGTGCTCCGTCGTCACGCTCGTCCACCGATGGTGGCCATCCCACCGGTAGCCAGTTCAGCAATCGGCGCGAGAACTCGCTGCCGGCGCAGAGGCCGCCCAAGCTCATTGTGCGGAAGGATTTGCTGGACGACTCGAACGCAGCAAAAGACCTTATGGACGACGTCAAGAAGCGGCTCAAGATCCTCCTCCGCCCCGGCGAGCCTGAGAAGCGTCCGGAACTGACGTGGCCCAAGAGCATGAAGAAGGAGCCGGTCGAAGTCGTGAAGGAGGTGATCGAGCTCCTGAGCAAGTTCCGGGACATCATGCGCCACAACTGGGAGACGATGGACGTGGACCGCATCCAGGAGCGCTGGTGCTGCGGCGACGAGCCGTGGCTCTTCCGCGAGCGCTGGGAGAAGCTCTTCGAGGACTTTTGCGACGTGAAACAGGAGAAGTTCGACCCGTCGCGCGTGTCAGAGCTGTACGACACCATCAAGTACTGTGCGCTGCATCACCGCACTTTCTTGTTCTCCATCTTCAGCGAGCATGGTGAGGGCGTCGAGCAGAATGGTCAGGACCGCCGCCTGCATGAGCTCTATGGTCGTGCGAAGGCCTTGTTCGACCTCGTCGCCCCGCAGGAATATGGCATCGAGCCCGAAGAAAAGTACGCGCATCTCACATCGTTGCCGTCACGCACTCTCTAATATCTGGTTATAGGGAGGAGATCGGCGTGCTCACCTCGCTTCCTCTCCTGCGCAACGTCGTGGGCGACCTCGAGCGCGCACGGAACAACGAGGAATGCTCACTCACGCTCTACTTCACGAAGGAGAGCCACATCCACACGCTCGTCAACCTCGTCCTCCTCTCCGGGCTCCCCATCGCGAATCGGCGCATCCCGGAACTCGACTACTGCGTGAGTGCCGCCGTGCCAGCGTTTACCCGCGTTCTCGCCGCTGACCGCCGACCGTGTCTCTAATCTCGCGCGTGCGAATCTATTGTTGATGACGCCAGTCGCACATAACGTGAGTACCCACCGTACCCGCGTGTCGCCGCTGAATGCTAACTCGGGCGCTTTGCCTGGCGTGTGCAGATTCGAGCTGTACGAGCGCAACCACGGGCGCGGCAAGTCGGACAAGGAGTACTCGATCAAGCTCTCGCTCAGCGAGGGCGCGCACTCGTCCAACGTGCTCGACTCGGCGCTCGACGCGCGTCACTCGCTCAACGTCCAGCCCCGGCGGAAGCTCACGCAGCACCTGCCCTACAGCCTCGTCATCGAGCGGCTCTCGAAGCACTTTGGACGTGTGTCAGATGTGCGTTTCCTCTGCGTCTGCCTACAGGGGAGAACGTATGGAGCTTACAAATGTGATTTGTTCCCTGCAGGACGACGACACGGGCCCGGACACGCCGTACGAGACGATCGACGCCCTCCAGGCGCCGGTTGCGTCTTCCACGCCCGCAGACGATCCCTGACTCGCAGCCCCGGGCGAGCGGACGGCGTCCCCGCCTAGCGCGCTGCCGTCGGTCGTCCAGCCGCCTCCAGGACCAGACGCTGCGCCCCAGCCGACACCCGCGACAGCGTCCGTACCCGCGATAGAGGCAATGTCAACCCCCGCTCCTCCTCCTCCGATTCTCGCCAGCCACTCGCTAGACCCGCGGTGCGCAAGGGCGCCGTGGTGCATCCCCGCGCTCTCCTGCATCGCACCTGCTCAACACGGACACAGTGCTACCCGGTAGACCGCCCCCCGCCCCGTCTTTCCTACTCTTTCGGACTGTATTGTAGCATTTTCCCTTTGGCTTCCTTGCTTCGTTCTGCTGGCACGCACATTTCATCGACTGCATATAAACACGCACACGACTCGCACACATACGCACACGCACACGACTAGTCGCCATTCGAAGTAGTAGTAGTAACCGGCCCCGCCGGGCCGCGAGAGTAGATATGCGTAGAGTAGAACGTACAGTATCTAATGCTAGTATACCACGGCGGCGTTGCTCCGAACTCCGTGCCAACGCGAATCGCGGGAACGCGAGGTCGAGAAGTTGTGAGCGCGATGCGTACCAAGTATTCCACCCTATCCAGGTATAGCGATACAAGTACAGCGAATGCCTGATGTGCGCATACCGTCAGCCTGCCTATGCTACCGACGAAGCCTAAGCAAACGGCTGCTCACCGAGCACCACCAATGACCACGTCGGTTATCTGGTATATCTATCCGCTCTCCAGGGTATGACAAGCACGCTCGTTCCCTCACGCGCCATCGGTTACGTCCTCCCAATCCTGAAGCCCAAGCCTCTTCCGGAGCGAGTCGAGCTGCTCCGTGCGCAGCTCGCGGAACTGCATGCTGTGCGAGCCCTTGCCGGCCATGGACGGGTGGTCGCGGTCGAAGAGGGCGGAGGCGGACTGGGAGAGCATCGAGGACTGCGTCGCGAGCGCGGCGAAGGAGGACGTCGTGTCGTGGTATCTGCGGCGATGTATGTTAGGTGCGGGCTGCTACTCGATCGGGGGCGCGGAGGGAGGGTACGTACAATCTGTGGGCAAGGGCGAGGGGAGGGATGTGAGCGGAGGTACAAGGGGGAGTTGTGAGGGGGGGGGGGGGTAGGAGGACGCACCTGTATGCTTCCTTGTTGAAGCAGTCGCCCTCCTTGATCTCGTCCAGGGCGTGCTTCTTGAACGCGGCTTTCACCCAGTGCAGCACGTCGAAGACATGGTGCTCCTTCGGTCTGTTCGCGGCGTTAAGCTGGGCTTACGGACGGACGGGGGTGAGTGCACGTCGCGTACCTCCACGGACGGAAGCGCGGCGCGAGGTTGAACGTGCCGTCTTGCTGGGAGATGAGCGGGTGGAAGACGTCGGTCAGGAACTGCACGGTGGGCGGGCGCTCCGGGTAGTCAGGCGGGAAGGCGAGTCTGAATTTGAGGATGGAGTCGGTGTAGTACCCTGCGATCTCGGTGGTTCAGATCCATACACATATGCGAATATGCTGGGCAGGCATACCTTGGTGTACAAAGAAGACGGCGTCCCAGACCATGAGGTTGTCCGGGGAGGGCGTGACATACATGCCTAATGGGCAGTGTCCGGTGTGGCGGAGGGCGGCATACTCGAGGGAGACCGCGGTGCGGGTCAGCGCGGGCGTGGACGGCTCGGGGTTGAAGAGGTTTGCGGTGGAGAGCGTGCGAGTCTTTTGCGCGTGGGGCCTGTTCCTCGCCGGGGCGGGGTCGATGGAGGGCGAGGGGACGAGGCTGCTGAGCATCCTGGCCGCCATTGGTGATTGGATTGGAGTGCGTGCAGGCCGAGACTGGTAGACACGCAGACAGACGCCCGCCCCGATTGGCTGCACGGGCGCTTTGGCAGTGATGGGCCGGCGGGGGGCCAATCGGAAGGGGGAGATGATCGTCGGAGGGGGGCGGGGGCGGCGAGAGCGTCGATGGCAGTCGAGGCTTGCAGTGAATTCGGAGTGCAGCAGCGCACGGGACCTGGCTCTGGCTTCTGCTGAGCTGAGACCCTGCGAGGATCCGCTCCTGCGCTCTCCTCATCCCGCACCCACTCAGCACTCGGTACTTTCCCTTGCCGAGCCACTCAACGCCGTCTCCGGTTTACTCCGTCCGCCCGGACCCTCCGACTCCAGCCTCCATCTCGCGCCATCCGCCTTATATAACATCGCTTCCGCCCAGCCTCTTTCTCACTTACCACCACTCACCTCTCCGGTCTTCGAGCCCTTCACGACCCTCGAGACCTCCCTTGCCCTCCACACACCCGCTACAGATCCATTTGGGTAGATCTTAGACTTTTACCTTTCTAGAGACATGAAGGTACGTGCTTTCAGCCACCACAAACACTTTGATCGGGGATCTCACGTCGTCCTTTCCTTTGCAGTTCGCTACTGAGGAAGAGCTTGCCGGCCACCACGCTGCCACCGTCCGCGGTGCGATCGAAGGTGTCATTGGCGGCCTCGCCATCTCCCTTCCCGCCTCCTTCTACTTCCAGCGCACCTGGCCCGCCTACCGTGCGCTTCCCCCTCACCTCAAGGCCCTCGGCGTCATCCTCGTCGTCGGCCCCTGCTACGCCATCCAGGCCGAGCGCCGCGGTGTCGAGTTCGACAAGTCCACATGGACCGGCGCCGGCAAGGCGGAGCTTGAGCGCGAGGAGCGTGTCCAGCAGTCTCGCTGGGAGATGCTCGACACCAAGGCCAAGTTCAAGGAGTGGGCCCTCCGCAACCAGTACAAAATCATCGTAGGCAGTTGGGCGGCCTCCATGGCCATTGCTGGTGCGATCGTCATGCGTGATCGGTGCGTTGCCATATTTGTCCTGGGCGTTGCTACAGCCGCTGACACACACCCTCTGTCCCTCAGCTACCAGAGCACTCCTCAAAAGGTCGTGCAGGCCCGTATGTGGGCGCAGGGCCTCACCATCGGCGTGCTCATCGCCGCCGGTGTGCTCACCCAGAGCTCGCGCAAGGAGTCGCACGACAACCGCTCCGTCGACCACTCCTGGGCGCACATCCTCGAGGAGCAGGAGAAGGAGGAGCGCGAGAACCAGCTCAAGCAGCTCGCACGCTCGCCCGCCCCCGCGCACTCATCATGAGCGCCCCCGCCGCCATCATCACCGCCGTCGCGCCTGGAGAATCGCATCGCTCGCTCTCGTTGACGATATGACGACTGTATCATCATCGCCATCTATCCATTTACGCATACCACCGACCACGCTCCCTCTATTGGTTCCGTATACATGTATCCTAGTACCCTCCTAGTCGGCCGACATGGGGATCTTTATTCGCTGCCCAATTCCACGGACCTACATACACCCTTCTATGTGAGAGATGTCCTGCACGTGGTTGAGGGTGTTGTGGAACCGCATGATGATTGCAATCATACCCGGATGCTCGATATATGAGGCGTGCCATAATGAGCTCCACCCCAGATAATACGTATCAACAGCTGGATCGTTGCACCAAGTGCCACTCCTCACCTAAGATCACCTGCCCGGGGGCTGTCGTTGCGTGCTCATCCATGAAGCGCCGCGATCCTAATGCTTTATATTGCACTGATAATCATGGTGACACAGTCCAGATCTCTCTGGATAGCTGAGCGTTCACCTTGAGGTGAGCCCCCCACGAGCTGTAGGTCGAAGACCAGGCCAAGCCCGCTGGCTCCGCCTAGGCACCCGGATTGTGGCTGTGCCATTGAACTTGGTGTCCCAGTAAGGCTTAGCACGTTGGTAATGCCATGAAAGCAACAGGTATGTACGTACCATTGGCGGCACCAGTCACCGTCGACCGATGACCAACTCCGCGACACGCATGCTCTCTTCTCTGAACTCCTGGGTGGATCTGCGGCCATGCATAGAGTATATACTTAGCATCGTCGCCACGCGCAGTCGCGAGTGGAACTACATATACTGCACACCGAGAACGAAAGCGCACTCTGCATGGGCTATCCCAGGGCAATGAAGAACATCTATACGGGGCTCTGGCCCGCGGCGTGAGTGGGACTGATCATACAGCGTACCTACTTAGTAGTCGTATCGTAACCTTCATATAAGCGAATCGTCGCGCGACCGTGCCCATCGCACCGTCCCACCGTCGACCATCCGCCATCCGCCGCACCCGCGGCGGCGGCGTTGCATGTCTGACGGTCGAGTACCCAAAAGCCTTTTGTGTCCGGCACGTCGGCGGCGGCGGCGGCGGCGTCAACGGCGCGCGCCCCACGTCAAGTCTGATGAGAGACAACAACAACAACAACACACAGCGGAAGGAGGAGGAAGAGGAGGAGATAAGCTACAGTGTCGTCGTGTCGTATCGTCCGGCGTATGTATGGGGTGAGGAGGGGAGAATGCGTGGCGCGGGGGGCGGTAGGCGAGAGGTGAAGGGAAGGGGAGAGGGGCGATCACATCCGGAACTGCTCGACGCTGAGCAGCACCGTCGGCGTGCCCTTCATCGTCGCCACCGGGCCAGTGAACGACTTGGAGAGCGCGGAGCGCACGGAGTCGACGAGCCCGTCGGGGCCGGAAACTGTAACCAACACACATCGTCAGAAAACTCCCCTTCGCAGAAACGAAGCAAATAGCGGACGGACCATCGACGGCGACGGCGCCCTCGGACGCCGTGACCTCCTCCTCGAGGATCCTGCGGATGTCCGGCCGGCCGGCCTTGCGCGTGATGCCCGCCGCCGTCGTGCCAAAGTACGCCGGGGAGGACTTGACGGGCGTGGACGACCCGGACGCGGTCTTTTCGTTGCTGCACTGGCCGCTCGACGTGCGGGACGGCGTGCGCGCGGGGGTGGAGGACGACGTGAGCGTGGCGTCCTTCTCGATGTCGTAGTCCTTCTCGAGCTCGGGCAGCGCCTGGAGCCCGGTATCTCGCCGGGCGCCCGTGAGGTAGACTTCGACGACGAGGGAGATCGAGGGAGGGGCGAGGGCAACGACCTTCGCGATGTCTGATGCGACCCACTCGTATTCGGCTGCATGGAGGTAGTTGGTCAACAGAGAGGGTGTACGATATGAGCTGAGCGGACTCACTCTCGGTACGGACGGCCCACACGAAGAAGACGCGTTTCGCACGAGCATCGGACGCGTGCACATCCCTACACCGCATGTCAGCCTGCGCGATAGGGCAGAAAATCATGTGAGCACGCACTTGAAGAGCTGGTGCATCCGAGCTACAGTATATGTAACACCGGTACCGCCTAAAGAATAGTGATCAGGGAAGAGCCCTTCGACTTTGAATACGACAGGTTTGCTCACCAGAAATGAACACGCATGTCGTGAACGCGCGGATATCTTCCGGATGACCGTACGGCCCATCGAAGAACGCATTGAGCTCGCACGAGCCCGTCACGAGCGCGCGGTCCATGAGCATGCGCGTCTGGCCGCCCATCGCGCGGACGATGAACACCATCTCCGCCTCGTCGCTCCCCTCCTCCTTCTCGTACACGTTCCCGATCGTGAACGGGTGAGACTCGATGCCGAGCGCGGGGAAGGCGAGGAAGACGTGCTGGCCGGCCTTCCAGCCGCCGGGGATCCTGCGCTTGAGCGTGACGCGGAGCCCGTCGGCGCCGATCGACTCGATGTGCGCCTTGCGGTCCTTGGGGCGCAGGATGAAGTTGAAGAGCGAGTAGCGCGCCCAGCGGAGCAGGCGGTCGAAGCCCCAGATGACGTAGCATGGCCAGACGTACTCTGGGCACTCCATCGGGATGCAGTGTACGTGCGACGTGACGATGAAGATGCTGGCGGTATACATCAGTATCACGGCAATTTTGATTGAGAATAATGGAGACGAACATGATGAGGACGACGTGGCTGGAGTAGAAGATCTCATAGTATGCATGACGGATCTGCTTGATACCGAAGATCGTGGTAATGGTCTGAGCGACAGCTGCAACCATGCCGGCGACCTTCCAAGCCTCGTTCATGAGGAGCGCAGGTCTAGAAATACAGTGTCAGAAGAGGGGCGCAGACGGCGCTCATGCATACTTACGATCGGTAGTACCTGGAAATCAGATGCAAAGTGAGTGGAGGTGCAGAGTAGAAGCCACGGGCAAAACTCACTCTCCGACGAAGTGAAGCCATGTGAGCAAGAAGATACACCGAGATACAATACGGTGCATCAGAATGAGCTACGAACAAATCAGCATTGACCCCGAAACGAATAAGGAAAAGGCTATACCTTCTCGTGACCAAGGCCAGTGAGATCTACAGAGCGGTCAGCAGAGAACTACGTCGCCAGGCAGTGAGCGCTTACAAGTAACGGGGTTGTTCTTCAAAGCCAGGAAGACAGCCAGGGGCATCTGACCTGCGGCCATGAGACCAGCCTTGGCACCCCAATAGTTCGGTTGGAGATGCACGGCGGGCTTTTCGCTGTCGGCTGTACCAACGGTCAGAACGGAACAACATCGGCAGAGGTTGCGGACTAACTGGGAGCGTAAGTGAAGGCCAGGCAGCCGCCGAGGTACATGATGGTAAGCGCGAGCTCGACCAGCGTCATTTCGACGAAGGGAATCCGGAGCCGGAAGCCCCAGATACGCGAGGCCGAAAGGATGGCATGGGGGAAGCGGCGCAAGGAGAGTCTCCCGGTCGGCTTCGGGGCGGGTGGGCTGTCCTTCTGTGTGCGAGCCTGACGCCGGCGAAGAGTGGCCCACGCGATGAAGGCGAAGTTGATGACGGTCGCGACACCCATGAGCGCAAACACGCCCCAGTAGGCGTTTTGCATCAGCGGCTATAAACACATGGTGTTAGCATGTGCGAGGGAAGAACTATATGGTCACGAGACCTACCGGCTTGTGCGCGACGTAGACATAGGTCTCTACGACACCATCGGTGGTGTAGGTGTACGTCCTTATCGGGCGCAGGGCCGGGCTGGCGGTGAACTCTGGTACAGCCGTGAGCACAGGCACGACGGTCGCGGACAGGCCGCCCGCGGTGGGTGCGGGAGTAGGGACGGCGAAGTCGCTCATGTCGGTGCGTGGGGGCTTCGGGGACGGGGCGGAGGGCGCGGGCTGCTCCGCCGCTGCGCTGCGGTATTTGTAGGCATTGCGAAGGGCCCGCGCAGAATATGTGCCGCTAGAAAATATCGGGCGAGGAGCGCGAGCTGGCCAGGGCCCACAGACTCGGACTCGGAGACGGAGACGAAGTTGGAGCCTGGCGGTAGGCGCCCAGGATCGACCGCATGAACTTCGCCGGCGCCTGATCGGGATCACCCTCGTTTTATCTGATAAGATGAAACTCGCATCAGCCCATGCGACAGTCTTCCAAAAGGAAGGCGATCTCGTTCGTCCCCACCGCCCGTCTTCCGCCCGCGAGCGACGAGCCTCCATTGCCCGCAGCGCGACCTCAGCACAGACGCACCTCGCGGTTTCTCGCCGCCTTCTGTCCGCTCTGAGCCCAGTCCAGAGCCCAAGTATCTCCGAAACGTACCCGCTAGCGCGCCCCAGGCAGCGGTGGGACTATGTGCACCCCGGGCTTCGGCTGTGCGCGGAGCTGCCTGGAGCGATCGCCCCAGTACCGGTGAGTAGGGTCGAGGACGAGGTGCGCGAGAAGCGTACGCAGTGCATGTGGGCTTCCGCCCGCGACCCCGACCGTCGGCGTGCCTTGCATTCGCCCCAGGGTGCCAATCGCCACCGACATGGTGACGGTCTCGACGCGCACGCAGGCTGCGTGCCCGATACCCGCCACTCCACCGCACGCCTGCCAAAGCGTTTACACGCCGCGCACCGTACCTGGCAGGAGCAGCGGGCGGTGGCGCGTCCGCTAGCGGCCGTACAATAACACTGCGTCGGCACCGAACCGTTCTTCGCGCACAGCGCATCCGCAGCGCGTGATTTGCGCCCGCCCTGGGACTGGGGTAGACGGCTAGAGGCGTTTAATTGCCTCAGAAGATCCTCGGGTGGGGAGCGCGGATCCGCCCTATGGGCCCGACGATATCCGAAGAGGTACAGTACAGTATCCGTACCCCGTCGCCACTGGGTGTTAGTACCACGAGGTGCGGTCGAGTCCGTGAGACGCACCTGCGCACGGCGTGCATTCCCTGCCTCCGGAGCGGATCGTAGGGTTACAATGCCCGTATGATAACTCTGCCTGACCGTCTCCCCAGGTCAAGGGCAGCTTCCAGGCGGGGCTATGCCGCCCCCGAGACGGCGGTTTATTGAGCATTATTCCCACAGAGCATATGCAGACCCGTCCTGGGACTGACCGAATTTGGCAAACACAGCTCCTCCACCATATCTCGATCCAAGGTACTGGGATGGAAGTCAATCGGCGGCTCAACCGTGTTCCTGCCCCTCCCGAGGGACATATGGACATGTATACACTTCGTGGCTTCGGGTCGGGTTGATCCTCATTTCCGCTGCTGCCGCTCTGGACTGTGCGCGCGCTGCCCTCCGACGCGATCGTGTTAGGACGCTAGCGAGGACCAGTGAGCTGGGTCACGTACGAATGCATCCACGTCGAGACTCGGTCGGGCCCGGGTAAGGGTGCAACGAATGAATACATTGGGAGCTCTAGATAGCTACATGGGGTCTACGATGCTACATGGGTGCGGCTGGGTGATAACCCTCTAATGGTAGCGATACAAGCGACAATTAACCTTGACGTACTGTATAGGAGCGCCTGGCTCCTGGTCTAAACGCTTCTAGCGTGGATCCCGTGGGGTGTCTGGATACAGCCACGGGATCACATACGGAACTGCTCCACGTTGAGCATGACAGTGGGTGCACCCCGCAACGTCGCCGTTGGGCCGGCGAAGGGCTGGCACAGTGCTGAGCGGACTGCGTTGACAAGCCCGTCCGGACCAGAGACTGAGAATGATACCAGTGAGCCATGAAATGTGCGGTCGTTACGTGCAATGGGTTTCTTACCGTCCACAGCGACTGCGCCCTCGGAAGCGGTGACTTCTTCCCCCAAGATCGTGCGCACGTCTGGCCTGCCAGAGCGGCGCGTGATGCCCTTGCGGAGGGAAGGAGAGGCGCCCTCGGCGCACACCGTCGGCGTCGTCGCTCCAGAGCCGAAACAGTCTTCATCCGATTTCGTGGGGGTGCACGTTCCGGACGAGGCCTGGGAATTCGGGAAGCTCTCGTCCGTCTTTTCGTCATCGCACTCGTCTCCCTGCTCCTTGCGGACAAGCGTGGGAGACACCCGATGGTCGGCGTGGGAGACGGAGGTGCGGGCGAGGGCCTTCTCGAGGTCGTAACCCTTGCCGAGCGTCGGAAGGCTGGCTGTTGCGGAGGTGCTGCGAGCGGCGGTGATGGAGATCTCGACTGATAGAGAGATAGACGGGGGAGCAAGAGCGACGATCTTGGACAGGTCTGCGAGAATCCACTCGGACTCGGCTAGAATGGGCAAGAAGGTGAGCTTTTATCTAGGAGCACCTGTAATGCAGGAGACGCACCCTCCGTGCGTACGGCCCAGACAAAGACCACGCGTTTCGCGCAGGCATTCGACGCGAGTACGTCCCTGACACGATAGTTAATCCTCCGAGAGCTATGCCTTGACTATGAACCCCGTACCTGAGCAGCTGGTGCATCCGAGCGAGGGTGTACGTGACGCCGGTTCCACCTACACAACTGGGTCAGACGGGAAAAGCGGTCTAACTTTGAGGCGACAGACGTACCTGCAATGAAGACGCACGTCGAGAATGCGCGGATGTCTTCCGGGTGGCCATACGGGCCATCCACGAGCGCAGCCAGTTCGCAGCTCCCAGATGGGGCGGCGAGGTCCATCAGCATCCTCGTTTGGCCGCCCATTGCACGAACGATGAAGACCAGCTCGGCTTCCCGTCCGCCTTGTTCTTTCTCGTACACGCTCCCGATGGTGAACGGGTGCGACTCGATCCCGAGCTTAGGGAAGGCGAGGAATGCATGCTGCCCCGCCTTCCAGCCACCGGGGATGTCGCGTTTGAGCCTGACGCGCAGCCCGTCTCCCCCAATGCACTCAATGAGGGCGTTGGGGTTCTTTGGGCGGAGGATGATGGTGGAGAGGAGGTAGCGGCCGGCGCGGAGGAGGCGGTCGAAGCCCCATATGATCCATACGGACCATACGTACTTGTCAAAGTTGACCGGGATGCAATGAATGTGTGCGCAAATAAGGAATACTCTGCCCGGAGTCTGTCAGCAACGCTGAGTACGCGGTCCGCTGCTTGGTACTCACAGTATCAAGAGAACGTGAGTGGAGTAGAACGTCTCGTAGTAACGACGGCGGATAGGCTTGATGCCAAAGATGGTAGTGACGGTTTGCGCGACTGCCGCTACAAGTCCAGCTACCTTCCATCCCTCGTTGAGGAATCGCGAAGGGCTGGTGGCCGTGACATCAGAAGGCGCATATAACGAGCGAACGTGACACTTACGACCGGTAATAACTGTGCACGTTGGTGTCAGCGATAGAGGGAAGGCAAGGAGGTGGACGACACATACGCTCCGACCAGATGCAGCCATGTAAGGACGAAGATGCATCGCGAGACGATGCGATGAAGTGGTACGAGCTAATGGCGTCGTTAGCTGTATGTGCGCATTCATCGCGCCTGTGTACGAACCTTCTCGTGTCCTATGCCGGTGAACCCTTCAAGCCTGATAAATACGGCTCCATCACCCTGCTGGGACGAAGAACTTACATGTGATGGGATTGTTCTTCAGGGCGAGGACGACCACCAAAGGAAGCTGCGCAGCAGCAAGCTTTGCGGTGTTGCCTCCCCAATACTCGGGCTTGAGGTTCGTGCGCGGAAGTATATTGTCCTCTAAGAACGGATGAGTGTGGACCATACACTGGAGCTGGGTGGAGCACGTACCAGGTACGAACGACCATACCAGGCACCCGCCGAGATATAGAATGGTAAGCCCCAACTCCAGGATCGTCATGTCAACATGAGGGATTCGTAGTCTGTAGCCGAGGATACGGAAGCCAGAGAGGATAGCCTGAGGGAGCCGACGAAGAGCCACCCTTCCCGAGGGCTGTAGAGGTGCGCGAGTGCAGTGTGCATGGCGGTAGCGGTAGCGGTGAAGGATCGACCAGAAAAGAAAGAGTGCGTTGACGAGGGTTGCCAGACCGAGGAGTCCCAGAACGCCGTACCAGACGTGCTCGACATTGGCCTATAAGTACACAGGGCGGCGGCCGTGTGCTCAGCGCCAAGTCTGCTCATGAAGCTAAGATGAAGAGCGCACCTGCTTGTGCCTGACAAATGTGGCTTCGCCATGACTCTTGGCAGCAGCAGACGAGCTAAACGCGACCATAACCGTGCTGGTGCCGGAGAGGATGGCGGAGGTGGTGGACATGCCAGTGTCTTGACCAGGAAAGCTCATGGCGGGAGAGGGCGGGAGGGCGGGGTGCCCGCCGCGTCGGTATTACCAGATGTGGGCATGTGGGGCGCAGTGTTTTTCGCGCTTTTTTGCTCACCGAAAATAAATTGACTGGCGTCGGGGGGACGGGGACTCTGAACGTTGGCCAGGCCCTGGGAAGAGGCGGGGCAGCTGGAGTCGCATAAACAAGGCCCGGTGCGGGACCGCGAGCTCGATCGCCGCCGGGACGAGCGTCTTGGCGATCGGGGAAAATCAGAGCGCAGTTTTATCTGATAAGATATTGAACGCGATCACCGCGCGTCTGTCTCGTTATCGTTCCTGGGCTGGCCCGGATTATCTTATCTCTTGCCACTGCACGTCATTCCTCCTCCTCGGTTCCTGGAGAGTCTGCGCCGACGAGACGGTAACCTCACAAACTCCTCAACATCATTTGGTTCGTACTTCCGGCTACCTCGGAGTCCGCAGCCACGACCTGGAGTGCAGAGGCATGCGAGTCAAGCCTGGACAGTTGGTGTCGGTGCATCGTTGTACGTCTCGAGTTCCAATATGCGATGAACACACGCCTCACGAAAAACCGGAACCCTGACGGGTATATCTGCATATCGTTGGCAGTGGTACTACTATGCGGCAGCCTTTCGGCATGGGTTCAGCACCCGTTGTCACTGTTGCCATTATCTTACGTCACTGCGGGAAATTGACGGATCGACAGCATATGGTCTGCCGAGGGCTGCATCGAGTGGAAGTGTCTGTGGGGCTAAGAGACTACCAACGGGGGTCCGATGGCATCTCGACAGGTTACAATGCCCCGTGGACACGGACGGTCATGATCTGGGATGTTGAGCAGGCTCGACAGTACATTTGATAATGACATACACTGTTCACCCACTCAACGTCCGTACCTCCCAGCTGGGTAGCAACAGTTCAATATCGGGATTGGAGAGCGTACGTCTCCGTAGCTTAATGGGAATGAGTGCTGCCTTTCCCGTACTTTGTGTATCGGATGAATCACTTTGTTCTGCTGTCTCAATAATCCTTGCCTTACTGCCCTCAGTATAGCATGAGCAAGGCTTGGATCCGGTACGGCCTGGCCTGGCAAACGGCAGGACGACCGTCCGTGGCGAGCAAGTGGCGGGAATCCAGAGCGCACTATCAGATTAGATGACACACGGAACGCAAGTGGCGGGTTTTATCAAATCTCGCCAGTCGAGACTGACAACACAATCTAATCAGATTACTTCTCTCAAACTTCCACCCTGTGGCATTGATCAGGGCTTCCTCCTCGTAGGCGGGAAAAGTCATCGAGGCCGTCTGAGGAGGATGCGGCGGGGTGTGCTTGACCCGAGAGCGACCTGGAATTTGTGCCGTCCGCGGCCGTCGCACTGGTCTCTGAGACACAGGAGGTATGGGCAAACCATTCGGAATTGGACGCAGACACAATCTCATGAATGCGGCGCGCAGTTCCCTTTAGTAGACGTCTAGATATCTCTCGCGAGTGGGGGAAAGCGAGGTGCAGGAATGGGCGGCACTTGGGACATGCGAGCGAGTGGCAAACTTGGAAAGGATAGGCCTCGGCGCTTGCCAGCGATCTAACTCACGCTAAGCGCGCCCGATCGAGATCTCACACTCATAATTTCTGGCCTCCATGTCCTCCTCGTCTGGTAGCTCTTCGGACTCGGAACGGGCCTCGTCCTCGTCTCCGCCACCCCACAAACGACCTCGCGTATCTGAAGAGGAGGATAGCGATGACTCGGGCGACAGCAGCACCATCTCAGACGACTCTGGAGACGAGTCGGACGCAGGGGAAGTGAGCGACACCCCCGTGCTCTCGCACGCCGAAAAACGGAGGCAGAAGAAGAAAGAAGAGCGCTCGAGCAAAAAGGGCGCAGCGTCGACGGAAGACTCGGACAAGAAGAAGGGCAAGTCCAAGGTCAAGAACACCGCAGAGCTCCCGCCCTCGAAAGTGCCGAAACGCCAGAACTCGGTATGGGTCGGCAACCTGTCGTTCAAGACCACCCTTGCCTCCCTCCGGAACTTCTTCGACGGCGTGGGGGAGATCACGCGAATACACATGCCTATGAAGATGGTGACCGGAAGTCCACAGGACAAGCGTCCGAGGCAGGAAAACCGCGGGTCAGTCCAGCGTAGCTCGTCGTCCGTGTCTCTTCGCAGTTTGCCAATATATATCTCTTGTTTGACCCATAGTTTCGCGTACGTTGACTTTGCGACGCCCGACGCGAAAGCCGTAGCGATCACGCTCTCTGAAAAACCGCTCGAGGGGCGGCGACTCCTCATCAAAGACGGTAGGCTGACCTCACATATCCGACTTGTTCTCCCGCATACTGACGGCAACCTTGACCTACCAGGTGACGACTTCAAAGGTCGACCAGCGCCCTCAGAGGCCACCGGCGCGGACGGTGCAGACCCAGCCGCACCCAAAAACGCAGGCCTCACGAAGACCGCACAGAAGATCCTGCGCGTGCAGAAGCAGCCGCCCGGGCCTACGCTCTTCTTTGGCAACCTCGGGTTCGAGACAACGGAGAAGTCGATCCGCGACCTGCTCGAGTCGCACCGCCCAAAGGACAAGGACGGGAGCGCAGCAGAAAAGGGCGAGAAGTGGATCCGGAAGGTCCGCATGGGCACGTTCGAGGACAGCGGAAAGTGCAAAGGGTGCGTACGGCCGCGCGCACCACTTCTTCTTCTCACTTCTCTGCATCTATGACGTCTTCTTCTCGTCCCCGCTTACGCTCGCACTCGCACTCGCACTCGCGTTGGTATCCGAGCACACGGTACACGCTCATCTCCGCGCCCCGTCTCTGCGCATCGCCCAGAGCACGGCTGGGCTCGTCCAGCGGCGCCCAGTGCGCACGCAGCGTGGCCGTTCCGCGTTTCGATGACGCAGTCCCCCACCCTTCTAATGCACCCATCCCCTTCCTCTCGTCCCGCTTTCCTGTGCGAAAGAGCCGCTCGCTAACGCCGAACAATTTGTATTTGACACAGGTGGGCCTTTGTCGACTTCACGAGCGTCGAGCACGCCACGGCCGCGCTCACGAACCCGCGGAACCACCAGCTCGACGGGCGGAAGCTCGTCGTCGAGTACGCCTCGCCCGAGGCCGTGCGCAGAGGCGGAGGCGCCGGACCGCGCCCTGAACGGGCTGCGAAGGAGCATTCGGGCGCGAAGAAGCGCGGGCGTGCGGATGGCGAGGGGAACGCCGTGGCAGACCGCGACGATGCGGGTGGCGACGAGGATCGCCCTCACGCGAAGAAGCGGCGGGAGGAGGGCGCAGAGGAAGGTGCGCGCGGTGGGAAGAGGGCGGATGGTGCGGCGAGGGGAAAGGGCGGGAAGCCTCCGCGGACGCGTACGAAGCCCGGTGCGGCTCTCGCATTGGCGAAGCGCGAGGACGTCGCGATTGTTCCCAGCCAGGGCAAGAAGATTGTCTTCTAACCTCCCTTACTGTACTGCTTCGAAGTCTGCGGGGTAGTCGCATACGGGCTCACGTTTTCCATACCGTATTATGTTGAGGCTTGTCGGGTTGAGCAGGGCATAGGATGCGAGTGTGTGAGAAGAACGGGATGGTATGTCATTACAGACAATACTACAACTACTACTGCTACTACTAGACTTGTCACCAGGAAAAATATATAGGTGTACATGTGGGGGGCCACACCGCACAGCGCCGTCCCGTACCGTATGAGGCTGCGCGGGGGGAAGGGCTCACGAGTCGTCGTCGGACTCCTCCTGGACCATCCCGATCTCGAACTCGCCGCAGATGTCCCACCGCGAGCCCTCGGCGGCGGCGGAAACATACTTGACGAAGCGCATGACGCCCTCGTCGCGGAGCACGAGCAGCAGCCGGTTGTAGCCCGGCTGCACCGTTAGTAGCGTGCCGTCGTCCTCTTCCTCCTCCTCTTCGTCTTCGTCGTCCTCGGCGTCGCGCATCTCGGCCTCGTCGTCTTCGGCGTGGCCGTTGGTGCCGTTGGTACCGTTAGCCCCGTTGGTACCATTGGAACCGTTGGTGCCGTTAGTACCGTTCGCCGCCTTCTTCTTGGACGAGCCGGAACGGTACACAGCGGGATCGTCTTCCTCATCATGAGGGGCCATGTAACACTATACATAGTCGTCAGCGTCAAGGATCCCTCCGTTCACTATCAGGTCGGCAACGTACCTCCCAGCCACCCCACTCGCCGCTCTGCCAGCCCCTTACGGGCTCTTCTCCATTCGTTACGCCGTTCGTAGCGGGCGGCTCGTGCGGCTCGACCTGAGGCGTCAAGCCAAGCACGACATCGAGACGGGTCTCCTTCGCCTCGCTCGTCGCAAGCGTATAGTCCAAGCCCGGCCTAAACCTCCGCGCCTCCGCCGAGTACCTCAGCGGGAGCAGATTCGACACGCACGCGAGCCACGCGCGGAACGCCGGGCTCGGGAACAGCTCGTCCTGCAGGCTCCGGATCGCCTCGTCCGGGTCCGTGTGCGCCCAACGCGGGCTCACCGCGACCTTGGACCCGCCCGCGTCCTGCGCGCGGAGCGTACAGTACCGCCACTTGTGCGGCGGCCCGCGCAGCGCCCACGCGCCCTCCGCGCCCGCGGTGTGCGGCGGGATCCGCGTTGCGCGGTTCGGCCCGAGCCCGTCCGCGTCGTCCTTTTCCTTCAGGCCGGAGCGGAGCTTGTCCGCGAGCGGCGCGCAGAGGAAGGAGTGCAACTCGAGGCTGGACTCGTCGACGAAGCGGGAGGCGAGCGCCTTCATCGTGCGAGCCTGCAGGTAGACCGGGTTCAAGAACTCTGAGAGGAATGAGATGTGTTCCTCCGATAGCGGCTCGCTGGGGAGAGGGGGCTCAATGTTCTCGGGGTACGACTTGAAGTCGGTCTGCGTGGAAGCCTGCCGTAAAGATCGGTCAGTGTCGTGCCGGAGAACGCGAACCACAGGTAGCCGACCCACCAGCTGTTCGCGGGAGCTCTTCAGCTCCGGCTGGTTCTCTGACTGATAGCCCTCCTCTCCAGGCTGAGCGGCGTGGAACCAGCCACTGATGCTCAGCCTTTGCCGGCCGTCCTCGGACTCCCCGACGACGACCTCTTCTACCGAGTGGAAACTGTGTCCGGGCTGTACCTCGAAGAACACGAACTGATTCCACACCGGTGGGATGCTCTTCGAAGGAACGGCCTCGGGCTCAGGCACACCATCCGGTCCCGGCTTCACAGGGTAGAGCTCGAGTGCGCCTCCCCACTCGCGCTGCCAGCCCTGATAGTGCGGGAGGGGCATGTAGAGGATGTACGATACGCGACGGGTACCGATGACGTCGTCGTGGTTGAGGAGATGGCAGCCCTTGCGGTAGCTGACGATGGACATGTCCTGCTTCGTGCCCGAGAGCGGGCCGCAGCCGGTCACGGCGCGGAGGAAGTTGCGGAACATGGGCGAGTAGAGCGCATCGCGGAGGGTGAGCAGCGACGGGAGGAGCGCGATCTGCTGCTGGTCGAGGTAGTTGAGGGACGCGAGGTCGCCGGTTTGGTAGACCTGATTAGATGGCGCGGGGTACGCTTAGCTCGAGTGTGCTCTGCCCAGGCACCGAACCGGATCCGCGTACGCAGGCGGGCGCGGGGATCTCCCACCGGCGGCACGCAAGCGGGAGCGGGAGGCGGGCGTACCTTGTAAATGTCTGTCTCTTTTTCGGAGAAGCTGAGCTCTGCGAGCGCCTCATCCTTCACGCGCTGGAGGAGGTCATCCTGGAAGAGCTTATCGACCACGACGTGCTTGAACGGCGCGCTGCCGTCGTACTCGGTGTGCAGTCGGTGGATGTTCGACGGCCCAAAGAGATCGGGCGCAAAGTGGGGGGTGGGGTCTGCCATGGCGCCTGGAGATGGAGCGGCAGATTCTGATATATGGCTCGACTTGAGCCTTTTCAGCAGGGACGGCTCCGAGACCTCGGGCTGTGGGGAGGGGGAGCGTTCGTGTGTCCTGTGCGTCATCGCCGTGCGCGTCGAGGAGGCGTAGCGGGCAGCGGGGAGGGGGAGAGGGCGTTCGGGGACGGCGGGGAGGGGAGGGGGGTATATGTGAGCTCAAGGAGGATGATGGAGAGCGAAAGCCTCGGCCAGACCAGACTGCGAAATCTTGCTCTCGGGGCCATCGCACAGGCGCCCGTGCAGACCGCGCCCACATCTGCTCCCAGGCCGTCCCTGCGCCCAGGCCCCCTACGCTCTCTCCCCGTACACGCTCTCCTCCGCCACTTTCTCTCCCCGGAAAATCGCACTCCTCGTTTTTCTGCACCATGTGCGACCCCCTCGACGCCTCCCCCCAGCCGGTGGCAAAACCCTCCCTCAACCACGGCAATCCCCGAACGTCCGCATATGGCTGTTCGCCACTCCTCCAAGAACAGAGGGCCTGGCCCGGGTCCGCCAGCTACGCGGCTGCGTCCGCACGCACGTAACGCTGCCGCGATGCGTCACTGCCGCAATCCTCTTCCAGTTCCAGGGCTATTACCGTAAGTAGCGCCTCGAACCAACCAATAACGCAACCTCCCCGGCTTCGCGCCTCCCTACCCCCGCCGCCAATCTCCAACAAGGCCAAGCTGAGCAAACCCCGCGTTCTGCCCCATCGACGTCCAGTGCCCGCCGACGCAGTACACACTCTCTCCCATGCCACCCGGGAGTCTATGCGAACCCGCGAGGTGCACGCTGCCCACTGCCCGCATGCGCAGATTTAGCACGACCCCCCGGGGCCCAGGCCCCCGTCCACACTACTCGCCCGCTGCGGCTCGCACACCGGCCCCTGGGTCCTGTCCCTCCCCTGCCCGCAGCCGCCAAAAGACACGCCCCAGGTGCCGTCGCTGGCTTTGCTCTCGGCAGGGCCGTCCGCGCGCGGCGTCGCGTCTCGCACACGATCGCCCGCGGCTTCCCTTCCTTCTTCTATCGCGAGAATGCGCAGTACTACATACGTCATGGACGTACTGGACGTCTCGTGCAGTTCTACCGCGACCCGTCGCTCTCCCCGGCGCCCGCCTCCCATTCGCTGAGAAGCGGAGGCCCAGAAGCGCGACGATGATTGGGCGCGAGCGCCCCCTTATCCCCACCTGGTCGTGCACTCACTTCGAGGGCGTTTCCAGGGGCAAGGCATACAATACGCGTGTTGTATGCATCTCGCACCGGACGCGAGTGAGGGAGTCTATACATACAGATACAGGGCCGAGGAGAGAAGTCCAGGTGCGGCTGTCAAACCATATAGGACAGTATCGTAGTGTCCGAGGATCTGCACCAAAGGAGCGGCAGAATTTACACATTGGGTCGAACGTAGTGTCAAGTAGGATGGGGCGGGGCGAGGAAGCCTAGGAGACAGTGATACGAAGAGAAGAGGTAGTAGAGGAGAATGGCCAAGAACCACAAGTACTCGCATTCGCCCTCAGCGTATTGCTGGTTCGGGTTGGTAGTACCAATGTCGTCCTCTCCTAGAACGGCACCTTCTCGTCTCCTGTCCACCCAGCGGGCGCAGTCTGCTTGGGCTGAGCGTGCGCGCGGGCATGCGAATGCGAGTGTGAATGCCGGTGTGGCCGGGGCACGGTCGGGTACGGCGCGACCCACGCCTCCGCCGCGTGCATCCTCCGCGCGTCCTCCGCCGACACGCTCCCAATCGGCACCGTCGCGTACACCGTAACGTCCCCGTCCGACGAGGACGAGGATGTCGTCGGGGTGGGAGCGTTGACGAGGTAGATGCGCTGCAGCGGGACGCCGGCCTTGGTGTTGCCCAGACCGAGGGCGCGCGCCCCGGCCCCGAAGAGGTGTGCGCGGGAGATGCGGCGGTAGTACTGCGAGAGCGCGATGACGATGTGCAGCTGCGATGACGCACGGCGAGTGAAACAGGGGGGAAACCGCAGCGAGCGAGCGCGGCGCAAAGGGGGGGGGGAGACACAATCAGTCAGCATTCATCACGCACGTACAGCCCGCACCCGGGCCGCAGACGGAAAGCGGCCAATGGCGGAGGGCAAATGGTGGTAATAGATGGCACTCACTCGTACGACGATGAGGATGAACATCACGCCGAGGACGGCAACGACGGCGCGCTCGAACCACTGCTCGCAGTTCTCGAGCGAGAGCCCCATCTCGCCCATGTCGCGCATCAGCTCGGGGTGACGCGTGAGCTCCTCGCACACCGTCGACCGCACCGAGGGCGAGCGGAACGAGGTGTAGCTCACTCCGAGCGTCGCGAGCGTGACGAACACGAAGTCCGCGATGGAGTAGTCGCGGTACAGCCGCACGAACAGGCGGACGTGCTGTATGCGCCACCACCCGAAAGGCACGGAGGGCAGAGGGGGGACGGAATGCCAGTCAGCATTACGAGGTCATATGCGCCGCGGGCCGAGTAGCATCCCTTGGAGGGAGGGCCTCCGCGCAGAGGTTGATTTGAAACGCACCTTGGCAATTCCAATGAACCCGATGGAACACGACGCCGCTGCGGCTGCGAAGTAGACGAAGAGCAGCCCCCAGACGAGGCGTACGCTGTCGACCGCCCTAACGTCCAGAGGGCTCTCCCATTCGGACTCGCTTTCACTGCCCAACGAACGCGAGAGAGCGAGTAGGCGGAGTGCAAAGGCGAGGTTGCACAGCGCTCCGACTAGAGACCCGGCAAGAGAGAAAGACCTAGAGACGGACATGCGGGCGTAAGCAGACCAGTTCAGGCCAAGACCTGGAGTTGAACGGTGAGGTAGAAAGAGAGGCGCGAGACGAGGACAAGGGTGCCGTCGATAACGGCGGCTGGGCAACCGAGTGGGGTGGGTATTGGGAGCAGGATGGTGGAGGAAAGTAGAGACCCGGAGACCGAGGGAGATGATATAGAAGCAGCCCGAGAGGCGCGTGCCCCAGCGACAACGGGCCAGGCGGCGCTGAGCTTCATCAGAGCATGCCCGCGGGCGTCCGCCCGGCAAATGCCCAGCCGCGCTCGACCCGTCCTGTCTTTGACCGCTCGCGTACTCTATAACTGCTCCACGACGCCGACGCGCTTGTTCACTGGCGCCTCAACGAAGCCAGGGAGGACCGAGAAGTGTGAGACAGACGCGCACCCACCTGATGAAAGTATATGGCATGACGTCCTCGGCTACGGCGAATCCGGTAACTCCTAAGCAGTGCGGGCGCGTCCCGGCTTGCGATCAAGCGTCTCGAAGCGGTTCCGGGCGAGAGCGTGTACGGTGAGAGGAGGGCGAGCGCGACAGATGGACGTAGGGAAAGAGGAACACGGGCGAGTGCCAGGACGTTTGGATCGGGAAAGGAGGATATAAGTATGTATGACTGAGCACTGTTCGTTCGGCTTAGCCCGGGTTGGTCGACGGGCCTTCCCCGATCGAACCACTTGCATCCCATGTTTGACTACACGCACTTCAGTAAGAACAGTGCATGCGATCCATTTCGTATACAGCTCGTCCGGTGTAACACCTCCCCTCGACGGCATCCTCGCAATATCGTAGGAGTATCAGTGTTAGGGCGTGGTGTGCAAACAGCTTCAATACAGGAAGACCGGGTTGCGTACTGTGTGGTGTACATACATGTATACAGTACATATGTGTGGCGAACGTCTCCAGCTTCAATCCTACCACCAATGGTTAAATGTCTTGCCAGCCCTGAAAATCCATCGCTCCCACTCACCGAGAGGACTTACACTACACGATTCCGGAGGCGCATACTGGAATTATTCTCAGGAGGGGCGAGTGTTCGACTTTGTCTGCAAAGCGCGTTCTCTCTCTTCTTGATCCAGGATGTCCTTCCACGAGTGGTCGGCCGGCTGCATGAGTGGTCGTGTGAGCTTGGGTACACGCTCGGTGGCTGGACAGGACTCACGATGTGTCGGAAGCGATGGTCCTCTTCTTCCTCATACTTCTTGGCGCGTTGCGAATGCGTCAGGACACCGGCCGCAATTATGATGCCGATGGTAAGACCCTGTGCCCACATACGGGCCTGCACGATCTATGGAGTATATTTAGAGCTGCTGTCAAATGGGAGGCATAGGAACGTAGGTAGAGTGAACCTTCTGTGGCATGGACTGATAGCTGTGAGGACGAATTGTCAGTGTGTCTCCGATTGCACCCTGAGCCGTGGCCACGTACGGGTCGCGCATGATGTACGTGAAGGAGCCGGTGAGAGCGGCGGCCCAGCTGGTGAGAATAATTCCGTATTCATTTCTCCTGGCGAAGTCGCTGAGCTTCTGTGTGGTCGTCATGTTCTCCCATCTCGCCTTCTGACGCGCCTGAACTGCATCGAGCTCCGCTTTGCCCGCATCGTGCCTATACACGCGTTGATCATGTGTTTCGACGTCAAGACCTGGGGAGTGAAACTTACCAGCGTTGCTCCTCGAAGCGCTGCCCGGCGTGCTCGGCAGAAATGACGAAAGACGGGACCGCGACGAGGATGACACCGAATGCCTTGAGGGATGGTGGGAGGGCGCGATAATATGGCCACTTGCGTTGTAGGAGGTAGGAGACAGGCAAGGCGAAGCCGAGGCCACCGGCAAAGCCCTTGAGGCCACCAACGATGGTAGCACGCTGCTGGGCGTCCTGCTCTTCTTTCGATATGAGCTGCAGAGTCCGGGTGAGCATCTAACGCGTCCTGGTGCGAGTCGCGGACAGGGCGCGTACCTTCATGTGGGATCTACGGCGAAGGAGTTATGGAGGGAGTCATGGGCCTCCATTGCGCGGCGGTAGGCTATAAGGGCCCTCTGGCGTGCGGAATGCGTTCAAGAGCGGGCCTGCTCGGACATGGAGGGAATCTCATCATGACGTCACGCGACACCCTCCTACTTTCACCCATCCCATTTATAGCACCGGCGCCTGTCGGGCCGTGCCCCCGAGGCGGCCGGCGATTTCAGTGCACTTGTCAGTCTCCACCAGTCACCGAAGCACCTCGCACTCGCCTGTTCCTTCTCTCTGCCACTGTAGGCCATAGGGAGAACATACCAGGTTGATCGTATGTGCCCGATGTACCTCACCAGGCGGACGGCATCTCGGCATGAGGTATGTCTGCATGACTATCTCGAACACGACACCTGGTACTCATCAGTATTTCGTCAGTTAACAGGCATTGGCTGCTACTTCTACTAGAGCAGTTCTGTCGTTGAAACAACACTGCATACGCACCTACACACCTCACGGAAGCAGTGTAGTCATGCACACAGAACCAGTATGAAGGCCAAGAGCACACCCAGCAGAAACACCGCTGTGTAACTCGCCGCCGGCATAAAGCCCCGTAAGCCGGCGATTCTCGTGCATGTACCGATGCAAGCATGCGCAGGCTCAGAATATACGCTAGCCCCGGCGCATCTTGCTCTATCACGATAGCCGTGCATGTACAAGATAAGCGGGAACAGGTGCGCTGCACTCACGCCACTCGGGTCACAACAACGCGCTTCTACTGCAGGCCTTTCGGTCCTGGTCCTTGTATCTTGGGCTATTGCACTATGGCAGTCTCTCCTGGAACCTCGTCACCTCATCGCACACATGGCCTGCCCCTTTGTCTGCTCGATGCACGCGTCTTCACCTGCCAGGCGCCCACTATGGCTAAACACGCCCACCAGCCACGATGTGGCTGAAGACAAAGCACACTCCCCGTTAAATACCGCCCCCATTCTCGTCCTAAAAGCCACACACCTCACCTGCGCTACACCGCGACATCCACCTCCTATCGCCGCTCTCCACCTCGCTATACCCATACCCCCCTACCTTCATACCCACCGACGACGTTATGGACGCCCGTTCGTACAAAGACATCCGCGCCAAGTCCGGGAACACCTACCACACCTTCGTCGTCCCGCCCAAGGACGCGTCGAAGCCCACCCTGCTCTTCGTGCACGGCTTCCCGTCGACGGCGCACGATTGGCGGAACCAGGTCGCGTTCTTCCTCAAGGCAGGCTACGGCGTCGTCGCGCCCGACCTCCTCGGCCACGGGGGCTCGGACAAGCCGCAAAACCTGCAGAGCTACGCGCCAAGCAAGATCTGTGCCGACCTGGTGGACATCTTGAGCCAGGTCAAGGCAGGGCGCGTGGTCGCCGTCGGGCACGACTGGTGCGTCCTCAGCGTTGGTTCATGGGGAGCAGGAGGAGCTGAGGCTAGTTGCTGAGCACTGTAGGGGTTCCATCATCACTTCCCGTCTCGCGTCCTACTACCCAGAGCGTTTTGTGGGTTTCGCCTTTCTTGCTGGGGGCTACTACCCCCTCCTTGCTGGGTTCGACGTGAAGACCGCACTCGCCTTCAACATGCAGAACTTCAAGGCGGAGCTGTTCGGCTACTGGCTGTGAGTACGGCCATAGTCGACTTTATCAGTGGGCACTTGCTTAACATGTCTATAGGTTCTTGGCCGAGGATGGTGCGAAGGACGTCGTCAACAAACATGTAGGCCGGCTGTCTATTGTCTCAACCCCACCGGTGCTGATAGTTTCACTTCTACAGCTGGAGTCGATGCAGAGCATCTGGTACACCGCCGACCCTGCCCTCTGGAAGACCGTCCTCTCGCCCGCCGGGGGCCTCAAGGCATGGCTACAGGCTGACAAGAAGGCACCCCTCGCGTCGTTTATCACTCCGGATGTGAGCCGTGGCCCTGTGATAGCCTACTCTAGAGAGGATGCTCATGACGAGCAACCATGCAGGAAAAGGCCCGTATGCTCGCCGAGTGGCGGAAGACCGGCCTCGGGGCCTCCCTCAACTGGTACAAGGTCATGGCCACCGGGCTCATGTCCAAGGACGACGAAGGTGAGCACTGCCCCCACTCGCGGCCCGCACTTCTGCCCATGTGCGTGTGCTGACTCGGGGCTACCCCATGCCAGCGGTGAACAAGGAGCGGCTCGCGCTCCCGCACCCCGTGTACTTCGCCGCGTGTGCGCGCGACTACGTCTGCCTCGCGGAGCCGTCGGCGAAGATCGTGCGCGACTTCTGCCCGAGGGCGACCGTCGACACGTACGACACCGGCCACTGGGTCCAGCTCGAGGCCCCCGAGAAGCTCAACAAGGCCCTGCTTGCGTGGCTCGAGAAGGCCGTGGGCAAGTGACGCGTGGTGAGTGTGTTGTGTCAGAGACTGGAGATGAAGTTGTTCTCTGCGCACACGGGCAGGAAAAGTTGGGTGCTTGTTGTCTCTGGTGGCTCAATCCTACTCTGTAGCGTACTGTCCTTGCTGTATTGTGTGTTATTGTTGCTATAGTACTGGCTACGAGAATATGATACTGCAATAACGAGAGTGTAGGGTGTCCAGGCCGCTTGATACAAGAGAGAGTGCGGCCGATACAAGCTGATTGTAGACAAAGAAGGTCGCTCCGAGAGATTGTAGTACGCAGATATTGTAGTAGTAGTATGATGTACACCGCTCGCTCGTAGGGCTCATTGCGGGGTCCCCCGTTGCGCACTCCGCCGCTCAGCCTCGAGCACGACCTTCGGCCCCCGCTTCGCCATAGCCCACAAGAACAGCATCACCACGATGATGAACTGGAGCCACAGCCACGCCTCGAGCACCAGGCCGACGATGCCCTCGCGCTTCGCCGGGTCCGCCACCGCCGCCGCCTCGCCCTGGGACAGTCGTCTCAGCTCGAGCGACTTGTCCGCGTCCGCGGCCTCGGGCGGTTCGTCCTCTTCCTCTCGCGCTGCGCCGTCCCGGGAGGGAGAATGGGGAACGGGGAAGCCGAGGGCTGCTAGGCTTGCGCGGCTGCGCACACGCCGAACCTGCGAGACAGCGCCGTCGAACGTCTCGTCGAGCGTCGCAACGACGTCCGCGCGTCCCTTGCCTTTGCCTTTGGCTTTGCCCACACCAGAGCTCGAGCTCGAGCTCCGGGTTGGGCGTCCGCCGAGCAAGGAGGTGGACTGCCGCTTGCGCAGGACGTTGTCCCGAAGGGACTCCTGCTGGAACCGGCCCTCAACCCAGCGGTGCGTGCGCGAGCGCACGGTCTGCGAGAGTCGATGCTGGCGCGCCGCGGCGGGTGACCGCAAGCGATCCGGCGTTGGAGTTGGAGGCTCGATGTTGAGCTGCAGAGCGGGCTGCCGTGGGGGAGTGGACGGTCCTGCTGCGCAGTCGTCGTCAGTGGTAGGGAAGATGATGGACGGCGACGCCGCATGCGACTCGACAGGGGAGCCTGGTGACGACTCCGAGAGGTTGAGGCCCGTGAGGTCGTACAGGCTGCTGGCGCGGAGATGGTGATTGAATCCTCGCTCTGGCCAGTTATCGCCATATTCGCTTCCGAGCTCGCTCCCAAGAGTGCGCCCGGTTTGCGGACCGTCCAGAGGGGTCTGTAGGGTGCTGAGGGATGGCGATGGGGGCGCAACGCCGTCTGTGGCGGCGATGGACCATGAGGAAGTGTCGCCAGCATCTGCGTTCCGACGGAAGTTCGGCGAGACACTGAGTGAGGGTGGATAAGTTCCCGCGCTGGGTTCTGGCGCGGGGTCGAAGAGACCAACGACCGATTTCCTGGCCTTATGTCCGAGAGCCCCTCGGTGGCCCGTAGGGTCTTCGCGAACGGTGCTCTGCATGTCTCTGGAAATACCTTGCGCAAACGTTGTGGACTCTTCATGCAGCAGGTTCCTCATGTCGCCTATCAACGTCCTTCGCAGACTGCTGAACTTGATGGTGCCGCCTGAGGGGACTCGCGACCCTCGAGAAGGCTGTTCATCCTCGGGGTCGTCGATGTCTATGTCGGCCACATCCAGACAGTCATACACCCGCTTGATGCTGTCGACGTCGGATTGAGCAGCGCGCATCCGCTCCTCCGTGGCCTTCTGCTGCTCCTTGATCTGAGCGTTCGTTTCTTCCAGCTCTCGGATTTTCGAAAGCAACTGTGAAACGATGGCATACTCCAGTCCTATTTGGGGCTGGTCACGCATCGATGTTGGCGGCGTAGAGAAGTATGAGGCCTGGTCGGTCGAATCATCCTCCGTGGTGTCTTCTCCGAACGAAGGGGGCTCGAAGGAGATGTCAGACAGTTCTACGGACGTCTCGGACGGATCCGGGTGTGCATAGGTAGGCTTCCGAGGAGTTGACCGAGGTAGCTCAGGGGGAGGCGCAAAGTCCCGGATCTCGGCACCAGGAAAGTCAGAGCCTGACAAGGACGCAGACTTCTCCTTCAGGGCGCGCACCCACGCCTCCCGCTCCTCCTTCCGTCGCTGAACCTGCACCGCGTTGACAGCCACCCTGGCCTGTTCCTCGAGCTCCGCGCCTCTAGCTTGCGTCTGCTCCAACTCGTCGCGCAGCGTCTGGATTTCCTGCTCGAGCTTGCGAAGCTTCCGCTTTCCCGCCTGGTCTGCCTTTGCTGATTCCGCTTCCAGTTGCTCCAGCTTGTCGAGCAGTTCCGCGTTCTGGTCGGATAGATGGGCAAGTTCCGCAGGCGTCACCGAGATTCTGCGCGTATGGCGAAGCCGGGCCGAAGCTGGGAGGGGCTGGAGGGACTCGTCGGAGGTCGAAGGAAACATCACGCCGGTGAAGGAGGGCAGCGTCGCGATCTGCGGAGAAGTGGGGACCGAGGGCGCAGGAGAAGACATCCCCGTCGGCGGGAGGCGGGCGAGGAGGGCCTCATGCTTGGTCTTGAGCGCGACGTTGTCGTCGTACAGGCTCTTGCACAGAGCCGACGTGTAGCTCAGCTCTGAGACACAACCGGCTTGAGTCTCGCGACACGGACGGCGGCGGGGAGGCTAATATGCGCGTGCACACCTGTTTCACGGGTCTTGATCATCCCGTCCGCTTTCAGCAGCAGATCCGAGAGCTCTTCTCTCGACTTCTCGTCCATCCATTCGTCCGTCTGCGACGAGCCATCCGCGCCGCCTCTGTCTGGGGACGAAGAGGCGACATTGACCAACTGGGCCGTGACGGGTACAGGTGAACCCAGAAGCACCTCGGATAGAGGGGGAGCGTATGGTGGCGGAGGGGCGATCCTAGAGTAGTGCATTGCACTTGACTTGCGACTCTTCGCCGGAGGCATAGGTCGAGGCGTCGTCACAGAGTTTGTAGACAGCATCGCTCTAGCACAGTCCACGAGGATCTTATTGGAGGAAATGATGTCAAACGAGCGTATAAGATCGGTTCGCCAGAGGTACCAGGCCCAGGTAGACTTAGGGAGACAAGCGGGCTAAAAGAATGGTGATGGCCTCTGAATCAAGTTCTCCAGTCTTGCTGGCACAGTCGCAGTATTCAGAACCAATGGTGCTCGTGTGAATTGTCTCCAATGCACAGTGCGGTCAGAGTTCGATGTCGTACGAGGCCAGTGAGAACCAGGGTATAGGAAATCGAGGGAATGTGGGGGCGATCGGGTTCACCTCGATACACTGCCAGCCGCACAAACCACCACTTTCACGTGCGTCACGATGTCGCACACCTGCAACAGGGCACTGTCGATCACACAAAAGCTGAAGAGACGGACAACGACGTATGTCTGAGTTTACAATGCAACGATATTACCGAGATACATATGTACGATTGTGGTACCGGAGAGGCATGTGCGTGCGTAAGGAGAGTCAGGGGAGGGGGGACTTGGAAGGGGGGAATGCGGGTAGCGGGCAAGGATACAGAGTGCATAGAACGGAAGCAATTGCATGGGGCATACAACGACTACTTCTTTTGTGCGTTCTGCCCTGCGTTGGAGCCAAACGAGAACGCGCCCGAGGGTGCTCCGAAGCTGAACGAACCAGAGCCCGACTGGGCCGCGGGAGCACCGAACGGCGACGAAGCGGCGGGCGTCGTGGCGTTGCCAGACGAGGATGGCGCGCCGAACCCAAACGCGGAGGGGGATGGGGCTGCAGAGCCCGTGGCGTTGTTACCGGAGTTACTGGAGCCGCCGAAACCGAACGAGAACGTGGGCTTGCTCTCCGTCTTGCCCGCGGACGTCGCAGGCGTCGTCGAAGAGGTCGAGCCGGAGGCGTTGGCCGTACTTGTGTTTCCGAACGAGAAGGCCGACTTCGTCCCGCTAGCTCCAGCCGCTGGGGTAGCCGTAGAGCCGAACGTGGGCGTCGAACCGAAAGCAGACTTGGAACCGAAAGTGGGCGTCGCGGAGGATGTCCCGAACGACGGAGTAGAAGACGAGGCGAACGAGAAAGGCGAGCTGGACGCTGGCGTTTCCGTCTTCGTTGTCGTCGAGTTCTGCGCGGCGCTGCCACCGAAGACGGAGCCGCTTGACGAAGATGATGCATTGCCACCAAAGGAGAAGGCAGACTTCGCAGGTTCTGATGGCTTTGATGTATCCGTCGACGACGTCGAAGGTGCGCCGAAGGAGAACGCGGACTTGGGAGCCTCGGCAGGCTTCGTCGTGCCATTCGCAGCAGCACCAAAAGGAGAAGCATTCGATGCCGATGTTGTCGCATTTGCAGCTCCACCGAACGGTGACGCATTGTTGGATGCACTTGTGCCGGCAGGAGCGCCGAACGGCGAAGAACCCGCATTGTTGCCAGAAGCGTTGCCGAACGGGCTGGACGAGGATGTGCTCGAGCTACCGAACGAGAACGCGGACTTCGGAGCGCTGGAGGCATTCGTCGCATTAGCCGCGCTGCTCTGGAATGGGTTCGAGGCCGGTGCAGCAGGAGTGGACGCAGCAGGTTGTGAGGCAGTCGGTTGTGAAGAAGCGTTGTTCAAACCGAAGCTGAACTTCGGTGCGGTTGTGCCGGGCGGCGTGCTCGTGGACGGTGCAGAGGAGGCAGCATTCGCTTGGGTTCCATTTGCTGCACCGGTGGTAGGCGTAGAGGTTGCAGGCTTCGATGATACACCAAAACTGAACGTGGGCTTCGTCGATTCAGCATTGGTCTGGGCATTCGCAGCTGCCCCGCCAAAGCCAGGAGTACTCGAAGTAGATCCCGCCGCCGGGGTGGGCTTGGCAAATGAGAAGGTAGGCGTCGAAGAAGCCGCACCCGACGGGGTCTGAGCTGCTGGAGGCGGGCCCATACCAAGACGCGATAGGAGGGAGGCGCCTGGTGTCTGCTTAGGTTCTTCCGTCTTCCCGCCACTCGCTGCGCCAGGGTTGTTCGAAGGCTGCTGTGCAGGCTGAGAGGCTGGCGCGGAGGAAGGTGCGAACGAGAAGGTTGCCTTGGGTGCGTTCGCACTTGGAGCAGCCGGAGCAGGAGCGGCAGCACCTGCAGGCTTGGCAAAGAAGTTGGGAACGCTGTTAGAAGCAGCAGGAGCAGCGGGCGACGGGGCCGGAGGCTTCGCGAAGAAGTTCGGTACAGAACTCGACGATTGAGAATCTGGCTTCTGTGCAGCCGTGGATGCCGACCCTGCCGAGTTCGAAGGTGCCGTACTCGCGCCGCTGTTCGTCGAGGGGAATGAGAAAGACGGGGCGGTGAGTTTGGATTGTTCAGCAGGCTTCGATTGGGGAATGTTCGATTGGGGAATGTTCAATTTGGGAGGTTCTGCCACGGGTTTGCTCGACGCGTTGTCGGAGGATGCTCCCGCAGGAGGGAAGCCAAAGGAAGGAGCAGAGAATTGAGCAGGTTTTTCTTCTGGCTTAGTGGCGGGGGTAGGCGCGGGAGCAGCGTTGAACAGAGGGGGCGTCGACGTCGTAGGAGCTGGTGCCGCCTTGATCTGCTGCTGCTGCTTTACCCTGATCTTGGACATGGCAGCCGCTTCAAGGTCTTGCTTCTCCCACTTCGAGTAAGACTTGGATTTGTGCAGCTTAGGGCTGTCAGAGGCGGGAGAGGCTGGCGCCTGATACACGGAGGATATGCGGCGACTAGAAGCGGGTGGTGTGGGTGCGATCACACTGAGACGTAGGCCGACATTGGAGGAGATCGACTGTCGCAAAGGACCCCGCTTCACGGGACTCTCTCTTGAGGACATCGTGGAAGACCAGAGCAGGTTTTTGCCAAGCTTGGAAGGAGAATCCTGCATTTGGCCCATATTCAGCGTACATCGCTCAGAAGTTTCAACATGGCACTTACCAGGATATCACTCGGTATGTGCGACTCAGGAGACGTAGGCGATGCGTCTTGCCATGCTAGCTCATGACGTTCCTTTGCGGCCTGATACTCCTCTTCGGAAAGCCAGGTTTCAACATAGACATCGACATTAGCGCGTCGATCGGGGTGCTGAGAGTCGCTCGGCTGCAGAATGGTCAGCGAAGTAAAGAGGCCACCATCCAGAGACAGTACTGACCATCGGAAAACGAGACCTTGACTTCTTGACCAATTCCTGACGGAGCCGTTGCCCATTGGGACCCACTTTGAAGCGAGCACCGTTTACTTCCCATTCCTCGCCTATACGCCTGCCTTTGCAAAGAGGATCGTTCGAGATCGGCGCGAGCTCTTCGTTAGACCGCTTGCCACGTTTCTTGCGCGTGGACTCCCATTTCGGCCTCTCAACCTCCGAGTCATCGCTATCATGAGACTCAACATCACGGACGCGCTTCTGGCCACGCGAAGACGGCTGCGTGAGCTTGGTCGAGACTGTCCGCCTACGCCGCTGCCGGTGAGGCTTGTCGTCATCGTCCACGACGGAATCGTCACCACCGAAAGTCGAGCCAGCCTCAGCACGATCCCGCTTCTTGCCTCGAGCGACACCGAGGGTGTCGTCGAGGTCGTCCTCCTGTTCTTCTTCCATATCGTAATCAGGAGCGTCGGCCTCCTTGTCCAAGGAGACTTTACGGGCCCGCTTGTCACGCCGTTCAGAACGTGAGAAAGCGAGGCTTTCATCGTCCTCCACACTGGCAACTCGCTTGGACCCACGCTTTCCAAACTGCACACCCGGGTCGACTTCCATGATGTCTCCATCGTCCCGCCACTCGGGTTCGTCCAGTACTTCCGCGTCAACCCGAGTTTCCTTCGCCAGCGTCTCCTGTTCAGCGTCCATTGCGTCATCCAGTGCGTGTTTGCCGCGAATGGTCCGCGTGGCTCCGCCTTGCGTGCCGATGGTAGGAGGAATAGACTGCCCGACCGAACTGCTCTGCACGTTGGTCGCGCGAGCGTGCAAGGCGAGTTCTGGTGCAGATGGACCAATAGCATATTCACTGGGCAATGCACGATGACTTTGGATTTCTCATGAGAAGATAGAACGCCACAAGCAGACATGGTCACTCATACCTGGCCCCTTGCGTCGCGACTGGGCGGCCACTATCATATCCCGGGCGTACCGCTATCGTCGGAGGTTGTGACGCGGCTTCTTCAGGGAATTTGGCTTGTTAGGCAAAGAAGGGACATGGAGTGTGATGGTGCTCACCAGCTATGTCGTCCGGTATTGAGAGAAAAGGAGACCCGTCCGCATCTCGCGCAGGTTTTGGAGGAGCATCCCGACCCTTGCCCTCTCGCTTCTTTTGAAGAGCTGCAGCGTAGGCAACATTGAATGGCCGATGGTCATCGTCTGGTATGCCGAAGCGACGACGCGTTGCCCTGAATGCCAGTGAGCGGTTAGCGTGTGATGTGCTATTTCCCAACAGTGGCTACTTACTTGCGATACCTCGTCTCCTTCCACTGACGAACGTAGGGTCCCACGCGTATCCATGTGAGAGCCACGGCAGCCGCGAGCCCAAGCAAGAGAGTTATGCGCCCAGGATCAGTCCAGAGCGCAGGACGTGGAGGTAAGACCTGGATGCGCCCTCCGAGGATGTCGGCAGATTCGTTGTGGTCCATGGTATCGCCAGAAGCAGGAGACGTGCCGTGCGCGTGAGGTATTCGCGTCGAGAGGGTCGACAGGCGCGTCGATGGCGGCGACGCGGAGAGAGGGATGACGGTCGGTGGTAAGATTTGGAGGCGCGGTTGGCCGACGCTGGCGGAGCTACAACACTTGCCGGATGTGGACAAAGCGTGTCCGGCATCTGCCGGCATTCGCTTCACCGGCCCAAGCGCTCATTGTGCAGCCTTGGACTCTTGGATGGCTGCTGCGAGGTTGACCACCGGTCAGCTAGGTGTAGTACCAGTACACGTCGCAGTACGGCGTATGAACTATGAAGTGGCTTCAGTCGGGAGGATGTTCGCCAGGCTGGGTCCGGCCATTCGTTTGATGCATTTACTCCCAGCCGGCCCCGTAGCGTACATACACGCCAGGGCCGATGGCCACAGACTGGGATACGAGGGCGCTGACGACGGCGACCGCAACAAACGATGGCCAGGTGCCCCGAGACCGAGGTCTGTGAGGCCTTGAGCGTTTGTCAAAGGAGGCTTCATGCGTGCAGTCACGGAGCTGCTGATGGGGAAGAGCCTGCCGCGTTCACCGACAGCATAATCCTGCTCGCCACGTGGGAATCGGCTCTGCTCATATAGCGCGACGCTCATTTGTTGTCCATCACTCCAGTCGTCCCTGCCTGACTCTCTGTCCCTCCGCTCCCGCTCCCTCCTCCACCACTCCCAGATGGCCTCCAAGCTCGTCACCTACGCTGAGCTCAAGGCTCACAGCAACAAGGAGAGCCTGTACATTCTGTTGCATGAGAAGGGTACGCACCAGCTCGCTATCTACCCGCGTGGGATGACAGCTCATAGCGCGCTCTAGTGTACGATGTCACAAAATTCATTGACGAGGTAAGCTTCGGTATCTGTGAGGTGTGTAGATTCGCGCAAACCCTGACGCCGCTCAAAGCACCCCGGAGGCGACGAGGTGATCCTCGCGGAGGCCGGTATGTTACCGTATTCCCCGCTATATGGTGCCACGCTCACCTATCTCGTTCAGGACGGGATGCCACCGAGGCCTTCGAGGATGTCGGTCACTCCGACGAGGCTCGTGCGCTCTTGACGGACCTGCTGGTTGGCGACTTCGAAAAGACCGACGTACGTGGCATGCTTCTCAACAGTTTCCTGGTACTCATAAAACGCTTGTTCCAGGAGCTGAAGACGAAGGGTCCCTCCTCCTCGTCCTCCCACGGCAGTGCTGTTAACACGGCTGTCGAGCAGGGCTCAAAGTACGTCGTCCCCGTATTTCCATGCGGTCTCTCATTAACAAGACCCCAACAGCATGATGTACTTTGTGCCCCTCGCCGTGCTCGGTGCATACTTCGCGTGGCGGTACTATTCGAGCGGCTCGATATAAGTACCGTCATCTATGCGCTCCACATCTCCATATTCCCCCGCCTCGTACATTCTTTAGGTGCTGTTTTGCTGTGTCTAGATATATCCCTTAATTTGTTTCTGTCTTATCCTTTCGACGAAGCTCGCTGACGGCTCACGCCATGAGTACATCGGACCCTGCCGGCATCTGCTCGAACGCGTTGTGAATCGTACGACACGATGGCCATACTGGATTGGTGCACGGTGCTCCCTGCCCTCACGGGGAGATGACCTTTTCCCTATTCCTCACGGACTAAGGATACTAATGCCATTGCGGTCCAAGTCGAACAATACGCACGTAGTCAACATATCACTGTCAGTGTTCGTAAAGTGCAATGGCGGCAACCGGTCCGCGAAAGAGCTGTCATGAGGCACTTTGTAAGAGCGCCTATTTGAGCTTGCAGTTGCCTCCCGCCGCCATGCCCCCTCAACTGCGACTGAACGCCGTCGCGTTCGTGTCCCCTCAAAATCATCCCATCCTCATTCGCACGTTTGTGCAGGGTCAGGATGAGCTGAAGTACCACTACATCGCACATACCAGCCTGGACGTCATCGACGAACGCAGTGCGTCGGACCCCCCGTCGTGAGTCCGCCCGCAAGCTCTGACCACGGCGAACCCGGTTCGGCTCTGGTGCCGCTAGTCACGGCCGCGATGGTGTCCAAGTCGACGGAATGCTACATGAATTTGCTGTACACGATGGAGGACGTCGCGGTGTACGGGTACATGACGCCCTTGAAGGTCAAAATCATCATTGCCCTGGCGTTGACCGATTCCGTCGTACGCGACGCGGACGTTCTGACGGTGCGTACCGGCGTTGCGTCAGGCCCATGACCACAATTTGACCTACGCATGCTTAGATTTTCAAGGCGCTGCACACCGTGTACCGCCAGTCGGTTGCGAACCCGTTCCTCAGGCTGAACGCGCCTATCGACGGCTACAATGACCACGCCGCGCTTCTGGCGGCCGGCAGTCCGAAGTGGAAGGCGTTCCGCAAACGTGTAGATGACATAGGCAAGGCCGTTGGTGCCGTAGCAGTGGCCGCATGATAGCACCTTTTCGTGTTGACACTGCCGGTCGGCATTTCGCTCTTCGCCGGTTCGTCCTCGGTTCAGACAATGGCTCATCCCATACCGCTGTCTGAAGAGAGCCTGCCCAGGCCATCCCGATGTGGACCCTAGGGCACGCAGAACCAAGAATAGACATCGCCCTTCAGTTGACTCAGTACCCTCGAGAACACCGGTTCTGGGACAGATACGGGGCAGACATCCGCTCTACCGACGTTTACTCTTAGTCACGAATTGCAATTGGTTGACTACCCCGGACGGCCATGTACGGACGAATTCCGACGTATGCCAAAAAACTACAGCCCGACGATGGCTTCGGCGAGCTGATCCAATCCTTCGAATGTCTCCCTCGCCATCACGCGCACAACGTCGTCCGCGTCCGTCGCAGCAATGTAACCCAACGTTGTCTTCGCGCGCTTGAGCAGCTCGGGCGGGAGCAGCAGCTGGTCCGCGCTCCCGGTCTCGTAGACGCGGGCCGTGCACGCCTGCGTCAGCAACGAGAGGAAGTGCAGCGCCGCACGGCGCAGCGGCGGGAACTTCGTGTTGACCGAGGTCGGCTCGGAGTCCATCGTCGGCGGCGGTGGGGGCGACTCTTGCGGTGCCTTCTCGTCCGCTTTGGCGTCCGATTCCGGTTCGGAGCGGGCAGCGGGTTTCTTCTGGGTGGCCGGTACGGACTCTACCTGGAGGAGATCTATCATGGCGTCGGCGAAGTCGACGGTGTATGGCAGGACCGCGAGCGCGTTCGTCTTGACGCACAGGGCAAGCAGTGATATCGCAGAGGTCCGAAGGACGGTCGGAAAGTGAGATGCCCGGACGACTTGGAACAATGGCGGGATCAGAATCGATGCTGAAGGTTCGGTCGGTGAGCATGTTGTGGGACCGGAGAGTATGCGGTCCTACCGTAAGATGGCAGGGTGTCTCCACACCGCCGAATGACCTGTCCCAGAGCCTCTCCGACACGGGTCCGCGTGTCGACATCGTGCTGCGACATGGCACTCGCGCTCAGACCATCAAGCCCAGCGGAGTACACGGACACGAGGTTACGCAGAACCTCCTTCCCAAAACCATCCACCATCGCGGAAAGACCCTGCACCGCGTTGAGGAACATGTACGAGTCGTCGTCTTGGACGGACTGCATGAATATCGACAGGATACCGGGGATGAGCGCACGGTCTATGGAGGGCTCGCTCAGCTTCCCTGAGGGCTCTCTGCGCGCCGAAACCAGCTGCCGCAGTAGCATGAGCCCATGCGCGCGGACGGGGAGGAGGGGGTCCTGGAGAAGCTTGAGCGCTTTCTGGTACGTCTCCTGGGGATCCTCCGTGTCTTCGGAAGAGGACGTTTTCCGCGCCTTGCGACCCGCTGACTCGGACGTGGAGGCCAGGCGAGCCGTCATTACCATCCTCGCCTCCCGTGCGAGGGCGCGCAGCTCTTCTTCTGGTGCCTTCGAAAGAGGCTCGAGCAGCGAGAAGATGTCATTGAGCACTGACGCAGTGCGCGCGGACAGATCGGGGTTCGCTGAAAGATCGTGAGTTGTGGGTGCCTCGTGCATGTACAGGCCGGGCGTACCTTCGAGAACGGAGAGGAGGAGCTTCACGGCTGTGGATGTCATGTCATTGGGACCTTGCTCCCCACCCTCCTCGCCCTCTTCATCGTCGCTATCACCTTCCTCTTCTGCTTCTTCAGGTTCTCCTCGCGGAGTGATGTGCAAGTCCTCCAAGCGGAGTCCACCATCCGAAAACGTTTTTCTGCCCGATGGCGAATGGTCCGCCTGTCGCTGACTATCCAGAGCGTGTTTGATGAACGTCAGGATGTGTTCGGGTTTCTTCAAGACGCTCGAAGCGTCGTCAGGAGAGATCTGCTTCTGCATTTGAAGGACGAGCTGCAAGTATAGAAGAGTTCTGTGCAACTGTGTCAGATACAGAGGCTACGAATGACAGGAAATCACATACTTCAGAGGGTCTGCATCGCGCTGCCCTCTTGCATCCCGATACGCTTCCAACAGCTGTACGAACAGATCCGAAGAGACGTCGGCACGACCAAGATCCTTGATGAACCGGACAAGCCGGACGGGGTCGGGCTTAAGGCCCAATAGGTTCGAATCAACGTCGAATTCTCCTGCTTCTTCGGCCTGCTTGAGGCTCTGTGGTGTGAATAGTGACAAAGGCGTGCCGTCCTTCTCAGTTCCTCTGGTACTGTTAATCAGCATAGTGGAAGAGACGAACGCCAAGAAGGCCATACCCTTCGACCCTTGAAATTTCACCGGCGACGTCGACACGCCAGTCACTGACATCGCCGTCGATGATACGCCATATTGCTGCTATAACCTCTTCGCTGTTCACGAGCCTTCCCCAGGTAGAGAGGAATCCCTTGATAGTCTCGCGTATGATTGGGTCAGACACCTTTGCCTGCTCAAGGCACGCAAATAAGGAGTACAGCGAGGGGATGATCGGCGTGAGAAGCGCGGATATGAGATGTGGAGACGGGTCAGTGTTGGTGAGGAGCACTTGAATCGTTTTGAGCGATGCACTCGGAGAAAGGTTTCCAGATCCTATCATGGATTGTGAGTAACACCTACAGGCAGATCTTGTTACCCTCACCAAGTAGAAACGGATTGTGGAGCGTAGGAAAAACGAGTTCCATCGTGGTCTGTTTTTTCTCGTCGCTCTCCTCGTTGGTTAACATGCGAGATAGGGAGAACGCGATGGCGCGACGGTGTGCGGGTGGTAGTGCACGTTCGTCCAAGCTCAGCAGGAGCAGCATGCGGGGTATCATGATTCCCAGATATTCCTGCGATTCCGTAAGCTGAAGCGATCATCCGCTGAGAGTCCTGGAATCTGACCTCGACCTTCAGCCCTGCAGGAACTGTCCCAAGCAGGCGAGATATGTGCTCTAGCTTGTCCAACGCGACCTCTTCGCCCGATGCATCCTCTTCGCCGAATACAGATTCGCACAACCCGCGGATTCCCTCGGGGCGAAGCAGCTGGCGGCTGAGAATGAAGGTGCACGTTCTCCGCACGTACGGAAGCGACGAAGGTGGGCTAGACATCACCTGTCCCACGGCGGATATGACATGAGACGCAGGAAGCCTAGTTGGGAGGGATCAACTTGGAGCCACCTAGAAGACCCGATGAATCCTACCTCGAAAGCAGGTGCATGATCAATGGTCGGACAGCGTCAACGGTAGACATCGTGTCAGACGTGAGCAATTTAGGCAGCCATCCGATGAGAATGCATGGCATGAGGAGATTTGACAAGTGTTGATTGAGCAGAGCGGCCGTGACCCCTGACTGAGATATGGCGGACCCGGGTCCTGCAGGCAGCACGAGCGCGAGGAGGCGCGTTGATATGGAGGACAGCATAGAGAATTCGTGCGGAAGGCCCGTAAGATCGATGATGCTTGCACGAGCTATGCCCTGTGAAGCGGATGTAGATGGGATGGCAGCCACGATACGCTCTAAGAGCGGGTCAACCCCCCACTTGAACAGTATGGAAAGCAGAGTGCGAATCAAGGCGAGGTCCCGAGTTCCTAGTAAAACTTTTCCCTCTTCCTGATTCGCATTCGGGCCCGTATCCCTCAGGGATTGGTGGAGGAATTCTAGTAATGTGAGCGCTTCGAGGGCCGTGTGCGATTGCAATACGTCGAGAGCCATATCGTCCGTAGGGGTCCCCTTTCCCATAGCCTCTGCGTAGCTCTTCATTCGTCTCAAGAGTACATCTTTGAGATCGGAGGGCCTGGCGTCTGAAGCATTCAATGGACCCGTCAAAATGGCCGCGGCACGGAAGAGGTCGTCAGTGCTCTGTGCCAGTGGCATTGCTTGCCGTTTGGTGATGCGGAGCTAGCCAGCTGGCATGGCAATAATGAGATGTTATATGCAGCCCGTATCGGCAGAGAGCGCTCACCGAATTTTGAAGTTGGTCCGAGGTCTAGCAATGGTTTCTGACAAACCACGTGGACGCCCGCCGATGTGGGTGTTTGTGGTGATCAGGGACCGGCGCTTACAATGCCACCCACTTGTTTCTGGCACTGTACATGTGCTCGTTTGACTCGGACGGCCTTCCGACTGGTTCACTATCAAGCCAAATGGGGAGAACACGCATGATAGAGGGAAATTCACTATCTTCAAGACGCCAAGATTCGAACATGCTCCTGGGGCGTTTCTAGTTCATGAGCACTACCCTGCTTCTTTGGGGCGGGGATCACTAGTTCTTAAGTTCGTACACGCCTGAGCCACGCCCCATGGTCACCATTACCGCAGCTTCCCTGGTCTGCTGACATTTCCCCGTGATAATGTGCAGATCTGCGCTGTCTTGTCAACAAGTATAAAAGCTCTACACTTGTCGTTGACGTCCGCCGTCTCAGGCTCCTCAAACTCTCATGCTTACTTGCGCTATCACGATGAGATTCCAGAACCACAATGACGCTGATGCTAGCACCTCAACCACGCCTGCTCAACTGAACGGGGTCGACGCGGGCAAGATCATCTCGGGAAGTGTGCGTGAGTATGTGGTGACACATCCCGGGCAGAGCCAGTACAGCCAGAATGGTGGTGGTGCATCTGCGTGCGGTCTCGCTGCGCTCAACTGCGCTCGGCTCGTCCTCGGTTTTCAGGCTGCCGGTTTGAGCAGCGAATGCCTGGTGCAGCAAATTATGGGGCTCCAACTCCTTGAGGTGAGGGGCATCTTCCGTTACGCGCATATGAGCTCACTCAGAGACGACGCGACGGCGTTTCGCAGGACGTCCTGAAGCCTTGTACCACTTGGGCGAATAATTCGCACCTCGCCGTCGAAGACATTCTCAAAGCACCCGTTTTCGAACGATCCTTGAGCCATCTCACGTCGGCCTTCGGCCAGTCGAACTACGGGTTCTTCAAGAGGATTATCACGTATGTCCTTCCATTTGTGAGCTCGTGGGGTCATCTACTCAGCGGTATTCCTGTACAGGAATATCTCAGACGTCACAAAGGAGCGCGGTGTGTCTGCCTGCGTGATCATCACCCGCCCGCCCGAGATTCTGGCCTGTTTCAGCATCGCGGGCGTCCCCAACGGCTCCGAACTCTTCGTCACCTTCGACTCCCACCCGCGCCCGGGGAAGCACCCGGAGGGCGCCGCCTTCATCTTCCACAACTCCGTCATCGGGGCGGCGCGCTACCTGACACAGCTCCTCCAGGTTGACCAGCGCATCCTGCACGAGACCAACGTCCAATGGGAAGCCCAGCTCCTCTCGCACTGCTCCGGCGACATCTTCATCGCGCCCGAGAAGCCGCTTGACGGCCGGCAATGGGCGGAGGCCGCGCTCGAGGCGAGTTTGCAGGTGCTCAGCTTACAAGCGCAGGTGCGCGATCTCCAGGCGAAGACGAAGGAGCTCGACACCGCGAAGGGGAGCCTAGAGGCGGAGAAGGTCGCGCTCGAGCAGGACCTCATCCAGCTCGACGATATGTTCCAACGAGAACAGGAACGGGCGGAGCGCTACAAGAGGAAGGCGTCCTCCCACAGCGCAACCAGCTGGCAGAGTGAGTCACGGACGCGGTCCTCCTGGGATTCCGCCTCGCAGGCTACCGGTGCTGCTGTCCAGATTGATTCTGGTGGATCGGGATACGCCTCGTGGAGCTCGTGGGTGCCCTCCAACGTGTGGCCCAGGCTCGGCGGTAGTTCCTCTACCAGCGGCGGCGTTTCCACCAATGCCAGCTCCTCTACCAACACCGGCGCGAGGCACAACACATGGAGCACCTTCAGGAGGAAGCCCTACGCTACCCAGAAGGGCAAGGCCAGAGAAGGCAACTCAGAAGGCCCGTCAAACAGTGAGGCAAAGACCGACGACCCCGACCCAGACGCGAAGAAGGGCAACGCTGCAGACCCCAGCCCCGGTCCAGACGCGAAGCGCGACGCCCCTCCGCCCGCCGCTAACTCTGACGTCGACCCGGTCGCGGTACAGCTCCAGATCTACTACGACGATGAGAACCAGGAGCTCGAGCGGCAGTTGCGTGAGCTGCAGGCGATCCAGCCCGAGTTCTTCGACTGCGGCATCTGCTTCGAGCAATTTCAGGAGGATCACGTCGCGCGCGTGCACCCGTGCGAGCACGTGTACTGTCGGGGCTGCCTCAAGGACTACGCCGCCTCAAAGATCCAGGAGCACCGGTACCCGATCCTCTGCCCGCACTGCATCGCGGACAAGTCACGCAGGGAGGACCCGGGCGGTACGCATTTGTGGCTCCAGTGCGCATTCTCTGACGGCGACCGGCTCCCATAGAGATCGACGATGAAGCCGTGCAAGAGCTCGGCCTCAGCGAGGAAGACTACGCAATCTATGTCGAGATGCAGATGATCAAGTACTCCGTAATGATTAACTGCCGCAAGTGAGTCCTCTCCAGCTTATGCCACTCGTCGAGCGTCCTCCTACACTGACGGGCCTGTCGCCAGATGCCATGAGAGCCCATTCGTCGACAAGGGCGAGTACGACGAGAGCAAGGTGATCCACTGCCCGCTAGCGGGGTGCGGCTACGCGTGGTGCAAGCTGTGCTCCCAGGAGATCGACCCCTCCGGCCCTGAGCACTCCTGCGACGGCACGAACGAGTTGGAGCACATCATGAAGCAGAACGGCTGGAAGCACTGCCCAGGCGAGTGCCTTCGGCGGGCGACGCACATGCCGAACGAGTACTGAACGTGCATCTATATATGCAGGGTGCCGGACCCCCGCCGAGAAGATCACCGGATGCAACCACATGACGGTGAGTGCTGGCAGGCATCTTCGAGTTCGTTGCGCGAACGAGGCTGACGCGAGGTGTCCTTCGCGCGCAGTGCAAGGCGCCGGGCTGCAACACGTCAGTGCCTGTTGGAAGTCATGAACTCACCTTGTGGCTGCGGCTGACTGCTCCCCTACAGGCACTTCTGTTACTTGTGCGGGGTAAGCATCGTTGTCTCCGCCTTGCCCGGCGAGATAGCCGCTGCGAAGACCGCACACTACAGAACGTGCACGCTGTTCTAAGCCCCCGCACTGGGCTGTTGTATTACCTGACTGATGATCGGTGTCTGAGTTGTACGATGGCTTGGGTTCGTGGTGTATGGAATAACGACGATAAGATGCTACATGGTTGCGTGGGCGGTAATGAACCGTATCGTTACAAACAACAGACTTCTCTATTTTGCACTTCAAGCGTTGACAGAGAGGTTTGAGACACCCTCCGCGGCCTCGTCAATGGTGCCCGCGTCGATGAGTTTCGTGACCTATAGCAGCGGACGGGCGAGATCAGCACTAGTCAAGTCAGGAAGTCGCTTTACAACTTGCCTTGCCGATGGCGATCGTCTTGCCTTCGTCTCGGAGCGTGAAGCGGCCGAGCTGCGGGTAGTCGACGAAGCGCTCGACACATACGGGTTCCGCAGTCTCGATGAGCGCAACAATCTTCTGACCCCTCTTCGCGAACTGTGGCGGCCTCTTCGACTTCCGGCCGGTGGCCTTGTCGAAGTAGTGAAGCAGCGCCTGAAGGACGTTGTGATCAAGCCAAGGTTCGCGCTGAGCAATCGTAGTTCACTTACGGAGAGTGTGACTTCCTCTGCGAGCGTATGACAGTGCATGACGGCGGAGTAGCCCGCACAAATGATGTTTTTGTGGTCGAGGATGGCGAGTTGGGCCTCAAACTGACGAACAGCGTGAATGGGGTTGGTGGGGCTCGTGAGCACGAAGCCGGGGCTGATGTCCTCGTCGTCGACACCGCGCAACCGGATGCGGACGTTGTCACCGCACATCGCCGTCTGGATCTCGTCCTCCATCTCGTTGTAGATGGCTGCGACTTCGACAATGTTCTTGTTCGGCATGAGGAGGAGCGTGTCGCCCTTGCGCATGTGGCCAGACTCGATTTTGCCGACGACGATGGTACCCATATCCTTGTACTTCTCAGAGATGGGCATCATCAATGGAGCGTTGAGTTTGCGATCGACCATGGGCATCTTGTCAAGATGTTCGAGGAGCGATGGACCGCTATGAGATACGGTCAGCATAAGCAAAGAGTCGATATAACCCCTCGCGATACTTACTCCCACCAATCGGCCACACCCTTGGCTAGCCTGTCCTTGAGGTTGGCGCCGGTGTATGCGGATACGGGAATGAAGGTGACATCGGTTTTGACATTGAAGCCTGCCGCCTTGATGAACGGCGTGAGCTTCTCCTTGATCTCGTCGTAGCGGGCCTTGGACCAGGCAACAGTAGGCTCATCCATCTTGTTGATTACAACGACGACCTTCTGTACGCCGGCGGTCTTGACCAACATGATGTGCTCCCGGGTCTGACCACCCTTCTCGAACCCGGTTTCGAATTCACCCTTGCGAGCAGAGATGACCAGGATGGCTACATCCGCTTGTGCGGCACCGGAAATCATAGAGGGTACGAACGTCTTGTGACCGGGAGCGTCCAGGATGGTGTATCGCCTAGAGTCGGTTTCGAAGTAGGCACGACCGACTTCGACAGTCTTGCCCTTCGCGCGCTCCTGAGGAGTGGAGTCGAGGGCCCAGGAGAGGTACCACGAGTCGCGACCGGCTTCCTTAGCCTCGCGCTCGTACTTCTCCATAGTACGCTTGTCTACCATCCCCGAGAGATAAAGCAGGTTTCCACCCATGGTACTTTTGCCGGCATCGACGTGACCGATGAAGACGATGTTCAGATGCTCCTTTGCTGATTGATACAAGATCAGGGACGCGCGCTGAGCGTACGTACAGAAAACGAACTCACTATGGCCGAAGAGATCCTTGAGTGTTTCTTCATCGGCAGCGTTCTTGACATCTTGTGCAACAGCGGTTGTGTCTGTCTTTGCGCGCTCGAGAGTCAACGACTTGGACGGCACCGAAGCAGGCTTAGCCGAAGATGCCGCAGATGCAGATGGCTTTGGTGCGGCGGGTGCAGGAGCAGGAGCAGGAGCAGGAGCGTTGGCTGAGGGCGTGGGCGCAGGCTTGGACCCGCCAATGTTGAGGGAAATGGTAGGGGGAGGAGAGGGCGGGCGCGAGGAGGGCTTGGATGGGGGCTTAGAACCGCCGATGTTAAGCGTGATCGTAGGAGGAGGTGCGGGTGCCTCTGTCTGGGCAGGGCGTTCAATGGGCTGCAGGGGAGGCTGCGCGGGTTGGGCGGGCTGGCTGGGTTGTTGAGGCAGGCGGAAGCCCTGGCCGGGCACGAAGGAGAATGCGTTGGCGTTCAGTTTGCTCATGGCTACAGGTCGTGTACAACAAGAATGAGAGAAATCGGAGAGATCAGCAGGAGTGTGGGCCGTCCGAGCAGGAGGAGGACGTCGTGGACAGAGAGCAAGAGGAAGGACCGATCCTCTCAAGTTTTCGTCGCTTACGGCCCGGCCCGATCACCCATATCCACCTCGACTCACTCCCAGTCTACCCCGGGGCCGCCGCGTTCACGATAGACTTCTGTACGAGTTCGCGCGCCGTATTGGGCCTGAACAACATGTCGCTTGCATCTGCTGCTACTTTTCGCGCGGTCTACATAGATAACTGTTCGGGGCTTGTGAGCTTGAGCGCTAGTCCGTGCCGCTGCTATAATCATGGAATGAGTGGTGTCGGAATGTTTATAGGACATGTGGGTTGGGATATGTGACTACAATTGTAACCGATTATGCACGGTACGGCACTGTAAGAGCAATACGACGAGGGCGCAGTGCCTGGCACCTGGGAGGGAGGGCTACGTTAGGCGCCCATATGCGATCATAGCGTCGAGTGCCGACGGAGCGACTGATCCCGAACACAACACTTTCCTCCAGCCCAAGCTTCTCCCTCCCCCGCTTCACCTGCTCATGGCGGCAGAGCAAGACACGTATCTTGCAGTACTCAAGGCCTCATACGACTATGATCCCCAACCAGATGCACAAGACGAGATAGCAATCAAGGAGGGCCAGTTGCTCTTTCTCCTCGAGCGTACCGACGACGAGTGCGGTTCTCTCCCTGTCGCTCGGACTACCTTCGTATCCTGACCGTCCGAACAGCTGGTGGAAGGTAAAGGTTAAATCTGAAGAGGAGGGTCCGTCGGGACTGGTACCGTCTGCCTATGTCGAACCCGTCTGTTGCCCCACATCACATCGCTGCTGCTCCCCCGCTTACGATGAATCCTAGGCCGATGTCATCCAAGTAGTGAAGGCCCTCTATGACTACGACGCCACACAGCCGACAGAACTCACCGTCAAGGAGGACGAGATACTCCATGTGTACGAGAAAGACGATGATTGGTTGCTCGTCGCGAGCACGACGGAGGAGGGGAGAGTAGGCTATGTCCCCGGCAACTACGTCGAGGAGGTACGCTCTCACCCTCGCGATCCATGCCTTCTGGTTACTGAGGTCAAACGTGTTGCAGACAACGGGCGAGGAGGAGGCATCGCCCCCCGTTGCCGCCGCGGCAACTTCACTCTCGTCCATCGTTGTGCCGGACTCGGTGAGTGATTTAATATCCTACACTAACACACTCATGCGAACGCTTCGAACATAGCCCCCTAAACCCGCGCGTCCTATCAGCACATATGTAGATCCTGCGGATAGAGTCGCGGCCACGGCCAACAAGGCCCAAGCAGATTCCATCCAAACATGGGCTGTATCCGAGGTCGACGCCAAAGGGAAGAAGAAGAAGGGGACGCTGGGGATTGGAAACGGTGCCATGTTCTTCGCCAGCGAGTCTGACAAGGTGCGTGCGATGGTTCGAGCAAGCCCCTCCTCTCCCGGTGTGCTGATAGAACCGCCCGCAGAATCCCGTCCGCAAGTGGCAGACGTCCGACGTGTTGTCCGTCAAGCTCGAGAAGTCCAAACACGTCCACATCGATGTCGGAGGTCCGGAGCCTGTCAACCTCCACTTCCATGCTGGAGGCAAGGATACTGCGGAGGCCATCATGGCCAAGCTCGAATCCTCGCGGAGCCTGGCAGGCGGCGGAACGAATGACACTGCTGCGCCTGCCTCTCCGCCCCGTGCCAGCCCGCCCGCGGAGGAGCCTATCGAACGTCCCCGCAGTAGCGCCCAGAAGTCGGTGCACTTTGCTCCCGATGAACCTGAGGAGATTCCTCCCTCGGAGACGTATGGCGATGACGTCGAGGAAGAAGAGGAACACCACGAGGCTGCTGCCGCATACGAGGCATCGGAGGACGGCGAAACCGCGGTTGTCCTGTATGACTTCACGGCCGACGGAGACGATGAGCTGACCGTACACGAGGGTGAGACCCTGGTCGTCTTGGAGAAGGACAGCGTCGAGTGGTGGAAGTGCCGTAACGCGGCGGGCGACGAGGGTGTTGTTCCCGCAAGCTATATCGAGGTACGTCTACCCTTGCCACAGATTGTCACGCTTCCTGATCGTCCCACAGCTTGTCGGAGGTAGCACTCCTGCACCCCCTGCGGCCCCCGCGCCCCCATCTGCCTCTTCGCAGGCAGCATCGCAGGCGGTAGCTGCAGCGGCCGCTGCCCGAGCAGCCAAGGCGGCCGCTGAAGAAGAAGAGGAAGCTGCGCGTCGCGAGGCTGAGGAACAGGAACGTGCAGAGAAGGAGCGGAAGAAGAGGGAGGCAGAACAGAAAGCCAAGTCGGCCGCTGCTGCTGCTGAGGCAGACCGTAAGCGTCGCGAGCGCGAGCGCGAGAAGCAGAAGGAGCGCGAACGCGCAGCCGCTGAGGAGGAGGCCAAGCGGAAGAAGGCCGAAGAGAAGGCCGCTGCCGAGGCTTCTTCGTCCAAGAAACGTGACAGTCAGTCTCGGTCCTCGAGCGACGCCAAACGTAGGTTCAAGTCCAACTCGCAACTGTCACATCCTCTAACACACCGTCGTAGGTGGACCTCCCCCCGAGAATCTTCGCGTATGGCACGACAGGACAGGACAGTTCCGGGTCGATGCCGCCTTCCTCGGCTACGCGAACGGCAAGCTTAGGTTGCACAAAGTCAACGGTGTCGTTATCGAAGTCCCGGCGGAAAAGATGTCGGCAGAGGACATGCGCTACGTTGAGAAGCTCACGAAACAGCAGCAGAGAGCCTCTGCTTCTACATCTCGCAAGTCAGAGGACGATGATAACCAGCCCTTGGAGCAGCGGCGGCTGTCTCTCCTCCCTGGCGGTGCCAAAGCCAACCAGGCTGTTGCTGTCGGGGCGAGGGCGAATGCGAAGAAGGCCCCGACCATCGACTGGTTCGAGTTTTTCCTCAATGCTGGCTGCGATGTCGACGACTGCACCCGGTATGCACATAACTTTGAACGGGACAAGATCGACGAGGCTATCCTCCCCGACATCACCGAATCTACCATGCGCACTCTGGGTCTGCACGAGGGCGATATCATCCGCGTCAAGAAGGCGATAGAGCAGCGCAAGCCTAAGACCGACCCAAGAGAGGAGCAGTTGCGCAAAGACGAAGAACTCGCGCGACAGCTGCAGGCAGCAGAGGAGAACGGCACGAACCTCAAGTCGAGAAGTCCCGCGCCGAACCTGTTTTCGGGGCCGAATGGCGAGCTGAAAGCGAATATGCGCCGTGGCCGCCCAGAGCGCAAGACGCTCCCACCTTCGACCGTGGACCTGCAGAGCATCGCGACCGCTTCAGACCAGATCAAGCGCACCGGGTCGCCCTTGGTCTCCAGCCCGGAGGGCATCCAGCAGTCGAGCTCAAGCCCCGCCGCGCTTCCGGCCAAATCGACCACTGCCGCACCTGCGGTCAGCGGCTTCGACGACGATGCGTGGACCAACCGGCCAAGTTCGACGAAGCCCACACCTCCAGCGGTCGCCCCTCGTCCTCCCTCAGCGCCTCCTGCACCTCCCGCGCCCCCTGCTCCCCCAGCACCCGCCCAGGCTGCCGCGCCTTCTGTCGCCGTCAGCCCTCCCCCTGTGCGTGCGGCCTCAGTCGCGTCGGGGGCGCCCGCCCAGCAACCGCAACAGCAGAGCTCGCCAGGCCTCGCGAAGACAAACGACGACATCTTCGAGCAACTCGCGCGACTCAGCCAACTGCGGGTCAACAGCCCTGCTGCACCGCAACCGTCGCCCGCTCAAGCCCCTCCACGGGCACCCTCCGTCAGCATCTCGACTCCCGTCGGATTCCAGTCGGGTATGGGCATGGGCTCCTCGCCTGTACCCATGGGCCAAGCTCTGCAGGCACAGCAAACGGGCATCCTCCCTGCTGCGTCTCCAGTGAACGGGCCGCGCGGGCCGTTCGCACCGGTCCCCGCGAACCAGTCTCTCCTCCAGCCGTTGGTCCCGACGAACGCCCAGTTTACGGGCTTCGTGCCGACGCGCCCGTCGACGTCTCCATCGTCTTTCCAGCCCATGCAGCAGCAGCAGCCCCCGCTCATGTCGCAGCCGACGGGCTTCCCGGGCCCGACGCCGATGCTCCAGGCGCAGCCGACTGGTTTCCAGATGCAGCCCTCGATCATGTCCCAACCGACGGGCATGCCGAACGGGAATTTCGGTGGCTTGGGTGGAGGTATTGGTGGAGGTTTGGGCGGTGGTGTACCTTCCTTCCAGCCCAACACGGGATTCAACCCGATCCAGAGCAGTAGGTCTTTGTTGCGTGCGTAGAATGCGACAGGCACTGATTTTTACCCGTAAGACCCTACAGGGTTCAATCCGATCCAGAGCAGTAAGTGCTATATTTCCATCGCGTCGAGACGGTGATTCACCGTGTTCCGCAGATCCCACTGGCTTCAACCCTGGCTTCGGGCAGTCGCCGTTCGGTAGCGGGAGCTACAGCGTCCAGGCGCCCGCACCACCACCGCCGCCGCCGGTGCCGTCCCAACCTACGGGGGTCAATACCAACCCTGCGAACATCTTTGCTCAGATGAAGAGCGGGACATTCGCGAACGACGATGCGCCACAGCCCATAGGTAAGTCTCTTCCCTCTTTTATGCGAGTACTGGGTGTGGCTGACAACGCCGCAACCCAAGACAAATACGATGCTCTCCGTCCCAATCGTGAGTATATGCTGCTTGTTAGTCATCGCTGTGATTTTAACCTCCATCCTTCTTCTAGCGACTCCTCTCACCGCGCAGCCAACTGGATGGGGTGCGTTCGGCGGTATGAACGGCTACCAGCAAGGCGGAGGATACGGCTACTAGACTCGGAACACTATACGTACTACTACCTTACGCGACCTCTACATCTTCGACTTCTTTTTGGTTCCTTCCAGAGCTGGATTAACTGGAAACATTGCATTAATATACCCGAAGATGCCATTATACAACCGTGCGGAGCAATAAGATACGAGGCGACTGTACGAGAGATCACGAGCGTTCCATAATGCCCTGGATATATCCAACCCGCAAGAAGTACTCCCGCAGTCCCTCGCGGATCTCGGGTGCCATCTCTCTTGACAGGAGGTCCGTCGCCAGGGGGTAGACGGCGGGAAGGTATCTAGTGAACTGTGCATTCAGGAGTTAGTGCCTCTCTCCATACGTGTGAGGTTGGTGCACGTACTGCCTTGTCGTCGAAGCGGACAAACCCTTGGAGGATCTCGGCCACCACGGGTGTCCAGGCTGCGATATTTTTGGCTTGCGTGTCGAGACGCAGTTTGTTGAAGTCCTGAAGGACACCGAGTCCCAGCCTGCGGTCGACCTATCTCAGCAACCGCACACACATATATGAGGTTGTTTCTCTTGGTACTTACGGCATGAGACGATCAGCAACCTGAGGTCGCGCTGCTTGATGCTCAGGTCTGGGGTCGTAGTACATGCGCAGGAGGACATGAACAAGGGTAGACGCGCTGCTTGACTCCTGCTTGAGGAGATTCGGCAGGTGTTTCATGAACCCTATATGTCACTCGCATGAGTCCCACGAGGAATCTGCTGGATATGCTGAGTCTACGTACCAACTTTCCAGAGGCCTATGCGCAGGTCCTTGTCCTCGTTGAACATCCTAGCAAACTGGTAGCTATGGTCCAGGACGCCCATCAACCGTAATAGGTGTTCGGGCGGGATGGTGTTGTACACCTCGTCATTCCGCAGGAGGTCGTTGGTAGTCTCGATTAGGAGCAGTTGCAGGACGCATTTCACGATGATCTGTCTGAAGATGCGCCTCCGCTCGTTCAAGGAGATTCGCGCACCCGCCTTAGGCTGCTCGCTGTTGGGGGATAAGGGTGCAGGAATCATCGCCTGGTCATTCGACTCTATGGTGCACGTTCAGAGTCGATCTTACTCCAAGCAGCAGATCACTTACCCGCGGTGTCCTGGATGTCAACGCCGTTGCCATCTATCTCCACCCTCAGGCTCTCATCGAAGAGCTGGTGAGGAGTCGTGGTCCTGAACAGCCTCACAAACGTGGTCGCTACCCGCTCCCACCTAGCTGGACTGAGCTTTTTGACGTTGCTCTCCAGGAGCTGCTGCAGGCACGAAGTTCCTATCCGGGCAAGAGTGTCGTTCTCTGTGAGAGCTTGTGAGCTATTGAACGACCTGCAACCAGTAGTATCACGTACCTTGGCAGATGCACACACATAGCAGATCAAGCAGGCCGTCGAGGAAACGCTCGAGAGTCTCGAAGTAGAACGTGTATAGGTCAATGAGGTTCCGGAGGGCTTGGATCATTGTTGTGGAAAGCCAGACGCTCATGTCCTCTTGCGTGCTGAAGCGCGACAAGTCCTGGCTTGACTTCAGGACCGCGAAGATAGGGAACAGCAGCTCCTGGCAGACGGTGTCCCAGAACTCCACGGGGTATGTTGATCCATACGTCTTGAGCGTGCTGAACAACGAATCCAGAGCACTAAAACAGGTACCATGAGCGCCACAGCTACCTCCGCGCAAACTTGCAACTTACAGTCGTCGTACTTCGAGGTCTTCCCCGTTCATGATGACGTCATAGAAACCGAATAGTACTGGGAACCAGTACTTGATCATCGGGTCGTCTGTTGCTGGATGGTTCGTCTCCTTGAACCCGCACTCGGGGCACTCCAACATGGTCGGGATGATGTCGCGGAGCATGCCGATGGCCAGCAGACTGATCTTCTGGTACTTGCTCACTTTGCAGAAATCGGTGATGCACACAGTCAAGTCTGCAAAGGAGCCATGCCTCACGATGGAGGGGAAGTGCTCCTTGTTGAGCCGCGTGACGATCTCGAACGCCGAACTAGCGATCCGTTCTTAACGTGACCGGGTTAGGCGGGAGTGCTTGCAGTCGACTGCATCAACCATACCTGTAGCTGCCTTGGAAGCTGCCGAGAAGACAGCGAACATCGTCCTCCAACCCGAGCGCAGGTTGTGGACACGCGCTTGGATCATTTGTTGCAAACATTGCAAAACCTATAGCATCGTCAGCGCGTGTTTACACCCTCCTCAACACTTCGCACGCACCATGTCGCGGATGTCAGGGTTGGAGTTGTGGATCATGGTGTACTCGAACGGCCTTAGGAAGTCCTTCTGGAACTTGAAGTGGGGAAGTTCCTCCTTCTCTAGGAACCGCATGGCCAGTTGACGCAGGGCGTCGAGGGCGAAGAAACCGACGTGAGGGTTCTTGTGACAGCAGACCTACAAATAATCCACATCCGTCAACCCGGGTTCGCCGCGGCGTGGCATCGTCACTTACCTGGTTGAAGTGTTCACCAAGGATGTCCCACATGTTCGACCACTCCAGACGGATACGGTTCATGTTGTAGTACGAGATCTCGACCAACTTCTGCAAGCTGAACAATCGCGGGTGTTGTGAGAGGCCGGACGATTGGATCTCCTCCCAAGATACATCGCACAGGGCACGAACGAAGTCGACTATCGCCGTCTGTAGACGAGGTGAGCACAGATACGCTTTAAAACATTGCGGCGGCTTACCCCGGAGAGGTAATGGCTCAGAGAGAACACCATGTCCGCGGCGACCGTGATGTGCGTAGATCGACTCTCGTTCGCGAGTTCCTCAGTAGGCGGTTTCCGTGCTCGGCTGTGAACAATGAGCCACAGACCGTCATGCACATGCGTTTGTCACCCACCCTTTCCTCCCTGCGTCGGGGACGTCGACACCGCTGCTGAGGAGCTGCATATGCTCCAACTGGCTGACACAAGTGAGAACCTCCCGCCACGACGCCTTCAGGTGGTTGCCCTCCGTAACAGCGACGTCGAGAAGCGCCTTGATGGCCTCCATGTTCTTCGTCTTCATCTCACCGAGGTTGTTCAGGAAGGTGAACTTGGCCAGCGTGCTGACGAACGCATTCCGCTCCAGCTCCAGGTCGAAGAAGCACACGATGTGGATCGCCGCCTTGAAACCCTCCAGGCACAGCTCAACGACCTCGAGATCGTCCGTGTCCTGAAGAGGTCCGGAAAGCCCAGCGAGGAAGGGGATCCATGCAACTTCGAACATGGGACGGACGTGTACGAAGTGCGAGGCGCTGAAGAACTGCTCGTTCGATTTCGTACCTCTCCTTTGGGAGCGCATGAGGGTACGGAACAACGCCTGATGAATAGGTCCATGAGAGGGCAAGAAAACATGGCATTGAAGCTGCTGACCTCTGTCTTGTTGGCCATGCTGTTCGACTGCGCCATGTATGCCTCCTTCTGGAAGTCCCTCCCGACATTGGCTAAGACACCTGCGATGCCGGGCGCAGGCGCGGCGACGGTCGGCATTGCTTCAACTTCGTCCTTCATACGAATCTCGTTGTTCACGATGTCATCGTAGATGGCGCTGAGCAGGTCTTCGGGAAGGTCCTGGCCGTCGTTGATACCTCTGTTGTTGGCGAAAAAGCCTTGCTTGGTCATCCGGTTCTTCACCTGAGGATTGTGCGCATCTGTGTTCAGCAAGATAGTGGAGTATGCGAGGACATATGCGGTGTCTTGGGGACTGTTAGACTACACACTCGCGCGAAAGTAGTCCGAGGGTCTCACCAGCATTAGTGAACGGCGTGTTGGCGTTGGTCGCAATGTACCGCTCGGCGAATTTGAGCATGAATCGATCAATCTTCTGCGCTTCTCCGGGCAGGCGGAATGCCTGTAGGAATGTCCGTAGAGCATCGACGAAGGGCATGTTGCTCAGGTCCATCATGTCAACAAAGGCGTGCATGATCGCGATGTTCTCCTCGTCGCTGTATGGTATATGAGTACTTGCACGTTGTCCCGGTTTGTGTTACTTACCCTTCGCCGAGATACTCGCCGATTGCGGTCTTGTTCAGGCCATCGGTCTCCAGCAGGAATCGCGCTATGTCCTTGGGATCCTTGCTGGGTATGAATCCGGTCTCGATGAGGAACTCAATTCCCTACACAAGTGTGAGCACTGTCCGGACCATATGGCGCATATAGCCTACCCTCTTCGGCTTGAAGTTGAACTTCTTGATGCCCTCCAACAGCGTTGTCTTCTTCTGCTTGGCGCTCTCGAACTTCGTCGGGTCATCGACAAGCTCCGGAGTCGGCCCTCTCGTCGGGTCAATAGCAGCCGGAGAAAGTCTATCCGTCGTAACGTCGGGCGTAGAATTGTCTCTGCGGGCCTCTTCAACCTGCGAGCGCGTCATGGGATCCTGGACATGCTCGGGCGGCGACGTGCTAGTCGTTCCCCACGCAACCAATGACTTCAATACGGCTACCAGACACTCGAGACCTTGTCTCCGGAGCTGTACCTCAGAGTTACCGATTGTCGAAACATCGACGTTTCCGGGCACAGAGAGGGACGCCGTGCTGAAAGAGGGTGGTACTTGACCAGCCCCATGATGGTGCTTCGTTTGAGGCTGCAACGCGGGACTATTGGGGTCGTTGCCCTTCTGCGGTACCGAGGATATTGGGGCAGTGCCAATCTTCGAGATAATGTTCATCAAGCTGCACACGCAGAAGTTCAATACGGCAGAACGTCGAGAACGTTGAGTGACACATACTGCTCGTAGATGTTGTCAGCCGCCTCACTGTCGCAATCGTAGTTGAGGTAGATTTCAACGAGGGCTTGAGGCTCTTGGCATAGTCGTTGGAGCATGCTGAGAATGACGGCCTTCTGCTTCAGCGTCGACGTTTTCATCTCGAGTATGGGGATGAAGATTTCGTGTAGGAGCACTTCAATCTCTTTCTACAGAGAGCATAAATATAGCATGTCCAGAATATGTGGCAACGACAACAAACCTTTAGCTTCGTACGAAGGCCAGAGATAACCCTCCAGAAGATCTCGACGCTGATTTCGAAGACTTGAGGTACAGGGCTGACAGCATTTCTGCTCAAAGACAAGCATAGGTACTGACTCGCCGCCTGAATGAAAGGCGTAGCCTCGCTGGAAGAAGACGAGTAGATGATGGCAGAGGGGGAGACGAAGATGGGCATGTGAGAGTTTAAAATCATGAGAACAAGGTGCAAAGAAAGCAGCTTTGACCGCATGGCATGAGACTTCAAGTCGCGTTCACTAAAGCTGCTGTGAGAGAACGGACTTGTGTAATGAGGCATAAATCTCACCTCTCGCTGTTCAAAGGCTTCATTGTCAACTTGCACAATGCCCTGAACACCAGGAAGGCGTCCTTGAAGAAGAGATCATTCGTCGACAACTGCCGATGTGGGGGACCAGCTGGTTCCGCTTCCTCTTCCGGGAGCGCGTCACTAGCTGCGGATTCGGAGGCTTGTCTCCTTCGCGCGGAGTTAGACGTAGCTCGACGGTGGCTCACATTAGCTTACCTCGGGTTGTGAGCACTGTCTGCGTCACCCTCTATGTCTCCACCTTCCATAGGTTCCCCCGATAACTCCTCCGACTGTGACGCTGCCGTCGAAGACCCCTCCGCGTCATCCTGGACCAGAGTCGACGTCGTTTCATCGGTGCCATTGATTGACGGGGTCGACGGAGGCAATGGTATTGAATTGCGCGGCGAGAGCACGACGGGTGTCCGCCTTGGAGACTTTATGCTGTCATTGTCGCGTGCGGAAAGCGTCGCCGTAGAGTCACTGGGAGGGAACGAGGAGGAACTGAGCTTGCAGCGGGCGAATACATGATTCACCATCTGGGTCAATCCTCCCTGAGCTACCATCTGGTTGACAGGATCGACACTCAGCAGGAAGATATTGTAAACCGTGCGGACAGCCTTCAGAAGAGACGACTGATGCACAAGTATTGTTGGCGACAAGACGAGCGCAAGTAATGCCTTCACTATCTGCAGAGAGACAGTCTCAGGAGTGCTCTCTGTGTGACATGAGGTTATAGTGTGGACGACCAGGTCAACCAGAGATGGCGGCGGAAGCGAAGTGTGCGACCCATTGGACATCGAGGGGCGCGAGTTGGGACCAGGAGATGGGGGAGGAGACGATAATCTTTGAGGATTGGATGCGCTCTCAGCAAAGAACGAATACGAGATGAGCTTCGAGATACAGTCCAAACTGGCTATCATGAGCTTCTCGCTGCGTGTCTCGCAAGCCAGACGGAGCGGTTCGAATATCTCCCTCGGGCGATCACCACCCTGGCCTGACTTGACCATGTCCAGAGCTCGTTGTACGCTCTCGCGCAAAGGGACAGAGCGCTTGGCCTCCTTCGACGCAGCGATAGTTTCCAAGGCAGATGAGATGAGAACGACAGAGACCGTGTTTCCCTTCGAGAGCGTGAGTGAGCGTTTGTGCGAATCCGTTGAAGGCCTGGCAGAGTAGCGTGCATTGGGTGTAGACGGTCTGCTGTCTACCGACGGCCTGCCATGACCGTTGGCTGCGCGAGGTGACGTCGGGAGGGTGCTCTCACGACGCGTCGCAGGCGACGCGGGAGTCGAGGGAACGGGTTTGGCGGGGGGTGTCGGAGGAGGTGCCGAGTCATCTGGGTCCTGGGTATGTTCTTGGGCACTTACTGTCAGTGCAGCGGGAATCCGAGGGGGTTGTTCCGGGCGAGGCGCAGCAATGCCGTTGGAGGACGACGTGGTGGAAACGTCCGGAGGTAAATGGGACTCACCCTCGGCCGCCTCGTGTTCAGGGCTAGCAGTCCTCTCCCTCTCGCCGTCTGCCGACCTGGCCCGGTTCTCGTCTACCGGGTCCCTCATGGCGGCAAAGTGAGAAAGGATGTTCGGCATTGGCTCGTCATGGGGAGGAGGGGAAGGGGGGAGAGGGACTGAAGCCTCGTCAACGGGTGCTGCGGCGTCCATGGCTGGCGGCGTCGTCCTGCGAGGCGTCCAAGACGATGACGGCGCTGGCGGGACGCTGAAGTCGTGTCAGGGCCGGGGGAGAGCGGTGGAGGTGGACGAAGGGCGGTGTGTTGCTCATCATGAGACGCGTCGCTGCTTTCGGTAACTGGGCGCAGCGGACCTCCCATCTAATCTTATCTCTCCCGTTTTCGTGCCTGCCATATTCACTTCTCCGTCTTTGCTCCTCCCATACACTCCTTCGCTTCAGTCTTCCCCGCAATTCCAAGCAGGATGGCGCCGACCAACACTATTCCCTCAGGCGCATCTGCCGCCGTCCTGAAGCCATCGGAGCCTATGCCCGACTTTGCGGTCTCGGTAGAAGGACCCAACTTCGAAAAGGACCTCTCCCTGCAGGAGCTGCTCGAGAGCTACAAAAGGATCGGCTTCCAAGCGAACAGCCTCGGAAAGGCGATAGACGTCGTCAACAAAATGGTATGTCAGTCCCGAATACAGTGAACATCACTTACAGTCATGGGTCCAGCGCAAATGGAGACTCTCGGATGAACCGATTGCCGAGGACGAAGCGGAAGAGTACTTGTCTCCGGAAGTCCGCGCAAACACCAAATGCAACGTCTTCCTCGGCTACACGTCAAACCTCATCTCTTCCGGGCTTCGAGAGATCATTCTCTACCTGGTCAAGCACAAGCACGTCAGCGCCATCGTGACCACCGCCGGCGGCATCGAGGAAGACTTCATCAAGTGTCTTGGAAAGACGTACCTCGCGGACTTCAACCTCGATGGTGCAGATTTACGGAAAAGGGGAATGAACAGAATCGGCAACCTGATCGTTCCCAACGACAACTACTGCAAGTTTGAGGACTGGCTTACTCCCATCCTGGACACCATGCTCGCGGAGCAGAAAGAAACTGGGCAGGTGTGGACTCCGAGCTCGTTCATTCGCCGGTTAGGCAAGGAGATCGACAACGAGGAATCTGTATATTACTGGGCCTACAAAGTGAATAGACGCGCTTGGGGCACCGTATGGACCGCGCTGAGCTACTTCCCTTCTGCTTAGAACGACATCCCCGTATTTTGTCCCGCACTCACGGATGGATCACTGGGCGATATGATCTACTTCCATTCGTTCAAGAACCCTGGTCTTGTCGTTGATATCGTTCAAGACATTCGTAACTTGAACGAGCTCTCTCGCAAGTCACGGAAAGCTGGCATGATCATCCTAGGGGGAGGTGTCTGCAAGCACCAGATCGCCAACGCGATGTTGATCGTACGTTCTCATGGCCTCGATATGCCAGAACCAGGCTAACATAGCCCACAGCGTAACGGAGCCGACTACTCAGTGTACATCGTAAGTATGCGATATGGCCGCTTTCCGTCCCATCGCTAACGGTCCCCGCAGAACACCGGCCAAGAATTTGACGGATCAGACTCTGGTGCGAGACCCGATGAAGCTGTCTCATGGGGGAAAATCCGAGCGGGCTCGGAGTCGGTCAAGGCATGTTACATCCCGTAGCGGTGGCTGTGCTGCAACGAAGCTCACTATGTACTTCACCAGGTTTACGCCGATGCGACATTGGTGTTCCCGCTGCTGGTGGCCGCTACCTTTGCCAAATCAGACTCTTAAAGGATCAGACAGATCACGTAGAGGCACAAATGTAGCATACGGAACATGTACTGTAGCATTCATTCACAGCTGAGAGAGCACGTAATAGTCATAGCATGATGTTGACTAGGAGTGAGTGGATGAGGGACAGGAAGTCAAAAAGCGATCGCAAAGCTAAAGAATTACCAGATAATCGAGCAGGGCATGTCCAACTAGTTCAATCTAGCGGCAACGCAAGCACAGTCAATCAACGGAAGATTACAAACGATCAAGCAGACGTACCCCTACTGATTTCCCCATGCCATAGTATAAGATCGTCTCTCATGAGTTGCAGAATCATCAACGAGTCTTCCAAGTTCATGCCCGCAGTCGTCGGGGACGTAGACGCCGCGGCGACCGCCTCGTCGAAAGCGTGCTTGGCCAGATGACATGCTCTTTCTGGGCTGCGCATGATGTCGTGGAAGTACACTGCGAAGTTGAGGGCCAAGCCCAAGCGCGTAGGATGTGTCGGAGGCAGGGTCGCGAGTGCGTGTTGGTATGCGAACTTGTATGCCTCGAGCGAGGTAGCCGCGAGGTTCTCCTTAGGGTTGAGCCGGGTAAGCTCGGCTCGATACCTGTAATAATCACCTCGCCTGCGATGGCGGATATATGTCAGTGTATAAGGAGCATATGCTCTCAGTAGTGTGCGCCTTACATCTTCGCGTAGAATACCTTCTCTTCGCCGTCGCTCGCGGCTGGTATTAGAGTGCGCTCGAGAAGGTCAATGACATCTCTGCACAAGACGTCGATGTCCTTCTCGATTATCTCCTTCTGCACTCGCATGAGCCTGACCTCTTGCCGAGTCGAAGAGAGCGCCTCCTTCTTCTGCAGAGTGTCGATAATTCGCCAGCTCGAGCGGAGGTTCGCGGTGAGGTTCTTGTACGCGATGGAGAGCAGGTTACGTTCGTCGATGGTCAGCTGGGCATCGTTCGTGTTGATGACATCCTTGAGCTGCGAAATGACGTCTGGAAGCAGCGAGAATTTAGTTGCACGGGAGTATTGCAGAGCCAAGGGGTGTTGGACCCGACCACTCACCCTGATACCGCTCGGCCTGGTCTGCTACCTTGGCGAGGTAAAGTCTGTCAAGTCTGGAGAGCGTGACGTTCATCTATGTATTGACCGGATCAATCGTGGGTACGAACTAGCCGTTGACAGCTCCGCGTACCGAGGACATAGTAACGGGTCTGAAGCCGTTCAGGGCACACGAGGTGTGTGAAGGAGAAACGAGGTTTGTGGTGTTGTCCCACGGTCGAGCGAGGCTCCGGCTTTTATCTCGAGCTGCTCACACAGGGCAAAGGGGAGACAGCGGCCATGTTCGAGGATATCTACACTGATGACGCTACGGTCCCATGTCCTGCACGCGAGTACCGCTTTGCAGTCCATCGCACACCCTCGAAGCGCTGTCGATATGAGCCTATCGGGCAATTGAATGGGCCCGAAAGCTCACCATTGGCGGTACTCGCATTTACGGCTCGACGTGCGTCTCGTGGTGGCAATGAGGCAACGGAGATGTATCAACAACGTGCGGGCGCCCGTTATGGCAACCGCTGTGGTTGATGCAGGCGGGTGTCCGCCGGCTCCGTCCGGCCCGCATCCCTCCCCCCACAAACCTTGTCAGACTCGGAGACGCGGTGCATCGCACATCTGTTCAATTCTGGTATACCCTGTTATGACTCAGACAGGTGCTGTGATGTCATTTGCGACCATCCGATTGCGCGGAAACCAGATAGAGTATGTACAATGAATGCAGCGCAACCTCGAGTAGGTAGTATTACTGATAAAGGTTTCACCCAGACCAGACGGGGCCACCAGGACTGTCCCGCAGGCGTTGTTAGTCGATGACACCTGAGTTCATGAATAAATCGCGGAACGTACGCAGTGTAGCTCTTGAGGTTGTTGTAGATGTTGACGGTGATGCCGGGGTCGCTCGACTTGTAGTCGCCGGGGATGGCGATCTTCGGCGGGTTCGCGCTGCCTCCGCCGGTAATCTTGACCTGAGCACAGCCTGTAATATGGTCGGTTTGACGTCCAATGTGACGTGTCTGAGCGTATCCAACGTACCAATGTACTGTAACCGCGGGCAAGAACTGATTAACCACTGTCGTGATTCTCATGATACAGTTCAGACTTACGAATTGAGCGCCAGGGTAGCTCTGGGCGACGTGAAGGGCAATCTGGTAGTTGCGAACGGTAAGAAAGAAAGCCTTGCTCATAGCAAAGAGCAGAACGCACGATCTCGGCGCGGAGGAGGTACTCTCCAGCAGGGAGGGAAGAGGGGATCACGACGCTGTGCTTCCCTGCCCCCCACTCATCAGCATCTACACTGGCGACAAGATTGCCTGTACTCACCGTTGTTTGCGTTGACGACGTCAGTCGCCCACTCCTGAGTCTGGGGGTTGAGGAGACCAGAGGAGTAGATCTTCGTCCAGACGGTGCCCTGGCCATCGAACGACGCGGCAGTGGAGGGCGCCTTCGCGATGTAGACCTGAACGGGGCCCTTGTGGCCGCCAGAGATGGCGTCCTCACCGGTGCGCTGTGCGTGCTGGTGCCACTCGAAGGTAATCTATCACGGCTACGTCAGGCATGCCGCTGTGGCAGAGCGGAACCCGCGTTTCACGTACGTTGGAACCCGCGGGGATCTCGACGGTGGATACACCAGCGCCGGAAAGGCCGTTAACGTTGCACGTCAAGTCCTTGGAGGTAACGTCCGTGACGGGGTTGTTGTTTGGCGGTACACGGATATCCTTGTTCTGGCCCTGGTCAACCTGTTCGGAAGCGATGCGTCAGCGAAATGATCAATGCGACGGTCCCCTGGAAACGTACACCGTTGACCCAGATGTATTGCATGGTGACTGTGGGGTATGATGGGGTCAATACAGTTCGATGTGTGGGGACATTCAGTGCAACTCACAGTGCGCATTGGCACTGATGGCGGCGGCGGCCAGAACGGAGAGGAGAGCGAGCTTCATGTTTGACAAGTGCAACGTGCTGGGGACGGCCTAGCCAACGCTGCTCACATTTATACCTCAGAGGAGCCGTTCCGGCCTAGAATTTGTGTTGTGCTTCTGGCTTGGCATCGTGTGTGCGGTGAGAACGTTGTGGAGTGTCTTCGAGTACGCTTCGGCGATATACGCTTGCGTGACTGCTTCGCCGGGCACCGTGTGGTCTGCTGCATGTCAGTAGGGCAAGTCGGAACATTGCAGGGGACGGAAGAAGAAGGTCACGATGGAGTCGACGATTCCGAAGTTGAGGCGGGACGTATTAGGAAAGGAAATATTTCGGAAGGATGGCCGTCGACCTCGCTGTTCGGTCAAGGATGACGGGTGCGTTCTGCGGATCACATTATGATTCAGCACAAACCGCTCACGCTAGGCACCGACTTTTGTTTGCTGAGTTTTGGGACCCGATCGAGACCACTCTTCGGGAGGTCCTCAGTGCGTACGTGATGCAAAAGGACTGCGACGCACCCAGGAAAGCGCTCCCCATAAAACCTATACCAGGACGTGGATGGCAAAACATTGCAAGCCATGCAAATGACCACCTTTTCCGCTTCATTGGGTAAGCCCTGCGAATGAACGCAGCAGTCCATACGTGCTTCAAGCGGAAGGGGTTCACCGGGGTCCGGACGGGATATGTCAGCGTTAGATACAACGGCAAATCTCCGAGGCCCGCTGGGGTGATCAAAAATAGCAGCCTCCTTGGGCCGACACCTATGCCTCTTCCACAAAGCCCCGCATGCTGTCGGCAAACTCGTCATCGGGAGCAGAGGCTGGCCGCTAGGCCAGGGAGGATATTGTGACCGGAGATTCGCGCAAACGCGAGAAGCTCCGACCCCGCACTCGTACCCACGAGCCCATGGACATTATGTGAGATTCCCAAGCTATCACACTTCCCGCGTTGTATTCGTACACACCTGCGACGGTTCTGCCGAGCGGCTATGCCGCAACGCTTACCAACCGAGCTGCTCATACGTCCAGCCTTCCACCTTTCCGTGCTCGTTCGCGTAGTTGCAAAGCCGCTGGTTGCGGTCCAAACCAGTGATGCGCTTCACATCCTCTGGGTCGAGGTCGATGAGCTGTAATAGTAAAGGTCAGGAGAATTTGGGGAGTGTCCGACGAGAAAAGCTCGCGTACGTTGAGGTTATCCTTCTGCCTTTGTACGTTCGAGCTCTTGGGCACTACAGCGACGCCCCTAGCCACATGCCAGCTCAGGACGATTTGGCCTGGTGTTGCGTTATATTTCTCGGCAAGCTCGGTGATTGTGGGATCGGTGAGGACAGTCTTGTAACCTGTGACCGTTCAACATGTCGCCCGAACCGACCGATACCAGAGGAGTGGTACTTACCCGTAGGGGTGTAGGCCGTGATGACGATACCCTTGCTGTCGCAATACTCCTTCAGCTGGGGCTGCGCGAGGTAGGGGTGCATTCTGTCTCCCGTCAGTGACGAGTTTCCCGCAGGATGGCAGTGGCGCATTACTCTACTTGGTTGACGGCCGGGATGACCTTGGCCGTCTCGAGGAGCTTCTCGAGACTACAGGAAGTGAGACAACATGCGAATGACAACGAGCGTGACAAAACGTACTTCTTCACCGAAAAGTTGCTGACACCGATAGCCTTGGCTCTACCGCTTTCGTAAAGCTTCTCCATCTCAGCCCAGGTCTCGTTGAAGGTGGGGCTGTCAACGACAATGAGGTTCCCTTGCTCGTCTTTTGGCTCCGGGTCGCCCTCTACGTAACCAGGGTTACCGTCAGTCCCTCAGGTTACGCTGATGTGGCTCTACTTGCCCACGAATTTAGACGTTTGGGGCCAGTGCATCAAGTACTGTGAAACGAATAATCACTTCCACGAGCAGCGCTCGATTGCGGTCCTGACGTACAAGATCGACGTAGTCTGTCTCGAGGTTATCGAGGCTCTCCTGGAGATACTTCTCCACCCACGGCGTGTGCTGATGACTACACTCACACGTGCTGCATTAGTTGTGATCATGACAACCGCGGAATCACGCACTGGAGCTTCGTAGTGATCCATATGTCCTCGCGCGGTATGCCTGACTTTTTGATGGCAACTGCGGTAGTCTTCTCGGTTCCTACCTCGCTGTTATTGACAAACGTCGCCGTCTGTTATTCTCCTCACGCACCGTAATGGTACGCAGTATCAATCAGCCTGTAGCCTGCCTGACGAGCGTATACAGCCATTAGTGCTACGGGTAATAGTAGGGGAATATGCCGCGCTCACCTGGAGAGCGGTCAGCATGAATTTCCACCCGTTCTCGCGCTCCTCCTTGGTATTACCGGACCAACCCCCAAGGCCTAAACGGAGCGTCATAGGGCGTTGAGAGCTCGAAAAGACGGCAGAAGATGTGGTATGTACCGACAGCGGGCATCATGGCGCCCGTATTCAACTTGAAACGAGGTACGGTAGCCATCACAGAGACCTTAAGCTTCGCGGGAGGATGGTGGTATCTGACTCTGGAATACCGGTGTCAGCTTTATATGCATCGTCGGAAGGCCTCACCAGATATCTTACCAATCAGCAAGGGACCGCGCCGCCGAGCCGGGGCACCTGAACAGTAGGTACATGAGACACGGAGGCGTTGAGAATGGCAGGTTATGAATAACAACAAGTTCGTCAGTGGCTAAGATTGCTGTGAAAGTGCGGTCATGTGGGCGGCATGGTCGATATTCATAGCGAGAGTTCGCAAGTTCATACTTGATTGAACTATTCCGTGGTGGGTTACCTCAGTCGATTCGACGAGGTCAGCCCTCCTCTTCGTCGTCGAACCATCTTTCTTCCATCTCCCTATCGAGGTCCCCGTCCCATCGTTCGTCCCAGTCAACCTTGTCGTAATCGATTGACTATGATTCGATATGTGAGGCTGTTAGATTCCCAGCGTCGGTAACCGGCTTGTGCGTACCTCCAAGAAACCGTAGATGAACCGCTCTTTGACTAGCCTAAGGAATGTCGCTTCGAGTTCAGCGGGTGATGGCTCTTGCATGCCCGTGTCTCCCTCATTGTCGTCGTCGTCACTCTCGTCGTCCTCTTCGGGAAGGGACTCGATGTATTCCGCTCGTTGTCTGCGTATCGTTCTCACACGCTCCGACTCGCGCTCTTCCTCGTATTCACCAAGGAGAGAGCCGAGCTTGCCGACTTTCTGCTTCCCGTCACCCAGAAACTCCCTCTCGGCCCACTCCTTCTCCTCCTTCGCCTGTTCTCTCCCAGGCCTTTCCCTCCCTTCCCACAGCGCCGGCCAGGTGGACTTCGCGTGTTCGAGGGACAGCTCTGGCGGATTGGACTGAGAGTACTTCAGCCTCCTATTCCGAATTATCGGTACGGCTGTCCTCTCTTTTGGTGTTGTATTGGTAGACAAGAGGCGAAGGAGGTGAGCAGGCAGCGAACGGACGTGTCGGTGCAAAAAGTCGATGGGTGCAGTTCGAGGAGACGGCTCGTACGCATCCGGAAGCCCAAGGTACTTGAGTATGGGTGTGAAGTCGGTGTCATTCGGCGGGGACATGGTGGTGGTAGATGCTGAAGCAACGTCGCTCGCTCAGAATAGTGATGATATCATCGCAGGCAGCGGGCGCTACCCCGCATTGATCGGGTCACATGACTCACGCGTATCGCGTCTGCGCCAAGTTTAGAAATTCCCGTCGCTGCGGCCCGCGGGGAGCATCGCCCGTGTTCGCAGCTCTTGTCCGCGCTCTGCCGGCTGCGAACCTCGCCTGTCGCTTGTGATGCTCGACGACCAGCATGAACGCCTCTGAGATCCCACCGTCTACCGCACCGCCCACGGAGACTCCCGCTACTGGTCAGCAAACAGCTACGGACCTGGTGCTCATCGTCTTCATACATGGGTGCGACCTTGACGGCATGGGGGTGGACGGAAGAGTGTTAACGCGTGTTCAGTTTCAAAGGAACCGACTCCACGTTTGGGCAATTCCCCGAACGCCTCCAACACATCTTAGCCGAAGGCCTCGACAACACGACCGTAGAAAGCATCGTCTTCCCCGCTTACGAGGTACGCACACTTTGAGTAGTGGCACGGGGTGTTTATCTGAGGATTCTGCCAACCAGACAAAGGGAGAACTCGTGAGTTCATAATCTCGTCAACCTGACCCCCGTACTGAAGGCTCCCTTCTAGAATGCGGCGGTCACTCGGTTCGCAGACTGGCTCACTGACCTGACGGTCCGACGAGAAGTTGCCAACGGTATTGGGGGTGGAGCGGGTAAAGCCAACATTGTTCTATGTGGCCATAGGTGCGCACTCGCAGGTTTGCTTAACCGCCTTGCTGAGACAGTCTGTATAGTATGGGAGGGCTCCTCGCCACGGATGCTCTGATTGAGTTTGTTCATACTCGACCGGACAAACTTGCGCCTCTGTGGCCCAATATCGTTGCTTGCATAGCTTTCGACACGCCGGTACGAAGTAACAAGGATGCACTCTCACCCGCGCTGACCACGCTTGTCTCCTAGTACCTTGGCCTCCATCCCTTCGTGTTCAAGAATAGTGCAACCCAGGCAGCGAACTACGTTCGCTCAGCCACTAGCGTACTGAGTGGCTTCAAGGGTTGGGGAGCGAAGACGACTACGACGACAACTACCGCATCCGCGTCCGCGGCTGCGACCGGGGCGCAGACGACTACGACGACTTCCGTGTGGTCGAAGTGGGCTCCTGCGGCATACGCGGTAGGCGGCGCACTCCTCGCAGGGGCTGCTGCCGGCACAGCTTATTACAAGCGCGACGACATTGGCGTTGGCTACACTTGGGTGACCGACCACATGAGATATGTCGGGAACCTGTGGAACCAAGCCGAGCTAGAAGAGCGACTGCAGAAACTCCTCGAGATAGAGTCGCGCATGGGCGTCTTGTTTCACACGTACGCCCCCACCTCTTATGCTGCAAAGAAAGGCTCTCCATGAGGTGCCTACTGCAGGTTCTACACATACCTCCCGCCGAGCCCGCCCGCCAACCCGTCGGCACGCACATTCGCCGTGCTACCGAAGCCCAACACCCCTCTCGGTGCCCACTTCGTCGCAAACCGTAACACCCTCGCGTCGGATGAGATACAAGCGCATACGGGCATGTTCGACAGCAAGTCCAATGATGGGTACTACGAGCTCGGCCTGTCGACCGCCAAGCTCATACGAGTCGCCGTGGAGCGCCATCGAGCCTCCTCAGCACCTCACCAGGCAGCACCTCCGCCCGCATCGCCCACACAAATATCAGAGAAGCCGGACGCTGCTACACAAGATGCCGCCGCACCAGTCCCTGCAGCTTCGCCTAGCACGAGGGAATCGACATCGGAAACCTCCGTCGCGCATCCCGTGGATGAAGACGGAGACACATCGTCACCCTCCACGGCCACTCAACAGGCCGTAGAGGAACCGGGGACAGCATAGAGTAAATGAAGGAGTCGGACAGGCTATGTAACATTATGTACTGTATATATGTCTGGTGCGGGTCGCGTGCTGTATGATACATCTTCGGGTGGTGTTTACCTCGCGAACTCCTCCAGCGACAGCTGCATCGCGTACGCATCCTCTCCATCGGCGTCTAGCCGCGCACGATGGGCGTCAGGGTGTCTGAATAGCGCGTGGACGAGGGTGCGGGAAACTCACAGTAGCCTTTTTCGATCTCCTTTACCGTGAACCCGAGGGTATCGCGGTAGAGGCCAAGCGCGGCGCGGTTCGACTTTCGTACGTGCAGCGAGACGTACGGCGCCTTGTAGATGGTGGCCATCGCCTCCTCTGCCGGGGATAAGACGGTTCGTAGGGATTTCTGCGAGAGTATGAAGAGCAAGACGTACGTGACTGGATCATGAGCCTCTTCGCGAGACCGAGCCGGCGGTACGACCGCAGGACAGAGATGGAGGTGACATGGCCATGGGAAAGCTCCCCGTCCGGGACGTCTTCCTCCCTGCGCTCACGGACCACGGTCAGCGCGCACGCAACGGGCAACATGGCAGGCGCATACGCACATCTTCGCCAGGATGTACCCCACGATCTTCCCGTCCTCCTCAGCGACGTACGACAGATGAGGCCAGGTCAGGGCATGGTACAAGTCTTCCAGAAGTGCACCCAGTAAGGTCAGGTACCCAGAGCGGACGGACGGGGCAGCGCACAGTATCTCAGCGTGTAGTTCTCAGGGAGATTCTGGAGGTTGCATGCTTGCATGCCCATGAGGTCGTCGATCTGGCAGCCGTAAGAGTACGTTCAGTGAGGAGGTGCTGCGTACACACCTACCCGTACTGGTCTGATATTCATGGCGCGACACAGCCAAGCAGCGGGATTGAGTAGTAATATGTATGAGAGGAGGAAGGTGCGTCCCGACGTCAAGCGCCCCCGCCGGGTCTTTCTACGATGGGCGTCAAAGTCGCCTAGTGTATATACGCACCTGGCTTATGGCTGGTCAGCTTCGTCATGATACAACGGGGCTGAACATTTAATGATGGCGCTCTAGAGAACTTGGAGTACTAAGTGTGCTACATGTGATACAACTGTGCGCATACAGAAGGCGATACTTTAACAAAGCTAGGCATCCACGTATCTTGATGGCAGGGGTTCATTGGGAGAGTCGGGCAGCGAAAATGGGTCCAGCAAACAAGAGATGGAGGTGGTATAGACAGAGAAGGAGGGGAAGGATAGCGTGTAGGAGGACGGTACCACATATTGGTGCAAAGGTGAGAAAAACCGAGAGGGAAGGAGTACTTATACTTCAATGTCCATGAGTGTCGACGTCGCGACCGCCGCCCGCCAGTCCTGCCGCACCGTCCGCACCGCTACCACCCGCGCCGCGCCCACTGAAGAACGTCTCTGCGGCGGCAAACGTGTTCCGCAACGTCCGCTTGACGCTGCGTCCTCGACCATCGGTTTCCATCATGGGAGACGTCCCTGCGAGGGCGGAGTGGACAGACTCTTGCAATTCCCGAGTGCTTGGGGACGGGGAGTGAGAGCGAGGGGACGCCTCGCGGAGGACTGCGAAGCCGGGAGGGCCATCTGGATGATGATGGGTGCGCATATAGGAGTTGGATGCATCGTACAGGATTGGAGACCGGGCTGCCGCGAGGTCCGTCCGTGGTTCGCGGTGGTGAACGGGGTGCCGTGGGTCGAATACAGCCATACCGAGGCTAGATGGTGCTGGGATTGTCCCATTGCGTCCGGGCGGACTAGAGGAGATGGCAGGATACACGTTCTCCAGGACAGGCCCGGGATCTCGTCGTCCGTGGTTTTGGACTAAGATGGTACTCGGCCCCGGTCCAGCACCTCGCCCATGACCGATCTCAGCGAAGACGAGGTCGGGGGTCATGACACCATTGCGCATTGAGGCGTTCGCGTCCGCGTAGGTTCGGAAGAAGGCCGTACCCGTGGAATGGTTGGTACCGCCACTACGATTGGATGCGGCCTCACTGGGAGTAGGCGAAGTCGACTGCTCGACGAGAGGTTGCTGTCCGAAGCCACGGCGAGGTCGTGAGGGCCCCGCAGCGTCTAGCCATGTCGGCGGGTTGGCAGCCTGAGCACGAGGTTGGGCTCGGGGAGTGGGATGCCGCCTTGTTTCACGCGTCATGGCGAAATCCCTGCCGGGGGTGAAGTAAGAGCGGTTCGCGGGCTCTTCGTGCATCGCACGGTCGTGGGCCCGAGGCGTCATGCGGACCGTGTGGTTCGCCTGCGGTACGAAGACCTCTGACGCGGTATCGTCGTCGTCGTCATCCTCGTCTATAGGCTCGCCTTCGACGTCCTGCATCCGCCTCGTGTCTGCTGGTTCCCCATCGTCGAAGTCATCATCGTAGTCCGTATCGTTCGAAGTAGCCAGTTCGTTGGTGATTGTGTTGAATAGGTCGGCTAAAAAATCACGGAGCTTCGCGACGCCGTGCCCAGAGTACACGCAGAATGCCGCCCTTTGCTGCGAATTGAAATCCTGCGAGGGGTTGATTAGTTGAGTCAGATACGATGTAGCAGATACATACTGATGGAGGCTGGCGACAAAATTGTTGCAACTCCGCCCTTCGAAACGCAGGGATACCCGTCAGGCTCAAGTGTGTCAGCTTTGGGAGCTTTTGAAGAAGGAAATGTATGGCCATGACAGAGATTTGGTCGCAATAGGATAAGTGAATGCGCTCGAGCGTCGCGTGCCGTTCGCCGAGGGCTTGTATGGCTTGATCGGTGAGGTTATTGACGCGGACAAGGCCGATGCGACGGAGCTTGGGAAGGCTGGACAGCTCAAATACCGACATGTCCGTAAGCTGCAAACAGTCTGTTGGCTTGTCAGCTATGCGACACAGGCAACTCCGAACCGCGATGCTTACTCGCTAGGTCGATATAGCGAAGGCGCGTGCAAGATCGGACCAGACTATTGATCGAACGATCCGTGATAGACCCAGCATGTCCAAGATGGAGATAGTGCAGCCCCTTGCCAAGCTTACAGATACTCTCTACAGCGTTATCCGTGAGCTGCGTGCATTTGGCCAGTACGAGGTTGCGGATCTTGGGCGCGGCGGAAACGATGCCTTCGATGGCGTCGTCTGTGATCAGGCTGCATGCGGTGAGGTCAAGCATGCGGAGTTGTTCGAATGGTTGGGGCACCCGGAGAGTCTGGCACTCCTGTGACGCATACACCGCGGAAGCGAATGGGTTCATTCCGGGAGGGAGGATGTCGCGTTTCGGAGGACTAGGGAATGCGGCATCCGTCAGCTCCACGCAATGCGACAGCCGCATTTCGCGCATTTGCACGGAATGGGTCCATAGGTCGCGCACGCTGGAGTCGGTGATCTTCTTGCAATTGTGGAGATCGATTTCGAGCAGAAGCGGGCAAGAACGAGCCAAAGCGGAGACGGACAGGTCTGTAATTTCCTCCACATTGCTGAGCTTGACGCGACGGAGAAGAGGACAGTTCTGCGCTAGAGCCACAATAGCCACGTCCGTGAGCTTCTTGCACCCGGTGAGGTTGATTCCTTGCAAGCGCTTCGCAGACGCCGCAACCGCAACGATAGTCCTGTCCGCAACCTCGGCTACATTCGAGAGGTCAAGAGCGACGAGGCTGGGGCAGTGGGGTAGGACGCGCATGAGGCCATCGTCTGAGAGGGCCACGCAGTTCATGAGGGTGAGTCGCTCCAGCCTGACGCATTGTGCCAGGCGCGCAAAAAGGGAGTCGGTGAGGTCTGACGCGACGTTAAGGAAATTGAGGCGGCGGATGAACTGGGCGTAGACAAAAGCTTGTCCTTCTTGGGATAGAACGCGCATCATCTTGACGAGAGTGGAGACCTTGGTGAAGTATGGCCGATACCAAAGGAGCTCGACCGAGCACGAGCACCATGCACGGGATACGAGAAGGGCATGGTAGAGGTCGTGTGCGCTGTGGAGGTGCTTGAAGATGTGAATCAAAATCTCTGGGGGAAGTCGCGATGCTTGCGAGGGTGTTGATTGCGAGTAGGGATCAGTCGAGCGAGGGCTGAGCCGGGAGGACCACTGGGCAGGGACGAGGTCCGTGGTGCTTTCGGCATCGGGGAAGAATGCGGACTTGCTGACGTACTCGTCGTCGTCGTCTGAGAGGGATGTGTTGGACTGTGCAGGGGAGGCTCTGGAGTACATGGTGGCGGAGGACAAGGAGGAGGAGGTACGCTGAGACCTTTGGCAGTGGTTGGAAGACCAGACGGGCAACTGCAGTACATGGTGATGGAGGCACGTGGGGTTGAGAAGGTACGACTGATTACGTCAGCGCCCTTTGGCTGCCATCTCCGGTAGGCGCCGCTTCCGCATCCTCAATGCCGATAGAGAGCCCTGACTGGGCGAGCTCTCCGGCTCCTGCTGAGGCTGCTGAACAACCCACCATCCTAGTCACCGCGCCGTCGTCCCCGGATGTGTCTCCGAAATCTGCGCAATTTCTCCTTTCCCCGCCGTCGCCCGGTGCCGTGGAGGTGCGCACGCTATCAGATGTGACTTCCCGTGAACCAGTCGTTACACCATCCACAACAAATCCTCCTCCACTACCATCACCTGCGGCTGACCCCATAATGCCTCTGTCCGTCTTTGAGCAACGACTCGCTGCGGCAAATATGCCCCCACCAGGTCCCGAATTGTTCCACGCCCGCAGATATTTGTGGCTCCAGCCAGGACCTAATCGGCCGCTGCCTGCACAACCATACCCGCCACGAGACAGACTCGAGAGCTTGTTGGCGACGCCCGGTGCTATCGAGAGCGACGCTACTTGGCGCGCGGGGTTAGAAGGAGTCTGGAACGGCTTGGTTGGCGATGGTCATCGTGAAGTCAGGCTTAAACACCGGCTGCCACTCGGGCTCGTAGTACGTTCTTCGCCCTGACTCGGATTAAGCCCGCCTTCATTCATGAATACCCGAATATCAGATCAAGATACTGCAAGCTGGGTGGATACGCGAGGGTACATGGCCCCGAGGGGCTATTGCTCCTGCATCTGACGACGAACTGGAACCCGACGTCTCTTCTCCGGGGCAAACATCCGTATTCTCCCCAACGGCTTGAAACGCACAACCCCTCACCATATCGGACTCGGCGCCTACTCGCGGGCAACCCATAGGGCAACAATCCGCCGATGCTGTATAACAATAAGGGCAGAACCTGGCTGGGGTCATTCATACTGGTTGTACAATACTCACCTCAATTACACGTCTCATTGGGTTTCATGCGCTTTCTGGTCTCGTCAGGCACAATACGTTCTCCGAAATACAAGGGTGGTACAGTGGGGTGCGGAATTCAGAGCTTAGGGCGAAATAAATGCGGCTGATGACCGGGTGTGATGTTGGAGGATAGCAAACCTAGGCAAACCCCACAGACGCGAGGCAAACGGTGACTTCGTATCACGTTCGGGATGGTGGCGATACCTGTGAGCAGATTCGTTACGTCGTGTGCATACGGTAGTTATGTGAAGCGCACCAGTATCACACCATCTCCTCTAACAAAGAGCATATCCATTTTGCGTTTTGCGATCTTCGGGTTTGACATTATCATGAAACGGTTCTGCAGGAGCACAAGATGTACTCACATTTACTGTCGTATGACCCTCTGGAGCGCCCTCAACCGGGTCCACAATCATTATAGTTTCCTCTACGTCGCTCAGAATCAAGTTCATATGTCCGTCGTAGGCCTACAGAAGAAGAACAGTCTGAGTAACGCGACGGCATTCTTTGCCACAGACAGACGGACATGTAGGACTCCGGTGAGCTCTCGATCGCCCCTAAGCTTGACAAAGACGCGTTCGCTGAGAGATAGACGGATGAGATCAAAAGGTTCCTGGATGCCGTTTGCAGCCGCGTCCATGTTGGCGTCAGAGTAGGGGAGTGTGTCCTGGAGAGTCTCGAGGCCGACGAGGCGCGAATGCTCGACGCGTGCTGCAGCCTCGGGTCACGTGCGACTGCTTCGAGCTCCGACGAAAAGGCCGTGGCGATGCGCGGCAGTAAGCGCCTGCACCTTGGCCTGTAACCTTCAGCACGGATTGTTGCTGCCATGCCGGTACGTTCCTCTGCATCCTCTGCCCTTACCTTTACTAACGCATCATCGATAGAAACACTACTGCGACTACTGTGATGTGTTTCTGACCCACGACTCGGCCTCGGGTACGTGTGTAACTGTCAGATCCGTGTTCTACCGTGCTGACTACATCCACAGTCCGGAAGGCCCACAACAGTGGTCGAAACCATTTGGCCAATGTCAGAGACTACTATGCCTGTACGTTTCATAGGTCTGCGACATCCTTCAGTCGACCACTCACGCGTTCTCCACAGCGCTTGGTCACGACAAAGCGCAAAGCATCATTGATCAAATCACAGCTGCATACGAGAGTGGGAACCCTCCTCCTCCGGGCGGGTTTGGGTTTGGTCCTCAGCACCTAGGCAATCCTGGTCCCCCCTTTGGTGGCCCTCCGATGGGCTATGGTGCGCCGCCGTTCGGTGGTCCTCCCCCATTTGCCGGTGCGCAACCCTCCATCCCTTGCCCCGCTGATTGCGCGCTGACCTTGCCCCAGGCCGTCCTCCCATGCCTCCCGGCATGCCGGGCCCGCCCGGCATGATGGGACCCCCAGGTGCGCCCCCTTTCCCTCCAAACGGTGCTATGCCTCCTCCTGGCATGGGTCCTCCAGGAATGGGGCCGGGTGGCTTCCCACCACCTGGTGAGTCCGACGTCCTATAGTTCATGATTTATAATGACTGCAATTGACCGCGGTACCACAGGTATGCCCCCCTTCCCGCCCAATGCTAATGCCGGTGGCCCTCCTAATGGAGCGCGTCCGCCTTTCCCTCCTAATGCCCCAGGCGGAGGCCCCGGACCCAACGGGCCTCCCAATGGGGGCCCGCCGAACGGTTTCAACCCCTCTCAAGGGCCTCCCCCATCTAATGCGCAGAGCTCTGGTGGGCCGCCCGGACCTGGTGGCATCCACCCTGACAGGATGAGGATGATGGGAAGCAGGTGAATGCTCGTCGAAGTGGGTATACCGGCCTTGTGTTTCTGTTTTGTACTTGTACGTTGTCCGTGCGGAGCGCACGTTATATGAATTCTTCGGTAGCTCGGGTTTTCTACAATAGTCCATACTTCCTGTCCGTCCCTGCGTGATCCGTTCCACAGAGTACAGGAACTGCAGCGGTGAGCCACACCTGTGGGCGTCGATGGGTGTACGCGGCAATCGATTGCAGGTCACCTTGTGACTTGACGCTCAACAAGTCTGAGCGACCTGTGCAGCTGCTCCGAGGGTCTCTGACTCGGCCGTATCGATGCTTCGCACTCTTTATCTGTCTAGTGCTCCGTCTAGTCACTCTAGTGCTCCGTCTAGAATGCACATGCATGCACCCACTGCAGTTTCTCTGTCGTAGACGTCTAGTCCAACAAATTTCCTCACGGCGCCGAGCAATTTCTCCGATCCCTCCAGCCACGATGCCCTTCTCTACCGCCGTTCTCAAGTGCGACCCAAGTTCGGTCTCGTTCGTCTCCGACGAGCCCGTGGTCACGTCGCAAGAAACGCTCCAGGCCCTACAACGCGCCTCAGAGCAACTCCATGCTCAGCAAACCGTCGCTTTCCCCACCGAAACCGTATACGGGCTCGGCGCACTTGCTCTCAAGCCGGACGCAGTCTCGCGCATCTTCTCCACCAAGGGTCGCCCGCCCGACAATCCGCTCATCGTCCATGTCTCTTCGCGCGACATGCTGCTCCGGGTGCTCCCCGAGGGTTACACGCCTTCGAAGACATACGAGGCTCTCATGAAACGCTTTTGGCCCGGGCCCCTCACACTCCTCTTTCCCACCGACTCATCCATCGTCCCTCCTATCATCACGGCGAATCAGCCGACGGTCGCCATCCGTATGCCTTCGCATCCTATCGCGAGAGCGCTCATTGCGCTCGCGGACGCGCCTGTAGCCGCGCCCAGCGCGAACTCTTCCGGCAAACCGAGCCCCACGAGAGCCGAGCACGTCTCCAACGACCTTCAGGGGAAGGTAGGCGTTATCCTGGAAGGAGGGGCATGTGGTGTGGGATTGGAGAGCACGGTGGTGGATGGCCTGCAAGAGGACGGGAACCTGCGCGTGCTGAGGCCGGGAGGAGTGACGGTGGAAGATTTGGAGCGCGTCATTCGCGAGGACCTCCCCGACGTGGTGCCCACGCCCAAAGTTCTGGTGCACCGAAGAGACTACCGAGATGAGGCGATGGAGCAAGCACCTACCACTCCAGGGATGAAGTACCGACACTACTCCCCGAGTGTACCGGTGACCTTGCTACTCACCCAGTCGCAACCTCCGCCCGGGACGCAGCGTACCACACTGCCTGCGTTTGTAAAATCCCTCCGCTCTAGTGCAGCAAGCCTCGGCAGGCCTCTTCGAGTGGGAATTCTGTCTCCGTGCGACTCACCTCTGGCGAACTCGCTATCGTCGCTTGCGCGTGGCGATGTGGAATGGACTGTGCACCCACTGGGGCCCCTTGCGGAGCCGGCCGTCTCCGCCCAACGGCTATTCGACGGCTTGCTCTCGCTCGATAGCGCGAAAATGGACCACATCGTCGTCGAAGAGGTCCGGGAGGAGCGGGAAGGACTCGCGGTCATGAACCGCGTGAAGAAGGCCGCCGGAGAGTCTGTCTGGATAGAAGTGTAGACCGCCCTGATCGCCTCGGTACGCATACACTACTGTCACCATCCAATGAGCCAGTGCTGTACAAAGCCGCGTGGTCGGCCGTACCTAGCCAGGGTCGCGGTCTTTGCGTACCTTTCCACCGTTGATGTGCGTATCTGTCTTTGCGTGCGTTTGACTTTCTTGGAATCCCGCCCCCGCCGCGCGCCTTTCTGGGGCGCGTGAAGGTGGGCGGGATAGCGGGTGACGGACATTACCGTGTCGGTGGGGGCGTGCTCAATGCGCGAAGAAAGGAACACCATTCCCTTTGAAAGTGCAGAGGGCACGCGTTGGCGGCTCGTCGATTTACTGTTTCTTTGGAAGGTGTCCGTCAGGTGCTGGTGTGAACCATCAAGCCTCGTTGTGGCCTCGAGGCGAACACATGTAGTGGCACACCTCGGATGCGATGCTCGTGTTCACCTCAGCGCTGGCAGGAATGTCCACAACGTCGAGGTGAATATCGCAGCCGCTTCCTCAACGACGACGCAGGTCGTGAGCTATGTGTTGAGCACCCATACGTACAGGTTGCCTCCCATGTTACTGCACAGCCACTGCTTCGGAGGATGGTTGTTGTGGGTGCTGTTCCCTCGACATCAGCGTCTACCGTCGGCTCTTCGCCTAGCTGCGATACCCCATAATGGACTGACAGGCGTGCATGAAATTCTGACTGGAATATGGGAGGTGACGTTGCTTTGGAACCAAACTCCTCTCATGGTACCGATGTGCCACAGAAAGACGGATTCTTGCATTGTCTAACACCGTTTTGAGGCAACTGAACCGCAAACCATAGTCAGAGCCGGTTCGAGGGACCACGGACCGATAGGTGCTGGGCATGGTAGGTGATTTTCCGGGAGGTGGGAGGTACACGTGCCGGGCCTAAGCCCCTCCCACCCGCCCCTCGCCTCCGCATCTGGAAAGATATGACGCCCGTCGAGGTGGCAGAGCCAGCACAGTGATCTTACGGCGGGACATAACCCCTTCTCGTCGTCCTTTGAGTACTGCTCACTGGCGCTCCCGTCCTCCCCTCCGTTGTATATAACCGCAGGAGTGTGGCCCCCAATGTTCGATAGAGCACCTCACCTTTCTCCCCTCGGATCTCGAGCTTCCCCCTTCTGCCTTCTCTACAAGATTCTCTCGCACAGCTACGGACCAGCACGATGCAGAACAACGGTACGTGCCACTCTGCCTTGCCATGTGGCTTCAGCTGACTATTTGGGTATCAGGCCACCCGAACGCTTCCCCTTTCATGAACGCGCCGACGTTGCCTGGTGCCATGTCGCAAGCGTCCTCGGACGCTGAATATGCAGGAGATTGGAACACCGGAAACCTTGCGCTGCCATCGCGCACGACGACTCCTGCCTTGAGCGCAGGACGCTCTACCCCTCAGTTCGACGTGAGGATGATGACCCAGGAGCAGCTGGAGCAGATCTGGGCGTTCATTCAGGGACAACAAGCCGGGAGTTCCTCCGAGGCGAGCTCTACGAGGAGCTCCCCCGGTCTCCCTGCCTCTGCTTCGATCAGCCCCGTCACTGTCCCAGCTTCTTTGTCCCGCCCCGGCACCCCGGAGATGTCGAAGCGCAAGCGCGTCCCTCGCCCCCCGAACGCTTTCATGCTGTACCGTTCGCATCTTCTTAAGACTGGGAAGATCCCCAAGAGCATCGAGCACCGTCAGCAGAACATCAGCCGCGTCGCCGGTGAGTCGTGGAACATGCTCGCGGACGAGGACAAGAAAGTATGGCACGCCAAAGCCAAGGAGGTGCTCAACGAACATATGGCCAAGCACCCCGACTACAAGTTCTCTCCCGAGCGCAAGAGCTCCCGCCGCAAGAGTCCCCAGGATCCCGAGGTCGCCGCCCACCAGGGCGAGAACTACATCCGCTTCCTGCGCGAGAAGTACCTCGGCCTCGCGGGTCCCTCTCCGAAGCCCTCGCGTTCTCGCAAGCCCAAGTCGCGCCGCGGCGTTGACGCCGATGGGCCCTCCCCCCTTTCCATCCCTGCTTCTCTTCGGTCGTCGCCCACGTACTCTCCGGATTCCGCACACGCCATGTCCGCGCCCCCTTCGCTCTCGTCGTCGCCCTCGATCGACATGCATTCACCCCCGAAGTTCGACCTCAACGTCTTCCAGAACCATGGCTACCCGCCCTTCGCAGACACCCGTGCTCCCCAGGAGACGTTTGACTTCTCTCAGATGGCGGCTCAGGGCAGCTCGATGGACCAAGATATTGTACGTTTATCGCCTTTCTCTCCCTTTCAGCGGTCACTCATTCAACTCTCACCAGACGCCCAGGCCCTCAACGTTCGGGGAAGTCTCTATGGGCACCCAGCCGAAGTTCAACTTCCCGCAGACGCTCGGCTTCCCGGCGTGCACCACCGCAGAGTCCCACCTCGGCCTGCACAACATGGTTGTGCCCGGCTCCGGCATGGTCCCGTCGGGATCCTCTCGCCCCGCCACCCCCGCCGAGCCCCAAATGTCGGCGTTCGACGGCATCTGGGACAGCGTCATGCGCGATCCCTACAACCAGAGCGGTCCCTCCGATATCCCCATGCAAGGCCTCCAGGACGACCCTGCCAGCAACCCGTTCGCGACGGGCGAGCTCAGCGGGCCGATCGACTTCGAGCACATGCACTTCCCGTCCCTTTTCCCCAGCTCGGAGTAGGCGGACGCGGTCATCTTTCTCTCTCTCCTGACGACATCGGGCATGTCGCCGTATGCTCTCCCCTTTCTCTCTTTCTCTCTTTCTCCCTCTCCCTCTCTCTCTCACTTTGCTCAGTCCCGGAAGAACATGTCTCACTACTCTCCACATCTGTAGCCCCTCGCAATGCATGTCTGGCACTGTCTTATACCCGGCTGGCCTATGTCTTCATAATCTCCTGTTTGTACATATACAACGCAACTGTATCCATAGACAAATGACCTATCGGATTGAGCCTCACCCGCCTGGAGCCGCCCCAATGCGCGTTGAGGTTGGAGTGCGGTACAAAGGCTCTTGGTAGACTCTTGGTAGTTCATGCACCCCATTGCCAGAATGTGCCTCAAGCGCCATATATACCGGGCTCGCGGCCCGGGCTATGATTTGCTGAACGATCGGCGTCGGCAAAGCCCGAAGACATCTTCGCCTCTCCCTCACTCGCGTGCAGTCGAGACTTGTTTGGCCTCCGCACCATACTTGCCGCTGACTCTGCACCGATGGCTGGCTCGAAACGACATGCGCTCACAGCGGACGACCTTATGAAGATGCAGGAGGAAGGGCCGCGGAGAAAGAGGATCAGAATCGAAGACTCTGACGAAGAGTTGGATGGCGCGAGCTCTGCGAATGAGGACGAGGAGGTACCAGCGAGGCAGCGCGAGCGACGCTCCGGCAGCGACCAGGGAGAAAGCGATTCAGAAGGAGAGTATGACGAATCTGCCTCGGATGACTACTCTGCGGAGGATAATGAAGACAAGTCGCCCGGAGAGAGACTGCACCCTCTATCCCTACCGCCAGACGAAGACGAAGCAGATAGCCGTTTCGCATCCTCCCGAATATCGTTCAAACCGAGAGCAGCCAACCCCCCTGCCCCGAACGCGCCCTCACAATTGAAACCTTTACCATCCACGTTCGAAGCCATGGGTATTTCCTCCGCCCTCATCACCGCTCTCTCGAAAATGTCAATCAAAGCTCCGACCGAGATTCAGGCTGCATGTATACCCCCTCTACTTCAAGGCAAGTCGTATCCAGCCCCTTGCAATAAGTGCAGTACAGCTCACCTCCGTCAAACACAAGGTAGGGACTGCATAGGAAACGCGAAGACAGGTTCCGGAAAGACCATAGCCTTCGCCCTTCCCATACTCCAGAAACTTTCCTACGATCCTTATGGGATATTCGCGCTTGTGTTGACGCCGACAAGGTATGTTCACCCCGAACGACGCTCGGGTGTACAAATATTGAATCATATTGAATGTCGTGCAGAGAGCTGGCCTTCCAGATTGCCGAGCAATTCGCCGTTCTCGGTGCGCCGCTGAACCTGCGCACAGCGGTCGTAGTGGGCGGCATTGATATGATGGCGCAGGCCCTTGAATTGGGGAACCGTCCGCATGTTGTAGTGGCCACTCCAGGACGGATTGTCGACCTGCTCAGGAGTTCGTCGGGAGAGTGGGATCTGTCCAGGATCAAATTCTTGGTACGCCCTACTGTTCTCTCATACTTTCTTACGACTAATGCCTAGCAGGTGCTGGACGAAGCTGATCGACTGCTCACATCGTCCTTCGCGCCAGAGTTGTCGTATCTATTCAATATCCTGCCAAAAGAGCGTCAGACGTGCCTTTTCACAGCGACACTGACGGACGCCGTCGAGCGTGTAGCGGATGCACCGCCAAAGCCCGGGAAGCAGAAGCCTTTCGTGCACCGAATGACTGCGCAGTACGTATCTTACCCTTGGAGGACCGTCTCGGTGCTGATAAGGACATTTACTTCTACTTGCAGAGTGGAGACAGTCGAAACGCTCAAGCAGCATTACATCCTGGTCCCGTCGCACGTACGAGAAGCGTATCTATACTATTTCCTTTGCAATCCTCCCGAAGCTACCCTCCATCTCCGACGTGCGCCGCCTGAGCCGGTCAAACCGGCCAAGAAGGGAGCCAAAGCGAAGGCGAAACCTTCCAAGAAAAAGAAGGCATCCGAAGACGACGAGGCCATTCAGCAGCCCCCGCCCACAATCATCTTCTGCACTCGCCCGCGCACGGCCGCGTATCTCACTCACCTACTCCAAACCCTGCACATACGCGCCACGGCGTTGCATTCGAGGCTCACCCAGCGGGAACGCCTCTCGTCACTGCAGCTGTTCCGCGCGTCGGTCGTGCCCGTGCTCGTGTCCACGGACGTCGGCGCGCGTGGTCTCGATATCGAAGACGTCGCCATCGTCATTAACTGGGACATCCCCGCGGAACCCGAGGAATACACGCACCGAGTCGGTCGTACCGCGCGTGCCGGCAAGGGCGGTGTCGCCGTCAGCTTCGTCACGGAGCGCGACGAGGAGCGCGTGCTCAAGGTAGAAGAGCGAATCGGTACGTACCAGCACCACACACGCCTTGCGCGGACGCAGGCGCGGAGCCACGGCGCTGCGTGCGGAGAATCCCCGTGGCGCGTGCCTGCGCATCCGCGGCCCTCCGGAGCGTATAGTGCTCATCGCTGATCGCCCCGCGCGCCTCTCCCCCGCAGGGACCAAGCTGACGGAGATGGAGCTTCCGGAATCGAAGGTGCTCGAGAAACTGAACGCGGTGGCTACCGCGAAGCGCCTCGCGAATATGGTGCGTGCTGCCCGGCCCCGGCCTGTCGGGGCAGCGGCCCTGACATGTACGCCGCTCTTCGCCGACGCCGACGCTGACGCCGTGTCGTTCAGGAACTGCACGATTCGGACTTTGGGAAGCGCGAGGAGATCCACAAGATCAAGCGTGCGAAGCGCGCGGCGGACGTCCGGGAGGCCGAGGGGGAGGTGGCTCTCCCCTAGACTGCTCTATCCAGTCTACGCTCGTGTTGTATGACTTGTATGAAGTTGTCGCCGGGCAGACCGCATCGTGCGCGTCCCTATGGAAGAGCCTAACCATCGACTACTTCCTTCGTGAGCATCGCCCAGCGTTATCGATTATTAGAGTTTGCAGGAAAGGCCAGGAAGTCGAGTATATGGCGACTATGTACATGGGTGCATAGGGTAGGGAGGACTACACGGGAGTACACTACTTGCGTATCCGGGGGTACACTACTTGTTTATCCGGGGCAGCGGCGACAATGTTGACACCACGTAAACGAACGGAGTACCACTAGACTGTCCCATGTAAGTACCGTTACAGTGGCGAGCGGAAAGGCCGGAAGAGAAAGAGATGACGAAGGGGAAGCATGGGGGTGCGCGCACGACGGGAAAGCGAACGGGAAAGTCGAAGTGGAAAGTGGGACGAAGCGAGTCCAAGCCGGTCGTGTATGCGTGGCGAGGAGTCCTGCGGTGGGGGAAGGGCGGGAGTGTAAGTGACAGCTATGATACAACAAAACATGCGAACTTCGAGGGACAACGACATCGAAAAGGGGGGTTTCGTGAGATGATGGGGCGATGGAGTCGGTCGGGAGAGTAGAATTACAGTATTACAGTTGACGATGGGTGGATGCATGGGGGCGTTGTGGCGAACGACGACGGTGCGAGGTGCGAGATTTGTTGACGACGAGAGACTTGCGAGACAGCGGGACGGAGAGCCGTTGGATATCGGCCGCGAACGGCGAAGACGCGCAAAGCGCACGACTCCATCCGGCGCAGCCGGTAAGTATGAAGAATAAGTTAGGCGAGCGTCGAGTGCGTGGAGTCCGGAACGTCCCTCATCGGTGTAGTCGGGATTTTCTATGGGTCGGGCGAAAGTGGAATGGAATGGGAGAGGCGCTTTTGTCGGGATTGCGAGTACGGGCCCGGGACGGAAGGAGTATATTGGTGACGTAAGGGCGAAGACGTGCTCGATGTCCGGATCGGGCCTGGTGGCGGTGAGCTATTTTCGGTCGAGCGGGACCGAAGTCGCGATGCTCCGCAAGGTCATGGCACTAGATCGAGCGCTGTGGGGGTACAACGCGTCCGCGCACGGACCTGTCAGTCGCGTCTTCGCGCAGTGAGATGCGCGCATACAACGCACCTTGACGACAGACCACTGCACGATCAGCTGTTTGACGCGGTCTGCGAGACTCCGCTTGCATATGTGGCATGTTAGGTGGTCCGCGAGCGGGCACAGCGCGCTCTCCATCGCGCTCGTCGACAGATCTAAGGGCGTGTCGAGGCAGGTGTCAGTTTGGCTCGGTGAAAAGGCTGGACGATATTCGAAGTGATCTCGTACCTGGACGAGCGTCCCACGCCAGATAAGCCGAAGCCAGAGCCCACGCCCTCGTGAGTTTCTTTTGCTCGGTAAAGTCGCAGTTCCCCGTGGGTGGATGGGGGTGGGGCGGCGGTAGGAGGAGGCGCTTCAACGCGTCCAGACGGCCAAGGTGGAGGAAGAAGAGCCGTTTGATATATACTGGGCCGATGCGAACGGCTAGTTCGTCCGTCAGGGAATGGAGCGCGAAGGAAAGGAGATGGCTGGAGACCGGCACCGCGAGATCATAGAGGTCGTGACTGGCCGCGAGCGCGTAGACGACGATGGGACGCATGGGTGCCTGGTTCAAGATCAGGGAGTAAAGAGGTTTGGAGGGCGCAACGTGTTCTTTGGGAGATAGCCCGTATGTTGGCATCGCGTCCACGGCCGCGATGAGCGTATCTATGCTCGGATGATAGTGCGCGCAAGAAATCTCATACACGGCATGTAGGATCACGTTGAGCACAGTGGCCACCTCGGGCAAAGGGACGACGGTGCCGAGCTCGTCGTTTTTGTTGATGTCGCCCATATTGGAGGGTAGAAGGCCGTTGAACTGATTGGAAGACATGGATAGCACCTGCGTTGTATGCACATAGAAGAACACGCCGTCTGACGCGAGGAGGATCACATCTGGGGCGATTGGTAGGAGATTGGCACCCGGATAGAAAGTGGTGGAGACAGAGACGATGGTATTGCCCTGTGCATTGTCGGGCGATCCTGGGCGTAGAGGATCGGGTGGTGAGCTACGTTCAGAGCTCTAGTACGCGCGAGACAGTTAGCGCGTCAGATGGGTATACAATAGGGTGTACAAACAGGAGGGGTCATCATCTGCTGAGGGGGATACTGAGGGTGGACACTGGTAATCCCCGTCATTTCGGCGACGGGGCGTTCTGCATGAGGGGAGGGGAGGTCCGCGGGGTCGGAGATGTACTGAAGGACCGAGTCCCACTCCGAGTTGTGCATCGTGGGGAGGGGTGGGGGGGGGGGGAAAGGGGAGGATGGCGAGAGGAGGGGGTGTGAGGGAACAAGGGGCGACGGGCGTGTGTCCAGGGTGCTTATAGGAATCGAGGAGTGCGGAGACGAGAGACTGGAGATTGAGAGAGGCTCAGCAGACGAGTGCTTACTGAAGGCTACGCGTGCCCCGCTAGCGCCCGACGCGCGATGCTAGGCTGGGGCGCCTCAGCCCAGGAATTCGGCTTGCGCGGCGAGCCAGATCGCCCTGCCAGTAAACTGCGCCGCCAGATCGCAGGAGATTCACGGCCACTAGATCTCACCATTCTTCCGACCTCAGCCGTCGCCGTCTTCTCCAGCGTCGGCGCGCATCGAGCAGTGTCGTTGGTGGACGAGTGGAACAGACATGGCGGGGAGCACGAAGCGGCCTCGTCGCTGCGCTGGCAGATTTATGAGCGCGCCCCCATCGCACGACGGTACAAGTCTGCGCCTGCCCCCCGCACTCGGACCTATGCTCGGCATTCCACACTGATGTTCGCTGAGTTGGCGAAAGTTGAAACCACGCCGTGACGTCAGATGCCTAGTCTCCTCCCGGCGGCTGGCCGGCCTGCATGACCGGAATTCTTGAGGTAATCGCACGGCTAGATCCTCTTTACGGCTCTCGGAGCTCGGGTATCACCTCCTTACTACTGTATGTAATACAACGTACATCATGGCCAGCCGCAGAGCTAACATCGTCCATTTCCAGGATGCTCACAGCTATCGCGTCTTATCCTCAGCCAGAATGGCTTCATTCAGCTCGTCTAGCGGGGCCAACTCCCGCTTATCCACAAGGTCGAACTATTGCACGGTCAGTCCTCCACCCTGGACATAAACTGATCATGGCACATGCCTCGTTCACAAAGAGGAAGAAATGCCTATAACTTGTATTGAGATGCGCTACGCATACCGATATCAGTTTCCCGGCGCGATCGCATGTCAGTTCCAATCGACAACACTCACCCTCAATCCCAAGCGCGCAGATATGATCAAAGTGGTTGCTGTACAGGTGCGCGTACACCCGGAAGAGCCGACGGAAGAGTCGGCCTATGGTGTCACGGAAATTCTTTGGGAATGGTTTGCCTGCCATGGAATGGAGAACGTTCAGCACAATTCCAACCTAACAGGAGGGACGACGACGCGTGAGGCTCCTAGACACGTACCCATTTCACTCGGGAAGACCTCTTCGTTGTCCAAGAGCCCTTGTGCCCAATTCATCAACGCATCCACGTATTCTGGCGCGGGCAGCTTCGTCGCCTTCTTGTATCGTACGCCGTCTTCCCACAAGTATTCGTACCTGTGCCGTCGTCGGTGATAAGCCATTCCTCCCACAGGTCCGCCAGTGACCGGGGAACTCACCTTGGGCCCGCGGACATGATAGGGCACTATGTAGACCAATCAGCGCGTTATAGATCCGGCTGAAGGACGGGCACTTGCCTCCTGCGGCGTGCAGAACTCCGTCACTGTTCCGTATAGCATATTGAGATGGTTGAAGAAATCCACGGCTGCCGCATGATACCGCCGAGGTGTGAGCGTTGTGAGGGTTCTAGCGCGGAGGGGATTCTACACACCATGCACCGCGAGCCACTCATTCAAGTCCTCGCCCTCTGGAAGACGTACTGCCATGCGTAGATTCCCTGATCCCTGCCCGTCCCGAAGGGTGCATCCCACGAGTCCCCGTCAGCATTGGCCCCCTATGGAAGGAATAGGGCCATTCGTGGACCCGAGATCGACATACGAGAGTGGCCTCGGCATACTTGCGGAGCTGGTATTGCTTGGTGCCCTCGGGGACGTCCTTGCGCGGCTTGAAGGTCCGCGTCTTTCCACTGCCATCGCACGTTCATCGATGAAGCGAGAGACTCTGTAGAGACCACTCACATTCCAAAGAAAGCCGACATATTACAGTAATCGAAAGCACGATAGCGAGGGGGTATTCAGCGTGTAGGGATCCGTTGCAGCAGAGGCGCAGAGAAAGACCAGGCAGGTGTCTCCAAGCGATCGAACCGGTGTGGCGGAAGCTTGATAGGGGATCTAATCTTATCTATCCGCCTTGGGAGAGCACCCCCTCGCGAGCCTGCAACTGACCATCATCTCGACTCCTGCCGACTATAGTTGCCTCGGACGAGCATTCAACGTACATTCCGAGAGAATGAGGAGTGTCGTGTGCAACCTGCCGAAATGCATCACTCTGTCTCGACTCAAGTAATTGAACACGGGCGCTCCGTATCTGCGAGGTCTTGGTGCAGAGTGGCGACTGAATGCAGGTCTGGAGCACATGCCATAGGAGTTATTACCACCTTCCGATGGCAATCCGGGGCTTTCAACTCCTGACTATCTGGCCTTCGATCCTTCGTTCTGGTTCGTCATCTGCGACAAGCCTAATAATGTTTGGCGTGACCTTCAGCAGGCCACTAGGGGTATGCCAAGCTTGCCGTCTGAAAAAGCGGATATCTATCCCTAACTCAGCGTCTGTTCATGCAAATAGATTGAGCATTTATGAAGCGTTGTTGCTTCTCATAAAGCCTTGTTCGACGACGGTTTGCCAGTACCGTACGCGTTGTGCATAGCATTGTGAATTCCAGTCGGGAAAATGAGCGCTAAATTTTGCTCTGCAGTTATTGAGACCTAGCCTAACTCGTCCCCGTCGGTAGGTACTTTTATAATGTAGTACCCACTGGCTAGTACTGGCGGCATCTGCTACTATGTAGCGCCACAACGGTCCTCTGGCCATCCCACCAACCACGATCTAATCTAATCTGTAACGCATACGTTCACTCTTATGAACTTTAAGTACTGTTACGGTCGAGCCGGCGCTGTTCTCGATTTGGGTTTCACGGCGGCCATCAGTGTGCAACGCACAAGATGCCATGGGTAATCTGTACACTGTCCGGTCGGAGAATACCTCGCGAAGGAGGGACACCGGGCGGAAGATGGCTGGTAGCCGGACAGTCAGCCCGAGAGCGAGGGAACGCTTGGGAACACGAACATTCTCGATTGCCAACCCGGGAAAAGGTAGTAGAGTTTCCATAGCGCATGACTAAAGCCACGATATCGTCATACCATCGTCCGCCATCGGCGCACGCTCGCACCGGGCGAGCGCACTATATAAGCTCCTCTCCCGGCTCGTCCGCATCCACGATTCCAGTCGAGAAACAGCTACCACAAGCAACCTCTTCTTTCAAGCGTTACATCAACCACTCGATCGACAAACATGCCGAAGCGCATCCTCTTCGTGTTCACTTCCGTCAACAAGACCCTCACGGGCGCCCAGACGGGCTGGTACCTCCCGGAGGCAGCGCACCCTTACTACGGTACGTCCGCACAACCTGCTCGATCGAGAGAGACCTTGTTGAATGCTGACGATGGGTTCTAGTGCTCTCCCCGAAGTACGACATCGACTTCGCGGCGCCCAACGGGCCCAACCCCCCTGTCGATGAGAGCAGCGTGCAGAACTTCAAGGACGACGTCAAGTTCCTCGAGGACGCGACCGTGAAGCAGAAGCTCGCGAACGCGAAGAAGCTGTCCGAGGTCAGCGCGGCCGACTACGACGCGATCTTCTACGTCGGCGGGCACGGCCCCGTGCTCGACCTCGCCTCGGACCCCGTGAACATCAAGATCGCGTCCGATGTGAGTATATATGCATGCACCCATACGAACGCTCGAGAGAACGGTTTTCTGACGCGTTGCCCGACGACAGTTCTTCCGCGCGGGCAAGGTCACCTCTGCTGTGTGCCACGGCCCCGCCGCGCTTGTGGGTGCGACCGACGCGAACGGCAACAGCATTTTCAAGGGCCGCAAGGCGACGTCGTTCTCGGACCTTGAGGAGGAGCAGGTCGGGAAGGTGAAGGACATTCCCTTCCTCGTCGAGACCCGCATTAAGGAGCTCGGCGGTCTCTACGAGAAGGCTAAGGAGCCTTGGGGGGTGAGTACCAGCATGCCGCGCTTTCCGTTCACGACACAGGCCACTTACCTCTCTTCCCGTCTGTAGGCTCATGTCGTCAGGGACGGCAACCTTATCACCGGTCAGAACCCCGCGTCGGCGCATGGCATCGGCGAGGCTATCGACCAAGCATTGTCGGCGTAAAATTGACCTGGTAGAAGTAGCAAATTAGTGTGTACGATTACTGTACTGTATAATATCAACCCGTTCGGTCATCGCTCGAACCCTGTGATCGTCAGCGCATGAACGTGGACTCGAGAACATGGCCACCCGCCCGCCATAGGCGTGTCTGCAGATACACCGGTGAGGCGATGAGAGCGCCCACTATCGGGTTTTGATTCATACCCATCAACGTCAAGTCCATGATTCTTTCGCTCACGGTGTCTGGAAGGCAACATCCTGAGATACAGATTACACGATATGCAGTACATGGCTAGATATACGAAACAGACATCACCCATCCTTTCTTGAGCGCGAAACCGTCTAGGGCTTCTTTTGCCACAGTTGCCAGCTCGGGAGACTCGAACATGACGTACGCCATCTTCACTCTCTGCCCAGCCGCATTTGGTGTGGGGGAGGGTACGACCTGCGCAGAGTGGAACCCTTGATATCTAGAATGCATGTTAGCTTGATGGTCAAACGGTACATAAACCGGGTTACACACTGTTGGAAAAGCACCGATAGTACGTCGTCTGTTACTTCTTGTGGAAGGTTGAGGCACATTAGCCGTGCGGATGGTTGTTGTACGGCTGCGGGAACTTGGCCTGTGTTGGCAAGTGGTCAATCCCGCTCAAGCGCTGTGAGGGCACGCGATACGCACCATTTGAGGGAGCGGCCTGCTTCGCGCCGCCCTCGTCATCGTCCTCGATCTCCATCTCCTCCCCATCGTCGTCGCTGTCGTCCTGCTTCTCCCGCTTCGCCTCCCGCGGGTCCTCGTCCATCCGATCGTCCCGCTGCCGCTTCTCGCCGTTCAACGCGCGCGCGTTCGGCGCATCCTTGAGGTGGATCGACGTCGGGGGCACGAAGTTCGGGTCTTCTCTCCGGAGTGTCGCGTACGACTTCGTCTTCGCGTACTCAATGTGCTGTAGAGCGGCGGGCGGGCGGGGTTGGGATCAAAGGCGGACGGATGGAAGCAGCCTTGAGACGGACGGCGCACCATTGGCTTATCGTAGAAGATCATACCTTCACAGCCCCGGAGAGCCGCGGTGGCGCCCGCGAGGTCGGTGAAGACGACGAACGCCTGGCCCTTCATTTTGGGCCCTTTGAGGGCGACGACGTCGAGGATGCGGCCGTAGGTGGTGAAGAGGGCGTAGAGCTGTGCGCGCAGCTCCTCCTTCTTCACCTTGTCGTTCAGGTTTTTGATGTAAAGAGTGGCATTGGGCTGGGTGGAGGACATGATGGGGGAGACCCGCGAGCGGTGGAGGAGGGAACGGGACGCGACGCGAAGATGGCGTTCAGTATGCAGTATGGACGCTGGATTTGGCGCTGGAGGGCGCTCTCTTCGCGCGTGGCGCGGGCGCTTGGTGCGAGCGATGGCAGAGCGCAACGCGAGCGGCGAGACATAGGCGCCGGAGAGGTGGCCCGACGCCCGTGCGTGTTTTGGGGATCTTTTTGGCCAGCGCAGAACCAGGCGCGTCTTCTGTCTCTGCCTGTGTCTGTACCCGCCCCTCCACACGTCCGCCGCGGTACACACTCCTTCACCACCACGACCACGACCACCGACGCCCCGCCCCCCGCCGACGCCCGCCCCCGACGCGTCCATAATCAATTTCGCGTACCAGCGCCCGCCATCCCGCCCTCTCCCCTCGGGCCGAGCTCGCACGCGTTCTACCGCCCCCCGCCCTCCGTACATGCCCTGCTGACGTGACGGCCCCGTGTACCAACTGTCATGAACACCGACGCAGCACCGGCCTGGCTGCCCTCGCCTCTTGTACCCTTCTTCACCCTCTCATACCCCACCGCACCTCCAGCTCACCCAGACTCGTTCCCGAACTCCAACTACTACGCGACCGGACTGCTCGATGGCTGCCTCATTGTCACCGCCATTGCCATCATGGCCGTCCTACGCGACATGACGCGTCTCTTCGTCATGGAGCCCTTCGCGCGCTGGTACCTCCAACGGGAGCTGCGCCTTTCCAAGCAAAAGGCCGCGGCACGGGCTAACGGAAAGGCAAACGGGAATGGGCATGCAAACGGAAACGGACACGCCCCCTACGCGAACGGCTCCGCTATCACCAGGTCAGAAGCCAGGAAGATGCAGCGAAGCGTGATACGCTTCGCCGAGCAAGGCTGGTCCGTCGTCTATTACACTGCTCAGTGGTGCTTCGGCCTGGTAAGCTACCTTCAAGCATGATGCTTCTTCGTTATACTCATGCACATTCCTTCGGGCCGCAGTATGTTCACCGCCAGCTGCCCACCGACGTGCTCAACCCAACTGAAATTTGGTCCGGCTACCCCCATACACCTCTCGCTGGCCCCATAAAGTTCTACTATCTGCTTCAAACGGCGTTTTACATGCACCAAGTACTCATCCTCAACGCGGAGGCCCGGAGAAAGGACCACTGGCAGATGATGACCCACCACATCATCACTATCGTCCTCATGGTCGGCAGTTACTTCTACAACTTCACGCGCGTTGGCTGCCTCATCATGGTGCTCATGGATCTATGTGACATATTCCTCCCGGTGCGTCCCCAAAGTCTATTGTACTGATCACAGGCTGACCGAGCGGAGCAGCTAGCGAAGATGCTCCGTTACCTAGGAATGTCAACAGCGTGCGACGTGGCCTTCGTGGTGTTCCTTCTTTCGTGGTTCGTAACGCGCCACGTGCTCTTCGTTTTGACGATCAAAGCAACATGGGACGCGTGGTATGTGGTACCGCGTATATGGGATCCGTCTCGCGGCCACTACATGACGAAGGAGATCTATATGGGATTCTTCGCTATGCTGGTAGCATTGCAGGTATACACCTCCACTATATGTTATGCCTCGGACGCAACTGACTGTCGCCCCTCCAGATCATCCAATTGATCTGGTTCTGGATGGTCTGCCGGGTGGCCTATCGCGTCGTGACTGGGCAGGGTGCCGAGGATACACGAAGTGATGACGAAAAGTATGTCTTTTCGGCATGGCAAACAGTGCTACTCGATGCTGATACTGCACGCCAGTGATAACGAGGATGACGCCAAAAAGGACGACTAACTTATACCTGCTAGAGGCCATATTAGACGTGCTCCTTCTAATTGTCTGGGGTCTTGGTCGCCGCTAGTCCGGGGCCGAAAATCCGAATGCATAGGCATTCTTCTCCCGTTTTCAATTGCCTGAATGCATGCTCTGCTGTATCTCCCCCCATTCTTTGGACTTCGCACGTTTAAGGCCGCGAGCTGAGATTGTCGGATCTGACCGGTGTGTACGGGAGGGGATACCCAATTTGTAGGTCCAATATAATGCCATGTCAATGTCGATGGTCGTCTTCTTCCTTTACTACGCATGGACCGAGTCATGTTGGCGTTTGCTGCAACAAATGGCCCGCCTGTTTCGCTGAGCACTGGGAGTACTGCGCCCGCAAGAGAATGCAGGAGAGAGCCCGAAGGGATTCTCGAACCTACTCACCTGCCTTATCGGGCGGATCGAGTGACCCCAGTGACGCTCTCAGCCGGCGCAGGCACAGGCGGGCCACCGCCCGGGCGCCTCCCGCCTCCCTACTTGCACTCTGACCAACACTCGCTTGCCACTCGCAACCTCCGCATACCCTCTCCCCCTTCCTCTCTCCTACGCACGGACTCTCTTGCTAGACGCACTCACAGACGGACGCACTCGGACGCCCAGTGAAGACACGATGATGGCCGGGATCATGAGCTACTTTGGGGGGCGGCGGGACCCGAAGCAGTCGTCGCGCGACGCGATAGTGACCCTCCGCCAGCAGCTGCAGATGATCGAGAAGAAGGAGGAGTACCTGCAGAAGAAGATCGACGAGGAGGTCAAGAAGGCGCGGGCGAACGCGGTCTCGAACAAGGCGGGTGAGTGATGGCGGCCCGCGCGCACCTCCTTATTGCTTTGTGTATCCTCGGTCGGGTTGCTCATATGCGTGCGGCCCCCTTTGTGCTCTTCTGAACCCCCGAACGACGCCCTGCGATGTATCGTTGCCGACCATCTGGAATGACGTGGGTGTGCGCGTGAAACAGCCGCAACAGCAGCGCTGCGGCGAAAGAAGGTGACGGAGCAGGAGCTCGACCGGCTGCAGAACACGCGCTTCCAGCTCGAGATGCAAGTGAACACCCTCGAGTCCGCGAGCTTCAACGCGGAGAACATGGCCGCGATGAAGAAGGCCTCGTCCGCGCTCAAGGACATCCACGGGAAGCTGTGCGTATCCCCGTCTCCCGCTTATCCGCCTACGTCCCTCCCCACACTCACACCCCGGCAGCACGATCGACACCGTCGACCGGACGATGGCGGACATCCAGGAGCAGACACAGCTGGCGAGCGAGGTCTCCGAGGCGATCTCGTCCAGCACGTATGCCGGCGTCGACATCGACGAGGTGCGTCATATCGTGCGGCTCGTGCCGGGCCCGGGTGGGCGGCTGACCGGGCGCTTTGTTCGCAGGATGCGCTCAAGCAAGAGCTTGCCGAGCTCGAGCAGGACGAGCTCAACGAGCGGCTCATGGGCGACCACGTACCCGTGCACCATCCAGCAGGACCGAGCCGGATCGAGGACAGTGCGTACCCTTTGATTGAATACCCTCCGTGAAACAGCTGCGCTGATACGCTGTTGGGCAGACCGGCATGCGGTCGAGGACGACGAGGACGCGCAACTCAAGGAGCTACAGGCCGCACTGGCCATGTAGCATTGCACCACCGTCCTCCGCAATCTCGCTACCTACAGTCGTGCTGATGCGCAGATTCGCCATCCGCACGCACTGCCGGCCAGTCTGCCTCGCATCCCCTCTTGTCATGTCTCTCACCCCCTCTCGTTCGCTGCTTGCCTAATGACCTGTGTTACATTATGACCTCTCTCCCCTTTTCGTCTCGCCTCCTCATCCACTCCCAATGTCCTACTAGTTGCTCTTCCGAAGCGGTGCCGCATTGTACTTTGTCTGCAGCCTGATATATACAGCCACGATCCCCCACGTAGAACGCATATCTCGCGGTCGCCGATCTGCGACCCGTCGCCTCCCATATGCGTGACTGCTACATACAACTGCTGCTGATCGCACTCACGCTCTTGAGGCATGGCTTCGGGGCTGCCCCGTGCATGCGTAATCGCCGTCAGCTGCTTTCGGACGGGCAGCGAGCGACACGGAGGGTTCTTCAAGCTTCGGAGTTCGTGGCCGCTATGTACGTACAGGGGATATACAGCAGCAGCGGGCGGCTTACGAGCAAGTATTAGCGTGCGAGTATATGGCTCGGGGCGTGGAAGGAGGTTGCGTGGCTGTCGTTGAGGACAAGACTGGGAAAGCGACAAGTGTGTGCAAGTGTGTGTCTGTGTGTCTGTGTGCGTGAAATGGGGGGCGGGGGAAGGGGAGGGGATGGGAGGGTGAATGCAAGATCGACGACAATAGGTGGTGGTGGTGGAGATGACGATGATTGTTGGGTGGGTGAATGGAATAATTAGCAGATGCGACGATAGTTCTTTCAATAACACGGCGAACGAACGGACGGACGAACGAGACCTGTGCCGCGAACGCAAGACGTAAAACCCGAAGAGCGTACGAAACGTAACGAGACGACGAGTGGGGGTGCGGGGTTAGGGAGGCGTCGCGACTGGAACTGGTAAACCAGCCGCCTCGCCCGCGCGTCGGGCGGCCCGCACCGAGCGCCCCTCGCGTGACGCGCACGCATGTGTGCACGGCGTGGGGCGGCGAAGGACGCGGCGTGGTCGCGCGCAACGAGGCGTCATGAGAAGCCGCGGATCCCGAGAACGCTCCGGACGTCTCGCGTGAAGCGCAACGAGTCGAGCACGGGGAGGAGGTCGAGGAGCGCTTCGTCGTGTGGGTCATGGGTCCAGCCTTCTATCGGTATGCCGTTCGCTGTGAGCGGCGGGGACGCATCAGCTCGCTGTCAGCGGCGCCGAGGAGAGTGGAGCGGACGGACCTTCGTTAATGCTATAACACACGGGCGAGTTGTCTATGAGGCAGACGCGCGAGAGGTCCTCCTCGACAATCGAGAGGTCCTTGGTATAGGATCCATTAGGGAGTTGTGTACACGACTGGGAGCGAATCACATCAGTCGAGCTGCCCTGAGTAGCGCTGCCCATGACGCACGTACCTCGCGGAACAAGCGACGTCCAAGAATCCCGCGGCCGGCGTCGAGCCAGTCGATGACAGGGTCCGCATACTCTTGCATGGAAGCGGTGAAGATGACGAGTGTGTACCATTGCGAGACCTGTGATCGGATGTGTGCGTTCATACATACGCGTCTTCGCGTCGCGAGAGTAACCGGGCGCTCACCTTCCGCAAGAAGTAGTCGACGAACGGCCGCTTGTACACATGGTAGAGCGTGCTGCGGCCACCCAGGACGACCTCCACCGTATATCCCGCTCCCTTGTTCCTCCCTCCGAAGCCGAATAGGCCAGAGCCACCGGCCGTGGGGATCGGACGAGAGGTTGAGTGGATAAGCGTCTCGTCCAGGTCCAGCACCAATGTTTTTGGCTGATGGAATGGCGTCTGCTTCGAGGGCTGAGTAGGCGTGACTGACCGAGAGCGACCGGTGCTTAGAGACGTCAGCGTGAAAGGAGTGTCAGGTTTCGAGGACACTAGCGACGGCTGCCGGGCGTCGGGGCCGAGGGCAGCTGGGGGTATTGATATTGACGGTGCTTTCTCTGAGAGTGGTTCTGGAGGTTGGTGGGATAGGGGGGATGGGATTGCGGGCTGGTACGGTGGTTGCTGCGAATCTAGTAATACAGATGGTGGTGCCGGAAGGGGCGGCTTCTCGTCTCTACTCTCGTCCTCGGTGTCCTTCTCCTCCTCATCCGAATTGTCGTCCACGGCGACGTCGTGTGCAGCGACTGCGGCATTCTGTCTCATTAAGCAGCGGAGAGCTGCGAGGAGAGCGTGCCAGAGCTGCAGGATGATGCGCACGAAGACGAGATGCCTGACTGGCGGCCATTTGCTCCCACCGCTTGGGCAGATCGTCTTGTCTGGTACAGAGACAGACGGTCGTCGCGAAGGTGGTCGGGAGGACTTGCGAGATATGGCGGGGCCCAGCGAAAGTGCCGGAGAAGGGGTGCTCGGGTTGACCTCGGCAGGAGATGAATACGACCTCTTCAGGGTCCATCCTCCGGAGGAAGAGGAAGGCTGGGGCACAAGGAACGACCTCGTGGAACCTGACCGCTTGAGCCTGGTATGGCGCCCTCCATCGCGCTGGTGTGGGGGAGATTCAGAGGTGGGTGTACTCGGTGGCGTACGGGGCGAGGCCAAGACATCGAACTGGCGGGAGAGGTAAGAGAGGGAGTTCATGTGCGTCAGGCCGACACCAAGGAGGGCGGCCTGGAGGAGAACGTCGAGGGCGGCGAGGAGGCCGGGGACGGCGGACGAGGGAGGGGGAGAGAGCGAGGGCGAGGGCGAGGAAGTGGGACGAGGATGGGCGGAAGGACGGTGAAGGCAATCGAGCGAATCGAGCTCGAGCGTGACCGGCGCAGGCTTGAGCCCGCGCGCGTAACGTGAGCGGGCTTGCCTCAGCAGCCTCCGCCCGTCTGAATCGACCCGCTCAGGCTCTGCCATCCTCTCACCACTGCTCGGGCGGCGCTCATCATCCCCACTCCCCAGCCTTTTGTACCGCGAACACCCATATTCATTCTCGGCCCCAGCTTTCGCAGCTGCCCCCCAGACAGCGATGGACGAGCGAGCGCCGAGCGAGGCTGCCCCGTTCCGGGTGAACGTGCTCCTTCCGCCTCCCACACCTCCGACGCCCCTCTTCTCTCGCCCCGTCCGCCATAGATCGATGTCCTACACGTGCATCTCCCTCGCCAACCAACGTGCCAGCCCATCTCTTCTCATCCTGTCATATCTGGTATATCCATTCCGGAGTCCATCGCCCATCCTTCGATAACCCATCGCCTTCTCGAACGCCTGCGGTCCTTCCACGGCCTCGTCTATCTCTCGTGTACCTTGCACGTCGCTCTCTCTATCCCGGTTGGACCCTCATCTGCTCGTGACTGCTGTGTAGACAAGGTCCGTTGTCATCTGGGTTGACACCGGCGCGCCTGTGCCACAATCCCGCTACCTTCGCCGCAGAGTGTACCTAATATGTCTAGCCAGAATGACTCGTGCGTGAGTTATACGGCGTTAAGCAGTACGATGTCCTGCCCTGAGATCATTTCGATCAGTGTAATGTGTACTGCACCTTCTGTTTGAGCGGGCTCGGACAGTAACACCACTTACACCTCACGGAAAGCTGTGCTGCACGAGATCGGGAGCGTGATATATTTGACTCACGTACAGGACTCTACAGATATGTCGCGCACGTTGTCGATGTGTGGTGTAAGTATGCGCGACGGCTAGGGACCAATGCTACCATATAATGTGCAGAGCGGCTGCGCGAATACTGTTATGTGATTCTTGTCGACGCCAGGACGAAGAAAAACAAAAGCTGAGGCCCCACCGTGGTTCGAACACGGGACCACACGATCTGCAATCGTATGCTCTACCACTGAGCTATAGAGCCGTTGATTCCGGTGCTGCTGTTGTACGCCATTGAATGTACAAACGATCAGTCCAACTGCACAGGGATTGCTGTCATAGACACCCCACGGGTTGGCATAGCTTCTACTCTTACACGCACTTGCCCTCATGTACTATACGTCAGTCTAGAGCAAGTAACGGAAGCCCTTCTCCTGCACGCCCTTCTCTTCCTCCTCCTTGTCGAGCATCCTGTTCAGATGCGCAAGGTGGAGCTTGAATATGTAGCACATTACAACCGCACAGCCCGCCGTCGCAATGCAAATTGCGTACGAGTTGCGGTACGTCGGGCCCCACTCGCTCGGCCACACGTAACTGTGGTTGGGGTAGTGAGAATGGGCAAGTCAATGAGATCACGATGGACGAAGGTGTACGTACGATCCGGCTACGTTCCCCAGCTGCGAGAACGCGTTCACAAGGGCCACGGCCACCGCGCGTTTGGAGGGAGGCCGAGGGAACGAGTTGCTCACCCATGTGTAGAGCACGACGAAGCCGGCGTAAGATTGTGCCATGAGGAAACTGCGAGGATGGGTGCTGCAAGTTAGCGATGGCTTGTTCTATTTGTGGGCGAAAATGACGCACAGTGACACATATCGAGCGGCGGTGTTCATTGTGCATATGGCGATAATGAACCCGACGATGCCTCCGAGAATGGGCCCAGAGATATGCCAGAATCGTTCGCCCGTCTTGTCGGAATGCCTAGACGAGTGATAAGCTGTCGGTTTGGCGGAAGTCGGCAGAAGAGAACTGACCTTGATATCACGAAGGCCATGATCGCCGTGAACACGAACGGCGGCGCGCACAACAGCAGCGTGACGGTCGGGTCGAAGCCCATCGTCGCGCTCAGCGTCGGGAAGTACGCGTTGAAGCTGAGCGCGACGACCTGGCTCGTCATCGCCACCGCCATCCACCACACCTTCCAGTCCTTGACCGCGAGCCACAGGCCGGCCGCGTGCCCGCCCGTCTCCGTCTCCGCCTCGTCGCCCACGCCCGCGTCCTCCTCCATGCGGCGCATCGCGAGCCGGCGCTCGGCCTCGCTCAGCCACCACCGGCGCGTCGTCGCGGGAAAGTCGGGGAGGATGAACACCGCGCAGAGCGCGACGAAGACGGTGAGCGCGCCCTCGATGTAGAAGAGCCAGCGCCAGGCGGCGCGCCCGAGCTTGCCGTCCATGCCGTCGAGGATGCCCGACGCGATGAGCGCGCCGAACGCGTTCGAGATGATGTTCCCGCAGTAGAGGAGCGCGGTGCGCGTACCGAGCTCGCTCCGCTTGTACCACTTGCTGATCAGGAAGAGCGAGCCTGGGAAGAAGGCCGCCTCCATGAAGCCGAGGAAGAAGCGGGTGAGCAACGCGCCGACGAAGCTGTCGCGATGACGTCGGTGAGTGTTTGAATGAATATCTCTTGGACCCAGACTTACTCGTTAGTGATGCCTGAGGAGAATAGTCAGAGACTCTTGCGGCGGTTTGAACAGACTACGGGGACTTACCAGTAAGGATAGACAGAGTCCCCCATATTGCCATACAGGCCGGTATGTACAGCGAGGGTTTGCCGATATAGTTTAGGAACATGTTCCTGGTACCACGTACATAAGCCCATAGAGCAGGGATAGTGGCTTGAATGCTTACGAAGGGACCTGCATGATGATATAGCCAACGTATAGGATTGAGAGCAAGGTCGCGAATTCCTGTCCTTGCAGATGGAGGTCCCTTTCAAAACCGCGTAGCCGCGCCGCCCTGAATGTCGCTCATCAGGAAGTGGACCAATGTCTGTACAATAGTATGGCATACCCGGCATTGTTGCGGTCGATCTATCGTTGCATATCAGGACTAAGTATTCGGTAAGTGTAGACGGGTACTCACGTAGTTCAAGATGTATATGACAACCAGGATGGACATGCGCAAGTCGAGCTTACGGAGCAGCTTGCGCTCCATCTTCTTGCGTGCTTCATGCCCACCAAACTCGGCGTCGGGATCGTCCCGTTCGACATCGGCGGGTGTAACGTTGTCTGCCCCAGGCGTCTTCTCACCAAGGGAGGATGCTCTTGACGATACCATATTGCTGCCCAAGGCCAGACGCAACAGCACCTATCCGAGGAGAAGAGCTAGAGCACAAAGTCGGGGAGGACCAGGTCAGATATCAGTCGTCCTTCCTTCTTTTCAAGCATGGCCAGCGAAAAGCTCCGTGTGCTATCGAAGATCACAAGGACGGCGGACGTCCGTGGAATATCTTGGGCAACGGTCACGGGGCCAGGAACAAGACGGACGAACCGTCCCGGGCGAAGCACCATCATGCGCGGGCTCTCAGCTGAGGATACTAAGTGGTACTGAACTTAGCCGAGGGCGTCGATGGGTCACGCCGGCACAGACGCGTCAGAGGGAGCACGCGCACGTGACCGACGCGAACGTTGTTTACGCGTTGTCGCAGCCACCACGCCCGGCGCTCGTCCTCCTCTCTCTGATCCGGCGTGCGACGCCTCCCGCTCTCCTACGCTTTGGCTCCCCTCCGCACGCCTTTACGTCTTTATTCATGTTTAACTGACTGGATACTCTTCGTGGACTGCTCATTGTATCGCTTGAAACCCATTCGCCCGCAACGCGTGGATAAACGTTGTGGCTAGCCATGAGCGACGACCTCCTACCGGTCCAAGACCGCATTCAGCTCGTCATTGACCAACTGCCTACGCTGTCAAGCGCGGAGATACCCTTAGACGACTCCTGTCCAATAATCTCAATCCCTTTGACTCTATGCTCGATGGCAAAGCCGCCGAGGCCGCGTCCGGAGAGGCCCCTAATCCGGACGAGTCGGTCGGAGTGACCAAATTGGTCAGCTGCGGACACATCTTCTGCAGAGCATGGTGAGTGACTTTGTCTCCTGGTTCTGCTACTGGGTCACCAACTGGCGGCGTTCTCAGTCTAGTAGAGTGGATCCGAGGTCGCGTGAGTCCTTCCCAGTACACACTCCGTCTTTCTCGGAGTCCCTTACCCCTGCTCCCCGGTTAGCACGGAAGCTGTCCTTCCTGCCGGAACGTCTTCAGCAGCATCCGGCCGCCATCTGACTCCGACAACGAGTCCTCGGATGGCGACTACGTGCCCGGGGACGACGAAGAAGACGACGAGGACGACGGCTTCTTCGACTCGGACGGCTTCATGGAGACGGAGTCCGTCTTCGACGACATGGACATGGAGGAAGACGTCGAGGTCGACGCGGACGTTGACATTGACGAAGAAGGCGACGCAGACCTGTGGGATGTAGAGGCAGGGGACGCGAGCATGGAGAATTGGGGCCTGAGCGATGGGGACGGCTCCGAGAGCGTATCCGAGGTTGAGGTGCTCGCGCTCAGCACTGAATTGCAACCCCAGAACGATGGTGAGCTACATTCGCTGCATGTTGAGCGTATACACTCAACGGCCTGCGTCAGATGCTGGGGTGTATAGCGACGGGGCGGAAGCCTCGGGCTCGCTTCAGGCTCCCGAAGACGACTCGGCTGAGCCGAAGTGAATGCCCGAGGCTCGACCGAGGATAGCATGACACAGCCGTAGGCATTACGCGGGCTTTCAGAAGGCTACGCCCGCGCACCCCATGGATATCGTTTGTTGTACTGTATTGTATCATAATCATGTCAAAGGACGTTCTTATGCTGTCGTTTTATGTGACCGTGTCTAGTTGCCTTACAATCAGGTCCGCTTGTGGAGAGTGCGCACGTTCGGGAGAAAATCTACCACAATGTGCAGTTGGTAAGTTCATCCACGCCTCTAGGACCGATGGAGATTGCAACCGATGATATTAGACGTCTAGCCGCCTGTCTCTCAGTATCAACAATCCAGGAATGGAGATCCTTACATCACAGTCTCAACGCAGTGATGCGTGCTCTCCTCGATGTATAACCCCGCACCCGGAGACAGGCTATGAACAGCTCGGGCTCGTGCCATCTACCTCGGCCCTGGGCCCCGGAGCACACTAAGTTGTCAGCCGGGCAGACCAAGCCCTGGTGTCGTCGACGTTGTACGGAGGCTTCAATAGCCATCATGCTGACGCTATTGAACGTCCTTCGCACATCACGGGGCGATATTAACCCCGCGATGTGCTTCGCTTCGTGCGGGGCGAGAGTTGTTATCATTGCAAGAGGTATGCCAACCGGATGGAATCCCGCTCGCAAGGAATCACCGTCACCGGAAGAGCACTCCATCGTCGTGTGTTCATAGCTCACTGCAATACCCATGTACATCGAATCACGGTGAGAGATAGGGTCTGGATGCGTAACACTCAGAGTCACTGGTCGCTCATGAAGCCCCTCCGATACTTGTTATACTAATAGCAGATACATACATTGGAATTACCTCGTCTTGAAATCTTCTAGGTCGTCAATCCGTCAAGGATCTTCTGTACCACTGCACCTTCGCGGCCCTCCTTCCAAACCCCTACAAACTTCCCGCTCCACCGCGAGCCCTTCCCGCCTCCCTTGACGTTCAAGCCGCTCTTCAACTGTTCGCCAACCTCCTTGACTTTCTTGTCGTCGCTCCCGAAGACAAGCACAACGGTGGTGCTGGTGGTAGTCTGCGCCGACGGCGACGACGACAGCACGACAAGGTACGACGCCGGCCCTCCCTTCTCCGCCGCTTTGTTCACATACGCGGTCGATATAGCGGATAGGAACCCGAGCGCGTTCGGCGCGTCGTCCGTCCTATGCCGGTACATGACGAGCCCGCCGTCCTCCCTCGTGCTTGCGGCCGCGACCAGCTCACCTGCGATGGCAGCAGCAAGCTCGGCCTCGAGGTCCTCGACGCGCTTCGTCGCCTTCTTGCGGTCATCGACGACCTGCTGGACGCGTTCCGGGACCTGCGGCGCGCCGCAGCTCATAATGTTCGCGGTGCTCGTGAGGAAGGCGTGCGTCGCGGCGAGGTAGTCGATGAGCCGCGGCCCGGCGAAGAAGTACAGGCGGACGCAGGAGCCGGTCGAGCGCGCCAGGGTCTCGGTGTGCGGGACGAGGAAGAGCTGCAGGTTGTGGATCGACGGGAGGTGCGTGCCACAGCATCTGCGACAAATGACCATAGGCGAAGTTGCGGGCACGGACGGGGATACGTCATTTAGAGACTTTAACACGAGCTCGGGATCGAGGCCACTCACGGGTTGCGGTCGACGCCGTCGATCACGACCGTGCGCTTGACGCCGCCGGTGTAGTCGGAGGGAATTCCGACACTAGGGCCGCTCATTACCTTCGTGTTTGGGTCGAGCTCCTCTACTTCCACGTGGACATTGCGGCCCTCGAAGACGAGACGGTTCGCCTCCTCCTGGACGTACGCAATCTCTTCGGCGGTGAGAGCACGTTCGACATCGACGTAGCAGGGTGCAGGATGCGCCGTGAGCGACCACGCGAGCGTCTCCACTTTCAGCTTGGTCTCGAGCACGGCCGAGAGCAGGTGCTGAGACGTGTGCATGCACATCTGTCCGATCGAGGCGCAGCGCCATGTGAGATCTCATGCTGCCTATCTCTCCCCGAGCGGGCGGACGTAAGATGTGGGTCCATACGTACGTGGTCTAGCCGCCGCTTGTAGCCCGCTTCGCCCAGGGAGACGCCGACGACGGAGCCGGGGGCGAACAGCCGCAGTGCATCGTCGACGTTCTGCTCTGGCTTGAGCCGGACGTAGTGCACGGCGTGCCCGCCGTGCCGTTTGGCCTCGACGACGTCCCAGAGTTCGCCGTCGGAGGTGGTCAGGACCCCGACGTCCGACGGCTGGCCTCCTCCCTCGGGGAAAATAATTGTGTCGTGGAGGATGACCTCGAGCAAGGGCGCCGTTGGTGCGGGCGCCGCCGCCTTCTTTTTCTTGCCCTCCCGGCCGTTGGATGGAACGGCGGGCGACTGGGAGAGCCGGCTGCTCACCGCGGTGGTGGCGAGCTCGCGCAGGAGCGGATCACCTAGAATTAACGCACGGCGATCGAGCGTGAGCGTGCCTCGGGCTTAGGAAATCGGCAGGAACGCGGCGAGGCTTGCTTACGCTGGCATGCGAGAAGCCCCACTGGGATGGGTTCGAGAGGGTCGGATGGAATGATGAGCGTGTCAGACACGATGCGATGGTACGTCGGGGGCGTGACCGACGGCGCGCTGAGAGCTGCGGTCGCGGCGGCCATTGCTTTCTACTTAGCGCAGATCCCGACGGATTCTTGGTCCGGGACGGACAGAAAGTGCTTGGGAGGACGAGCAGGTGGGTGTGCCGCGCCAACGACGATCGAGGGAGAAGTGTTTGAGGCTGGGACGTCCCTGACTTCAGCTGTTCCTGCCGGTTCTGCACTTGTTCCTTCTCCACATTTCTTTTCTGATCGATCGCACCCCTCGGGCCGTCCTTCCACCCGGCCTGGGTTGCGGCTCCGACTGGCGAGCGTCGCCCGGAGTGGGCGTTTGTGTGGGCGGCGTCTGGCGGACTGCGAATACCAAACTCCGCGAGGGCACACACGCGGGGGCGGGGCATGCGGAGGTGCTGTCGGGAAAACCGAGCACGGCGGGGGAAAACACTCGCCCTCCCCAGAGCCCCGGAGCCCCAGAGGACCCCAGCAGGACCCCCCGCATTCCCCGCCCGGGCGGGATTTTCTCCGCAATCTATCGTCTGGGGTGACGACGTCGAGAGCAAATCGCCATGTTCCAGTTCATCTTCCCCCGCCTCTCCCTTCTCGCCGGGCGCTCCCCGCGCGGTTATAAGCTCCTCCCCGTACGCATTTCCATTCCTATCTCCCTCTCCCCGGAGTTCCTCATCCCCTCGCACCTCTGCCGCGTCGTGCACCATGGCCTCTACACCCTCCCTCCAAGAGAAGGAACAGGACATCGGCATCGAGCACCGGCGCGACGTCGAGGCCGATCTGGCACATGCAGTCGACGAGGAGTTTGGCGGTCATGAGGCCAGGAAGAAGCTCGAGAAGAAGCTCCTCCGCAAGCTTGACGCACGCATGTCTATTCTCATCGTCATCTACATTCTGAACTACGTATGTTTGCACTCGTCCACCTACACAAGTTCACGAAACTGACGAGAATTGCTAGATTGACCGGAATAATGCATCGTAAGCTTGCATACACGCGGTTAGCGATCGAATCGCGCTCTGATATCCGCTTGTGCAGTGCTGCGCGTCTACGAGGCTTCGAGGATGATCTCAAGCTCGAGAAGCAGGAGTTCAATACCCTGCTCAGTATCCTTTATGTCGGATACATTCTCATGCAGATTCCTTCGTACGTCCTGTTTGTATGCTCAGTGCGCGCTCTCCGGCTGACTTGCGCGCAGGAACATGTTCTTGAACTACATCGGCAAGCCGTCCATCTACCTGCCGTGCTGCATGATCATCTGGGGAATGATTTCCACCCTTACCGGCATCACCCACAAGTGAGTTTCCTGGTAATGACAAGGCCATATGAGCGGGCGTTGACCTATCTACTACAGCTTCGTCGGTGCGCTCCTCACGCGCTTCTTCCTCGGGTTTGTGGAGGCGGCGTTCTTCCCCGGTGCCCTCTTCCTGCTATCGAAGTGGTACAAGCGTTCGGAGCTCGGCATGCGTACCGCCGTCCTCTCGTGCGGTAGCTTGATCAGTAATGCCTTCGGCTCTCTCATTGCATCCGGCATTCTCGACGGCATGGAGGGTAAGCTTGGCCATGCGGCTTGGAGGTGCGTAGCTCAGCCGATAGAACCCCTCCTACCTCGTGCTGAATTGCTACGACGTCTAGGTGGTTGTTCTACATCGAGGGCGCTCTCACGATGGCCGTGGCCGTCCTCGCCATCTTTATTCTCCCCGACTTCCCCGCGACCTCCCACACCTGGCTCAGCCCCGAGGAAGTCCGCCTGGCTGAACGCCGTATGGAGGAGGACGTCGGTGTCGGTGACGAGTCTGAGACCGAAGCCGGTGGTCAGATGCACGGTCTCGTCATGGCGTTCACGGACTGGAAGGTCTGGTGGCTCGCGCTCGCGCTCACCAGCCTGGTCGTCTCCCTGTCCTTCAACGCGTTCTTCCCGACCCTCAGTGCGACGATGGGTTACAGCCCGACCATCACGCTCCTGCTCTGCGCGCCTCCTTGGGTGTTCGCCACGCTCGTTGCATTTGCTATGTGCAGGCATTCGGACAGGACGCGTGAGCGGTTCTGGCACATCGCGATTCCGCTCGCCTTTGGCATCGTCGGTTTCATCATTGCCATTTCCACGATGAACCTCGCGGCGCGCTACATCTCCCTGTAAGTGCTACGCCGACTTTGCCTCGGTGCATATGCTGACTCTCACGCCCACTAGGTTCCTCATGGCTCAGTCCTACGCCGGCTTCATCATCTTCCTCGCATGGGTCAGCAACTCTATCCCCCGCCCGCCGTCGAAGCGTGCCGTCGCGCTCGCGTTCATCAACGCCTTCTCGCAGCTCGGAAACATCGCAGGCTCGTGAGTACCCTCCCGTCCAGTTAGCCTCTCGGCATCCATGGCACGATATCTAAACGCACCTCCCCTCCCCTCAGGTACGTCTGGCCAAAGAACTGGGGCCCGACCTACGCGCACTCGTACGCGATCTGCATATCGACGAATGGGCTGTGCATCATTATGTGCTACCTGTTCAAGAAGCACCTCGAGCGGCAGAACCGCGAGTTTGAGAAGAAGGAGCAGGAGGAGGGCCGCCCGGCCGGCTTCCGCTACATCTCATGAGTGCCGAGACGACTCGATATTCCCCCTTACGATGTACGCGACGACCAGTGCTGTACTACACGATACCTGTATAATTAGTGATCTTCGTCTTCAACCTCTTCCCTACGTGCTGCCAATGCGTTGCTTTGTAACAAAGGACTGATACGCGAAGCCTGCGTGCTTGGCGCAATAATCGTCGGAGCGGGTCCGTGAAGTCCGGAACGCGGCGCGATCACGATCTACGCGAGAGGGCGGCAGGACGCGCCGTGCCAGGACCCAGGAAAATACACCTAGAGCTCATGTGCAAAAATCCCCGAATCGGGCACCCAAAATGCCCGGAAGTTGGGTGCAAATCCCCGAAAACAGGGGTCCGGGAGGCCGAGGCAATATCCCGAAATGGCGACCCGCCGGGCCAGGTATTATCTGTCGGGGCCCCGAAAATGGGGTTCGAGGGGCCGAAAGGCCGGCCTGACCAATGAATCACGCGTTTGCGAATACGCCTTGTCGGAGATCGCCCGACGTCTGGAGCCGGAGGGCGCGCTCCGGTGCGGGCCTTTTGCGGTATGTCTGCTAAGAGGCTAATGCTCGGCGAACTGTTGAAGCAATCGTCCGTAGCACGCATCCATTAGTGTATTAGTCTTCACCCCACTTCGTTGTGTTTCTTGTATACCGTCAACCCCAATCAATTTTAATATAATGAGCACACTTGTAACCTTTCACTAGGTCAGCACTTGTCGCCGACCGTATCTGCCAGGCCCTCGAGCCATTGCCCCAGAGCTGGAAGGAGCGCTCGGATGTAGATCACACGGAGTTCGAGGGCGTGGGCTGGGAGATTATGGTGGGGAATCGAAGTGTCCGAAACCGCAACATATTGATCTGTCCAGCTGCCAGAGGTATCAGTCGGGTGCGTGATGTTGCAGCTACTGTCTTGTACAACCTGCCATGTCCGAAATCGTAGCCCCGTATAGAGAACCGGATGTTACATGCCCTGAAACCCCGAATCCGGCGTAGCCGGCCGCGACTTGCATGAAAATCCCCGAAAATCGACCCAGATTGGACCCCCGAAAAGGGGGGATTTCGCAAAATTCTGGGCATATGAGCTCTTGGTGTATTTTCCTGGGTCCTGCCGTGCCATCCGCGGCGTATCTTCGGCTCCCGGCCCTGGCCTACTTTCGTGCAGGACATTGTCCAGCTGACTGCCACGGCTCGCCCGTCCTCCCCCTGTATATGAGAGCGCAATCGACCGCGGCGGTGCTCAGTTCGCAGGTGCGACCACCCACGCGTAAACTCTCGGATACCAGGCTCAACATCACTGACCGTCGTGTACTACTTGAACTGCTCGCTAACGCTGCCTGCGGAACATCGCTATGCCTGCGAACTCTAGGGAACTGAACGATGGGTGGACGTTCGCGCTTGTCGGAGGTGCGGACTCTACCGTGCAGACTGCCGTGCGCGAGGGAGAGTGGCTTCCGGCGCATACGTTCCCAACTACGGTGCACGTCGAGCTGATCCACCACCAGAAGATCCCGGATCCGGTGAGCTCAGAGCAACTTGCCCGAGGGTGGAATATTAACGACCGGATTGGCTGGCAGTTTATTGGTTTGAAGGAATGGGACGTACAATGTGGGTACATGCACCGACCATCGACTGTGGGATCGGCGCGTCTGATGCGTGATACTTTGCCATGCAGGGGTCGGCGAAGCGGAATGGGCTTTCAAGACGCAGTTCACCGCGACCGACGACGAGGTGGAAGCGGAGAATGTTGACTTCGTGTTCGACGGTCTGGATACCTTTGCTGTCGTCGAGTTGGTGAGTGCATGCGATGATCTTCAAGACTTACACTGCGTTGCTGACCTTCATGGCAGAACGGGCACAAAATACTGGAGTAAGCGACATGCTGCACATTACCATACGTCCTCACGGGATTGTCTGACATCTTTCTCAAGGACAGACAACCAGTTTGTCGCGCACCGAGTGCCGGTCAAGGAACGCATCAGGGCTGGCGAGAACGTCCTAGTGCTCACGTTTGCAAGTGCATTCCGCAAGGTACGCTGGACAAGAATGGGTCACTGTCGATTCTAACGTTCTTCGCCGTACGTTCATAGGGCCGCGAAATCGAAGAGAAGCACGGGAAGCTCAATCTCTGGAACGGCGATTCAAGTCGACTGCACGTCCGGAAGGCTCAATACAAGTACGCCGTCATTGACTATCCATTCTGGTATTTTTGCTGACCTTGAACGATGTAGCTATGGCTGGGACTGGGGTATGCCCATCGTATAAACCTCCGGTGCCTCGCTTACTCACCTCTCCTAGGTCCGGTCCTCATGACCGTTGGCCCATGGAAGCCGATCTGGCTCGAAACATACACGACCCGCATCTCCGACATCGACATCCGGCCGCGGGTCGACGAACAGCTGAGCGCGGCCGTCGACATCTCCTTTGAGCTGTCACAGAGCGGACAGACAGTGGCAGCCGTGCAGATCAAGGATTCCGAAGGCAGAGTGGTCATCGGCCAGACGAACATCACGGTCAAGAGCGAGCGCGCGGAGGCGCACTTCAAGTTGTCGGCGGGGGTGCTGGAGCTCTGGTACCCCGTGGGGTACGGCAAGCAACCGTTGTATAGCGTAGAGATCAAGATCATGGACAAGGTGAGTGCTTGGCTGGGGGCACGGCGGGGTGGATCGATTCGTGCTGAGCGAGTGAACACGCTTGCAGGATGGCCATTTGCTGGATACCAAGACACAGAAGTTCGCTTTCCGTCGTGTCCGTGTGGTGCAAGATGAACTGGAAGGTCAAGAAGGCCGTTCGTTCTTATTTGAGGTTAACAACATCCGTATTTTCTGTGGTGGTACGTGGTACCCACTGGGACGAGGAGGCATCTGTTGACTGTCTCCGCTGTAGGTTCGAACTGGATCCCCGCAGATTCATTCCTCACAACGTGAAAAATATGCTTACGACATCGCGACGAATTGCAACCGCTAACGGTCTCTGCTTCTACAGGCTTACGCCGGAAAGATACCGCAAATGGCTGCAGCTTCTGGTGGATGGCAACCAGAACATGATACGAGTGTGGGGTGGTGGGATATACGAAGCAGACGTCTTCTACGATATCTGCGATGGTCAGCTGCCGTGCCCTATCCGATGTCTTTGGGCCTTCCTGCTGACCGCGCTGCAGAGCTCGGTATCATGGTTTGGCAGGACTTCATGTTCGGCTGCGGACAGGTACCCGCTCCATCTCCGCATAATGCGAGGAGGTTCCCAACCACTCATTCTCGCGTACGCAGTACCCTGCATACGACTCCTTCACAAAGTCCGTCGAGGTCGAGGCCGAGCAAAACGTGAAGCGCCTTCGACACCACCCTTCCATCGTGATCTTCGGTGAGCATATCCGTCTCACTCGGTGGCCCTCAAGTCGTCCGCTTATCCTCGCCGACCCTGACCAGCCGGTAACAACGAGGGTATGTTCTTCCTGGCGTCCACGACTGAGATACGATGGATATCGATGGTCGATTGCTGCAGATTATCAGGTCGCAGAGTCCCTCAAGCTCGAGCTCGACTACTCCGATGAGACATCGGATTTCAGGAAGACTAATTTCCCCGCGCGATACATCTACGAGAGGCTGCTCCCGTCTGTCGTCGAGCGGCTGTGCGATATCTACTACCATCGCAGCTCGCCGTACAGCGGCTTCGGGAAGGAGACGACCGACAAGCGGTACGGCGACCTCCACCAATGTGAGTTTTGCGTTCATGCCGGGTCGGTAGACTTGAGCCCGCTCACCTCGGGAAATTTTTAGGGAACGTGTGGCATGGTTCCCAAGAACCCTGGCACAACTGGGACATCCTCGCCGGCCGCTTCGTGTCCGAATTCGGAATGTCAGTCCCACTTCTGCCGCTGCATTGCGTGCTCGTATTCACCGCTTCACTGTATACTAGGGAGGGATATCCTAACATCCGTACAGTGGACTATTGGCTCGGCGGGGATCAATCAGAACGGTACCCCCAGTCTAGGTACGCTTAATTGAACGCGCCTCGAGAATTTACGTATCAATTGAGCCTCTTCACGCGCAGGACGATGTGCAACCACAACAAGGCCGACGGGTTCGAGCGCAGGCTGGAGGTGCGTCCAAGTCGCACACGATCATGCGTGAGAGCCCTGGGACTCACTTGACGCGCCCGCAGCTGTATCTCGTGGAGAACTTCAAGCACGCGTTCGACATCGAGAGGTCCGTCGGCCTCCACGCTCGCGTGCGGCACGACCCGCTGACCGCCCCGCGCGACGTCCCAGTTACGTCTATTATACCCAGATCATGCAGGCCGAAACGCTGGCGTCCGCGTACCGCCTGTGGCGGCGGAACTGGAAGGGCCGGGGCAAGGAATACACGGCCGGCGCGCTCGTGTGGCAGGTGAGCGTCCGCGCGTCGACATTGTACCCACCCGCTCCCCCCGCCCTCCGCCCTCACACCACTTCGCACCCTTTCTCCTTGGAGTTAGGAAACGTTGGTCGAGTGCGAACCGTCACTGACTTTTGCCCCGCCCGTCCCGTGCACGACAGATCAACGACTGCTGGCCGGTCACGTCCTGGGCGATCGTCGACTACTTCCTGCGCCCCAAGCCGGCCTACTTCGCAATCAAGCGCGAGCTCCGGCCGGTCACCGTCGGCGCGACGCGCAAGGAGCGCAAGACGTTCCCGGACCCGCGCTCCGCCGCGCGCTTCACCGTCGAGACCGTGCTCGCCGTGTGGGGCACGAACGCGAACGCGGGCGCGGGCCGCGAGCCGCGCCGCGCGACGCTCGAGCTCACCGCGTTCGACCTGCACTCGGGGTGGACGGAGCGGTTGACGCGCGAGGCGGTCCTCGCGCCGAACGCGGCGACGGAGCTGTGCGAGGGCGCGCTCCCCGGCCAGCCGGTGCGCACGGCGTTGAGCGAGGTGCCGAGGACGATCGTCGTCTCTGCGCGGCTGCTCGACGCGGACGGCTCTGTCCTCGCGCGCACGTCCAACTGGTGAGCGTCGTGCCACACCATCTCCTCTGTGCGTGTCGAGTCTGACGCTCGGGTTCGACTGCAGGCCGGAGCCGTACAAGTACATCAAGTTCCCCACCCCGGAGGAAGTCGCCCTGCGCATCACAGTGCAGCCCGACGGCGAGCACGTCGAGCTGTCCGCCGCGAAACCCGTCAAGGGCATCGTGCTCGACGTCGACGGCGCCGACGCGGAGTGGTCCGACCAGGCGATCGACCTCTTCCCCGGCGACCCGCAGCGCGTGCGCGTGAAGGGCCTCAACGGGCGCACGGTCAAGGCGCGCTACCTCGGCGACGGTTCTGCCTGAGCAGCACTTGTGGTGGGCTGCGCTGGGCCGGAGCTTGAGCTGGAGGCCCCTGCGCTGGGTTGGGTGGGAGAGACTCGCGGGTGGGCGACTCGACTTGTCCGACCGGTGGCTTTCGGCTCCGATGTTGGCTCTGGAGTGTCGTAAGTGCCTGTAGGCAGCGCTCGAACGTGGGGCGTGTATTGCCGTAGGGAGGGTCGTATTGGGCTGGCGCCCCGGGCGGTGAATGAAAAACCGGAAATGAGTTGCGTCTTCGGATGACGCTGCGGATGTATTATATACACATATGCGCTTCTGAATGCCATCCTCGTACGTAGGCGGGTGGTCATGATATCCAGGGGCGCAAATACGGACATTCTCGTCGTGACAGCCAGGGCTGGACGGTCTCCCTCAAGTGTGCATGACCTGGTCACCCGATACTTGGACGTACCACGCACCTTGTGAGTCGGCTGTAGTGGTGGTAGCGCCGCATATAAGAGCGGGGACGCTGTCCATCCACGTCGCCACTGTATGCGTTAGGCAGATCGGCCAACAAGGATTGTAAGGTAAGCATTTCTGGAGATTACGAGCTTCTGGGGGGCTGTACATGGGTGTGCGTGCGCACCCCGCGAAGGGGGCTAAGGTAAAGACAACAACGACAGGAGGGGATCGTACAACTGTACACGCGACGCGGACCAGGATTGAGGTGACAGTGGTGGCGGTGGCGGCATTTGCTGCCGCCGGCCAGGGTCGAGGCCGAGGTGGGGGAGGAGGCGAATGTCAATCGCAGTCCGAATATACAAGAATGAATACTGCAACACAGAGATAGCAATGTGTCAGCCAACAGCCTGGACCCGGAGACGTTCGACGAGCGGACGGGGAGGTGGGACACCACGAGACCAAGGGAAAAATGGAGGGAAGTCAAACAGGAGAGCCGGAGAGCCAGAGGAGACTATACATGGAGGACCGGAGGAAGTGTAAGGGCGAGAGGAGACAGTTTACAGACCATTAAGGAGATGTATGTGCAGACGATGCGGGGTTATTTCTATTGTGCAATGCGGGTTTAGGTGCTTGCGGGTGCGGTTGTGGGCGGGGGGCATGCGATGATGGGTTCACATGATGATGCACTTGCTGCCCTGCGGTTCTTGCTTGTTATTTGGTTGCCGCTTCTCGATCTGGGCGAGACAGAGCTCAAATACTTTCGCTGTGCGTGCGAATGATTCAATTCAGTTGCGCGCCGAAGGGATGGAGGAAGAAGAAGGGGACTTACCGACGTTAACGTTGTTCTTCGCACTGGTTTCGACGAACGCCGCATCTAGGTCCTTTGCCAAGTCTTCTGCTTCCTTTTCCTCGACTTGCCTAAAGCACGCGTGAGAATGCCGTCGGGTCACGGCGAAGGTGGATCCGGCGAACAGAACGACCGGTAAGGAGGGTGCAAGAGAGGGAGGAACAACACTACGGACCTATTGGGCAAGTCGATCTTGGAGCCTACGATTACACAGGGAATGGAGTTCATGCCGCAGAAGTCGACGATCTTGTCGTATACGATGCGGACCATTTCGAAGGACTTGTGGCTGGTGACGGAGTAGACGAGGACATAGCCATGTATGCCTATCGCGTGTTTGGAGTTCAAAATAGTGTACTCGTCCTGCGCGTACGAATCAGGATGCGGCGTGGAGGAGGAGGGAGGAGGGGGACAGCGCGCACCTGGCCAGCGGTGTCGATGATGTCACAGTCATAGTCCGCGCCGTTATAGGAGACGGTCTTGTTGAAGACGGACTCGATGGTCGGGTAGTAGGACTCGACGAAGTGGTTCTGGATGAACTGAATAACGAGCGACGACTTCCCTGTGGCGGGGGGACCGGCGCGGATGAGGGGAAGCGGGCGGGGGACAGGGGCAGGGAGGACGCACCGACCGAGCGAGAACCAAGGACGGCGATCTTCCTCTTCTTGAGAATGTCGCCGGGCATGATGGAAAAAGACCGAGCGGGGTAGACCGAAGCGGGGCGGGGCGGACGGAGGGGGAGGGGAGGGAGGGAGGGGAGGAGGAGGAGGGGGAGGGGGAAATGGACGGAAGGGCTGGGCTTCGCGGGGGAGGGTTTATGAAGGCGAGGGGAGGCCGGAGTCGGACGCGGACTGGACACTGCAGCTGCTCTGAATCGCGCGGATGGATATGGATATCGGCCACCGTTGCCACTCGCTCAGATCTCCGTCCACACTGTTTCTCCGCCCGCCCCCTCGTCCTCCTCGCCAGACGCGAGCGCGAGCGCGGGGACGGCGCGAGGAGGGGAATGTCTATTCCACGCGCTCCCGTTCGCTGCTCGTCGCCGAGGCCGAGACTGGAACGGGGCCGTGTTTAGCCTTTTGCCACCCGCGCTGCCTCGCCGGACTGAGATCCGCCCCTCGCTCGTGCGCACAGGCACCGTCGTCGTCCGTGAGCGTCCAGCGCTGCGCACGCCCTTCCTCCCGTCGTCCAGCGCAGCCTGCTCGCCATCTTACGTCTCTGTACGTCTTCCACGCTGCTCACCTGCCGGCCATCTTCTCCTGTCGCAGGCTATGCTCCGGTCCATCTGCCACCTGATGCTCGCCCTTGAGGTTGCTCTCCTCCCGACCGCCTCTTCTCCTCGGCCTCTCTCGCCTGGGACCCGTCCCCGCCCCCTGGTCGGCAATCGCACGACTAAACCTCACGTACTCTCCTGCCATCCCACCGGTCTAGAGTCTCTCTCTGCCCGACACCATCACCACGTTCGTCTCCTCCTCGCTCTCCATCTCCCCATCGTCCAATCGCCTGCCCAATCGATCGTGTTCCTTCCCCAGGCCGTCGGTCTCGGTACGCTTCAACTCCCGCCTCGTGCCAATATCCTTCCCGTGCTGCCAATTTGTACTCATCCTAGCATGTCCTATTCCTAATGCACATTCCACACATGCCCAACCTCCCTTCTGGTCTTTTTTGCCACACTCGCCGACGCGCGCACGCCATTCGCATGGTTCCGCCTTGCCGTAGCGTCCTTCACGACCGACCATCGTCCACAGCTCCCGTGCACCGTGTACCATTTAGGCAGGTCGGACACAGAACAGTGAGCGGTACGTGCCTTCATGCCGCCAGCAGTCATGCGACCCCCACTCCGCGAACATACTCCAGGATCACTCCCCCGCATCAGTCGCGCGCTCCACCCCTCGGCCGAGCGCGCTGCTCTGGCACCATGCTCGTCCGGCCGCGGTCAACGGTTGTGACGCGTGTTCGGCAGCAGTGGCACACGACTTCCGAGCGTGCGCTCGGGCGGGCCGCGAGCTTGCGGGGTGCGCAGGACTCGTATGCCGCGCGCTTCACGCCGCGCGCATCCTCGCCCACTTGCACCCTCGCCGAAGCTGGAGTGATCAGCTCTGATAACACACGACGCGTCCCTCGTTCGAATGGGGTGGTCGACCAGGCCGTCTAGTTCTCGCGACTGGCGTAAATCGCCTTCGTCGCAGCAAGAACCACTGGCCGTTCGCGCCGAACTTTGCACCCTATGCAGACGCAATCAACGGTCGAGGCGCAGAAGCCAGCCCGCGGACCAGCAGAAGAACGCCCTCCCTAAAGCCCCGCTTCGCCGACCCCCAGCCCAAAACTTTGCGGGGGATCTCAGATGGGCCGGATTTTCGCTCGTCGATGCTCTCGACGGCGCGTCACCGACCGCCGGTCTCGCCTTTCGAAGACTCAGAACGCTTGCGGATTCGCGCCTTCGCGCTCGACACGCCCCCGCGCGTCCGGGCCCGGTCTCCCGCGTCGGCGTACCCCATAGGCTCGTACGGTAGCCATGAGGCGCGAGGCGCTTCAGGAGGACTCCGCGACGGCGCCCGGGCGCCCCTGGACGCTTCTCGCGACGCGGAATCTGGTAAGGCGTGCTGGAAATGGTATACGGAACGTAATACGGTATTGGAGGGATGCCAATGCGGTCGGCGACGATCCACCGTGCGCGCATAAGGCGGCGATGGGAGGACCAAGGTGCGAGCATCCTGAGTTCACCGCAGAGCACTCACCTCGTCACGGCCCTCATCGATGACAGTTGGCCGTGGGCTTGGACGGACCGTGAGCTCCCATGTCTCGCACGCACGCGAAAGAGCAGCACAAGTCGCCCGCAACGTCGTCCTGCGTGGCCGGGCCGCCCCAGGCACACGAGACGCGGTCGCTGTTCATTTAGGCAACATAGGCGGGTACTCAGCGGGACGAGCGTGTCCCCAATAACCCCGAAAAGCTGCCTGGCGTGACGGATCGCGCCTGAGCGACGGTGCGCCGGGGAATTACTCAGGAAGCGGCTCGCCCGAGTTGGCATGTTCGGATGATGCTCTGAACAGTGACCCGTCCCGCCCGTGCGCTGGTCCTGGTCCTGGCCCAGTGTGCGGGAGGTGTGCGGGCTCGTCTAAATCCTATTCGTCGGCCATCTCCGCATAGTAGGCGCAGCGCGGGGAGCGTTGGACAGCAGGCACTAGCCCTCGTCTGCCATGGATCCGGGCGCGACCTGACCTGACCTAGCGACCTTGGATGGGCGCTGCCTATAGCTAGTCAGACGTGCCAATGACATGCCCTTGCCCACCCTTGGGACAACCTGCGTGAGCGACCAAACACGTTCCTGCTCGTGGCCCTCGGACGTCCGATGTCGGCGGGAAAAAGGACTTTGAAAGCAGCCACCCCAAGGCTATGTCGGAACGAGGCTGCCCAGGCGAGGTGCCACCCAGCGGTCCCGGACATCACGATGACACACACGGGCGCGGAGACAGAGCGAACATAGCGACGCTGCAAAACCGCGAGCGTGAGCGCGGCGTCCCACCTTTGGCAGCAATGTCGCCCGGCGCGCGTCACTGGCATTTGTACAGCTGCAGCACTGTGCGGGGGGAGGGAACTGGGCGGCGGTAACTTTCAAGGTTCCACGACCGCTGACAGCTTCCACTCCCATCAGCCCTAGCGGCTCGTGCCCGCCCGCGCAGCGGCGCAGAGGCACACATTGCTGGCACGCCGAGAGATAACGGGCCCGCGTCGCACATGGCGCGCTCGCCAAACGGCCCCGTGGGGGGCGGCGATCTGGCGTATGTGGACGGTGGGCCTGGGGACGCGCCTGCGAGGTGCTAGGCCGCGCGCGTATGACGGCGCCGCGGTGATGGGGATGACGAACGGTGGTCGGTCGTGGACGCGCCGGACAATGAATCTGAACACCGACGACAGCCACATAGGGGCCCGCCCCGGGGAGGTTACGTTCAGGTCGGCGTCCGGGAGAGCCGGTTGCGTTGGTGTTAGGAGACATGCTGGTTGCGGAGTTTGGGAAGCGCGATGGTGTCGGACATAGCTGGACACTGGGCCGCGCAACGAACGCATCTGTCTCCACCGCGTGGAAAGGGGTTTGATGTATGTAGGGGCAGGCACGCAGAGCAGAGCGCACTGGGGAGGCTCTTCTTGGGCATTGCGGCGCTGTTTGCGTACGTGGGCGTCGTCTGTCTTATCGCGTAGCCAGTATGAACGCAAACCTAGATAACCGGAGGCCGCGCATAGGCAGGTCGCCCGGGCCCCGATGCGCCTTGGTACCCGAGCCGTGCTATACTTGACACAGTGAGTGATGGTTCAGTCAGTGCGGTCCTCGAGTTGACGGAAGCAGCACAGTCCCCGCGCAATGCCCGCTACTGTTCATCGACATCCGGACTATAGGCATAGCAGGACGCAGTCCGGCATCCTGGTGGTCTCGGACTAGCTTCTGACTGCGTCCGATGGGGCCTCCGGATCGAGTCGCAGGCAGCGGAACAACCTGAGGTTTGCTGAACGAGCATGGCAGTGTAGTCGGAGACATGGGCTGCGTGTCGAGATGGCGGCGTTGACTTCTGCACAACATGGCCTGGCATATTCTCCAAATGCGCCGCTACGAGCATTTGTCTGGTATACTAGCCCTCGCCCGTTCAAGGCACGAGGAAGAATCACCACGGATGTCTCTGCATGGGAGTGCATGTGGATGGAGGTCAAGTATTGAATACAGAGGGCTGCGCCACATCAGGTTCTAGTGCGACTTACTCTGTTGCAGGCTTCAAGTTCTCCCGGCAGCCAAGGATCTAAGGCCCTTCGTCTGCCGCTCCCTGACTCCGTGACTTATATGGTCTGTTATGATAAAGCCGGTACCACCAGTAGTACTTGCTAGGCAGGCCTGCGGAAGTTATGTGGCCGCTTGCACCAAAGGCTGGTGGAGGCACTGAGACTGCAGATCAACTGCCTCAAACCTGGTATGAGAGCATAAAATCAAAGCTGTAGCACCCAGAGGATAAACAAGCTCATCGTCGTCGGACGTCAAAGGTTGGACGACCGGGGGAGGACACGGCCACGTGTTTTGGAGTAGAACGCGACCACGGTGCACGTGATGTTCATTTTGGGAGACGCGCGTGGACAAAACGAACAGCAAGTCCAACTTCTGGCCAGCCACATCCCTCTCCTTCACGACCACACTCTCTCTGCGTCCCCTGCCGCCCCTGCGTACCCCTCCTAGCTCACAGACCACACGAAGCCGACTACAATGTCTGCGACTACCACCCCAAACGAGTCCCCCATCGGCACCCCCATTCAGCCCCTCCACAACCCTGCGCAGGCAGCCCACGTCGTGGTGCCACAGGCACCCCTCGGCAATGCTACCAACGGAACTATCAACCAGGCTCCTGGTATGGGCGCAAAGGCCCTCCTCGCGAAGAAGTTCGCAAAGACACAGTGAGTCTTCGCTCCGCGTTATGTCGGGCTAGATGGTAGCTGAATAGCGCCCCTAGCAACCCAACCTACGTCTCGCCCACAGACAACATGATGACGCCCTGCAGCCAGAAGCTGAACGCGACTAAGAAGAAGCACTTTGCGAAGTGAGTAGTGTTGCCGTCCTCTGATGTCCGACCGGTCGCTGATGCACTTCGTTTGCAGGGGTGCCGCGAAGCCCATGCCTTCTCTCTTCTCGCAGCAGAACAGCTCCGACTCCGACTCGGAGGAAGCGCCCCAAGCAGACCCCGAACCCTCACCAGCGCGCAAGGCCGACGACGACGAAAACCCGTTCTAAGCCAGGGCTCGTCCGCCGTCGACCACACACATACTTGAGGGGGTGCCACCGGAGATGATCTGTTCTCTGTACGACTATATGTCTCGCGTCATCGTAGCTTCGCCGTTCGTTCTGTTTTGTTTTTGCTGTCACGACATCCACGACTCCCCATAGTGCCAAGTGCATTTGTATTCTTGTCCACATCTATCCGAGGCGTGGTTCCTCGTCCAATGTGAACTGTGTTACCACCAATGCTCTACGGACTGTCACCTACAGTGTCAACGCACAACCCCCGCGCGGTGGGCGATGCCTAGCAAGTCCATGTTTGTTTTATGGCTGCGGTAACGCAGCCCCTAATGTTCGATCTGTCCAATCCAGCTACAATAACGGGGACCTCCAGTCCAGCTCCCTGGAACCAGCAGAGGTCCGAAGCATAACTACAATAATATATCGTCACGAAAAACATGAGTCATTAAGTCAAACGAGTAGGGGAGACGTTCCGGGTACGGGGTGTATAGCACGAAGTGTCCATGATTCCGGGTATGGGAAGTCCTCCTCCGACCATCGCACCGTCCAGGGAGACATGAAGGACCGACACAACTCCACAACACACAACACACCACCACAGGCCAAGCTCAGTTCCGGCGGCAGCAACGGAACAGGTTCCTCCTGAACCAATAGAAGAGGCACTGGCGGTGCAAACCCGGGGTCAGATCCGATCGCGCGCACAGATCGGAGGACGGAGAGACGGCGAACTTACCCCGGCGAACTTGACCGCGGCGAGCGCGAAGGTGGAGTAGAGGATGATCGCGAAGTACGTGTTCTGGCGCGCGACGAGCTTCTTCTCCGCGTCGTCGCTCTGGTCGAGCCCGTTCAGGTTCTGGATCGCGACCGCGAGCGCGGCGTTGCTGAGCATCCAGAACGCGACGAGCCGCGTGCGGAACGTCTTGTTCTCGTCGTCCATCGTCGGCTTCTCGATCACCTCCTTCGTCTCGAGCTTCGTGAGCGCGCGCGTGACGGTCTCCTTGAACGTCGCGTCCAGGTCCTCCTTGTCCCGCGTCGTGTCCTCCACGACGGCGGTCTCGGCGTCCTTCGTCTTCTTGGAGGACACGGAAGGGAGCGCCTCTGCCTTGTCGCTGCCTTTCGTACCCCACGACACGTCGTGTAAGTTGCAGAAGGCGTAGACGTTGAGCACGTTTGTGAAGCTAGGCGCCAAGCACAAATACTGGAACATGCTGGACACGATGTGCCAGGGGTCGCGCTGTGTACGAGTGAGTAGGGGGGTAAACCGCTGTGGACGAAGGGACGTACGTAGAGCAGCGACGCGATCAACCAGAGACCGAATGTTGACAACATGGCGGCGATCAGAGCGCCGATGGGCGGGATGAAGAACTGCTTGATGATATCCGCTGTGTTCGTCTGCTGCTTCAGCTGGTTCGGGATGTTCTAAGAGCAAGAGGTGAGATCGCAATTTGTTTGGCAGAACCGAATGTAAACATACCTTGAACGCCTTGATCGTCAGTGCCCACGAGCAAACGAGTAGATAGACGGCTAGGATACCGTAGACCCTAGTAGGACGTCAGCAGACATGCGATCTCGTGATGGAAAAACGACGTACCATAACGTGATGTTGTACGTTGCTCGTTCGCCCTTGGGCCTGTTACCCAGTGCGAGAACGAACTGTGTAGAAAGTGAGAAAAGTTACAGTTGGGAGACGAAGTATCACATACCTGAAGGCCTAGGAACGCGAGATAGATCCACTTGAGCGCAAGGTTGATCCAGTGGGTCTGCGGAGCACAGTTTAGTCGCACATTCAACGAGATTCGAGGGAGAAGCTACACTTACCACAGTCGCTGTTCCAAAGAAGATGATGTTTTGACTGGGCAGCAGGTCGATGATGATGGAGAAGGTGAGCCAGATGTTGGCAAGCGCGAACCAGGAGAAGATCAAGCTGAAGATATTGTACTGACGCGATACGTTAGAACGGAGCTGTCTGTTCATGACGCACGTATACGTACCAGAGCCTGGACGTGGAAGAAGAACATGCGGATGATGCCGTGGCCTGACCTGTACAACTTGAAGAAGTTGACAATGGCATACTGTCGTCGCGGTCAATCAAAAGCGCAGTAGTCGGGCAGATGGGTATACGTACGACCGAGGCAGCGAAGGAGCCGTTCAGCCACCGCCGACGTTGACCGATGAGTTCCGCAGCGGATTCGGGCACATCAGTCTCCGCCTTGCTGGGCTTGACGTATGTCAGAGTCCACCTGTCGTTCGCCTTCGCGACGAGCTCGAAGCACAGAATACGATCCTCGGCCAAGAACATGTTCTTCGTGAAGATGTTCATGCCGTAAATACCCTTCGGGCCCAAACGGTCTGCCAGTGAGTGGTCTCCGTGGAAGTACTGCTCGAGGGGGCGGCCAAGAATGGCGCGGTATCGGTAGGCGGAGAAGGCACCAGGCAAGACGGATACGTATCCGAAGCTACTCTCGAGCGGCTTGTCTGTCATCGCCCGACGTCAGAATGTCCAAGGTTCAGTACAGGTGGGTGAACGCACCAAGAATGTTGGACATCTTATACTCGAAGTTCTGTGCAGCGACGAGGGGGTTGAGCAGCTTCTTGCCGCCCTCGATCATAGCATGGATCTCGCCACAGCATCCGCCCAAGTGGGGGTCGTTGTAAAACGCTTCCCACAAGTAGTAGATAGACTTCCGTCCTGGCTTCGTACCGGCGTCGATGAGAACGCAGATCTCGGGCTGAACCCAAAGGTGAGTACATGTATGGTATGACAGGTGCCAAATGTAGCCATACCTCGAGCATCTTCCCGATGGCGTTGAACAGCCACCGGTGAGAGTTGATCTTCTTTTGGTTCTTTGCCTTGATGACAAGGATAATCTGCACGGGCACCAGGTTGTTAGGATCGTCCGCATGAGGGACGACCAACTGCGGCGTGGCGTCAACGGACAGCTGAGTGGTGTACTGCCAGGGATATCAGCGGCCGTCGCTATGGACGAGACGGTTGCAATACCTCGAAGATGTGCGCGACAGTGTCCTTCCCGTCTACCTGCTTCTTCATGACACCATCCTGGTAAACGCCGACGGTAGCCAGTATATCCAAAACCGTCTTGTCCATTGGCTCTAGACCATCGATAATGAGCGCGACCGTGATTTTCTGCCAGCCCGGGACGCCCTCCTCGGCGGAGCGGCGCCAGTACTTCGACTGCTTAGTCTTGCAGATATCACGAATATTCAGCATAACGCCGTGCAGGGTTCGCGCATAAAGCGTCTTGTCCTCGTTGTACGACGTGACGGCAATGAGCAGCTCGGTTTGCCGGTTGTACATCTTCGTGCGAAGGCTGTAGCCATTCGCCTCCGAGAAGTCGTCAGGATCACAGGTGGCCGCTGTGTAACGCATGTGCCTAGTGGCCGCGTTACCACGGCGAATTAATACACTTGAAATCGAAACTTACGAAAATTCTGTGGTCTTGCTGTTCTGCCATTTGGCCTCAATGGCGCTGAATACGGGGCTGGGGACCGCGTATTCGGTGATGAAGTTACCCTTGGTGAGCTTGACCTTTCGGGTAACACCGCGCTTGATTGTCTGGCGCCGCCGCCACTGCGATTCGACGCCCATGGAGGACGTCGAGGCCACTGAGATAGGACGGCCATACGGGTCTCCGAACGAATTCGGATCGAATTGTCTGCGCGCCGTTGGCTGAGTTTATGCGCGGTATCACTGCGGAAACGCGGTTGCAGACTTACGTCGGCGGGTAGAGCGACCCCGCGCCTCTGTTGAGAGGGCGCTTCTCCTCCTCCTCATCGTCGTACTGGTCGAGCGTACCGAATTCGTTGGGGAACGACACTACACTCTCGGAAGGGGTGGGGACCGAGGGCGTGGGCATGGCGGGCTCCGCGAAGCCAATGTGCCGATGGCGGTCAGCAAAGGGATCGACCAGGGCGCGTTCATGCTCGTCAGTAACGGAGACGGTGGGCTGGGGGGACAATGAGGGCAGAGGCGGTCGTTGGTCCTGGGCCATGGCGGACGGAGTGGCGGGCGGGCGCGGGCCTGAAGCAGCGGGAGTCGGCGAGGGGGTCGTGAACGGGCCTGCCGGGAGAGAGTGTGTGTCGTGGAAGTCGTGCGGGAGGTGTGCGATGGGCGTTAGCGTTCTTGTACGACCGCAACCCGACGGCGCCAGGACATCGCCCTTTGCCTTCTCCCCGAGACTCCGGCCACCGCCTGTTCAAGGCGATGCCCGTCCTAATTCAAGCCTCCTCCCACAGTCCATCGGCCCTCTGTCAACGTCGACCTCACTTTCTTCTTGCCCCATCTGAGACATCCATCCTGGCCACACAGTGGCGCTGCCCCCAAGAACGCCGAACCACAATCCACTGCACCATATCCCGCAAAGACTCCCCCTCATACCGTATGCTCGCCAACCCACCCAGACGACTCAAAGGGTCGATTCCGGGGGGACTAGCTGCGGACTACGCGATAGCTTTGGGGTGGGGCATATATAGCAACGAGCGGCAACGCCTGCAGGCGAGCGGTGTCCGGGGGCTCCCATCCTCGTCTTGACACGGTTTCAAGCCCTGAAGCGGATTTGGTGATGAACGCAGCCCGAACTCATCTTTGCGGGAAGTGTACCGGTCACCGACACTGCTGCAGTGTTCGGTCATCACCCAGCGATCCCGCTGTACTGCAAATGCGACATAACGCCCTCGGGCGAGGCACACGGCGCATACAACCAGGACCCCGCTCAGGGCGGGGTACTGTATGCTGCTTCACGATCCTCGATCGATCGGTTGAGGTGAGATCTATTGTTCGCACGGGTCAGATATCAGCCGCCCCCTCGGTCACCTACGCGCTACCCCGGACCGGCTAAACATCTATAAGCATCCGGTCCAAGTGCTTTAAATGGCCGGGACAAGTGGCCTGGCGGCCTTCCGCAGCCATACTCACCACCGTGGATACCCAGCAAGCGACTGCTCAGCATGGCTCTTACTCCGAAGATCCCTAACGTGGTCTTGTATCAGTATGTGCACGGCACCGGGCGTAATGATCGGTATAACGACCTGAATTCGGAATACTCACAGTTATGACGCTTCTCCATTTGCAACGAAGGTGAAAAACCTCTTAGCCGTCAAGCAGATCCCCCATTACAGGGTCGAGGTGCACATCCCCTTATTCTCTTATGAACTCCAAAACCTAAGACGAGCCGTTCGACAAGGTGTCCACGACGTTGCCTCGCCCAGACTTGGCCGATCGCCTAGGAGTAACCTACCGCCGTATCCCCGTCCTCGCCATTGGGCGCGACGTGTACTGCGATAGCAGCCTCATCGCCACGGTCTTGGAACGTCGCTTCCCTCCCTCCGAAGGATACAGCACGCTCTTCCCCGCGCGGAAGGGGGGAGGTAAAGCGGACACAGGAATGGTCAAGGCGCTCTGCACGTTCTACGCCGACCGCGCAGTCTTCCCCCTTGCTGCGGAGAATCTGCCGTACAGGAAGTTTACGCCGGAATTTGTGAATGATAGAAGTGCGGTATGATCTACCTCGCTTTCTAGGCGTGTTGGAAAGTTGCCCATGGCGTTCGTGGCAGTGGTTGGGAAAGAAGATCGACCCGGCCGCCATGGAAGCAAACCAGCCCGTGGTGAAGGGTTGGCTTGTGTCGCACCTGGTACGGACATCCCGTCTCCCTGCTTGCCCCCAGCACTCACCTGCGTGTCTAGACCTTGCTTGAGGAGCAGCTTGCAGACGGCCGCGAGTGGCTGCTCGACACCGAGACGCCGAGCCTTGCCGACATAACCGTGCATTTCCCATGGGCCTGGATGCAGCAGTTCCGGTCGCTGCGGGACCTCTTCGACCGCGCGAAGTATCCTGCAAGCATTGCCGTACGCTCAAGCCGTTCCGTACGTCGGTCCCGCAGGAGATACTGACTGCAGCCTCAGTGGATCACCCGCACGTCCGAGTACATTGCGAAGATCGGCTCGCAGCAGAAGCTCGTTCTGGAGAACATCGCCGGCGCGCAAGCTGCGGAGATCATTTCCTCGTCGGCGCCCGAGGACCCCAGGACCGTCGGCTTCGACGAGGGGGAGGCCGCCCGGTTGGGCATCAAACAGGGTCAATACGTCTCCGTCACACCCTCTGATAACGGTGCGCCCGAAATTAATAAAACTGTCGAAGAGCGAGGGCATGCATCTTGACGAATTTTTTTCTGTGATTGCGGAAAGGCAAAATACCCACCGTTGGTAAACTGGTCTCGCTCAACCGCGAGGAGGTTGCTATCGAGACACAGGGGACCTCGGGCATATCGGTCTTCTGCCATTTCCCTAGGCTGAACTTTGTGATCAAGCCCGATGGTGGCATCAAAGGGAAGCTATGACGTCCTCGTTCGGGCCGTACCTGTAGTGGTCGTAATCCGGCGTTGAGTGTCCGGACCGCTATCCTGCACTCACGTTCCGCCTTGTACGATATATCTGTTGGATGTATGCATGTCTGCTTTATAGGCTATTGGAATGGCTCGCGTTCCATCGACGCGCCGAGCACGACCCACGTACGCTGTGCCTGACGCGCGTGGCGATCAGCGTGCCGAGCGTATACGGTTGGGCGTCTAAACGGATACGCGACTGCAGCACAGGAATTGCGAAGCTGCCTCGCTCAGACTTGCTCTCCGTCCATACCGGTGCTTTCGCAGCTCGCTCTCGCTGTCTCTAGCCCCCACGCTCTGCACCTCAGCCCGAGCTAACCGAGGACGACTCAGGCAGTGCGCGAAGCCATGCCCACACCCAACGCGCCCGCGCGGGCTGCGCCAGCAAACGCTGCCAATGCACAAGCGGCCGGCCAAGCAGAGGAGAGCCCCGCCCGCAAGTTCTTCGCCATCGCCCAGGTGCGCGCGCGCTCGCCCCGGCACGCCCTATGTGGCATGCGCAAGCTTATTCTGACGGCGTGCGTTCCGTGTCGCAGCAAGTGATCCTGGCCATCGTGGTCTCCCAGCTGAGTACGTACATCATTGTCCCCGCCCATCACTCCGGGCGTCGATTGCGCGTGCGACGCGAGAGGCTGAACGGCGTGTCGGGCGCTGTGTTTGCGCGTGGCGTGGGTGCGTGGTGCAGTTAGCAAGTTCTTCGGTTCGAAGCAGCAGCAACAGCCTCCTTCGGCGGCGGACCCGGCCGCGTCCCATGCGTCCGTGCCGCAGGCGCAGGTCCCCGGACAGACCCCCGTGGCGAATGCGGTCCCTACGGCGGCGGTCCCCGCGTGGCCGCTCGGGATCCCGCTAGCAATGCATGTGCATTTGTCGACGTCCCCGACGGGCGATGTCTTCTCGGGAAAGTGGACGTCGGGGTACAGGAAGGACCAGGACGCGGACCTGCCGAGCTTGGTGTGGAACAACATCACGTTCGGCGACTGGAACGAGAAGCGGGTCGCGGACTTTGAGGTGAATCTGCCGGAGGTACGTGCAAGAGGACGGGTTATCTACCGGATATTGTGGCACAGTGCCAACACCCGGCTTTCCAGAGCGTGAAGAACAACGGCTCGCTGTGGGCAGACGTCTTCCTTGTCCGGGACGGCGCAAGCCCAGACCCCTCGGATCCCAAGTTCGACCCTCGGTCCGTCCACCATGTCCGCACGAGTATGTTGCATCCTTTGGCAGGCACACGGGATGATCGTTCATGCCCATCGTCTGTGCAGTGCTCACGAAGTATCTGCCCAAGGCCAAAATACGGAAGGAGAAGAACCTCCTGGGCGGCTCTACCAGTAGTGACCCGGCAACAGAAGAGGAGGATGAGGTCGGTGTTGAATCGACGGATACAGCCTCAGTTGCTTCTGCATACTCACTTCATCTGACCTCAGCCTCAAGGAGACGTCATCGTGTCTCATTGGCACAACGTGAGTACCCGGTGACCGGTGGTACCTACAACACAGGGGACTTAACCCTGGGATCGTTTTCACAGAACTTGACCCTTGCCCTCATCTCAGATAACCCGTCCATCCCCCTTCAGCAAGTACAGCCAGCGGCCGTGCAATGTAAGTCTCTCCGCAACACCCCGTTGAATCCACGCTAAATAAGACATCCCAGACATCGAGCTCACACCGGAGCGCGACCCGGCCGGGCGGCCGTACTACAAGCCGATCATCTTCCCGAACGAGTTCTGGCACCTGCGCTCGCAGTACTTCGAGCTGAACGCGACGACGCCGCGCGTGCCGCTGCAGATCGAGTTCCAGCCGATGACGTACTGGAAGTTCACGATCTTCGCCGCGCTCACGCAGAGCTTCGCCGAGGCCGCGAAGCAGCAGGGCGCGGCGGGCGGCGCGGAGCTCGACGAGGTCAAGCGCATGCTCGTCGAGACGAACCCGTACTTTTTGGGCCTGACCGCGCTCGTGAGCGTGCTGCATGTGGTGTGAGTAGGGCGTAATTTGGGGGGTGGGTGCTGTCTGGATCCGCGAGTGGCTGACGGCTGGTTGCGTTAGGTTCGAGTTCCTCGCTTTCAGCTCGGATGTCTCGCATTGGAGACAGAAGCAGGAGCTCGTTGGTGTCTCCGTTAGGTGAGCTCTACCAATTGTGCACATCGTATGTTGCTGTCTGACTGAGTATTCGCAGAACTGTACGTCCACACGGCCGCTCGGAGAATATTCCCACTGATCATTTGATTGCGCGCACAGATCGTTACGAACGTCTTCGTCCAGATCGTAATCCTACTCTACCTCATCGACAATAACGAACAAACCAGCTGGATGATTCTAATGGGCTCTGGCATCGGTGTTATCATCGAAGCGTGGAAGGTTAGAGATTTTGCTCAGGGGTCTGACAGACAATACTTACGGCGGTTCCAGATCACAAAAGCGGTGGACATTAGTGTCGCACCTTCCGCATCTGACTCATGGCTTCCGTACAAGATCGTGATCAAGGGTGCGTGTGCTTGCATGGTGGACGAGGCGCGATCTGACACTCCAGATAGACAAGCACGTTTTGAGCGAGGATGAGAAGAGGACCCAAGAGTATGTATCGACACAGATGCTGCAGATGTCGGGAGACTGAGGTCCCACAGATACGACAAGCTGGCGTTCCGGATCGTTGCCTACTTCACTATCCCCTGTCTCGCGGCATACACGGTCTACTCCCTGCTCTACGAAACTCACAGAGGATGGTACTCTTTCGTCATCTCCACTCTGACGTCGTTTGTCTACATGTTTGGCTTCGTAAGTTTGCACGAGCCGCTACCTGGATGCTGAACTTACGGATGGTTGGCAGGCGCAACTCATCCCTCAACTTATCATCAACTACAAGTTGAAGAGCGTGGCCCACATGCCGATGAAGGCCATGGTATACAAGACGCTGTCCACCGTAGGTAACGCCGTCTGTTTCCAGAACGCTCGCTGACGATGTCTCGCCAGGTCGTCGACGATCTCTTTGCGTATGTCTTGTGGAGCTGCCTGGGATAGTTCGTGAGAGACGCTGACATGCCATTCAGATTCTGCATCAAGATGCCGATTCTCCACCGCCTGGCGTGCTTCCGGGACGACGTCGTGTTCCTTATCTTCCTGTACCAGGTACGTCATGATGAATGCCGGGTGCGGGGACTGGATGTCGACATGCATTCATCACAGCGCTGGATTTACCGCATTGACCCCAACCGGGTGAACGAATACGGTCAGGTGATGGCGAAGGACGTGGATGCCGTCGAAGGCAAGGACAAGAAGCAGGAATCGAAGAAGGACCGGTGACGGGCCACGCTTGTGTCCGCTGTCGACGCGGGGCAAGGGGTTCGCGCTGAATGGGAGCGCGGCCGGAGCAGGATGGACGAGGCGTATCTTTGTGCGTCCGTTGCGTAACAGGCATGCGGGGACATGTAATGCGGAGAGAGACGATGGATCGGATGGCGGTAAATGCACAGCGGTCGGCTGCATTGCGGAACTCGAGGCGGGAAGGCTGTCGTGGTGGTGATGGCTGGCGAGCACATGCGGAGTGCTGGGGCGAGAGAGGGGTGTCTGCAGGTCAAGAGGATCGCCTGGGCTGCCTCAGCTGACCGTGAGGGAGCATGCGATAACGCTTCCCGCGGTGGGCAGAGCCGGCGAGGGCGAGCTGCCGCTGATGGCGATGTGCACGCAGACGGCCGTCCGACGTCCGTCTCGCAGACTCCAGGACGCAGCGGGCGCCTGCAGACGCTGGGAGAGGCGTCTCGGACCGGATCCGGGTCGTGGAAAAATTGGCGGGGTGACTCTGGCTGAGTGCGACTCGAGCCGGCGGAGCAAGCACCGAGCCAACGTCCGCTGCAGCCACCGCCTCCCGCACGTCTTCCCCTTCTCCCCTCATCCCCGTCTACCCCCGCGCCTCCCTCTGCGCCCCCTGCGCCCCCTCTCTGCTCTCTGTGCACTCATCCCGGCTGCCCAGCTGCTCCGAGGTCTGCTATGGCCGCTAATGGCCTCGCCGCAGGCAAACACGCATGCAAGTGTCTGAACATTCGCATCCATGCCCAGTCCACAAAGGACAACCCGCCTCCTGTCGAGGCCGGCTTTATACCCGTCTACGCGGGGGAAGAAGGGATCCGCGTCGTGCGTCGTCTCTTCACTTACTCTGCGCGCGCAGGCAGGACGCTGATCACCCTCCGATATTAAGGCGCATACGGAGGTCACCCTCAGGAGTCGCAGCAAGCCCGTCCCGGACCCCGAGTCGTCCATAGGCGAACTTACCCGATATACGACGTTGACCTGCCTCATCTGCGGCGTCCCGACCTACCGCGTGCTGCAGCGCATAACCCCCGATTTGATCAACGAGGTCGGCCCCGTTCTGCCCACCGACGACTGGGTGGAGAAGGAGCTTCTGAAGAGCACCACGGGATGGATTGAGGTGTACAATGGATGCCTCGTAAGTCACTTTTGACCGCTCTTCACTCGGCTGTGCGGGATTTCGCGCCATATCGTGCTCCGAGTGGCACGGATATCGTGCGACGTTCCGTGTAACGGGTGTATACGGCGTCTAGCTGCCCAATTATGCCGCTAAACGCATTAACTCTACACAGGCGGAGAAGGAAATCTCTGAGGCGGAGGCGTCACCCATGTATTCCAGCACGTTCGGCATCGTCCTCCCCGGACCCAAGCCCCCATCTGAACAGGAAGAAGCCCCCGTCGCGGTCCCTAACGCCCGTGGTCCCTCTGAACAAGGCAAAACGCATCTACCGGAGTTGCCCGTGCTGTTCCTCCCGCCTCCGTTCACTCCTGCCCACCTGGTCTACTCTCATTTTTCTTCGATCGCGACTGAGCGGTCACAGAAACTACGAGACGAGGCGGAGGAGTATATTGCGCAGGTTACACAGCAGAAAGTGGTCGAAGTCCTCAAAGCCGAGGCTGCATTGAAGCAGGAAGTAAACCTGGTGTGGAACAAGTTCAGAGATGGCGTCCGCCTGATTGAAGAGAGCGGCACTCCGGACAAGGCCGTCTTGCCCTTGCGGAGACGAGGCAGCGTATCTAAACATGCTCGTACAGTCAGCTCTCCCGTGCCTGGGACCTCTGCCTCCGTACGGATCAGCAGTTTCGTCCCCACGCCCGGTCCCCCCTCGCGGAGCAACTCCAACGGCCGCCCTAGTGCTCCGTCTGCCCTCTCTGCATCGCTCAAAACCTCCGGCTTCCACTACCCCGCAGCGCAGCGTCAAACGAACGGCGACTCCTCTCCTGCCCGCCGTTCCGTGAACTTGGGGCCTCCGGGTTGCCGCAGAACATCGCCCTCCAGATCCGACAAAACTCGAGTCCATTCCCCATCCACCGCATCCTCGCGTACTGCAGCTATCTCGGTTGACCCGGAAGCGAGCATACGGGAAGCTTACCGGCGGGAGATGGACGAGAGCAAGGATATTGCGACGAGCTTCCGCTATGTCATGGACATGGAGGAACAGATGGAACAGCATCGGCTGGAAGAGGAGGCAGAGCTAACGTCTCCCCCTGTCGCGTCCAGCTCGCGGGCCACAGCAGAAGGCGCTTCTACCACGCCCGGCAGTCGTGGACGCTCTCCACGCGTGCAGAAGAGCGCGATAAAGCACTCGCACACGGCCGAAGAGTCGAAGGCTAGCCAGGATGCAGGCAGTTCGAAGGCGGCCGACGCCTCCCAGAATAAGGAGACGAATGGCAAGGGCAAACGCAAAGTAACGTTTGACGTGCAGCCAGAGGTCGCGATCATCAAAGACGAGGCCGAAGCGGCGCATGACAGTGGGCGCACAACGCCTTCCGCCAACGATGGTCAGTGGACACGTATAACTGTCCGTGAATGTACTCGCCTGACAACATTGTTCAGAGCCCATCTTCGAGATGGACAACGAGACGGAGCACTCCGCTCGGACTCGCATGGATGTTCTACCTGAACAACCGAGGTCTTCTCCTGCGACACCAGAACGGTCACGTACGCCCACGCGTCATTCGCACTCGCGATCGTCAAGTAGTTCTGGTTTGCCCCCAGAGTTCGCGTCACTACGTGCCGCGTCGTTGCCCGCCCCATCCGCGATGCGTCCCCTCCCACGACACTCAGTGACGGACCCCGCGGAGCGCACCCGGTCACTGCGGGAATCCCTCCTGGCCGTGGAAGCCAACAGCTCGCGACCGGACGCGGTCGAGAGCCCCATCGAGATCAAGCCAGAGCAGAACGGGGACGGAGATGAGATCACCGACCCCCGCGAGGCGGATCTCCTGCGCCTCGTCGCGGCGAGCGTGCCCAGTCACCGGAGCGCGTGGAAGAAGAACAGCAAGGCGTGGCAGCTGTTCCTCAACCGGCGCGAGCGTAAGGCGAATGAGATCGGGCCCGAGACGATCTCGGAGGAGGGCAACTACACCGTCGTCGATGACTTTGACCCGCACCCGCGTCGTCGCGGATTCAACGGCGTGGCGGATAGCGATGTTACCGACGAAGACGACGAAGGTGCGTAACCATTGTAGAGTGTATACCATGCTACCGAAGTCTAACCGTTGTACTTCATAGCAGAGGATCAGTGGTACAGGGACAACCAGCCGATCGCCCAGTCTCTCCCCATACCCATCGGCCCACTCGGGCAGCACATGCAGTCGCTCGGTGTTCCGTCGTACCAGCCGAAGACGTCCCTCTCCGACCGCCCGGGGGTGCTGGTTCCGCCCCTGCGCAACGGCAACCCAGCCTCTCTCCGACGAGCATCTTACGCGGACCGCGACCGCGCGAGGGCCATCGACCCCGGCGCGCTCGACTTCGCCGTGGACGAGGATGAGGTGGAGGACGACGTGGACAGCGACCCGGAGACGGGCGGGAAGGCCCGCCAGCGCGCGCTCAAGATCCTCAAGGCGCGCGACGAGATGCCCGCAGCGGGTGAGTGTCCCCGCGGCTTGACCTGGTTTGCTACCCGTTGCTCATTGTGCTCTATGCGTATAGGCATGTGGAGAAGTTTGGCATGATACGAACGTTGTGCGCCGCGTCCCAGAGCTGACACTGACCGAGATCCCCCACGTTCCGACACCCGTGCTCGAGGCTCTGATCCATTCCTGAATCCGACCCGTCGCGCCGCTCGATATTACCTTAGTATTATCGTAATCGTCCTGCCCGTCCGTTCGTCCGCCCAAAGGCGGCGTTGTTGTTGTTGTTTGTAGTTTCTGCACGAATAGCCCCGCGCAAGCAGTAGTAGTACCGCTACCGATGCTACCACCGAAGCTTGAAGCTTGCCCTGCCCCGGGTAGTACCGATCCAACCCACTTCGAAGCCGCCCTGCCCCCACGCTTTGTCCTCCTTGTATTCCCGCTGTCTAACTGCTTTGTACATACCTGTATTACTACTCCGTCGACGCGGCATGCTCCGCGAATACATTATTGTGACTTTGCATGCCTTGTATCCGCAGGAGCGCTATGCGCCAATCATATTCTTTGGGGGGGCGTGCAATATACTTACCAGGAGTCCCACACGATAGCACACGGAGAAAGGGCGTTCGAAGGAGTGGAGTGTTGCAAGCCGACTAACTGACGGCTATTACTCAAGCGGACTAGGTAGATCTACGTAGCGTATGTAGCTAAACTTTTGGGGTACACGTATGCATGCATGCAAATGGTCGGCAGACTGTCTCGGCGGAGAGAGAGAAGTCCACAGGGGCCTCCTAGGCACTAAGTAAATGCACCAAGGACCCCACACCGCACCATGCCACTCTAGTCGGGACCCATGCCCTGCCCGGGCAGCTTCTCGTGGCGCATGACTGCCTCGACCTTGGACTCGTCGCCGGAGACGCCGAGCGCGGCGTCGTGCGCCGCGTTCTGCTCCTGCTCGAGCTCGTCCATCGCCTCCCGCACGCACTTTGCGCACTCGCACTTGAAGCGCCAGCCGCGCGCGAGCTCGATGCGGCGCCGGCGGCGCGCCATCCCCGCGGACTCGCCCTCGTGCTGCGAGACGTCGACCCAGGCCATCGTGAGCTCGTCGCCCTTCTTGATCGGCCGCGCGGCGACGAGGTGGAGCTCGTTCGTGCCGTTCGGGAACGTGGGGCGCGTGTTCGGGTCGCAGGAGTGCGCGAGCTGTGGGCGGAACGGTTAGATGGTTCTGTGGCCGGATGCGGATGGACAGGTTGTGAGGACGCACGTAGGACGAGACGATGTAGACGCCGCTGCCGATCTGGCGGGCGGTGCCGTAGGGGGTACGAGTCCTCTCGAGCTCCTCGGGGCGGTCGCTAGACACGGGCTATAGCAGGTACGATGAACACTTGCTGTAGATCGTAACAATGGTATGTTACAACTTACCCTGTTGTCCCGACCGCCATCGGGGCAGACACCGATCGCGTTGTAGGCCATCTTACCGACGATAACCGCATGACGCTCGTCCGTGATCGACTCTTCAAGGCCAGGCAGAGCGGTACCAAGGACAGCACCGAGCAGCTTGACCTCCTCCTTCGTGGAGTTGCCCTCAACGAAGCGGAGGCGCTCGATGTGGTCGCCGACGAGGTACGGGTCTTTGCCGTCCGCGAGCTGCTGGAGCTCCTCGATGATCGGGCCGGTCTTATTCGGGAGGAGCTTGATGAGCTCGTGCGCGATCTGCTTCGCGACAAACCGCGCGGCGAGCAGGTTCGCCTGCTTCGCCTTGGTCTGGATGAACTCCGTATACTCGCTCTGCGCCACGTGCCGCTGCTCGGTCGTGAGCGCGCCCATGCCGTTGTCGAGCTCGGCGGGGAGGACGGGCTCGAGGCCGAAGAGGAGGTTCTGCCAGCCGAGCTTGGCGCGGTTCTCGCAGTCCTTGGAGCAGTACACCGAATCGAGCTTGTCGTGCGTAGGGATAACGGCCAGATCCTCCTGGATGGGGCGGAAGCAGAAGGAACAGTGCTTGCCTTCACCCTCCAGGTCGGCATCGAGAGCAACCACAAGGGGCTTCTCCTGTATGTTCCAAGCGTTGAGCATGAAAATGGATGCGTCAACTGGGTCTCGTCAGTTACCGTGTAGATGACATCGCCCTCCTCGAAGTCCTTCTCTGCGACAAGGATCTTCTTCGCCGCCTGGTTGCCTTGAGCGGGGCCAGTTTGTACCGAGACGTTCATTCTCTTCGGCGGGAAGTGGTCATAATAACCTAGCACAAACAACGCCCCCCACACACACTCAGCCGTTGCACTATTCCCATCAGGACCCGAGCTCACCTTCGATACGCGATGTGGTCTACGCATGACAAAAACATGGAACAGGGAGAAATGCGTATATTAGAATCTGGTGATGGCAGAGCACAAAGCAAAGCAAGAGGGGCGGGTAGTGGGCAGCGGCATTATGAACGGTTGCTATCGATAGCGCGAACTCAAGGAGCCGCTTGGCTCCCTGGGTCCGTGAGTTGATCCCACTCTTGGGACGAAGTCTCCGACGGGGGACCTGACCTCGTCGGGCTGGTCTCTGCCTCTTCCGCAACCTCCGCAGCAGCCTCAGGCTGCTTCTCCTCTGCAGAGGGGACACTCACTTCCGCATTCACGAATTCCATGAAGATCTACATAACACAGGATGAGTGTGCGCCACACGTGATTTCCACGCGACAGACATACCTTGAAAAGAGGTGGCGGAAGGGAGCTTTGCAGCATCATGATGAGTTCCACAGGGGAAGGGTACACACGCATGGCGCGGAAGAATGCCATCGCAGCCGGCAGGTAGAAGGCGGGGCCTGGTGTCATCCGATCAGTATGGATATTAAAGGCGAGACAGGCAAGACACTCACCCTTCTGCGCGAGCTGCTCGCCAACCTGAACCTGCATAATGAAGTACGTCTCCTTCTCGTCCGGGGTGGGGGGCAGTTCCTCCTCCCGGATTTTGAGCAGGGCCGCCTTGATCTCGGCGGCGCTGACTTCAGATGCGGCGTCGGCCTGCGCCTGAGCCTGCTGCGTCTGTTTCGTCACCTTCTTCTTCTCCTTCCCTGGTGTGGCGCGGGTGTCAGCGACAGTGCACACGGACAATGGGGTGGCATAACCACATACGCAGTTTCTTGCGGAATTCGACGTCATTCCGCCTCTTGTAGTCAAAGTAGACGGCGTATGCGACGAGGCCGCCGAGGACCGTGACGGCGGCGACGGTGAAGACGGTAGACGTCCGGGAGGAGGACATGGTCGTCGGTGAAAGGGAACAGAGAGTGGAAGTTTGTGCCAGCCTTGCCGCTTTCGCCAGCGTCAGCGGATAAGCCCGGGGGCGTCACGTGTCTATACGCGTCAGTGGCAGGCGCTTAGCGAGTGGGCGCGTACTTCCTCGTCCCGCGCAGCACCGAGTACTGTACTGCAGCACTTCCACTGCGGAACGTCGCTCGAAGTCCAACTTGCATAACTACCGGACGTCGAACGACACCGCGCCTGAAGCAGACTCTCATACTTGCTCAACCATGTCTGCGCCCATGAGCCCCAAGGACCTCGAGGATGCCTTCATCAAAGTCACCTTCGAGGAGGATGGTGCCACCCACCCCAACACCGAGGGTGGAGACCCTTTCTACGGGTCCTGGGTTGACCAGGGTGGGTTGCGCGCACATGCACTCGCTTTCACGTCGCATAATATCTTGTATAGCGTCCGCGAAGTTTCCCGAGCCCTCGCAATTTGGGTTCGTAGCGGAAGCACTTACTTCCGCGTTTGAGATGCCTAATGACTTTCCAGAGCGAGGGAATTGCGCAAGCTCTACCCCGACCACTCTGTCGTTGGGGTGAACGACTATAACATCAACATCCTGGGCTTTCCTGGGGCCGTCGCGCAGCCCATTTCCCCTCCCGATCTCATAACGACTCTGATCTTCATCCCGCTCGCAAGGCGCCTTTCCCACGTTCCGGGTGTCCTTGTGGACAGCATCTCCTACGGCGCATTCCACCTGGCCTGGGACGTACGTACACAGTGTTGAGAGGATTCCGTCCCATTCATTCGCTCATAATATCCACTGAACAGAAATATGACTTCATCTTGTACATCGTCAGGGTCTGTATCCCGTCGCATCCCGCTCAACCAGCGTGTACGATGTATGCTTACTCAAATCATGCAGTACCCTGCTGGATTCGGCTCGCAGACCCAGCACTACATACTCCACAAGGGTCCGGAGGAACCATCGCGGGCCTTGTTGCTGGCTGCAGGCGCGTGGGCCGACCAACTTCACCAGGAGATCCTTGTCTTCGACAATGGTTTCTGGAGCAAGAGCTCTAGTCTATGGACTGAAGTCCAGAAGGCAAACTGGGAAGACGTCATCCTCAAGGAGGAGTTCAAGACTGCCCTCAAGAAGGACATCTACGGTTTCTTCGACTCTGAGGATCTGTACAAGTCTCTTGCGATCCCCTGGAAGGTACATACTTATCGTCGTTTGTCCGCGCATCTTCACTCACCAGCACCTGCAGCGTGGGTTGATCATGTACGGCCCTCCTGGTACGCTCGCCATTCTGTTGCGACGTTTCGCCGCTGACCATCCTTGCAGGCAACGGGAAAACTATCAGCATGAAGGCGGTTATGAAGGATTGTGATGCTCGCGGATACGCTCCGCTGTACGTCAAGTCCTTCAGGTCTTGGAGAGGCGAGGAGGGCTCGATGTCGGAGGTCTTCTCCAAGGCGAGGCAGATGGCGCCTTGCGTCGTCATCCTTGAGGACCTCGATGCACTCATCAACGAGGGCAACCGGTCGTTCTTCCTCAACCAGCTCGATGGACTGGAGGGCAACGATGGTCTCCTCATCATCGGCTCTACGAATCACTTTGACCGCCTTGACCCTGCCCTCAACAACCGTCCCAGCCGTTTTGACCGCAAATAGTGAGTGACTGCTATATTGTCATTCCGCAATAATTTGATCCTGAAAACCCTCCAGCCTGTTCGATGACCCGGACGAAGAGGAGCGCAAGCTCTACGTCCAGTACTGGCAGAACAAGCTGCACAAGAACAAGGACATCACCTTCCCAGACACCCTTGTGAAGGAGGTTGCCGCGGAGACCGATGGCTTCAGCTTCGCTTACTTGAAGGAGGCTTTGTACGTGCCACAAAATATCCAGAATTGCTTACACGTCACTAAACGTCCTGCAGCGTGTCCTCCCTCGTTCTGCTCGCCGGCTGGGAGGGGGACAAACCGGAGTTCCGCGAGGTCCTGATGAACCAGATCAAGACGCTCCGCGAACAGCTTGACAAAGACAAGGACAAAGTGAGGGTGGCAGACACGCCCGCGGCGTTTGGCCTCCCACGAGCGATCCATGGGCATGGGGCGTCCGGCCAGACGAACGGCAACGGTGGTCGTCTCCCGCGTGTTGACGCGCGTGTCATCGGCCAACCGCGCATCTGGGACACGACAGCGTCCATCCCCGGGGGCAGGATGCCGGGCGCTATGCCGAGTGGGACCGATGCCCAACGGGACGGGTTGGGCGGCAGACGGGACGTGCGGGCCATAGCATCCGCCGCAGCTGCGCTGAGGCGGTCGTTCATCTCGTAGGTGGACGGCATACGAAGGTCGATTTCTTGGTCTATGGAGTGGATTGGAACGGATGGAACGGATGTGTATGTAGGAATGCTTGTGTCACGTGCGACCGCTCAAGTTGTGTATCACAGTTTTCAGCCACTGCTGCGATCTCCCCGTGTTTAGTGCCGTGGAGTTTGATGGCTGCATCGCAAGTTGCGCCCTACATTTGCGCCCGAGGCCTTGCACTTGGCGCACGGCGAGCACGCCATCGCGACTAGGACGAACCCCCGTTGCATGCTCGGAGGTGGTGCCGCCACTTGGAGTGCTCGCGGAATGACTTCGGACGCGAGGGCGAGTACTGCACCATGTCAAATTGATGTGGTGCGGATCCGAGAGCGTTAGCGGAAGGGACCTGCCCGATCGGGGCGAGATAAGGGGCGGGGCGTTCCCACGAACCTTGTTCGTCCAGCGTCCCGAGCAGCCCCTCGACGTCCGAAGTCCCAACGGCAGCCCGCTCGGCCAGAAGACGCGAAGGCCACGAGCAACGCGCTTTTAATGCAATTGGTCTTCCGTCTCCAGCCTGATAGTACGCCGGCGGGAGATGACGGTAAGTGGGCTCACCGCATCCCGTGAGGAAGTGTATCACTGACGCGATGGTTTCCGAGACCACAGGTTCCCCAGATGAACGAACTTCCGCCCTGTCCCCACCGCGTCCATCATCTCGATTGGCCCCTGGACCCCGCACGAGTCGGGGCCTGTCGCTGACGGCGACGGTTCATATTGCCAACAGCTCGGTAGCGCTGATACTGGCAGCCAGCCTCCTCCGGCGCTGCTTCGCGAGGCACCTGGACCGAGAATGCACGGCCCATGTGCCGCTGCCCTCCTCCTCGCCGCCCGGTCAGAACTGCCCGGCGCCCTCGATCGAGCGCATAGCCTGCGCCTATCCGTTTTATACACGACTCTCCCCGCTTTGACCGGATTTATACTTCCTTCTCTTCCCCGCCTCCGTCCGCCTCGCCAGACGTCCCGCGTCCGACGCACGCCACTCCTTACCTTCATCCGCCGCCCATGGCCCGCTCTGCTCCCTTCTCGCGGCCATTTGCTGCGTTGCTTCATTTGCTCTGCTTGGTATCGCCCCTATATACCCAGGCCGCCCGCGCCGCTGTCGCAGTCACAGTCCCCTCCACCCCGCCCGCCTCCGACGCCAATGTCGTCTTCTCCAACTTCATGGGCATCTCGCTCGAGCTGTCCTTCATCAACTACTACTTTGGCAACTCGACGGACCAGATACCCCAGCCGGTGATCAACTACCTCACCGCGCTGCAGTCGCGCGCCTCGGGCAAGCCCGTCCGGCTGCGGTTGGGCGGCAACTCCATGGACAGCTCGACCTACGTCCCCAACCAGCCGGACATTATCGAGTTCACCGATCCGAACGCGAACTCGAACGACCAGCCCGTGAACTATGGGCCACAGCTCTTCGATGTCATGAAGGGTGTCAGCAACGCGGTCGGCGGAGCGCAATACCTGATCGGTAGGCCGCATTTAAATTTGCCAGCCTCACCACTCACCCAATTGTCGCATCCTTAGGTCTGAGCTTGAGGACGCCTAACAGCACTAACATCCCCTTGCTTGTGGGAGACGCTGCGAACTCCCTTGGCGACGACCTTGATGCTTTCCTGCTGGGAAATGTGGGATTGTTACCTGATACAAGCACATGTTGTTATGCTGACAGTTTGACAGGAGCCCGACCTGTACACTTCCCACGGGAACAGGCCGAACCTCAAGAACTACACGACGGACGACTACATCGGCGTAAGTTCGCAATAGCGGCTGACGGGCGTGAACTCATTTGTACTGACGGCCCTTGCCTTCGCAGGACTATTCGACCGTGTTCACTAGCCTCCAAAACACGCCGAAGGGAGACGTCCTCTCCCAAGACAAGATTGCCGGACCGACCATCTGTTGTTTCTGGGTGAGTGCACATCCGTTTCCTACGGTCGCAATGCGGTGAACCTCATCCACTGTCATCTAGGACCTCGCATCTGTCCTCCAGTCGGGTTGGCTCGACAAGTATGCGGATCGGTTGAAGTATATCACCCTCCAACACTACCCCCAGAACAACTGCTTCGGCAAGTACCAGTTCGGCATCGACTACTACACCGTACACGCGAACGCCGTCGGTCTCGCCCAATGGCAACAAAACGGTCTCCAGGTCATCGCCTCTAGCCCGAACCGCAAGCCGGTGCTCATGGACGAGTTCAGCTCTGCGTCCTGCGGTGGTATTCCTGGTATCTCCGACACCTTCGCCGCGGCACTCTGGACCGTCGACTACGCCCTGCAGATGGCTCTCGTCGGTTACGCGGGTGCGTATCTCCACACACGCGAGCGCGGGGTCACGTACAACCTCTTCGATCCTCCCGCCGCCGTTGCGGGCGGAGCCGGCGCATGGACGACGAACCCGAGCTTCTACGGCATGCTCCCTGTCTCCGAGGCACTGCAGTCCGCCAACGGCAGCCGCGTCGTCGACCTGAACCTCCAGAACTCCATCACGGACAAGAAGGCGACCGCCGCCGGTTACGCGATTTACGACGGCTCCTCCCCAACCGTGCACAGCGTCGTGCTCTTCAACTTCGCCAACTCCTCCGGCGCGACCGCGGACTACACGATCGACGCCGCGCTCGTGCCCGCGTCGAGCAGCGAGATCACGATCCGGTACCTTACCGCGCCGTCGGTAAACGAGAAGACGAACATCGCGTGGGGCGGGAAGACGTACGCCGGAGTCGGTGACGGCAACCCGGTCGACGCGACGTTCCCCGCGAGCGTGCCGGACAAGAAGACGTCCTGCACGGGCGGCTGTACCGTCCAGGTCCCCGGCCCCGGCCTCGCCGTCGTCTTCTTGGGCGCGCCGCCGACGATCTCGAAGGGCTCCGGCTCGAACACGTCCGCGAACTCGACCTCGGGCGGCGCATCGCCTTCGGGCACGAGCGCCGGGGGCAAGAACGGTGCGGGCCGTGTCGGCGCTGCGGGTGTTGCGCTCGTCGGTGCGCTCGGGTTCGCGCTTTCCGCTTTGCTGTGATATCCGTATGTGTCCCTGGACTCTATGCTGTGCTGCAGCAGGCATTCTCCTCTCTTTCTCGTCCTCCTGTGTGGGATATAGGGACCTTACGCTGCTCTGTTACTGTTGTTGTTGTTCTGTCGCCGTAGTACTATATTGACACTTCACTGGCGCTGTCGTAATCGTATGTCTGTTCGCGCTGCTTGATAGGCACGGTTCCAGTACCCAGTAAACAGTGTCGCTCAAACAAGTCGTGGATCACGCCGGCCAGAATACAACGGTGACGAGGCGTCATGGTACGCGTCCCCAGGCGATACACTTGCGCCAGATGCCTGTAGTCATCTGCGAATGCCAGCACTCGGAGAAACTGTAGCCTTTGACTTGAAAAATGCGCACCTTGAGATGGGAGCGGAGCGCTTAGCCGACGTATAACTCCCAAGACTTTTACTAACTCGAAGACACTGTGAGTGTGCTCGAGTCGAGGCCGAGAGGTACGGGAGGAGAAGTGCTATGTACATATTGGGCACCGAGTCTGTTCCGCGCGATCCTCTGGCGTTGTGGCTTGACCGTGGTATAATACTTACCGTCTCCCTCGACATCGCTGCAACGTATCCACCAGCCTGAGATTGAGCTATGACAGACATAATTTATGGGCCTAGGATTGGGGTGGGTGGTTGCTTGGTTGGTGTTCATTTAGATGTAGGATTCGAGGCTCATCGGACTGATAAGAACATTCAGCTTCGCCAGTATGCAATACTCTGTCATAACATTGGCGGCATCTCCTCACGGGCTCCTGCCCAACGATGCACCGGAGAGTTCCAAGGGACGGTTCAAGACAATCAAGTTGGTGTGGCAGCGATTCCAGTCTTTCTATGGTTCCGATGACGCGAGAACTTGAGGTTGGACTGGCGGCACGGTGAGTCTTCCGAGACTCGGCACCGTCATTAATGTAGATTATTGGCGTACTACTCTGCATCCTGCAACGTGCAGGCTTGGGCCGCTGTTGCCCCAGGTCTACAGCGACAGCAGGAACTGGAAACCTGATCAAGCGTTGATGTGCCGGTTCAACATAGCTGCTATCAGCTTTTACGACCTCACGACATATTCCATTGGAACGCCGCCATGGTACGTACATGATGACATGGCGGCAACAAGGGCGACCATGTTGGTAGGGCGGCGGAGTGTCGAATCATGACAGTGCGTGGTATGATTGGTGCGTACAGCGCTCCGCCTCGGCTACAATCCAAGGTCGCTTGACCTCCAGATATAGATCCCGTGGACATCCCCACAGCGAAATCATATGCGTCCCTCTTGACGTTCATTTCCCACCTGCGCAGACGCAGCCGGGTTTCTGCCAGCCTGCGAGGTCCCCCTCCTTGCCTGCCTCCACACACGCATATATATATACGCTGCGCTGAGCTCATCTGAAAAGCGCTCGCGCTCTCACCGCCCATCATGAAGCTGAAGCTCAAGTCCTTGCCTCCAGGAATCCCGTTCCTTTTCCAGCACCTAGTGTTGCTCTCTGCACCTCCCTTCGCAGTCTACTCCGTCAAGCGCAAGCTGCCGGAATGGACCGGCGTGGTCCTCCCCACTTGGTTCTGGATCCTCGCGGCTATTGCGTTCGGGCCACTCCTCTACTCGGTGCACGTTCGGCAGAAGTATCGCGGATACCGTCGGCGAGCTGCTGCTCTTGGGGCAGTCCTTCCTCCAGAGCTCACCGGGCATGAGTTCGGTAACAAAGATGTCCTGCGCGGGATTCTCGATGCTTTCACCACAGGTTATCCCTGTGAGTGTTTCGGCTTGGACTCTACCAAAGGATATAGATGTGGTACTCATGAATGTTTTATCACGCAGCTGACATGTTCGACATTGGAGGGGAGATGTGTGGTTCCTTGTTCCGATACACCATCTTTTGGGATATGTCGTACGGTACGACCGACCCCAACGTTGTAAAGGTACGACCCCCACATCCTACTACGCGCGTTGCGCGCCTCGATCTCACGATTCATTTGGTTGCAGACAGTCCTGGCCACGGACTTCACCAACTATGAGAAGGGTACACCCCTTTGGTAACAGCCTGAATTCAATGCTGATTCCATCGCCCTTACAGGCGACTTGTTTCACGATTACACCGACTCTCTGTTCGGCACTGGGGTCTTCAATGCAGATGGCGAGTACAAACTTCGTACTAGTGTCCCTAGGACCTCCTTCTAACCTCATTGCATGTAATTCAGGTGACCTGTGGAAGTAAGTCGTGTATGGCACTGGTCCCGTTTCACGGTGTGCTAACCGCTCGCCAGATTTCATCGCTCCATGTCGCGCCCGTTCTTTAGCAGGGAGAGAATCAGCCACTTCGAGCTGTTTGACAGACATGCTGGTGGGTCGCCCTTGGTAGAATTGCATCGCTGTGAGCTCGTAGCTCACAGAAAGCAACATACAGAGACCGCGATCAACAAGATCAAGGAACGTGCGCGGTCGAATATTGCGTTCGACTTCCAAGATCTGATCTCCCGGTTCACGCTGGACTCGGCGACGGAGTTCCTCTTCGGCACCTGTGTGCACAGCTTGGACTCTTCCCTTCCGTACCCCCGTGGACTTTCCCCGTATGCTGGGAAGGAGGAGAAGTCCCCCTCGGAACGCTTCGCGTATGCGTTCGGAAAGGCCCAAGTTATCGTGGCTGAGCGTCCTCGGATGGGCTGGGTGTGGCCGCTCAAGGAGATATTCAGAACCTCCACCGACGAACATATGGCGGTCGTTGATGCTTTCATCGAGCCGATCTTGAAGGAGGCGTTGCGCAAGAAGGAAGAGCGTCTCAAGAACAACGACGGTCTTGACAGCAAGGAAAGTCAGGAAGACGAGACGCTACTAGACCACTTGGTCAAGCAAACCTCTGGTGAGTGTCTCCGTAGTACCCCTCGTAACCGGACCCAGAGCCGACCTTCGATCCTAGATCCGGCCATTCTACATGACGAGACCTTGAACATCCTGCTCGCGGGAAGAGACACGGTGTGTCTTTTTGGAGTGAACTGAGCGTCCAGTGTTCCTCATTCCCGATTCCGTGCAGACCGCCGCGGCGTTGACATTTGGCGTCTACCTCTTGTGCCAACACCCGCATGTCTTCAAGCGTCTCCGTGAGGAGGTCCTTGAACACGTCGGTCCAAGCCGCCGACCGACCTATGATGATATCCGCAACATGAAGTATTTGCGTGCTTTCCTCAATGGTGCGTACGCCCTTGAAACGCCATAAACGACAATAACTCACCGTGCTTCATATTCTCAGAGACGCTCCGTCTCTATCCTCCCGTGTAAGCGCGCGTCCAGACCTGTAGTAGCATGTTGCGATGCTGACCCGTGGCACCCGGTGTAGACCCTTTGACATCCGGTACGTTCACATAAACACCACTATTAAACCTTCGGCTTATAGCGTGTCCTCCAGGTTCTCGGTGAAGGAGGGAATCCTGCCGAACCCCGATCCTAGCGGCAAGCCGATTTACATCCCACCGAAGACGGGGTAAGTGGCGAAATTACCCGCCCGCTAGATTTGCTGACGGCGGATGCGGTTTTAGTGTCTCGTACTCCATGTTCAACATGCATCGCGACCCGAAGTATTGGGGACCGACTGGTACGTTACCCGAGCTGTAGCCGGTAGCTTAGTCCCCTTGACTCGACCTTGGATTGCGCAGCCAGTGAGTTTGACCCCGACCGCTTCTTGGACGAACGGGTCGGGAAATACCTCGTGCCAAACCCGTTCATCTTCCTACCGTTCAACGGCGGTCCGCGCATTTGTCTGGGGCAACAGGCATGTAGCCTCGTCCCTTCATCAGTTGGCTGACTGACAGACACCGGCTACAGTTCGCCTACAATGAGATGTCTTTCTTCATGATACGCTTGCTACAGAACTTCTCATCGTTCTCTTTGGACCTCTCCGCTCAGCCCCCCGAGTCGCTTCCGCCTGCAGAGTGGAAGGATGCTCCCGGTCGCAAGGGCAAGGAGCAGATATTCCCCAAGTTGCACTTTACTCTCTACGTCCTGGTGAGTCGTTTGCGGATGCCGATTTGCGTCGCAGTGAGTTGCTGACGCCAGACACTATCTCAGGGCGGCTTGTGGGTCAAGATGGAGGAAGCAGACCCACTTGCCTGACAATACCAAATGCCCAAGCCCAACGGTATCCCAATTCCATTAGCCCCGAGCGGGACTCCATGCCTTGGACGCCGGACTGTACTACTATTGAACAATCTATATGTACCGTCTCTCAAGACGGTCCCGACAGGTTGCTCTGGATTCCATGTAACATATACACACACGATAACATTGCCGTTGTATTCTTGTGCCGATGCTCGACTGTGCCGGAAGCTGAGACATTCAGGGCGAGCATAGCCGAGTCGAGTCCTCAAGCGAGTTCCGGTCGACTCGGAGGAGGAAAGCTCGGAGCGCCCGTAATGGTCCTGAGCGGAGATCCGAGACGAGATCCACGATCGATGTAACTCAAAGCCTGTGTCCGAGTCAACTCTCAAAACCACCGCGAGCGCACTCTGCACGCGATAACGACGACCTCTGCACTATCCGTCTGCTATACCATCGACGATTTATTGAGCGGTCGCAGAGCAGCTACACGCAATCACAAACCAAGAATGGCGCCGAAGGCAGACGCGCCCGAGACGGCGGAACTCGTCGACCTCTTCAAGAAGATCGGGCTCACCCAGTCCAAGGCGGCTGAGGCCGCGAAGAGCCCAAAGAGCGCGGGCACATTGCGCAACATCATCGAGTCGCACAATCTCGTTAACAAGCAGCTGGACGAGAAGCAGGCGGTACTGCTCGCGGCGCTCGCGGTTCAGGGAAGCAAGCTCGGGGCTGCGGAGAGGAGTTACGCGGTGAACGCGATCTTGGACGGCCGGCTGAAGACGACCGACCAGGTCTCTGGTGCGTACTCACGCTATTCGTGTGGTCGAGACAATGAGTGACGTAGCCAACGCTGCCCAGAGGCCGCGAAGTACCTCGATGCGCACCCTGTACCCGTGAATGATGCTGATTTCGACAAGAGCTGTGGTGTTGGTCAGTAACAGTAGCAGAGACTTTGCACGATATATATTGACGTGACCATCTCTCCCCCAGGCTTCAGCATCACGGCTGAAGAGCTTGCCAACCGAGTAAAGGAGTACGTATCCTCCAGTGCAATCACTGGCTGGAACAACCTTGGTGCAGCGATCGGCGGTTTGAAGGGTACTGATCTTCGCTGGGCAAATCCTCTGGAACTCAAGAATGCCGTGGAGAAGGCCTTCACTGATAAGTTTGGCGCGAAAGAGACGGCCAAACCCAAGGGCAAGGTGAACAAGGTCGTCCATGTACCTTCGCTATTGTTCTCATATTAATCCGCAAACAGGAGCCCAAGAAAGAGGCAGCCGCAAAACCTGCGGCCGCAACTGAACCCTCTGCAGCATCGTCTTCACGCTCCGTGTTCTCCGAAGGCTTCCTTGGACACCTGCACAAGGTCGGAGAGAACCCGCAAATCCATCCACATCTCCGGGAACAACATCTTGCGGCGACGAAGGGTGTCGTCCATACTCGTTTCCCCCCAGAGCCCAATGGCTACCTGCACATTGGTCACTCAAAAGCCATCTTCGTCAACTTCGGATATGCGGCATACCACGGAGGCCACTGTTATCTCCGCTTTGACGACACAAACCCTGAGGCTGAAGAGGGCAGGTACTTCGAGAGCATCCTCGAGACCGTCCGGTGGCTCGGCTACGAGCCGTGGAAGATCACGTACTCTAGCGACTACTTCGATCAGCTGTACCAGCTCGCGGTGGAGTTGATTCGGAGAGATAAGGGCTACGTATGCCATTGCACAGGTATAGCACTTATCCTTCGTCGTATAGCCATGTTATTGAATGCATTACAGCGGAGGAGATCTTCGCCAACCGAGGGGGCGAGGAGCGCGGTCCTCGGAAAGCATGTGTTCACAGGTCAAGGCCCGTTGAAGAGTCCCTGGCGGAGTTCGAGAAGATGAAGAACGGCACCTACCAGCCTGGTCAGGCTATTCTGCGGATGAAGCAGGACCTCGACTCGGGCAACACGATGATGTGGGATTTGGTCGCATATCGCGTCCTCAACTCGCCACACCACAGGACAGGGTCGAAATGGCGAATCTACCCTACATACGACTTCACGCACTGTCTATGTGATAGCTTCGAGAACATCACGTTCGTCACACTGCGTCTCTCATTTTGCTCTCCGGAGCGCTAACACAACTCGTCCACTTCCAGTCATTCGCTCTGCACCACCGAGTTCATCGCGTCACGCGAGTCGTATGAATGGTTGTGCGACGCGCTAGAGGTCTATAAACCTCGGCAATCGGAGTACGGCCGTCTCAGCCTCACGGGGACGATCATGTCCAAGCGGAAGATCCTTCAGCTCGTAAAGGAGGGCTACGTCCGTGACTGGGATGATCCTCGCCTGTACACGCTCATTGCACTTCGCCGACGAGGCGTTCCTCCAGGGGCTATTCTCTCATTTGTCAGCTCATTGGGTGTCTCAACATCGGCGACGAACATTCAGGCAGTGCGCTTCGAGCAGGCAATCAGGCAATACCTCGAGGGCGCGGTTCCTCGTCTCCTCATGGTTCTCCGCCCTGTGAAGGTCGTCATCGAGAACCTCCCTGAAGACTTCCTCCTCTGGCTGGAGAAGCCTCTGCACCCGAAAGTGCCAGAACTCGGATCCTCCAAGGTGCCTTTGACGCGCACCATCTACATCGACGAGGACGACTTCAGGCTGGAGGACTCGAAGGACTACTTCCGTCTCGCGCCCGGAAAGACGGTCGGCCTATTCCAGGCACCGTGGCCTATCACGTACGTCTCCCACAAGACGGACGCCTCGACCGGCAAAGTCACAGAGATTGTCTGCCGCGCGGAGAACGAGGGTGCACCGAAGAAGCCGAAGGCGTTCATCCAGTGGGTCGCCGAGCACCGTCCGTCGGGCAGCCCGGTTGTCGTCGACGAGACGCGCATCTTCCACCAGCTGTTCAAGAGCGAGAACCCGTCCGCAGCCGTACCGGACTTCAAGGCAGACATCAACCCCGACAGCCTCGAGGTGGTCAAGGGCGCGATGATTGAGGTCGGGTTCTGGCCCCTGGCGAAGAAGGCGTACGCGGATGCGAAGGCGGAGAGCAAGAAGCGTACCGACGCAGCGCTCAAGGCGGCGGCGGAGGCATCCGGCCCCGTCGTCGAGGGCGCGCCCACGCACGAGCATGACGACACCCCCAAGGCCACGAGCGAGCAGCTCGTCGGCAAGGAGTGCATTCGTTTCCAGGGCCTGCGTGTGGCATACTTCGCGGTCGACAAGGAGGCGAAGCTCGCCAGTCTGGAGGAGGCCGAGTCGGTGGAGGCTGGGCGCCGCGAGGGAGACTACCTGGTACTCAACCGTATCGTGAGCTTGAAGGAAGACTCGGGCAAATCTACGGCCTAGCCGGGGGGAGAGCTGGGCGATTCAGAAGTAGTCAGTTGTTGTTGTAACAGATTTGCAACGTAGAGATGTACAAATACGATGTACTCGTAAATGGCGAAGCTGGTTGTCTAGTCGTGCATTTGTCGTCTTCGACGCGGCAACGATCCCAACGCAGATATACGGTGTTAGCCGCCAACGTTTGGTAGTACATCTCAAATCGGCAAAGACTTCCAGATATAACACAGACAAATAACAGACAGTCTCACGTGCTCCTGGAAACACACCGCGTCCCGCGACTTGGCGCAGACCGCGACCCGTTTACTCTACAGTGCTACGGTACTTGACCTGGTACCCTCGCTCCCCAAGCTCTCTGGACCTGGAGGACGTTATGTGCTAGCTTGCTGCGTGCATCTGAAAACTACCATTGACATACATGATTACCTTCACTCCTCTGTCTGGTGCGGCCGGCACGATACGCACGGTACCTCTGGCATATCTGCTGCAGGTAGACGATGTGCGCATTCTTCTTGACTGTGGCTCTCCGGATTGGTGTCCGGAGTCATTCTCTGAGGAGGACGAGGGAGATGCGCCGCCATCATGGGAGAAGTACTGTGATGCTTTGAAGGAGTACGTCTCATTTCGGTCCACGGAGGTCCTTCGTTGCCACAGCTCATAGCATTGTTTAGATGTGCGCCTTCTGTGGACCTTGTCTTGCTTTCTCATGGCGACCTATCTCACTCTGGCCTCTATCCTTATGCTCACGCGCATTGGGGCCTCACTGCACCTGCGTACACAACACTGCCGGTACAGGCTATGGCGCGAATAGCCGCGACCGAAGACGTCGAAGGTATCCGTGACGAACAGCCCGTTGAAGATACCGTCGTTGTATCTTCTGGTAGTGCTAGCCCCCAAGATCCAGCATCTCCCTCTGCCGACAAAGCAACTCCCAGACCTTCGTCCCCGACGCCTTCGACATCTCGTTCTGGTAAGCACAAGTACGTCGCCACGCTTCAGGAAGTACACGACGCCTTCGACTCCGTGAACGTGCTGCGTTACTCTCAGCCATGTCATCTGCAAGGTAAACTCGTTGTTGGTCATCGCTTCGCAAGTACCTGACTCCTGCCGTCAGGGAAATGCCAGGGTTTGACTATCATCCCGTTCAACGCTGGACATACCCTAGGAGGCACGATATGGAAAATTCGTTCTCCATCTGCCGGAACGATATTGTATGCCGTCGATATGAACCACATGCGAGAACGGCATCTTGACGGCACCGTGCTCATCCGGCAAGCTTCGGCTGGCGGAGGCGTCTTTGAGAGTCTGGCACGCCCGGACCTCCTCATCACTGATGCGGAGCGTGCAAATGTGACCACGGCGCGGAGGAAGGACAGGGATGCGGCTCTGCTAGGTAAAATGCATGCTGAGGGGACGAGACAATTTGTAGCTAATTACTGCACAATAGATTGTGTCACCGCTACTCTGTCTTCGCGCAACTCACTGCTGCTGCCGTGTGACTCAAGCACACGCGTGCTGGAGCTCCTTGTGCTACTCGACCAGCACTGGAACTACTCCCGGCTGAAGTACCCCATCTGCCTACTCTCGCGCACCGGCCGGGAGATGCTCACATTCGTTCGGAGTATGATGGAGTGGCTTGGGGGTACCATCAGCAAGGAGGACGTTGGCGAAGACGGTACTGGGCATGGCGGCAGGGACCGGCGGCGGCGCGATGAAGACAACGACGATGAAGCTCTAGGAGCCTTTGCCTTGCGCTTCCGGTATGTACAAGTTCCTTCTGGTCGAGACGCCGCTGACCGAACCATCCAGGCATCTTGAGTTCTTCCCTAACCCGCAATCGCTGACGCAGACATACTTAACTAAGGAGCCGAAGCTCATATTGGCAGTGCCAGCTACCCTCTCACACGGCCCGTCTCGAAGTCTGTTCGCCCAGTTTGCGGAGATACCAGACAACGTGGTGCTGTTGACCGGCAGGAGTGAGCCGGGTACTCTCGGGCGACATCTCTTCGATATGTGGAACAACTCCCAGAGGGAAGAGGCGAAGTGGGATCGGGGCAGGATCGGTAGCAACATCATGATGGATGGTGTGCTCCGCCTGGAGGTAGGACGTGCGGTCGTTGCGAACTATATCCAAGCTGACCTAGCCATTCGCAGATGCACTCCAAGGTGCCGCTGCAGGGCGCGGAGCTCGAAGAGTTCCTTGCCAAGGAGCGAGCGGCGAAGGAGAAGGAAGCAGCCCAGCAGGCTGCACTCGCGCGTACGCAGCGGATGCTTGAAGCCGACGAGGGCCAGAGCGACTCAGACAGCGACTCGAATTCGGACGAAGAGGACGATGACGAGGAGAACGAGGTCGAGCGTACGCTCGGCGAGGACCTCATGGACACTACCGAGGACCTCAAGCGATCTCGGGAGGGCCCCAACGCCTCTTCACGCTCCGGCACCAAGCGCAAGCGAGGCGAAAGCGGAGGAGACGCAGCGGATTGGGCGGTCGATGCCGAGGACGGCGTCACGCGGATATCCTTCGATATCTACCTTAAGGGCCACGTCGCCAAGGCCACCTCGTTCTTCAAGAGCGCAGAAGGGCAGACGCAGCGCTTCCGTATGTTCCCGTACGTCGAGAAGAAACGGAAGGTTGATGAGTATGGCGAGACTGTGGACGTTGGCATGTGGCTACGGAAGGGTAGGGTGCTCGAAGAGGACGCAGAAGACGAGGAAGCCAAGGAGGCCCGTCGACGAAAAGAAGAGGAAGAGGCAAAGGTACGTATCTTGATTCTCGGCCGCAGCGGAGTTGTTGACATGTTGACAGAAAACGCCTCGAGAACCGCCCTCAAAATTTGTGACGACGGTTGCCGAAGTACAACTAGCATGTCGATTGTTTTTTGTTGACCTCGAGGGCCTGAACGACGGACGTGCGGTGAAGACCATTGTCCCACAAGTCAACCCACGGAAGATGGTGAGAAACCCCAGTAGCGTCCTCTACTATATGTTAACATATTACCTCAGATCCTGATCCATGCTCCGAAACCGGCTACGGATTCTCTCATTGAGAGTTGTGCAAATATTCGTGCCATGACGAAGGAGATCTATGCTCCTGCTCAAGGGGAAGTCGTCCAGATTGGCCAACAGACGAACAGCTTCTCAATATCGCTCAGCGACGAGCTGTTGGCCTCTATCAAGATGTCTCGGGTACGTGTACACGCTAGGGTATCGTCACTCTACTAATTGGAACGACCCTAGTTTGAGGACAACGAAGTGGGGTATGTGGCAGGTCGGGTCTCCAGTCTCGCGACGTCCACCGTTCCGGTCTTGGTGCCAGTGTCGTCCGCTGCCCTGCAGACACACAACGCCACCCCGGAACCAGCCAAGGCACGCATGCTAGGATCACGACCAAGACAGCCCTTGCCACAATCGACCATGATCGGCGAGCTCAAGCTGACCGTGCTCAAGGCCCGCCTCGTCCAAGTCGGCGTCCAGGCCGAGCTTGTCGGCGAGGGTGTCCTTATCTGCGGCGCTGCTGCGAAGAGGGGCGCGAGCGCGGAAGCGTTGCAAGACTCGGTCGCCGTCCGGAAGACTGCTCGGGGGCGCGTGGAGCTCGAGGGACCTGTGTCGGATATTTACTACAAGGTCCGCAAAGAGGTTTACGCGCTGCACGCACTCGTCGCGGCCTGACCTGTATCGTTATCTTGTTGTATCCTGTACGGACTGGCGCATTGATGTGGTTTCGGCGAATCACACGCGGAGAGGAACCCGGACCTTGGCTGTGGTCACCAGGAGCGTCGCCTTGGCCCATAGGCGGAGCGCTACGAGGGGGTACTGATCATTCAAGTCAGAACTCCTTCAGATGACCGATGAGCTCGGCTTTTCTTAGGAGTTGTAAGGTGAGAGGTGCGTTGGGCTGTGCTATACTGTAACCAAATCCAGAAACGCTCACTCTCAACCTCCCGACGAGTGTGTAGGTAGTCGGAGGTAACAGACCGCGCTCATACCACGGTGTCCCAAAACATACCGAGATCGGGCTGTTGTCCCCGGGTTTGATCATCATTGCGAACGACATAGCTTGCATTCCACTTCCTTCTAGCAAAGGTTCAAGGTACGGGGGACATATGACCAACCTGAATACTTGACCGCGGAAGGATTCGGGACGGGGACCTGTCCATCGCGCAGCTTCGCACCGCCTTGATACGACCGCTATGCGAACACATATATGAAGAACCCTAGTTTGTTGAGGGCGTAGCTACATCCTCTTCGATATGCCTCTGCCGCGCAAGACCATGCCCGCCCCTGGGCTGCGTTTCCTTCTCCGATACTCTCTCACCAACCTTGTTCCAGTCTTGAGCGTTTGGCTCTTCTCGCGTTTTTTACAGTGGTATGCTGGCGTCCGTATCCCGGGTTTACTCGTCGTCGTGGGGGCACTCCTGAGCATTCCAGGAGCATACGCTCTCCGGATCGTTGCTCGGGACATCCGCATTCGCAGGGCCGCTAGACGGACCGGCACGATTCTCCCGCCCCGATGGGACGGACGCCTCATTGGGAACTTCGACCTACTCCAACACACCATCAAAGGGTTCCAGAGTGGCTATGTCGGTTCGTGCACAGCATTGATCGTTTATGCGTAGGATGGCTGACAACGATATATCGATACAGGCGAGGGGATGTGGGACAAAGTCAACGAACTTGGCCATCTGCACATGGCTGAGATACTCTGGGACCGCATGTACGTTACGAATGATGCGAACGTTATCAAGGTAAGGCCGCCAAGTATCAGCGTACAAACGACATACGGGACTCATCTCTATTGCGTTCCGCAGACCTTCCTGGCCACTGACTTCGCCAGTTTTGAGAAAGGTGTGCCGGGACGCTGTTAGCATGCCACACCGTCTGCTATATCGTCGTTCGTTCCAGGCCAGTTGATTCGTGAGATGGTTCACTCCGTGCTCGGAGTGGGGGTTTTCAACACGGACGGTGAGCCGATAGCGTTTCCTGCATTCATCCCGCTTGCTCACGATGATACTTAGGTGAACTGTGGAAGTAAGTGTAGTCCCCGATCCTCATTTTACTAGGACGCACGCTTACTTGTGCCCTCGGCACTTTCAGGTACCACCGCACCATGACCCGACCATTCTTCTCTCGTGACAGAATATCACATTTTGAGCTGTTCGATGCTCATGCAGGTCAGTGAGCTATATGCGCGTTGGCTCGTGCTCAGTACTAACCCCAACGTGTAGCCATCGCCATGGAGAGGATGAAAGAACGGCTCAGGACTGGCTACCCGATAGACTTCCAAGTGAGTCGGTTCGCACCTTTCCCGCCCCATTTTCTCATCGCCGCCTCGCTTCGACAGGACGTCGTCTTGCGCTTCACACTAGACAGTGCCGCGGAGTTTCTGTTGGGCACCCCGGTACACAGTCTGAAGAACGACCTCCCGTACCCTCACGGCAGCGGCACGACCGCGCACTCTCACGATCACGATCCGTCTGAGAGGTTCTCCGAAGCCGTACTGGGCATCCAACATGTACTGGCGATGCGCCTGCGACTCGGCTGGGCATGGCCTCTCGCAGAGATGTTCAAGGACAAGTCGGAGGAGCACATGCGCGTCATCGACGACTTCCTCGAGCCCATTCTGGAAGAAGCCATCGCTAAGAACCGCGCGACGACGGGCGAGAAGGGGAAGAGCGCCGAGGAGGGTGGAGATACCCTGCTAGACCACTTGGTGCAACTTACGGATGGTCAGCTCTCAGATTACTTTCGAACCGCCAAATGCCGCGAGGATGGAAGTTGAACGCCTTCCCTCACTGCAGATCCTCAACTTCTCCACGATGAGACTCTCAACATCCTCATCGCCGGCAGAGATACAGTGCGTCCTATCCTGTATACCCATACCGTTGCCTTGTTTAACTGTCGGCATTTCAGACGGCGGCGACACTGAGCTTCGTGGTGTACATGCTATGCTTGTACCCTGATGTCTTCAGACGGTTGCGGGAGGAGGTACTGGAGGCGCTTGGTTCAACCCAAATGCCGACATTCGAGGATATCAGGAATTTGAAGTATTTACGTGCCGTTATCAATGGTGCGCCCTCTAGCCGCTGGGCTCGAAGGTATCGGCTGACGGACAGTTCAGAGACATTGAGGCTGTATCCCATCGTGTGAGTCGCTATCTCTCTTGATTGATCTCCGCTCGTATTTGACATCGTGTACTGTAGGCCATTCAATGCTCGGTAATTACGGGCCTGAATTGTCAACTAGTCAAGTTGCGAGCTGACCGCATATAGTGTCGCCACCCATGACACCACGCTACCCAATCCTCAAGACCCGCAAGGCCCACGAGTGTTCGTGCCTGCCGAGACGGTGTAAGTGATTACGGTCGTGAACACGTACCACGCCCGCGATTGAAGGTGTCGTAGCGTCGTCTACTCAGCGTTCTTACTACATCGGCGCAAGGACTACTGGGGCCCCGACGGTGAGTAGCTTTTGAGACCATTCTGTTCGCTCACTTGGAGCTTACAATCGCCCCTTAGCTCTTTCGTTTGATCCGGATCGGTGGCTCGACGAGCGCTTGAACAAGTACTTCACCGCGAACCCCCTCATCTTCATACCGTTCAACGCGGGTCCCCGGATTTGCCTGGGGCAGCAGGTACGCCGCCCAGCGAGACACCGTGTTTTGAGTGTCACGTTGATGTACCACTACAGTTCGCGTATAACGAGATCTCGTTCTTCCTCATTCGACTCTTGCAGAACTTCTCGCATGTCGAGCTGGACCTCTCGGCCCAACCTCCGGACTCGCGCGCCCCTCCTGAGTGGGCAGAGGCTGAGGGACAAAAGGGTATGGAGAAGATATTCCCTAGGTGCCAGCTCACGCTGTTCCTTCAAGTGAGTGATTCTGCCCCAATTTTCGATAGTACAGCCCCCAACTTACGTGGTCCATGCCTACAGGGCGGTCTATGGGTGAAGATGACCGAAGCCACCCAGGACGACAGCTGAGGAGCATTGGCAGCTGATAATGCGATACTCGGAACAGACGTCTATTGTATAATAACCGCACCACTCCCAACTCCATGAAACACACGACTAGTGCCGTGAAGTGACCGTTCCAGTCTTGGTGCCAGTGTCGTCCGCTGCCCTGCAGACACACAACGCCACCCCGGAACCAGCCAAGGCACGCATGCTAGGATCACGACCGAGACAACCCTTGCCACGATCCACCATGATCGACGAGCTCAAGCCAATCGCACTCAAGGCCCGCCTCGCACAAGTCGGCGTCCAAGCCGAGCTTTTCGGCAAGGGTGTCCTTGGAGCGCGAGCCTCGCAGAAGCGTTGCAAGACTCGGTCGCCATCCGGAAAGATGCTCGGGGGCGCGTGGAGCTCAAGGAACTGGTACATGTGGTATCACGCTTGGCTGCTGGCTCGGGCCACTCTTGCGCCAGTGAGATTAGAGGTGTGTATGGTCACAATCGGCCGAGGGATTCACAGTCAACCAGGCATCTCATAGATAGACGGCCGTTCTCAACTGCGCCCGTGAGATGGTGTCCCCAATGCGATTGAAGGTTGGGGACCGAAATCTGGCCGCCGGTCACGACTGCGAGCGCCACTGGATACAAGTCTCATGCACGTCCGCCATCCGAGCGAATGTCCACGGTATACTAGGAGGACATATGACCGAACCGTACGTCCCACGACGGAAGGACTCGGATTGCGGACCTGTCGCACTTGCTTCGCACCGTCTTGATGTGATCGTGGGCGAGCGTGTATATCATGAAGAACTCTAACCTGGACAGCGCATGCCCCGTTCTTCTTCGATCGATATGCCACTACCTCGCAAGACATTGCCTGCCCCAGGGTTGCGTTTCCTCCTCCGATACTCCCTTCTGAACATTGCTCCAGCCCCGGGCGTTTGGGTATTCTTGCGTTTCCTCACGTGGTATGCCGGCGTTCATATCCCTGGACTTTTAGTTGTCCTCGGGGCGCTCTTGAGTATCCCTGGGGTCTACGCTCTCCGGATTGTCGCTCGAAATACCGGCATTGACAGAGCTGCCAAACGGACGGGTACAATCCTCCCCCCTCGGTGGGACGGACGCCTCATCGGCAACTTCGACCTACTCCAACACATCGTTAGAGGATTTCGAAGTGGCTATGTTGGTCCGTTCATAGCCTTGACTGCCATGGACTATGTGTCGGGCGACTGATGACGGTTATGGCAGGCGAGGGGATGTGGGATAGGATCAACGAACTCGGTCATCTCCACATGGCCGAGATACTCTGGGACAGAATGTATATCACAAACGATGCAGACGTGATCAAGGTGAGGCCCCTTAGTGAACATTGCTATCCAGACCAAGTCGCCTACTTACGCATGTACTCGACAGACATTCTTGGCCACCGACTTTCCTAGCTTCGAGAAAGGTGCGCCAGATTGCCGCTCGCACACGTCGGTGGTTCCCACATCAACTTTCGTTGCAGGTCAACTGGTCCGTGAAATACTGCACTCCGCGTTCGGCACCGGTGTCTTCAATACGGACGGTGGGTCGCTCCCGTGTTCCATCAGTAGGCTGCTTGTCAACGACGTCTTCTAGGTGAATTATGGAAGTAAGGTCCTAGGGGACAACGCCTGTGCCATGCGCTCACTCACTGGCACCTGAAACACCAGATTCCATCGCACCATGGCGCGCCCCTTTTTCTCCCGAGACAGGATATCGCACTTTGAACTATTCGATGCTCATGCGGGTGAGTGGGCAATATACGCACCTGCAATGTTCCATATGTTGACCGAGGCTTGCAGCTATCGCTATCAAAAGGATGAAGGACCGGCTCAGGAGTGGCTATTCAATAGACTTTCAAGTGAGCTGAATGGTAGTACCTGTTCCATCTCCTCATTGCTGTTTCTGTTCGACAGGACATCGCCTTGCGCTTCACCTTGGACAGTGCAGCGGAGTTCTTGTTCGGCACCCCGGTGCATAGCCTTCAGAGCAAGCTCCCGTATCCCCACAACAGCGGCACGACTGCGCGCTCTCAAGAGCCCGATCCATCTGAGCAGTTCTCCCAAGCCATGATGGGCATACAACATGTTTTGGCAATGCGCCTGAGGGTCGGCTGGTCGTGGCCCCTTCAAGAGATGTTTGAGGACAAGGCGGAGGAGCACATGCGCGTCATTGACACCTTCTTGGAGCCGATTCTGGAAGAAGCCATAGCAAAGAACCGCGCTACAGGCGGGAAGGCGGAAACGGTTGAAGGCAACGAAGAGGGCGGTGATACCCTCCTAGACCAGTTGGTGCAACTCACGGACGGTCGGTTTTGCATTTTGATCCTCCAAATACCGCGGCGACTAACGTTAGTCAACTTCTCTTGCTGCAGACCCTCAATTGCTCCACGATGAGACCCTCAACATCCTCATAGCAGGTAGAGATACGGTACATTTCAGTCTGACTATTTACACCATTGCCTTCCATGATACCCACTTTATCAGACGGCAGCGACACTGGCATTTGTGGTGTACATGTTGTGCCTGTACCCTGATGTGTTCGAACGGCTGCGGGAGGAGGTACTGGAGACGCTTGAATCGACTGCAATGCCTACCTTCGAAGACATCAGGAAAATGAAGTATCTACGTGCTGTCATCAACGGTTCGTACTTTACCTGCAGTGGTCAGGCTAGGATCAACGGCGTAGACTGATAAGACCTTCAGAGACGTTGCGGCTGTATCCCATTGTGTGCGTTGCTATCTCCCCTGCTCGACATCTGTGCATCACTCACGACATACTGTACTCGCAGACCGTTCAACGCCCGGTAAGCACTGAGCCGTATCGTCACGTTATCCCAGTATAGACCCACCGAATTAAGCGTTGCCAACCACGACACAACGCTGCCAAATCCTCAGGATCCGCAAGGCCCACGCATATATGTGCCTGATGGGACAGTGTAAGCGGCGCCGGCCATGCACATGCACCACGCTGACGACTGAATGTGTCGTAGGGTCGTCTACTCCGTGTTCTTCTTACATCGGCGCAAGGACTATTGGGGTCCCGATGGTACGTAGCCCTTGGGGCTGTTCTGATTGCCTATTTGAACCTGATAATTGCCTTCTAGCCCTCTCATTCGACCCCGATCGGTGGCTCGACGAGCGACTGAACAACTACTTCACCGCGAACCCGTTCATCTTCATACCGTTCAACGCGGGCCCCCGGATTTGCGTGGGGCAGCAGGTACGGTTTCTTACGGAACACCGTTTTGTGCGCGACGCGTTTATACATCGCCCCAGTTTGCGTATAATGAGATCTCGTTCTTCCTCATCCGCTTGTTGCAGAACTTTTCGCATGTCGAGCTGGACCTCTCGGCCCAGCCTCCGGACTCGCGCGCTCCTCCCGAGTGGGCAACGGAGGAGGGACAAAAGGGTATGGAAAAGATATTCCCCAGGTGCCAGCTCACGATGTTCCTTCGAGTGAGTGACCCTGTCCGAGAATCCGGCCCACTCCCAACTGACATGCCACGGTCTTATAGGGCGGCCTGTGGGTGAAGATGACCGAGGCTACTCAGGACGACAGCTGAGGACCTTTGGCAGCTGATATTGCGACTCTCGGAACGGACATGTATGATAACCGCACTACTCCCAACTGGATTAACGCACGGATAATAGTGTTGTGAAGTGACGGCATCGCTTCTGACCCTTCGTATGCAACTGTCACCGCAGGTGGCTCTTCTGCAACGCGCGGCGACTGCGGTGCGGCGACTTTCTTGACCGCACCCTGCGTTCTAGGCTACATGTACTGCGGAAATAGTCGGCGCGGTCAGAGATCGCCTGGGGAGAGGTTGTCGTGGCCGACCGACGAGCTGGTATGAACAACATCTGCCCTGACTGTGACCGTCGAGGTATTGTCTTGAGTGGATCCGGCCCCGGCTACATCTCGGCACGTCCCCTCCCACGCCTGCGCACTGCCTGCGCTCGAAGATCTTGGAATGTCGTCACCGTCAGATACACTCCTTCTCCATCTCCGCGCGCCTGGCATACACCCGGGCCACTACGCCCTGCAGGCTCCGCCGTCGGACAGAGCGAACATAGCCGCGCTCAGGTCCCTCGGCGAACGGCCCCAGTGCGCAGTGGGGTGTGTGTGCGGGGTTGTGTCATCGTGTCTTGTGCGAGCCTCCTGACGGCCATGATGGTCCCTTTTCTGGCGCGCGCGCTCCTTTCCCACTGGCCGACGCCCACTCCGGCGTGGAACCGTATCTTTGGCTGGGCTCGTAGCCAAGTATATTAGTGCGCGAACCTGTCGTCTCTCCGACATCCAGTCCGCAGCCTCCGCGGCCGTCCAATTCGTTGATCACGCGTTCCGAGCGCGTTCTTATAGCACACTCCTCGATCGCCTCCCAGTCCACTCAATTCCCCGCCCGTAGAACCGCCACCCCGCGTAGTCGCTTCACACAAGCCGCTCACTTCGCGCCATGCGTACCAGAATCCGCAGGATCCCACCAGGCTGGCCGGACACCATCCGGCGGGGCACGATCAACTTCAGCCCCGCCGCGGCCGTCGCGCTGCTCTCGCGCCTGCTGCGAGTGGCGCTCGACGTCAAATTGCCCCTCGTCGCGGTCGTGCTCGCGGCGCTCATCAGCGTGCCGGCGGTGTACGTCATCCGCCTGAAGCTGCGCGACCTGCGCGTCGCGCGGGAGCTCGCGCGCACCGGCACCGTCCTGCCGCCCCACTGGGAGGGCAAGGAGTTTGGGAACCGCGACATTCTGAGGGAGGGCGTCGAGAAGATCAAGAACGGATATGTAGGCGAGTACTGTGCTACTCGTGTTTGGCTCGAGACGCGGTGTGATGACAGTGGTATATAGGCGATGGCTTCTGGGAGAAGATTGACGAGCTTGGGCATCTTCATGCCATTAGGGTCTTGGGGGACACGACCTACCTAACCAACGACGCAAATGTGGTGAAGGTACAGTTGCCGCACCGCTGTATGTTCTAGGACACGAGCTCAATGCACCCTACAGAGCATCCTCGCTACGGACTTCGCGGATTTCGAGAAGGGTAGGACAGATGTTCGTTGACCTCGCCATAGACATACTCACGCTATACGCCGGCAGGGGATGTCTTCCGCGACACTATGAACTCCGTCTTGGGGGTCGGCGTATTCAACTCAGATGGTAAGTTCGCTTTTAAAGCGTGTATGTTATACGACACCGCTAACACATATTGACTGCTAGGTGAGATGTGGAAGTGAGTTCCCGAGGGCTTGTCATGCTAGAGCGTTGTCACTCACCTCGCGCCAGGTTCCACCGAATGATGACTCGCCCATACTTCTCCCGGGATAGGATATCCCACTTCGAGCTGTTCGACAGGCATACAGGTAAGTCGAAGAGTTCGCCAACATCCAAGTTTGATCTCACATCGCTCGTCATAGACCTGGCTATCCGCAAGATGAAGGAGCGGTTCAGAGGTGGTCACGCTGTCGATTTCCAGGTACGTCTGGGGTTTGAAGGCGCGTATCACCGTCCGGACCAGGACGCTCGCCGTCTCCTAGGACGTCATCTCCCGCTTCACGCTCGACAGCGCAACGGAATTCCTCTTCGGCACGTGCGTGAACGCCCTGAAGAGCGACCTCCCATACGCGTACAACGACGCCGTCGCGCCGCGCTTCGCCCGGGAGCCGAACGCCGCCGAACGCTTCTCCACCGCCTTCGCGGGCGCGCAGGAGCTCATCGCCTGGCGCACGCGGGTGAGCTGGTTCTGGCACCTCGAGGAGCTGTTCCGCGACCCGACGGGGGAGCACCTGCAAGTCGTCGACGAGTTCTTGAACCCAATTTTGGAGGAGGCGATCGCGAAGAACCGCGCGGCGAAGGCGCAGGACCAGGGCGAGGGCGGCGATAAGCAGAAGGACGACGAGACTTTGCTGGACCACTTGGTGAAGCTGACTGACGGTCAGTCAGCTCCAGCTTACTACCAACTAGGAGGAATGACTGACCGACGCCGTGCTAGACCCTGTTGTTCTCCACGATGAGACCCTGAACATCCTCATCGCTGGGAGGGACACGGTACGTCTTCGCTGCACCGTCTTCAAGCGGAATGTTAACTAGGCGAGTTAGACCGCGGCGGCCTTGACCTTCGCTGTGTACCTGATGGCTCTCTACCCGCACGTCTTTCAACGGCTGAGGGCCGAAATCTTGGAGAAGGTAGGACCCCACCAGATGCCGACTTTCGACGACGTCCGTAACATGAAGTACTTGAGGGCTGTCATCAATGGTGAGCAAACGGTAGATGTGTGTGCCAATACGCGAACTTACCTCTGTGCGACAGAAACGCTCCGTCTGTACCCGATTGTGTGAGTGGACTCGCTTGCGAACCTCTTTGCTGGTGACGCTGGTTCTGACCTGATTCTGACCCGCTTCATGCAGTCCGTTCAATGTTAGGTGAGCGCATACACCCACTCGATGCTGTATCAAACCAGGGGGGTAACCATGATATCACGCGCAGAATGGCCGTTCGAGACACGACGCTGCCAAATCCCAACCCGAACGGCCCACGCATATTCGTTCCGAAGGACACTCCGTAGGTATCACTGATGAGATGTGCTACGCTCGGGCTGACGGTTTGGCCCGCAGTGTCAGCTACTCTGTGTTCTTGATGCATCGTCGCAAGGATTACTGGGGACCGGATGGTAAGACTTTGAGAACCCTTTGCAGATAAGCACCGACAACTTACAGTCTCACAGCTCTGTACTTCGACCCCGAGAGATGGTTGGACGAGCGGCTGAACAAGTACTTCACCGCGAACCCCTTCATCTTCGTGCCATTCAACGCAGGCCCGCGCATCTGCCTGGGACAACAGGTACCCCATTGCGTTTACTTCTGTCCCGAGCCTAGCTAACGATGGGAAAGTTCGCATACAACGAGATGTCGTTCTTCCTCATCCGTCTCCTGCAGAACTTCTCACAGTTGGAGCTGGACCTGTCCGCCCAGCCCCCTGACGCACGGCCCCCGCCCGAATGGGCGAGCGCCGAGGGCCAGAAGGGCAAGGAGAAGGTCATTCCCAAGGCGCACCTGACGCTCTATGTGCATGTGAGTAGCGTCATGGATAGTGCCCGGTGTTACAGCTGCTAACGGTTCCTGATAGGGCGGGCTGTGGGTCAAGATGACTGAGGCCGAGAAGGATGCTTGAATGCGTACCGGAACGGGAGAGGATGTGCCATTATAACGCTTTGATTGCGAGGTTACGGATAAATTGTACGATAGCCTATAAGCGTTGAGTATTCTCCGTTGAAACCCTCGTGTGGGCCGTGCCGTAAGACAGGTAGAAGGGTTGCCACATTGTGTGGATCGGGCATCAAGACGTGTCAGACACACATCCCCACTCTCCGAGGCGCGAGCGGGATACCGCAGACATTAGTGGTGAATTTAATCGCGCTGTAATGTATGAAGACGTTCGGATGTCTCTTGTATCACGTATGCTGCTGGAGAGAGGAGGACTGGATTGGCTGGCCGGGCGAGAGGCGGAGGGCGGGGGCGGTTACGAGAAAGGAAGTGCAGCGCCACGTTGCGGAGCTTGAAACGGCCGTGCTCACACGGAGGCTCGAGCGCGAAAGTTGGTGCCGTCCTCTTCCTGTCCAGTGTCCATCCCCTCCGCCCCCGCCCCGTCTTTATTTCTCCCCGTCCTCGCCCCCTCGCCGTACAGCCGCCATGGGTCTCTCCGTCTCCCGCCTCCTCTCCGGCCTCTTCGGCAAGAAGGAAATGCGTGAGTATCGTCCATCGATGACAGCGCGACGTGTAGCTTAATTGGTCCGCTGACTCTCTCGCGACTCTCCAGGTATATTGATGGTTCGTCCGCCCGCGATGCCCCCGCCTCGCTCAGCGCACTAACCGTTCACCCAAGGTCGGTCTCGATGCCGCTGGTAAAACCACCATCCTGTACAAGTTGAAGTTGGGCGAGATTGTCACGACCATCCCTACCATTGGTCAGTCGACCCGCGGCGCAGCGCTCGCCATTGCCTAACTCCGTCATCTGCCTAGGTTTCAACGTGGAGACCGTGGAGTACAAGAACATCTCGTTCACCGTCTGGGACGTCGGAGGCCAGGACAAGATCCGTCCCCTCTGGAGGCATTGTGCGTGTCCGGCGTCTGACGTGTCCTCCGGTACCGCCTCTGACGCTCGCTTCGCGCCTCGCAGACTTCCAGAACACGCAGGGTATCATCTTCGTCGTCGACTCCAACGATCGGGAACGTATCTCGGAGGCCCGTGAGGAGCTCCAGCGGATGCTCAACGAGGATGAGCTCCGCGACGCTCTCCTCCTCGTCTTCGCCAACAAGCAGGATCTCCCCAACGCCATGAACGCTGCTGAAATCACCGACAAGCTCGGCCTTCACGGTCTCCGGCAGAGGACGTGGTTCATCCAGGTTTGTGACGTCGCGTGCTTTCTCAAACTTGGTGCTGATTGGTCTCTTAGGCTGCGTGCGCGACGAGTGGAGACGGTCTTTACGAGGGTCTCGAGTGGCTGAGCGCCAACATCAAGCGACGGGTGTAAACGATATCCCCTTCACGTCGCTCACGGGTCCTTCTTCAACGTCGCTGAACGTTCACGTTTCATGATCCTTACGATATCGAAGAGGGTTTCTCTGGTTACCTCGTTTTCTGCTCAGCTGTCCGCGCAAGTAGTCCGTTCCGCCTTCTCGCCTCGATTCCTTCCTTCTTGTGCCATATAACATAACTCGGAGTTCCTTTTTCTCTTATCGTACGCCTTCTGTACGGATGCCCCCCGGTGGCCTTCAAAATGCTCTCGCGCCCTAGAGAAAGCATATACACTGGTATAATTTACGATCACGATGGGTATGCGCATCCGCCCGGGCGATACATAGTGCGCGTGCATGCGCCCGTCTGTTCCGCTATACAGTCCCCTCAGCGGCTCTCGCCGGGGAAAAGCCGACCCACTGCCTCCGCCTCTTTCCTCCGCTTCTCGCCCCGCTCTCTGGATGCTGCGTCGCGACATTCCTGGCCGTACCTCCCAAGCTTCTCGAGCAGCGCCTGGAGACGCTTGGGCTTGACGGTGGGGTATGACGTCTGGCGGATCGATGCGACGAGGTACGAGCTCACAGCGTCCGACATGACTACGGATGCGGTCTGGAGTGCAGGGACGAACGCGACGATCCGCTCAATCAGTCTGATCAGAGTGAGAACGCGGGAGGAAGGGACGCTTACCGAACGCAGCTCGGCGAAGGCGTCGCTGTGGACGTGGCCGCTCCGTTTGAGCTCCTCGTCGAGGAAGTCGACGTCCATGAGGAGGTTCGCGATCGCGTTCTCGTTCATCATCGGGATGTCGCGCCCGGTGAGGAAGTCCTATACACCCCATGGTGGTCAGTGGTCAGGTCAACGTGACACAACATGGCAGGCCCCCGAAGCTGCCAAGGCGCAACAGCGCAGCAGCGCCGCTGATCATGAATGGAGCGAGGTCAAGGGGCAAGGGGGCTCACCATGAAGCAGCTCGCGATGTAGTTGACGGCGCCGCGGCACGCCTCCTCCTTCTGCGCGTCCGGGAGCGCGAGGGAGTCGACGACGGTGGTGAGCCAGTTGACGAGCTCGTAGAGGTACATGCTCGGCGCGTCCTCGCGCGCCTTGGGCGTCCAGTCGTACTCGGACAGGCCGAAGAAGTCGTCGAGCTTCGCGTTCATCGCCTCTGTGATGCGCCCGAGGGCTTTCGTGCGTGTCGTGGAGAACGAGGCAGCCGCTCTGACTCGGATGGTGCCCCCGCGCTGAGACGAGCTGGGAGAGAGGGTGAATGTCAGACATGTCTTGCGCGAGGGGAGGTAGGAATGAGCTTACCGGATGTTGGTCAACGATCGTTCGAGCTCCGAACAGGCTATCTCGAAGTGCTCGAGGTTGGTGATGATCTGGGCAAGTTGGGAGAGGTTGGTGGTGTTCTGTGCACGCTTCGCGATCGACTCGCTGATGTAGGCTGTGAGGATGGTGTCCAGAGACTGCAAGGCAGGTTATATACGCGGAGGACCTCCCATCACAGCCTGAAACAAATACCTTGCTGAGCAGGTCATCGATATTACGATGGTGCTGCGAGACTCCTTCGATGAATTGGTAGAAGTTCTGTACGAAGTTTCGTATCTGCAGGTGACCCGTGAGTAGAGGGGATAGCCGACGGTGAGATGGCGTACATCTTGGCACGACAAGTAGAACCCTTGCGACCACGGTAGATTCATCGGCGCAGAGCTCCTACAACGTTGTGAGATAAGTTGTCCGATTTTCAGCAATGGAGGTACTCACTGTTCCAGTTGTTCACGCTGCTCCCGCGTGAGCCAGACGGTCTCCAACACGTCGTCCTTCTCGCTGGCCTTCTCGACATACATAGGTTGGAAGTCGTCCTGCGTCACGATCTAGCTCTCCTAGTCAGACTTCGTAAACTTGTAGTCGAGGTAAAGCCCGACGTACGCTCTCGAAGCGCTTCCCGAACTTGCCCTCAAGGATGCTGACGTACTTCTCGAAAAGTCGCAGAATTAGTGAGTGTATGCTTCCCGTAGAATACGAGTACGACTATGTTGGCCGGACGGTGAGTGATATTTTCCGCGACTGGCGTAGGACTGACCTCCAATGCCATAACCGAGCCGAGGAGTGCCTCCTTGACTTTGAGGTATATGTCTGGATCCTTCTCATTTCTGAGCGCGTCCTCCACGGCCTTGCTGAGCCTGCTTATCAAGGCGTCCCAGAGATCCTCGACCTCTCGTTCTGACCGGAAGCTACCGGTAGTGTTCAACACGTGGTTCTCGACGATGAAGTAGCCCACAATCTCCTGCGTGATAGATGCAAGCGAAGATAGAGGCAATGGCTCCGGGATGATAAGGTCGGATTGGGCCTAGGACGAAAGTGCAATTCAGTATCGTAGCGATCCGCCGCCGCGCACCATGCTTGCGAACCTTGCGGTCAGCCTGGTATGACCGGCGAATCTCGTCCAATGAGTCGAGCGCGGTGTATATATGGATACATTCGTACAGCGGCTTGAAATCGACCTTTAGCTGCTCGTTGTCGAGTACGTTGTCTATAGACTCTCAAGTTAGTAGTAGGACGACAACTAGAAACGTGCACGCGCATACACTCGGTTTTCTCATATGTGATGACCTCCACCGCGCTACCGACGCGGCTGGATTTCAGCATGGGATCCTTCTCTCGACGGCTCCGCCATCGTCGTGTGCGGAGGTCCATTGCGTCAAGGGCTAGTTGGCCAATTTGTGCACTGACATTACGAATGTCCAACAACCATTGTTTCATGGAGGCCGTGACAGCATCCTTGATCTGACCTCGGAGGGAGGGCAGGGAGGACAGCAAGTGCTGGAAGAGCGGTGTTGTCGATAGCGACGTAGGCGGCATGCTCTCAATGTCCTCGAGAGACTGCAACGGAATGTATTCAACGCTACAGAGATGCACGGTACCGACACAGGGTGAAGTACGGACCCGAAGCGCACTCCAGTACTTTCCCTCCTTGACCATCTCGCCCACCCGGTTCACGACATCCAGTACCCGCAAGCAAGCTTGGAGGCCGTCGATGGCCTCGTCGAGGTTGGCCGCGGTCTTCTTGGTCTGAAGCAATGCCTTCTTCTTTTCGACGAGGCTCTTGCCGACCTGGGACACGCTGGAGTCAAGGGTTGTGATCTTGTCGCGTAGGTTGGTGGTGTACGACTTGATGGAGAAGAGAGTCGAGACGGAGCTTATGAACTCCTGGTAGTTGTCGCCACATATGGACTCTATCTCTGCATCTTTCGACTCTATGAGGCCTTGGAGAGTGCGCAGATATACGTCTTGTTGGCGATTTGCGTGTATCTGCTTGATAATGGGTCCGAGCTGCTCCAGGTTCTCAGAGGAAGAGGCTTGGTCAAGCAGGTGTATCTGTTGTAGCTGCTGGTCGATGCTCTCCTGTGTGAATTGTGGTCGCCTCCGGGGAGCCATGGCGAATGTTGAGAGGAGTGACCTCGCACGGAAGCTACCAACAGCACAAGGCGGAGGAGGGAGTAGACAAGCACAGAGCGGTAGAGTTGTAGACAAAGCGTACGAGTCCCTCCGGGGTCCGGATATGGAGGAGTTGTTTGGCAACAGCGTTTGATCCAAACAATCCGTAGCTCTTCACCGCATTCTGACTACTACTTGGTAGTTCTCGGCGGTAGCAGTCCGCAGTACTTGCAATCAGGCGTAGGAAACGTTCATCCTGTCCTCCCTTATATGACTTTGCAACACTCTTACACACTGCCCGCATTCGACGTTGTCCGTCGACTGTTCCTGGGCCTGATCCGTCAATGAATCGGCCCGATGCTCCGTCCCCACGTCCTCGAGTCAGGCCCGGCGGGGCGGTGTGTCCGGCGGGAAGCGACCGCCCGCCACGAAAGTCGAGGTGGCTGCGCTTCGGGCACTTGTCTTCCACTGCCTGGCTTGACTAGATCATCTTCAAAATGCCCACAGTCACGCTCCAGTTCGACGCCATGCAAGTAGCGCTCTCACTCAGAAATCCGGTCGATATTGACTGATCCGCATCAGCCTCTTCGACATGGACGGCACCCTGGTCGATTCGACCGATGGTGTCGTCGGTGCTTGGGAACTGTTCGCGGAGAAGTATCCCGGTCTTGACGTCGGTCAGGTCCTCAGCTGTAAGCACTACTTGCCAAACAGAGGCATGGTGAGATATGCTCATCCACACCCCACTCAGCATCGCATGGGGTGCGAACAGTCGAGAACTTGAAGCTGCACTGCGGCATTACCGATCCGGATGAACTTGAAGTCAGTCTCGTGCTTGGGAAGTGTTTGTCTCTCCCATACTGAGGTTATTCGTAGAGGGAGGCGTCTCGCTTCGAAGATGCCATCGTCTCTGAGTCGAAGAAGAACGGCCGTCACGGTATCGTGGCTCTTCCCGGAGTCCAGGATGTGATGAAGTCGGTCAGTAGCTCCCCTCCACGCAAGCCGTGGACATACAATATTCATGCGCTGCATTGTAGATCGGGCCGTTCCACAAACTGCCGAAGCCCCGATGGGCTATTTGCACCTCCGCCACTAAAGGATATGCCACTGCCGCACTGCAGGCTGCTGGCATCCCCGTTCCCGAAGTCTTTGTCGTGTCCGAAGATGTCGAGAAGGGGAAGCCCGAGTATGCCCGCCGACATACACCGCCCGTATTTGCCTAATACCTTCTGCAGACCCGATCCGTACTTGCTCGGTGCCAAGCGCTGCGGTGTCGACCCCGCGCGATGCCTCGTGGTAGAAGACGCGCCTGCAGGCGTGCGCAGTGGACGTGCGGCTGGATGCAAGACCCTCGCATTGATCACTTCGCATTCCCGCGAGCAGATCGACGAGGCGAAGCCCGACTACGTCGTCCCCAACCTGTCAAGGTATGTCCCATGAGTCGAGAGCTTTCTCGCAACAACTAACATCACATCTGCAGGGTGACTATGAAACCAATCGAGAATGGGGTTGAAGTGACGATTCACGCCGATTAGAGGGCCATAGCGCGAATGCTTACGTACATAGAAGTCCGCGGCGACACATTAAGGTGACATAGAGGAGGTCCTCTCGGGCATCACAGCTTAGTATAGAGGTCTACTGGTCGTCGAAACCCTGCAGTAGTGACCAATCATAAACGATAGAGATTACACCAAACCAACGCACGACTTACCGCCTTCGCCGGTGGATCCTAGATGTTGAGCCGGGCTGAACCCAATATCCCTGAGGATCTGTTCGAACCCGTCTGGCCGGAGCTTCAGGTTCTTCGCGTTCTCCTTCAGTTTCTGCGAGTGTGTCAGTACCGGAGGTCGCGATAATATGGCTCGGCACTCACAGGATCCATTCGCCGCGCCTTGGCGTATGTATCCCATTCCTGCGGTTCGAGTACGAACGTGCCCCCTGGACTGAGGGCTTCATACACCCGGCGGAAGAACTTAACCAGCCCTTCGTCTCCGTTATTCAGATGTATCCATTTCGAAATGGAGAACCTATGCAGCTACTCATGAGTTGCATTGCGATGACTATTTCGAAGGTCTTGCAAGTACTCACGCGACGACGACCTGATAGCCTTCCGCGTCGTCAGGGATCTCTGTATTCACCCAGTCGGCCGTTCGGAACACGACATTGTGAGGAAAGACGTCCGCCTCCTTCCCATGCGGTGCCGCGGCGGGAATCGGGAGTGGCCCAAACATATGCTCGCATGAGGCCGGGAAGTAGTCAGGGACGCCCTGCACGGGGGCTTCAGCTTCGTCTTCGTCTTCAGAGCCAGACAACCGCCGCCGCTTCTTGCTGCCGCCAGCTTGCGAGTCGTCCTGGTCGGCTGTTGTTCCGTCCGGCGAGGTGCCCGGTGGACCCTGCTGGCTCCAGACAGTTCGTCTATACTTCCATGCCGCCCGGACAAGGGTGTCGTCGATATCTACCCCGACCACCCTCTTGGCTCCTAGCCTCTGTGCTTACTCAAAACGTGAAAGTCAGTACAGCGTTGCGCCTCGAAGCGTTGTTTCAGAGAGAGCTCACCAATCTCACAGGTCACCCAGCCCTCGTTACAGCCGACGTCCAGGACACGCCGTCCGTGGAAGAGCGAGCTGGGGAGTAGCGCTAGCCGCGGGTCTTGGGTCGAGGGACGTTTGTTGTAATAGCTTTAGGATACTAGTGCTTAGCCGGGGGCATAGATCGTGTACAGCTCACACCTACCCGTGGTAGTTGCCAAACACGGGGTTGCTAGCTGTTTTGTCCATAATGCGTCACGCCGTGGTTTGTGTAGGAGGTGGGCGGGCGTAAATACTATCGGAGGAACGAGTACCCAACAGCCGAAGCTCCGAAGTGCTTCACGTTGACGTTCAAACGCTCACGTTCGACAACTGCACGGGCCGAGTACATGCACCACGTCGGCCAGACGGTCTTTGAGTCTCTGTTAGGTGTGAACATAGCCTCAGAAAGCGAGGGTATGCGCCAAACCCGACGCCGGATTGTGAAGCGACCTTAGTTTAATCGACACGAAAGTGCTTCGACCGACAACGTAAAGACATCAGGGTTGGACAGGAATACAGAGGATAACACCGTAATCAACGTGGTATTGTAGCCAGACTTAGGGGTGTTCTTTGACCGCCGGGTAGATAGGCTATGAAATGAAGCAAAGCGAGACTCGTCACAGCGATAGAACCCTCTAGTACTCCCCGGCCTCCTCCTCGGCGTCGCCAGAGTCGGTGCCAACCTCCTGGTAGTCCCGCTCGAGCGCCGCGAGGTCCTCACGAGCCTCGGAGAACTCACCCTGCACACGCAATGATGAGCGATCGGAGAGATGACGAAAGACAATCCACATACCTCCTCCATACCCTCACCAACGTACCAGTGAACGAAGGCACGCTTGGAGTACAGAAGGTCGAACTTGTAGTCTGCATAGGTAGTTAGTGGATAAGCACACGAGTCACTCGCGATCTGAACTTACCCAGACGGGACCACGCCGCAGAGATAGCAGTCGTGCTGTATGTACGTTGTCAGAGGAGCTCCAGTGCTGAGAGGAGGTCAACTTACTTTGAGAGCATGCACAAGCTGCGGGTGGTCTTGGCAAGGTCACCGCCGGGGACGCAAGCGGCGGGCTCGTTGCAAATACCGAGCTATCATTCACCTCGTCTTAGAATCCCAACCTACTGAACGGAGCATTCAAACGCACCTTGAAGCCAGTCAAACACCAGTCGACGAACTGAATCGTCTTCTTCGTCTTGATGCTCGCAACAGCAGCAGACGTGTCCTTGGGCACAACGTCGCCACGGTAGAGCAGGCAGCACGCCATGTACTTGCCCTCACGGGGGTCGCACTTCACCATCTGGTTGCCAGGCTCGAAGCACGAGAACGTCATCTCCGAGACCGAGTTCTGCTCGTGGTGAGCCTTGTCGGCGGAGATGAGGGGGGCATACGAGGCGACGGGGAAGTGGATACGGGGGAAGGGAACCAAGTTGGTCTGGAACTCGTTGAGGTCGACGTTGAGGGAGCCGTCGAACCGCAGGGACGCGGTGACCGACGACACGACCTGCGCAATGAGGCGGTTCAGGTTCGTGAAGCTGGGCTGCGCAACGTTGAGCCTGTTCTTGCAGATGTCGAAGATGGCCTCGTTATCAACCTGTAGGCGCCTGAGTCAGACCCGTTCTAGGCGCGACGGGAGCATTAGTCAATCGCGCACCATGAACGAGCAGTCAGAGTGCTCCAGGGTCGTGTGCGTCGTCAACACGGAGTTGTACGGCTCGACGATGGAGCTCGAGAGCTGGGGCGCGGGGTACACACAGAATTCGAGCTTGGACTTCTTGCCGTAGTCGTTAGCGAGACGCTCCATGAGAAGGGCACCGAAGCCGGAGCCGGTTCCACCACCGAACGAGTGGAAAACGAAGAAGCCCTGAAGACCATTGCAGTTGTCGGCCAAGCGACGAATTTTGTCCATGACGGGGTCGATGAGCTCCTTGCCGACGGTGTAGTGACCGCGAGCATCTGCGCGAATAGGTCGCGTCAATTTAAGGGGCCAATTCAGCGCCAGCTAGCACTCACAGTTGTTCGCCGCGTCCTCCTTGCCCGAAATCATCGTCTCAGGGTGGAACAACGAGCGGTAAGGACCGGTCTTGACATCGTCAATCGCACCAGGCTCGAGGTCAACATAGAGTGAGCGCGGAACATACTTCCCCGAGCCAGTCTCGGAGAAGAACGTGGAGAAGCCACCGTCGTTGTGGGTCTTGGAGCCCTCAGCAGGGCGACCGTCGGGCTACAGGCAGAGCCCGTTAGAGGGTTATACGAGGAGGAGGGAGGAATTCGCGTACGTTCAAACCGTGCTCGAGCGTGTAGAGCTCCCCTGTGCCCTGATGAGAGCCGAACTCGGAGGAAAACGCGTGCTGGAGACTTACAGCATGCGTTACCGATTTGAACACCGGCCTGCCCGACGTGTAGAGAGATGACTTCACGCATGTTGACTGAGACGGATGGGGGGAAGATGAGAGATCGAAAGGAGGATGGTCGTCAGCGACAAGTCGCGTCGTTGGCACACCTCACTCTTCGGGAATTCTCTCTCGCGTTATGTTCGCCATCAGTCACGCCGTGACAAACACCCTTGCCCAGTCAATTTCCGCTCCCCGAACTCAGAACGTCCACGTCGCGAGCCGAGACCCAGATCCCGCATAATTATGATACATACGTTGCAAAGCTGCTCCATTTCTGCCGAGTGTCGACCGAGGAATTACAAGTGGGAATATAAGGATGGTATGATTGCGACTGCTTGTACGGAGAACAAGCGGGGGATATCGATATGGATGCGTGAAAATCGTGAGGGGAAGAATGACCAGCTACCGAATGACCGTGGACAGCAAAACAAGAGCGAAAATGACAGCGACCCCGAGCATCTAGTACTCGCCGGCATCCTCGGCCTCCACCGAGTCAATACCGACCTCCTCGTAGTCCTTCTCGAGAGCAGCGAGGTCCTCGCGAGCCTCCGAGAACTCACCCTCCTCCATACCCTCACCGACGTACCAGTGGACGAAGGCACGCTTCGAGTAGAGCAGGTCGAACTTGTGGTCAAGACGGCTCCACGCAGACGAGATGGCGGTCGTGTTCGAGAGCATGCACAGGCTGCGGGTGACCTTGGCGAGGTCACCACCAGGAATGTGCGCAGGGGGCTCGTTGCAGATACCCAGCTTGAAGCCAGTCGGGCACCAGTCGACGAACTGAATGGTGCGCTTGGTCTTGATGAGGCTGACAGCAGCGTTGGTGTCCTTGGGGACAACATCACCGCGGAAAAGCAGGGCGCAGGCCACTAATACCGGTGTCAGATCTCCATCGCAATTGCCTGCAAAGGGTGGAACGGATACGTACTGTACTTGCCCTCGCGGGGGTCGCACTTGACCATCTGGTTACCAGCCTCAAAGCAGGAGAACGTCATGTCGATGACAGAGTTCTGCTCGTGGTGAGCCTTCTCCGCGGAGATGATGGGCGCGAAGGTGGCAAGAGGGAAGTGGATACGAGGGAAGGGCACAAGGTTGGTCTGGAACTCGTTGAGGTCGACATTGAGGGAGCCGTCGAAACGCAGGGATGCGGTCACCGACGACACGACCTGCGCAATGAGGCGGTTCAAGTTCGTGAAGCTAGGCGAGGTGATGTTGAGACGCTTCTTGCAAATGTCGTAGATGGCCTCGTTATCCACCTGGATCCAATATCAGCATCCACCACGAGGGATCACAGAGATGTGACCATACCATGAAGGAGCAGTCGGAATGCTCGAGCGTGGTGTGCGTGGTAAGAACCGAGTTGTAGGGCTCAACAACGGAGTTCGCCATCGTAGGCGCAGGGTACACGCTGAACTCCAGCTTCGACTTCTTGCCGTAGTCGGTGGAGAGGCGCTCCAGAACGAGCGCACCGAAGCCAGAGCCGGTTCCACCACCGAAGGAGTGGAAGACAAAGAAGCCCTGGAGACCATTGCAGTTGTCCGCCAAACGACGGATCTTGTCCATGACGATGTCGATCTGCTCCTTGCCAATGGTGTAGTGGCCACGGGCGTCTGCGATAGGTATGAGAGGAGTTCACTGGGGCGATGGAAGTGCCACTCACAGTTGCTGGCAGCATCTTCCTTGCCCGTTACAAGAGTCTCAGGGTGGAAGAGACTCCTGTAGGTGCCGTTCCGGACCTCGTCGATGACGTTGGGCTCGAGATCAACGTAAAGGGAGCGAGGCACATGCTTTCCGGAGGAGGTCTCCGAGAAGAAAGTGCTGAAACCCTCATCATGGTGCGACGGGGAGCTCTCCAGGAGGCGGCCGTCGGGCTATCGGAGTTGTCAACATCATGCAACCGGAGGATCGACTAGATAGACTTACACCGAGACCGTGCTCGACGGTGTAAAGCTCCCCTACAAACAAAGCGCATGCACCGTCAATACCATCGCATATACACGTGTCAAGGAGAAGAAAAGCATATGGCGACGCGTCAATCGGGCAGATCGACCATCGCTGCTCATACAACAAGGTCTGCAGAGGAACGACAACTCACAGCAGGCGTTACCGATCTGGACACCAGCCTGACCAACGTGGACGGAGATGACTTCACGCATCTTTTCGAGAAGAGGACAACGAACTTCAGGTATTCTCTGTCAGTATTTTGCACACCATCCGACACGTCGGGAGCCACTTACACGGGGTATTCGAGCGGGCAAGGAAGAGGTCGGGGGAGACGACGCGCAAACGGCGAGGAGGCAGGATTAAGAAAGGCAAGATTGGTGCTGACTTAGCAGTTCCCACGTTCCCACACGTCTGTGGTCCGTGCACACCTCTTCACTTCACTTCATGCGGCCACGCACAAACCGCGTTGCATTCATCGAGGCAGGCCCCGCCTCCGCAGACACGCGCGACAAGCAGGCTTTATTCCCGAGGAGCGATGATGGACGGACGGGAGGTGTCATTGATGAGAAGCAAGCTGACGGTACACGGTATCCAGGCTAGCCACGCGTCTAAATTACCTATGGCAACCACTGTGTGTATATGATGAAAGTAAAGTGGATTGTCTGTCTGGAGTACTGTCATGTGCGTGTATCTATGATCTGTTCAATGTGAGGGTATAGATGGTATGCGCAAGTCCAGAGAGGTGACGAATAATCAAGATGTGTAGTATAAACGCAACGGAACGACGACGAGGCGTTGAGGCCGCATTACCAATCGCTTTGAGGGCCTCAGGCCGCTGCCTGAGAGTCGGACCCACTGATCCCACTTGTAATCTTCTCGCTGGTCGAGCGGAGAGCAGACGAGGCGTGTTTGGTCCCGCGTTCGACTTTCTTCGTGCTCTTCCGCATGAACAACCTGGCAGCGCATGCTAGCGTCAGGATTTAAAACGACCACAAGCCCGCGATTGTACGTACTCAACGAGCGACTGCCACATCCGCAACCCATGCATGGGGATGAACTGTGTATGGACTTGTTGCTCCGAAACGGACTGCTGAGGCGGCTTGATGGGATGGTCGTGGGGATCGAGAGCGGCGCGGACGGCGTCCGACGTCTTCAGCTTCGGCACCGTCTTGTGGGTCGCCGGGGCGTTGTGGTATATGGTCTTCTTCAGAAGCGCGACGGCCTCGCTCTGGGACACATCTGCGTCAGCCCTCGCTCGGTACTTGGTGTTTAGCAACTCACTGTGTCCCGACGTCCAGCTATTGCGCTTGGAGGCGGGTTCTCGTCTTTCAGATCTAGTGGTCCTGTAGAGACGGTAAGGTTGCTGACCCGATCCTGCCGTGTACGCCACATACCCCATCGCCTGTCAGGTTCAACCTCACCAACAGACCTCGACGATATTGACTCCGCGATGGACGTCCTGGACTGACGCGGTTGCAGCTCGTCATGGATCAGGCCCTGCTCCTTTGCGTGTACCAACAACCTCGCGGCCTTCGCCTCATACCGCCGTCGCTTGCGGATGACACGCTCGGCGGTATGCTTGTACTTCTTGTCCCATGCCTCTTGACCAGACAGCCACCGACGAACGGGGGCCTCCTTGATGAGCCCAATCTCATGCGGCTTGAGACGCAGAGCTTCGATTTCCTCTGGTGGCTCCATTGGGCGGACTTTACCGAGCGCATCCACTCGTTCCCTGATCATGAAGACGTCGGGTATGTCCTGCAACGAGCCCAGGGGTCAGCAGGGGTAAGGTAGCAATCGCCGGGGTCCTACCTCGTTGCGCGACTCAAGCACCGTAGCAGCGGAAGAGCCTTCGCTTCGAAGCTGGTCTACCTGTCCTTTCTCGACTTCCTTCTTCGCCGCGTCCTCGTTGTGGCGATACAAGTCGACGTCGGACTGATCACTGTCGCTCCCGGTGCTCTTGTACCGCACCCGCGATGCTTTGCCATGGTCCGACTTCGACGATCCTTTCCCTGAGGGAGAAACGTGAGGAGGTCCTACGGTCTCGTCCTCCGAGTCAGGGTCGGATGGCGGCATGTGGAACTCGGGGAATGGGTTGCGCGCGAGGTGCTCCGCGCTGTGGCTTGTGACATGCTTCACGAACTGTGCTATAGAGCGGTACGCGTACTTCGCCTATCGCGAGTTTAGCCAATATAACGGCCTCGAGCATGCAACCATTCACCCACCGGTTCAGTGAAGGTGAAGACTGTTAGGACATGGCACATGTCTTGGGCACAGTAAAATAGTGATCAATGGACATGTAGAGCGAGCGAGGAAGATAGCATATACTCACCGTCGAAGACCTGTAGATGGACCTGCAAGCAAAACCTGTGAGCCATCGGACATATCCCTGACACATAGTTGCAGGGTTAACCTTAGTTGGGGTCTGGAATTTCTCAGCGTTCTCCTTCTGACGCCGACCTTCCCTGAGCACGCCCTGTCGAGCGGGGTAGTCCTTGGGATGAGCGGCCTTATGAGCCACATAGATGATCTCGTCTCTTAGACATTCTCCGTTCCCAGCGAGAATGTATAGGGGACAGAGGTTGCCCAGAGATGATTGCAAGACGGGTGACACCAGAGGGTGAGAGAGCTGCCTATGCACACGCATTAGCACAACCCGATTGCCTAGAGGATGCGGGCATACTCCGTTGTTGCGTATAGCTGAATCTGCGCGAGGAGCTCCAAGGGCGTGGCGTTCGGGTCTTCCATCAACACCTTCGGAGGCTTGGGTTCCCAAAACTCCTCCGCGCGGCCATAGTTGGGATCAGATTCAAGACTAGTCTTTCGGTCATCTTGAGAGCGCTCCGAGGGACCCTCCTTGGGCTTGGCTTCGGGGCTTCCTCCGCGCTGCATCTCCTTCTGCGTAGCGACGTCCTTTGGTCTGTCTTGAAGGTCGGCCGCATGGACGTCTTCGCCCCTCTCGACGCTCTGTTCGAGCCGCTGGTCGACCTGATCCGCCAGGCGGTCACTGTCCGGCTTCAATTGATCAGCGTGTCCCGGTTGAGGTGGCGGGTTAGTCCTCGTTGTCACGGCTCGTGTGTAGCCGCCCTCGGACTTTGGGTGTACAGGCCACAGTGGTGAGGGTTTATGGATGAAGCCGTGCGGAGGGATGATGTCCTAATGCACTAGCGTCAGCCAAAAGTCAGCTTGGCCCGGGGCGGGGAGCAATCACCGTTTCTGTGTTCTTCGTGACACTCGGGAAGCTATGCGTGAGATCGACCCAGGGACTGATAAGTACGGCCCCGGCGGGCTGGGGAAGGCCAAGGTCTCTAAGCACTGTCAAGACCGTCAGACACAGCGCCGCGCCGGCGGAGTCACCGGCAAACACAAGCTTCGAGGGATCGACAGGCTGGTGGACCGCTCCCGGCGGAGGGTTCGTCAAGTAGAAGTCTGCTCTGGCGTGAGCTGGGGCAAGGAGATACGTCAAGTGAATACACACAAGCCGCCAAAACATCCTGCAGAGGGCATGGCCAAGGATATTGGGGCGCTTTCCTGTGAGTCGGCGAGTTAGCAACAAGCTATTCATACGCGTCTTCTGCCGAACTGACCGGTAGTTGACCGTGAAAGCACGACCTCGCATCTTCCTGGCTGAGGCAGGAGCAAGTTCAGAGACAGAACCCTCAGGTATACCGCGCTCACTCACCATAGCGAATCACTTGGTAGCGGTGCGTGTCTAATCGGACGTTAGTGAGCGTCATTTCAAGTGGGTGGGGGTACGTACTGATGGATCCCCAGAAGTACGCGCCTGAAGAATGCCGGTCAGTGACCGTGGCTGAGTACAGTATATTGATCGAACTAACCTCCATGGACATAGAGCTAACCATGCCCTTTAGATCCATCGTCCACATTGGATAATGCGAACACTTACCATGACTCTGTCAAGATGCTCCATAGCTAAAATAGTCTTCTCGTCGTCCGTAAGCTTTTTGTGGAGTTCGGAGTGCTCTTCCTTCAGGTATGCCTTCTCAGTGATCCATTCGGCATCAATCCACTCGAGTCCACGAATCTGCCACCACCGCTCGCCGCCGACAACGTGCTTCAAATCTTCCGGTCCGAACCATTCAATCAAGGCGTCCGCAGCCTTATTGCATGAAGACAGCGGAATCTTGACCGGCACCACGGCGCACCAGAAGGGAGCCGGCACATGGGTATTGGTGCTGCATTGGTGTGTGAACATGTAGTGCATGCCTGAATGCGGAGACCACATACAACGCTTGCAAAGACTCGACAGTATTCTTGGTACCCAACTCTATGAAGGCTTTAACAATGTGGAAAGCCCTGGCAATGTGTGAACATTTCGGGCCGACTTCAAGAGCGCCCTGAGGATCTCACTCGTCGTATAGAATATCGTCCCAGCCCTGTACGGTCCCGTCGCCGTCCTTGTACTTGATCCCTTTGCGCTTGGCATGTTTAACGAAAGTCTTGATCACCACTATGTATCAAGGAGCGGGCGGGTGGGTTGAGTTTCCTGGGGCGTGGTCACGTATGTATGCGCACCTGGTGTGATGTGTATGGCGGCCGAGGTGGTGGTCACAGGCATGAATAGCGGGCAGAAGGAGAGTGGGGTATAGACTAGACTGATGTGTGGTAGGAGATAGAGAGAACGAGCGAGGGCAGGACGGCGTGAACGTCGTGGAAGGCGGCGGGCTCGACCGTTGCGCGGTCAGCCACCAACGCGTGCGGCTTCCTCGATCGTGGAGCGCATGTCAAAGTCGTGCGGTCACGTGGAGTGACATAATGGCGCAGCGCCCGTGATTCTCGGGACTGGTGCAAGGCGAGGAACCCTGAAAGGTCCGAGCAAGGACAGGAATCTATTCCGTCAAGGAACATGCGAAGGCAAGGGAATTCACGAGCAGGGAGTGAGAGGGGATGGAGAGCACTACAAGGCAATAAGTAAGGTACTAACAGGAGCAGAGAGGGGGAGCGCCAGAGAACGTGTTTGATGCTACAACAGACAACAAGAACGAAAGACTCGGGGGTAGCGAAAGAGCGGAGAGCAAGAGGACCGTCCCGACATCTATGGTGGTATAATTACTTTAGGGACACAATCCTCCATAACAGGAAATGACAGTGGCCTCGAAGTGTATGCCAGCCTGTATGGCCCGACCGCCTGGCGGTCTGACGTTCAGCGGCGCGAGCCCTGAGCCTGCTGACTCTGGAGGTAGCGGTCGATCTTCTGGCGCCAGCGTACGTAGATGCCTTCGCTCGGAGAAGGATTATACTGGCACAGGCCGAAGAGGACGAGTTGCTCCTGAGGAGTGGTCAGATAACGCGATACCCATGTAATATTCATTCAGTGACGTACTTGGAAGCCGGGGATTATCCAAACCTGCTCGCGCGCTAGAATAAGAGATTAGATCGGCGCGAGATGTGTACACGGCGGGCAAAAAGGTACCTCGGCGGACCATCTCCATAGCCTCCGTGGCTTCGACGCGACGGGAGTACATCACTACGTCAATCGTCCGCAGTTAGCCTCGAAAAGGGGTATGAGCGGTGCTAAGCCTCACAGTATGCCGCGACAACCGTGGCGCTCCGCGAGAGGCCCTGGACGCAGTGTACCAGCACTACACCGCCAGAGTTGATAGCCTCGTGAATAAAGCGGCACGCGACGGGGAGGTGGATGAGGAGGTCGGCGTAGTCGACGTCCTCGACGCGAATGCGGAGGTGGCGGATGCCAGAGGCCGGGTTGTCGGCGGGGATGGGCTCGGAGCCCACGGAGACGATGTGCGTGATGCGTCTGTCGGCGAGCGTCCTGGGAGAGATGGCAGCGTCGATCCTGCGAAGAAGGGGAGGGACGTTCTGTTAGGAAAAGGAGCTGTCAGAGGGAGCAGTGCCACCGACTTACGTGCCCAAGTAGAGCTTCCCGTCAATGACGGCGTTGATGTTCCTCCAGACCATGCTTGCTCGTTCCGCTGCCACTGGTTGCGCAGGCTTTCAAGGAGGGCTTCTGTTACCGAAGCCGAGGTCGATGGGCTCGCTCCCTCGGAGCATGCTGGGTTTTGTATGAAGCCGCCACCCGGAGGGGCGCAGGCGGGACCGCCGGGCATTGCGCTGTAGCGCACTCGCGGTGAAGTCCATGGCCGGATAGTCGATAGGCGTAATGGCAGTTGCTGAGAGGAGGGGCGGTGAAGCGCGCACAGCATTAGACGCATCACAGCGGCCGAGGGACGCGCACGTGAGCGCGACACGGCTTAGGCGCCGCACGTGTCGCGCTATGGCCGTCAACGTCATTGCGCTGCCAGTACGCTGCCACAGCTGCCACCGTCCGCCGCCGCTCGCAAGGGCTGCTCTCGCTGAAGCTGTAGCATGCGGTGTCGTCGGCTGCCACAATCTTGGCCTGCTCAACTCACCTCCGGAGCCTCATGTTGCCCAAGACGACAGCATAGTGCTACACCTCTCGACATTCCCGCACCACGTTCCCGGCTGGCAGTACTCGGTCCACACGAGCCTCCGGCGAATTCCCCCTTGCCATGACTCACCGGGCCCAGCAGTACTGATCCCGATCACACTTAGTGTACCTCGAACGATGACACTTACGTCGCACGTCTCCCGGACATCCGTTGCAGTGTTGTCAGAATCTGTCAAATCTTGCATGCAGTCGACCGAAATCGATCTGCAGATTCATCTGAGATAATAGTCCACTCAACCCCCGAGCTTCTACGCCTCCAAACCCCGTGAGGCGATGAGTGCAAGCGGCGTTACGGTGCGATTGAGACATGTGTTGACCCACGACGGCGCGCTGCTAGAAGATTGTCCAGGTGGAGCGAGCCTGCCCGACTTTCCCAGCATCTCGGTGTTTCGTATACGCAGCGTATTCTCAAACGGCCTTGTTCCCAAGGAGATTGTCCCCAGAATTCGCTATCGTACCTGGGAGCCTCCCGGCGCATAGTCATCGCGCCGAAGGTGCTCTCTACAAGGTGTCTTGTGCAGAGATCCGCTAGATCTATGACTCAAGGGAAGAAACCACGGAAGATGAACGTCTCCGTCCTTGTGCTCGTTTCGCATAATATTCCAGTGCATTGCTTTATGACGATTCGGCGAGAGAGGCGAGAAATGAGGCACGCGGGGTATTTGAGGCTGTTGCGGGGCGATGACTTCTCGAACGTAGTTACCTTATATGGTATTAGACGCCCTGGGCGTTCCGGAGGTCCGCCCCCCGGGGCATAGCGCCTGCGCAAGCTTCCACAGGATGCGGAACCGTTTAGCCAGATGGTACAAGGAACTAGCACACTCATGTCACCCGGGGATAGGCATGTTCGCCGAGACCAAGCATAATGTCGAAAACGTGGTATGTGAGCGTCGTTCAGGAAACAACTCGGTACATGGGTTCTCCGTTACATTCATTACACCCCCAAATAAGTTAGTGTGCATCGTGAACAGACGTCGAGCGGTCGAGTGGAGATACAGAAGTCCGAGTGTGAATTGCGTGCATGCGCCATGACAACCGTAACAGCTCCGGAGGGAAAGCTCCTAATCGCCGATGTAGTGGCGAGAGAAGAGGTCATTTTGGATCCAAAGAACCTGTCAACGCCATGCGGTTAGGCACATCTGCATAATGGTTCCAAGACAGTGGATGCTGGTGTGAGCGAACCTTGTTGATCGCAGCGACCGCCTCGATCTTTTCCGACGCGGGGCACTTGCTCTCCGGGATTTGCAAGATGGCCGAGTGCAACACGGTTTGGATCCAGCCCAACATCAGCGCGATATCGCGGTCTGCCAGTCGGAACGATTGCAGTCAGCTAAAGTAACTCGCACGCGGTCTGCGGAGCACTCACAAGGTACGTTCAATGGTGCGATGCCCATCGTTCGTTGATGCTTGAACGGCGAAGCACCGGTGTGCATGATGCCGACCTTGTCCATGTAGGCCCACGTCTTGCCACTGGAGTAGTCCGCCGTGAGAACGCGACGCGCCCACGCCTTCATGAACACCTGCAACGTGCATCAGTAAAACGTCCGGCTCCATGGAGGATGAAAGCCGTACCTTCCGGAATACGATCTGGGCGCTATCCAAAGTTAGCTCTTCCAGAGTTTGCGGAAGGGGTCCGTCAAAGCCCTGCCACGGACCGGGCACATTTAGCGTGAAGACGACTATACGAACGAAGCCGTAAACGTACCTGATTCCGGGTCATGAAAACCTTCTTCGTGATGTCGAACTCGAAGAGCTTCGAGTACATCCCGTCGACCATGGAGGGAATAACATCGTGCACGGACGGCGCGATCTTGCTGATGACTTCGGCATCGCGGGAGGTGAAGTCGAGGAAATCGGTCAGATAGGCGATGCGGTCCTCGAGCGAGTTCTTGATAAGGAGGGGGTCGACCTCCTGGGTGAACATGGGGCAGCCGTGAGAGCCATAGTCCGTGTGCGAAGACGAGGAATGCAGTGGTGTTTGGGAGGACTCAGTGGCGGTCGGCGAGTGGGACGAGCTCTGCACCGGGCTGGAAGATTTCGAGGACTTCTCGGACGGCGCAAAAGGGCACACGAGGGGCTCCGAGACGTCGAGTGTGAGGCCGGAGAACTGTCGTTCCATGATCGAAGCCCGGGTTGGACAAGGGATCAAGGCGGTATACGGGTATGGAGGAAGAGTGATGGCTCGGTGCTGGAAGAGACTCAAGAAGTGATACGAGGACTGCAGCGAGCTGCGACGGCTTTATGGGGGGTCTCGAGCAGGGCCATCGGTCGGGAGAGACAGGGTCAGATTGTACGGCAGGATGGCAACGCGCAGTGTGCAGACCCCGAGCGAGTCGAGAACGCGGAGATAGTCAGCGGATCGGTCGACCTGGCCTGCAGAGGAGCGCGCGAGAGCGGTCGAGGCTTGTCGTTGTGGCGCCAAATTGGTCCATCTGTCGCTCCCACGTGGCTATAATTACCGCTTATGGGCTCCCGTCGGCCGTTCCTGTCCTCCCCTGCCGCCGTGAGTTGGGCAGGGCGGTCCGATCAGGTTGCCGCACCCCGGCATAGTGCATGAAAACGCCACCTTGATGCTCCTCAGTCTTCGGAAAGGTGGACCCACAAGACGCCTAGCCAAAACGTTACAGTCGTCAAGCACATTATTGGGCAACCTCACGCGAAACGAGGCACAACGCGGCCCGAACCCTCTTCTCTTGAGTCTTGGGCCAGTGCCGTCCGACGGAAGACTGCGACAGTCCTCGCGGCCTCTCAGAGGACGGTACGGCGAGCTGACGTCGGTACGTCAAGCCACATCACGACGCTCGGCGGCGTTGCTTCAGAGGTGCGTCCCAAGAATATCTCTGTCGTAAAAGTGACCGCGTTTTCCCATGCAGATGAACTGCGTGTCTCGGGTCGCGCCAAGCGTGTAGAAACCAACTTCACAACAATAGTGCTTGCAAGACGGTCTGCGGAGACACAGCAACCCCAAACGCGGGTTGTGGACGTGCGACGCGGGGCCGAGAGACACGGAATAGCGTGTTTGACGCGTGTAACCCAAATTCACGTGCAGCGTGACGCTCGCGTGTACAAACAAAGTGGCCTGCCTAATCGGGAGAACCATGGCTTGACGATTCCAGAGCCTACTCACGGCTCGTCGGTACAAAATACAGGATACCCCCCGCTCTTGGGAAAGCTCCCCTTAACCTCTACTGTCGCTTACGCTCAAGCCCGCGCGGAGACTTGCTCATGCCAGGCATCGGATCGATAGAATGGGAATCGGTGCGTAGGCCTCTATCTCACGTGCGTAATCTATGCTGAAATGGCCAATGTCACCAGGACGAGGAGAGAGCCCGGCATCGACATCGTCGTAAGGCCTCGACGGTCCACGGCTGGGTGACTAAGATGCGCGGGACGCTCTTAGGTAGCGAAGCTACTCGCCAGCGGGGTCTGCGAGAGATGAAGGAAGCCCGCGCGATTCGCAGAGCCAAGCAGGAGCACCCCGAGGCGTTCCGGACTCGTAATCGCAGCGGGGGCACCGTGCTCTGGATCTTCCCCAGACGCAGTCGCCGACAGGCCCACCACGATCATCCACACTATTCCCACTCTCATGGACATGTCCCCTCGCACGCACATTCACACTCGCACTCGCACGCCCACTCGCATTCGCATTCGCACTCCCGCTCTCATTCCCGTCGTCATCACCACCATCACGGCGACTCGCACTATGACAGTCACCGGCCTCGGTACGACGATCGCTATCGAGAACGCTATTCCCGGCGACATCCTTTCCTGCACTTCCACCACCGCGTCAAGTCCCATCACCACGGTCTAGGCACCTTCCTCCTGGGTTGTCTGCTTGGGAGGCGGGATCTCAGGGAGAAGGGAAGATACCTCATGAGACTCGCTGCCAAGGAAAGGCGGAAGGAACGCCATAAGCGGAGTAGGCAGAGGAGGGACGAGGCTCATGCGATGAGATTGGAGCGTGCGGTGCATGGCAGTCCTTGGTGGCATCGGTGAACGCGGGTCCGAAATTATATGTATGCACGGATATCTATGACTGCTATGTACTTTATATGTACTACACGACCGAGGAGATGCTGGATGTATGATACTTGTTGTCTATACCAACAATGCTGGAGAGTACAACACGGTACGAGACCTGCGAGCGCATAGAGTGTAGACTGTACAATGTGAGTACGACCCTGTACACGCTTCATGATGGAACGGCCGCCGGATCTGTAGCATGCACCTAGTCATCATCGCTCCCCTCGTCTTCTCCATCCCGAAGGGCTGTATTCGCATCACCACCCTCTTGTACAACAATCTTTTTCTTCTTCTTCTTCCGCTTGCGTTTCTTCTTCGGAGAACCTGCCCCGTCGTCTTCCGCGGTTGGTGGAGGCCCTGACAAGTTCAACAGTGGCACGCCGAGCGCATCTTGACGAGACGTTGATGACGCCTTCGGGCCACTCACAGAAGTCTTCGAGCCCGCAGCTGTTTTCGCAGACGGCGGGGCAAGCCCAGCCCCGGATGCCAAACCTGGCCGGGACGGACTGACGTCAAACCTATTGTATGTGGGGCATCAAGCGAGTACGTACCAGTGGGAGACATGGTATCGGAAGCCGCAGCCTGTTTCGACGGTGAGGAGGGCTTTGTCGGTCGTACGCTGCTCGCGACGTCCTTCTCAGGCACCGAGCTCTCCGCCGCGTCGCGTACTGGTTCGACCTCCGCAACATCGGCCGCGCCCTGCCCCGCGCTGGCCTTGTGCTTTTTCTTCTTCTTTTTGCTCGACGCTGCGGGCGAAGCAGTGTCGGTCTCCGGCATCTTCGCTTGGCCCACGGACCTATCAGGCTCCCCCATCTCGACGTCCTTTTCCTCGCTCGCGGGCGGCTCGCTCTGTGGCTCCACCGCCGTCTTCGCATTCCCTGAGGGGGCAGGAGAAGCCGACACGCCCTCGCCTTTCTTTTTCTTCTTCTTCCCGCCGCCCTTCGCGGCGAACGGGTCGATCCGGGCCTTCTTCGTGATAGCGCGCGCCCTGCTGTCCTCCTCATCGTCGTCGTCGTCGGACCCGGCGGTGGCACCCCCGGCGACGGCGCCCTTCCCGCCATGGCGCGGAGCGTCGTCCTCGTCCTCGCGCTCGCGCTTCTTGCCCTTCCCGGCGAGCTTGCTGCGCAGCCTCGCGGACTCGCGGCTGAGCACCCCGGTCGCCTCGGGCACGGACGCGCCGACGCCCAGTCTATTATGGTGGCGGCACGATCCGGATGTGAGCAGAACTATACGGGGAGCGCGGGCAGGGAAGAACGGTCGGGGGACGTACCGCGCGGGGCAGCGCATGTATTCTTCGAGCTCCTTGGCCTCGTTCCTGGACGAGGACGAGGGGAGCTTCGCCTTGGAGGACTTCATCCAGCCGGAGACGATGTTGTGCGTGAACGCCATGGACATGTCAATCTGCGCCTGCAGAGTCTCGAGGTCGGGCCCATCCTGATCGTCGTCTGCCATAGTAGGCACTAGATGCTGTACCGGCGAGTAAGAGGGCCGCGCGGTGGTTGAAAGCAAGAGTACGGGCTGTCAGTGGTGGTGGCGGACGCGCTGCGGCAGCGAGTCGGAGAAAGTAAGGTCAAGTGCGAGTGCAAGCGCGTAGGCGCCCATAACCAACTCTCTTCTCCGCGTCCATTGTCGAGCCGCCAGGCACTTCTCTCACACACATCTTTGGGCACCATCTAGAGTGGCGGAAACGACGCAGATCTACCACAATGTCCCAGAATGCGAAGAGGAAGTATAGCGAGCTCGAGGATTCGGACGATGAAGAGCCCATGCTGGGGAGACAGGTCCTGCCGGTCGCGAACCTGCCGGACACCTTTGACGGCGTGCCGAAAGACGGGCTGCAGTATCTGTTCATGGTCCGGTAGGTACCGTGCCCTCCAACTTACTCTGACGGTGGCTCATTCCTGGTCCACACATACGCTAAGCCGCGACGCCCGTCTGCTACCGCACGTAACGCGAGTAGTGAACCCTTACGATGTCCCGGAGGAGTCCCTCCCCGCACCGCTTCCAGGACTTAGTGGGACCGCGACACAGCGGGATGTCTTGCCTTCAGAGGAATGGCGGGAAACGTTCTTGAAGCGTTTCAAGAACTTCCGTAAGGTATGTACGGAGTTGCGTTTGAAGTTATTGACCCACTCACCGGTAGCAACAGAATTCCGTGCAACCCACTATCCACGTTCACATCCCCGCTTCTAGTGCAAAGATGCTGCCAGACATGAAGGCGCGCGACCAGTGGTGGGCGTTCCTCGCGGGCCGCCCGGAGAGTGAGTGGAACCCGCCCAAGAAGCCTAAGCAGCCCAAGGTCTCTAGATGGCAGAAGAGGGCCCAAGGGGTGCGCGCCTTTGCAGACGATATCCAAGAGGACGCGTCGCTTTCATATGACACCCTTGAGGGCGGCTCAGCCCACCCTAGCAACATCAGCGTCGAGATGGAAGCCGGCCCGTCAACCCCAGCAGTTAGTGCGCAGCCGTTGCCGACTCCCTCTGGGACACCTGCACCGCCGGACGCCTCTCTGGACACATCGGCGTTGAAAGAGAGCGAGAGCACACTAGAAACGCCTGTGACGTTTCTCCCACGAGAGCCAACGCCAACACTTCTGCAACATATCGACCACGTTCGTATTTTCTGGCCACTCTAGGACCAATGTACTGATGTGCGCGTGGTATACCAGAAATACGCGATACACCTCTTGATGTACTTCACGCACTGGATCAACCTGCGACTCGAGCAACCGTCGCACCCGCTGACAGATCTTACGCGGTCGCACGCGCGCTGGATGTTCGCATTGCTCTCTCGTGTTGATGACTGGATCTCAAGTGACGAGACGAGCCTGCTCCGGAACCTTGCACGGGCATGCATATCCCTCCTGGCGGAGACACGCCGAAGGCGAGCGGCGCAACAGGAGTCCGAGGCTAGCGAGGAGGCGAGTATGATTGACGACGCGTCGTGTTGGATGGTGATCAGCGCCGTGACCGGAGTTTGGGGTCAGAAGGACTTGTGGATGGACGCGGAGGCCCTCCTTTCCAAGGTTGAGAATGACGCGGCATAATTGATGCATGGCGAAGTTGTATGATATTCGGCAAGATTGCGTGCAATTGTCAGCACGCCCATCGAACCTTTGTTGGCGGGGCGAATGACCATATACGTGAGTGCAGCATGTGCTGGGTGACGTCGAGCGTTGACTGCAGGCGCAAAGAAATGTCTTGTGTCGAGCAGGATGGGCTTGGGCACCCGGTGAAGGGCCTCGGTTGAATCGATAACGGACGGGCGACGGGGTGTGCCGGGGGCGGCGGACGAGGGCCGAACACAGCACTGGGGACGGTGGCTGTGAAGCGACCGAGGAACATGGCCGGAAATGGGAAGATGCAGCCGTCGTCAGCCCGTCGCCAGCCCCAGTCCTGCCAGCGACGGCCGGAGCGGGCAGTCTTCTCCGGCCGTGCGCGGGGACGGGCTTGCGCGAGACTTGCCTTGCTTCGTCACCAGCCTTTTTCTTTGCTGCTTCCTCGCGCACACCCACGTTCTTTCCTCGCCCTCTCCTTCAGCCCGTCCAAAACTTACCCGCCGACCCTCTAATCCTCAGTCATGCGTTCCATCGCCGTCCTCTTCGCCCTCGCCGCCTCGGCCTTCGCCTTCTCCGTCACCGAGCCCACCAACAGCACCGGCTGGACCACCAGCGGCCCCAACCAGGTCTCCTGGACCAAGGTCGACACCGATGCTGCCAACTTCACCATCGTGCTCGTCAACCAGGTATGTGCGCTCCTGTATATGCGCGCATGTACAGGCCTAACGCGTCGTCTTTGTAGGCCCACTTCCCGCCCACGAAGCAGGTCCTCGATGCGCTCGTCGACGCCAGCCTTGGCAAGATCGTCGTGAACCCCCCGAGCGGCGGCTGGAAGACCGGCAGCGGCTTCCAGGTCAACCTCGTCAAGGACGCTGAGAACACCGACGCCATCCTCGCTCAGTCTGAGCAGTTCACTATCTCCACCTCCACCTCCAGCACCTTCTCTACCGCGACTTCGGGCTCCGTCTCTGCGTCCGCCGCCAGTGGTACCTTGTAAGTCGCTATGAACTCGCGGCGAGGCCAACGAACTGACACACCGGTTACCAGGACCGTCCCTGCTGCACCTACCAAGAGCGGTGCGAGCGGCACTTCTGGCTCCGCGACCGGCAGCGGCGACGCTCTCAACCCCACCAGCTCCGACACCTCTACCTCCCCTGACAAGAACGGCGCCGCTTCCTTGAGCGTCCAGGGCGGCCTGTTCGCAGGTCTCGCCCTGCTCGGTGCCTTCCTTGCCTGAAGAGGGGGACATCACTCCAGGATTCACGCAATGTTCCCTTCTTGGTCGGGTTTTAGGTTACCACATACTCTAAAGCGGACGATGGCGTACGGTACAGTCGGACTCTCCTGCAGAGATAGACACACTACGCACTGCGCCGAATGGCGATCGTGGTTGTTGAGACACAGTACCCGTAGTCTCCTTGCCTGTGTGCCACCATGTGCCTCAATCTTATCGCTTTGTTCTTGAATCGTGTCCGATCCTTGCGACTGCTTTGCAGCTGGAACGGCGGTCTTGCGGAAGTCGCGGGAGTCCGAGTTGCACAGCGCAAGGTACCTGAGTACATTGATTTAGAGTTCGCGCCACAAACCAGGGGATGCTAGGATGCCTCAGCGGTGGCTGCTCGATCCGTTACAGTATTCCTTGTACCCCGCCATGGCCTCCGCCCCCGAATATGACAACTTCGCGCATTTGCTTCCACCAAGCTGGAAGACGCAGGTGACGGCTTGGCTCCAGGAAGACACGCCCTCATTCGACTACGGCGGTTTTGTCGTCGGAGAAGCCCCGCGCGAGGCCTTCCTCCTCGGCAAGGGCAAGCAGACGGCCGTCCTCGCAGGCGCACCGTTCTTTACCGAGGTCTTCACCCAGGTCGGCTGCGAGTGAGTGTCCATATCTTCTGAATCTGCCTGCATGGTTGGCAACAGTTGCCGTACGCTGTCGCGAAACGGGCGGCAGCTGTGAGCGGGTTGACTGATGCGAGCGCGCTCCGGACAGGGTCGAATGGCATATGAAGGAGGGCGAGACGTTTGAGCCCGTGAAGCATGTCGCGACGGTCAGAGGCAAGGCGCGACATATCCTTCTGGGCGAGCGCGTTGCGCTGAACATGCTTGCCCGTTGCAGCGGGATTGCTACCCAGTACGTCCTGCTCTTGAATGTCCACCATCCTCCGACACGGTGTCTCCACCGTGAATTCCTTGATACCCATCTTGAACACCTCCGCGTATGCTGAAACTGGCTCTGTCGTAATAGGTCAAAGAAGATCAAGGACCTCGCGCGGGGATGCGGATATCAGGGGATCGTCGCAGGCACTCGCAAGACGACGCCGGGCTTCCGACTGGTCGAGAAGTACGGGATGCTCGTAGGAGGGATCGACCCTCACCGGCACGACCTCTCGAGCATGATCATGCTCAAGGACAACCACATCTGGTCTCACGGTACGTCCCTCCAGCTCGTCCCATATCCTTCCCACCCCGACCTCCGCGCTCAAACTAAGTTCCCGAGAGCTGATGTCATTTATCCTTTATTCCACGGGACGTTCTGTCGATCCCGCTATGCCGTGACTCCAACAACCCACTCTACACCGTCGATCCTGCGCTTCCCACACGCCCGTATGCCCGTCGCTCACGTACACCCACGCCTGTGCGTCCCCAGGCTCGATCACGAAGGCCATCCAGCAGGCGCGCAAGGTCGGCGGGTTCAGCCTGCTGCTCGAGGTCGAGGTCGGATCCGAGGCAGAGGCGGACGAGGCGATCGCCGCGGGCGCGGACATTGTCATGCTCGACAACATCGAGGGCGCGGAGCTCGCGGGCGTCGCGCGCCGGCTCAAGGATAAGTGGGCGGGCAAGCGCAAGTTCTTGTTTGAGAGCAGCGGGAACATCACCGAGGCCAACCTGCACGAGCGGGCGATCAACGGTGCGTAATCCTTGCTTCATCCACCTCAGCGTCGTGGACGTGGGAGGTAGGTGCTGGGTTGCTTATCGACGTGCGCGGGGTGCAGAGATCGATATCCTGAGCACGAGCGCTGTGCACCAGTCTGTGCAGCACATCGACTTCAGCCTCAAGATCCAGAAGCCGAAGAACTAGAGCGATGCCGGAGGTACTGAGGGAGTAATGGACGGGAGAAGTAAAGGAAATAGTTTTGTACTAGACCAACACCAGATATCACAATACACATGTATGTACTCCCAAATCCCTCTCCCGGCACCAAGACCGCGTCTGCCCAAGGCTTGTCGCTCACCCACACTAAGAACCCAAGTTGAACAACGAGAACGCATTCCCGCCCCGTACCGCGTCCTTCTCCTTCTCCGTCCATCCCCACACGCCATCGATCGCCTCCAGATTCTCCACCACACTCTTCCACTTCTCCGAGTCCTTGAGCGGAGGGAAGAACGGGTGGTCCGTCCCAAACAGCATCCGCCCGCTGCCCGCCCTCCGCTGCGCGACGCTGTCCGTCGCGTTCGCGCCCGACGCCGCCGCAGAGGTGCCCGCGCGCACGTACCTGTCCGCCCGGCCGACGACGTCGCTCACGAACCCGAGCTCCTCCGCGCCGTACGCGACCGCGTCGAAGTAGAGCCGGCCGAGGTAGTAGCGGGCGTCGTGCGCGAGGCGGCCGGCGACGAGCGGGTCGTGCTCGATGCAGGAGGCCAGGCGGGAGGAGAGCTGCGGGAGGGCGCCACCTGAGTGCGCGAGGAGGAGGCGGAGGTTGGGGTACCGGTCGAACACCCCGGAGAGGATCAGGCGCGTCGTTGCCTGCGGGTTTGGATGTATTAGTATTGATATTGTGTATGACGCAGGCGGGTGCACTTACTACTGTCGTCTCGAACGGGAATCCGAGGGCCAGGGGAAGGACGTGCCCGTTCTCCCGCTCGCCCCATGCCGCCTTGTCGACGCCATGATGCGGGTGGAGGAACACGACCAACCCAGCCTTCTCGATCGCGCCCCAGACAGGGTCCAGCGCAGGGTCGTCAAGGCCCTTACCCAGCCCGCGCGAGCCCATAATGACACCCTTCAGGTGGGGGAGCTTCGCGATCTGCTCGACGGTGCTGAGCAGCGCCTCGGTGGTCGCCTCCGGGACGAGCGGGAGGAGGCCGAAGCCGTAGAGGCGCTTCACGCCCGCGAGCACGGTGAGCGTCGGGCTGCCGGAGCAGTACTCCTCCATATCCGCGTTGAGCTCGCCCGCGAGCTTGTGCGCGATGGGCGCGGGGAGGAAGTCGAGCCATGGATTCGCGGAGCTGCGTTCACGCGCGCCGGTTGGTACTGTACGAAGAACGTCTGCGATTGCATATGCGTGCGCACCTTACGACGGAGACGTCTATTGAGTGCCGGTCCATGAACTTGAGCTTCTCATCCCGGTCCCAGTACTACTCCGGGCGCAGGTTCAGCATAGGTAGAAGGTGCGAGGCGAGCGCGATCAGCGCGCGAGCGGTACCTGTGCACCTATGGGGCGTCCTTCGCTAGGCTCATCGTCCAGAATGAGCAGACGCTCCTCTTGCTTTCCTTCAGGTGACGTGCGAGAAAATATGCGCGGAACAGACGTCCGGCTCCGGAGGAAGGCAGCGTAACGCGGGAGGTAGATGTGAGTATGGATGTCGACGAGCAAGCGTTTCGTGGCCATAGCTGACGTTGCGTGTATTGCGGGTGAGGGTGCGCTGTCCTGGGTATCTTGCGCCACGGACTTATATACCGCAGCGGACGTCGAGGGCGCGATAACGAGGACGAGCGGCGGCGCGATAGTCACTCTGCGAGCCGCCGTCCTACTCCCGCGGCAGGCGCGCATCCGTGTCGCGCCCACGTGAGACGCACACCAGGAGCTGGAAGCGCTCGCACGCCAGGCTCACGGTCGAATAGCAGATCGCTCTCACCCATCCCAGCTCTACATTGCACCGTGCCCCCACCCAATTGACCGCAATCCATGCCGATCCTGCACGGCTGCATGTACCCCATCTGTGTGTGAACGTCAAAACGCCCTCGAGAGGGCAGTAGGCCTGCGCGAGACATGGAAGCCAGAAGAAGGGGCCCCCTCGACGAGCCAGACATGCCTTCTCGGGCAAAGACGCACCTGGCTCGCCGCTCAGAGAAGGCCCCCACGCACAAGGACGCGAAGCACCCCGAGGACAGGCCCGGGTGCGCGAGAGTTCCTTCGTAAGGACCGGCGCACGCTCTTGCCACCCGGTACTCGCCTGGCACTTGCACTGGCACTGGCACTGGCACGGCACCCTAGACGACGGCTGCGTCCATCAAGTGACAGAGTGTCTGGCTGCAGCGACGTCGCGCTTGCAGCATTGGCACCAGCGACGTCCTTTCTCGTCCCACGTCGATACAACTTGACTGCACCCTCGAAGCCTGAAGCTTGAAACTGTGAAGCGCGATGACCGTCGCCGGCACTGCAGCCGCGGCACCTACACAGCAAGCGGGATTGGAATCGGTCATGAACGAGGTGCGTCTCCGGGATCTCCTCGCCTTGCGGTGGTACTATGTAGACCCGACCGATGGCGTCTCGATGGTAGCTCGCGACGATAATCTCCGCCGCCCAGCGCGCGCAGGCCGCCATTGCGCAGGCCGAGTCTGCCGCGAAGACTGTGGACGGGCTGCGAGCGAAGATCGAGGAGCTCGAGGCGCAGAACCTCGAGTTCGCATTCAAGATCCGCGCCCTAGAGGATGAGAACGCGGAGTTGCGGGCGCAGCTCGATGGGAGGTCGCCGAATGTGGATGTAGATTTACTCGTGAAGGAAAGGGACAAGGCGTTACGGAAGTACGAGCGGGCTCGTAAGTTGCTCAAGAAATTCATGAGAAGCGACGAGGCAAGTGGACCTTCTATTCGATTGACGACCGTTGTATGCCTGTCAGTGCATGAGTGAAGCTGACTGCATATCCGCCATTAGGTGGACGGCGGGTTCGTAGACTATTCGATCGCATCCGGGAGTTCCAGTGCTCGTTCCCAACCTCCCCCTCAGCCTGTATCACGGGACGTCTCGGACGATGAATCCACCATCCGGTCACCACGTTCCACTACGGGCGCCCGAAGAGCAATCCCAATGGCTGCCCCGGTCAGGCAGAATCCGCCGAGGCCCACACTACCAAACCCATCGGGACCGGTGTCGTCTCAAGAGACCGTGGCCAGTACTTCATCGGCAGGAAACGGGAACGTCTCCGACGCACCCTCCTCGGCTTCGCGGGCGGGGGGCAAGGTGAAGGTGAAGAAGGCGTGGTACCTCGAGTTCGACAAGGTCCCTACGTCGTTGCAAGTCCTGTACGGCCCTATTCCCTTTGGCGTCCTCTCGGAACGGCTCGACCTGAGCCCCGATCTGGTGAGTACCCTCGCAAACTGGTAGAATTTCCCCTGACAGCGTCTGCACCGCAGGAGTCGGATTTGGCCGAGTGCGTAACTTACTTGGACCACATCCTCCCCGGAAGCTCATAATGCGCACCATAGCCTGGAGACCATGTCGGGATACGACATCCGTATTCAGTGCGATACAGACCTCGCTTTCGCCTTCAGACCGACCGTCCTGGAGGGTCCCAGCGGGACGTATCTGATCGGCTGGGGGAGCGCAGACATGGTCAAGCGGGTCCAGAATTGGTCGAAAACGCTCGGCGACGTGAACTTGTTTGTATGGCCTGTCGGAAAGGTTCGTGGCCCAGGTTCCGTCCCAGACGTAGCGGCTGAGCGGTGTCCATAGGATGGTTGGTTCTATCTCGGTTTGCATTCGGTCACCTTTGTCGAGCTGGAGCCGATGTGGCCAAAGCTCCCTGCGGAGGCGAGTGTACTAAACTCCATGACTGTATACATTTCGGGGTGTGTGCTGAACGCTTCATAGGATAAGCAACGCCTTCTGGCGGAACTGGCAGCGAGGAACCCTGGGATGGACACGAAACAGTTCCGCAAAGACGTCAGGGCGGGGAAGATCCTGCAGTGTTGCCTCGAGCTGGAGGGCAAGGGCCAATACGAGTCCATGGATTTTCTCCGCGAGTATGGGCTGATAGCGGGCGACCCGGCGTAGGGGTGTTAGTGGGAGGGACTGCATGCTATCTCATGGTATGTATTCTTGTATGTTATTATACCCATCCTGCGTGCTTGGCAGGTCCTGTGCGGGATGTTTTATCTCTATATCTATGAGGCTGTTGTACCAGTACCCAGTTGCAGGTGCCGCACGCGAACCGACGGAGAACGCACCATGGAGATCAGGCACTGCGGCAGACCGAGCTGCGATGGCCGGGGACGGTCAGCCACGTGGGGAACGCGATCGAGCAGGGAAGGCCTGGGCCGGCGGCGCGCGCGGCTCTGCCAGCCCGCGTCCCGCGTCGACTGTCGAGGATCTGCCTTGGCCTCGTCTCCCCATCCGACTCGTCTGCCTCCCAACCCTCATCGCGTTCGAGCCCCCGCCGACGCCGACGCCCTCCCGCCGCCCCTCCCCTCCTCCCTACAAACCACCATCATGCGTGTCTGCTCGGCGTCCGCAGCGCGCGTCCTGTCGCTCTTTTCCCTCGCTCTCCTTTCCTCACACTCCTTCATCCTAGCCAACGCCCAGGATACGTCCACGGGCACCGATATCTCCACTGGAAGCGATGCCGGCACCCCGTCAGACTCGGTCTCCCCGCCGGTCCCCATCCCGTCGAGTATCACGACGCCTGTCACCCCCACGTCGTCCTCCGTGCCCCCGACGAGCAGTGCCAAACCAACCAGCTCGCCCCCGCCTCCGCCGCCTTCCACCTCGTCCTCTACGCCAGCTTCCTCGAGTGCCGCTGTGACCAGCGCAACTTCGAGCTCCCAAGCGTCCTCGCCGTCCTCGTCTGACGCGTCCTCTGCATCCCAGACCTCTTCTTCCTCCATTGCTACCTCTTCTTCCTCTTTGTCTTCTTCCTCCTCGGCCTTGTCTACTTCTTCGTAAGTGTCCACGTCCCATCAAATTCGCTTGACAGAGCATTGCCTCATACGCCAATCATATACAGCTCTACTGCCGCCTCCACCTCCTCCACAGGCGTCACTGTAGTTAAGGCGGCAACCACCCTGGTTGCTTCCTCCACCCCGTCCCGCCATGTTGCCACTGGTGCCGACACCACGTCTTACGGGTGGCTCGATCCCACCTCGTCCGCCACTGACGCGGCGGCTGCTGGGAACGTTTCGGCAGCGCATAAAGGGTTCGTCCCATCTGTTCAACTGTCGGTCTGCGCATTCCTCGTGTGAACTGACACCCGTCATCGCAGCTTCTTTGACAACAAGGGTGCCGTCGCGGGCACCTTCTCCGTCGTCGGAGTCGTCGCCCTCGGCGCGGTCATTGTCGGCGTCCTCTACGCCAAGCGTCGCGCTGCGCGGCTCCAGGACGAGGAGGATATGGCGTACTTTGAAAAGTACAACAACGGTGGGAACAGCGACCACTTCGACGGCACCGGCGACCTGAGCTTCGGCAACGAGAACCCGAGCGAGGCCCCGATGACGACCCACGCCGCGCCTGGCGCATACCCGGATCGCTCGATGCACTACGGCCTTCCGAGCATGGAGGAGTACGCTCAGCCCCAGCACATGGACATGTCCTACGGTACTGCCGCCGCCATGGGCGCGGGCATGGAGTACCCCGCCGGCACTGCCTACGCCCGTGCCCAGGCTCAGCAGGGTCAATACCAGTACGACGGCTACGCGGCTTACAACACCGGTGCCGACTACAACGCCCAGTACCAAGAGGCGTACTATGATCCCCGCCACTCCCCCACGCACCCGTACGCGGACCCGCGGAACTCGCCTAAGGCGGAGGGTGCTCCCCAGGTGCAGCCGCACGGATCCAACGCCGACCTCGTCCAGGGCGAAGCGCGCTGAAGCACCTACTGAAAAGTTATTGCGCCTGCGAGCTCCCTCCCTGCCCTGGATTCGTACTTTCCTTTTTCCCCTGGCGATGCGGAGCGGCATGCATGCAGGCGATATACCCTTCCCCAAGACATTTGTTCACCAGTATATATCAGTTGGGCGATTCTGTACTCCTTCGTCCCGCCCGTCTGCCAGTCGGGGCCGGCTCGCTCACGACGACCATCGTTCACGGCATCAGCCTCACGATCGCATTCTCGTTTTTCTTCCTTGTCTACGGGTCTCCATTCTTGTTAGCGGTCTTGATGCCATTTGTGCCTGTACACGACGCATGGCTTCTGTGTGTTTGTAAAGCTACTACGGTCCCACCCCTCCTCTCCCCTGCCCTCTCCTCTTCCCTCCACATAGTTCCTCCCTTCCATCCCCGTCCCCATCCCATTTGAATCGGTCGCGCAGACTATAGGGCAACCTCGGCGCTCCTCGCTGGGGTTGTTCGCGCACACGCAGAAAGTCGTCGCCTATGTGTGTTCTGATCTTGTACTGTACCTTCTCCCATTAGGCGGCGTGCAGTCGAATGGAACGCCATGGTGACCAGAATCCGAACGCTTGTGTGTTTCGCGAGGTCCGGGAGGAAGCGCTCGTCCCCGGGGTCACGCGGGCGGCCCGGCCGGATGTTATGTATGAAAAGCAGCGCGCGTGAATGCGGGGGTGGCTGAGAGCCGGTCCTTGTGTCCAAACCGTTGTGTATCCCGCCATGACCCTCGCTGCGTCTCGTTCTGCTAGTTATACAGTGCTGAGGGGTGTCGCAACACGGTATGCTGCGAGGAGATTTATACAGACGGGACAGGGCGCGGGCGGAGCGGAGGCGTACCTCGAGCCTGTCCGCGAGCACCCTGGGATCACGTCTTTGCTGCTGAACAGGCCAAAGTCTAAGAATGCAATTTCGTTGAGATTGCTCAAGGTGCGTGCCAGTTCCTGGTTTGAGCCGAGTCCAAGGTGAACATGTGAACCGGTTTGCACAGGAGTTCCAAGAGTGCCTGGACACCGTGCAATTCGACAAGAGGTACGCCAGCTCCGCTATTCCCTCGTCCCCACCCCTAGCAACTAATACCCCATGCTCTCTGCACGACACCCTGCAGCACACGCGTGCTGATCGTCCGTTCCTCGACGGTCGGCTCGTTCTGCGCGGGCGCGGACCTCATCGAGCGCGCGACGATGTCCAAGGCGCAGGTGGACAAGTTCCTCATCGACCTCCGCCGCGCGCTCGGCACGCTCGAGGGCCTGCCCGTGCCCACCATCGCCGCGATAGACGGCCCCGCGCTCGGCGGCGGGCTCGAGCTCGGGCTCGCGTGCGACTTGCGCGTGGCCGGTACGCAATGCTTGGGTGATGCTGCGTTGGCTCGACGGTGGACTGACGCGTGTATGACAAGGGCATGCTGTGACGAAGATCGGGTTGACGGAGGTCAAGCTGGGCATTATACCCGGGGCGGGCGGCACGCAGCGTCTGACGAGGCTGCTCGGCCTTGCCAAGGCGAAGGACCTCATCTTCACTGCCCGTGTCCTCACGGCGGCGGAGGCGCACCAAGCAGGTCAGCAGAGTTCTTGTTAGGATTGAGGGAAAGCGCACGGGCTGATCTGAGACGCGCGCCGTATGTAGGCGTCGTCGACTATGTGTCGGATCCTGACACTACCGCGTTTGACAAGGCGCTGCAGCTTGCGCAACAGATCAGTGCGAATGGTGAGTCTCGAGGTGCAGTGTCCTGTCCACAAGATGCTTGGTGACCGTCCATGTCTGGCAGCGCCGCTGGCGTTGAAGGCCGCCAAGCAAGCCATTTCACGCGTCCCAGAACTAGGTCTCGAGTCTGGTGAGTCGATCGTCATACCATACATTCGACTGAACAGCACCATTAAACTAGCCTTGCGCCCACAGGGCTCGACTTTGAGCGTGCATCATACGAGCCCTTGCTGCATACCAAGGACCGCCTCGAAGCACTGCAAGCATTCAAGGAGAAGCGGGCGCCCGTGTTCAAGGGCGAATGAAAGCACTCCATCGACAACCGCGGACTGGGCACTTACTGTAACAATACATCTATCTACATGCGGACATGTATGTACACATCTGGTATCATCGACATGCAAAAGGAGGGGGAATGATGAATCCGTATCATAACTTACGCTCTGCGCTCCGTCCCGTCCGCCCCGCCCCGCCCCGCCCCGCCCCGCCCCGCGCGCTCAGCTCCCGACGTTGCTGAACCGCGACGGGCGCGCGGACGCGAGCGAGGACGCGATGTTGCCCGCGATGTGGCTCATGCCGTGCATGGGCATGCTCGGCATGCTGATCTGCTCCCGGAGCGGCTCGAGGTCCTTCATGATCATGCTCAGCCTGCCCATCCCGAACCGGTCGCGCACGCCCTTGCCCTCCGGCCCCTGCGCGCCCGCGCCGCCACCGCCGCCGCCGCCGACGTCCGAGGCGTCGTTGAACCCCTTCTCGGCTTGGCCCCAGTCGACGCGCTGTGCGAGGTACGGTCGGAGGAGGTTCGAGTCGATCCGGCCGAGGTAGCCCTCGGTGATGTACGACTTGAGGATCTCGGGGCGGACGAGGAAGACGTTCCCGAGTTGGCGGATGAACTCGAAGCGTTCGTGGAGGGAGGGGATGGAGAACGTGTCGATCGTGTCTTGGTACGACCGGAGGTCTTTGGCGAGCATGAGGCCGCCGGTGTCGCTCACGGGGAACTTCTTGAGGTGTTCCAGGAGAAGGCTAAGATGTTTCGTTGAGCATCTGAGCCATGTGAGAATCTAAGCAGTCTCCATACCTGTGGAACGCTACGCCGACTTCCGTCAAGAACACCTCCAGGTTCTTGCCGCTCAGGTTCGCCTTGGCTGCGTCGCGGACCTTCTCCAACATGTCGCAACATGCCACACAGGGCTCAGTGTTCACGCGAGCAAAGGACAAGTCGTCGTTCCTCGGCTTGAAGTCCGTACGCTTCTGCTTCGCCAGCTGAGCGGACAGCCATGTAATGATACCTGTCGTGGGCATGTATCAAGCTCTCGAACTCGCCGTTGCCACGCAAGAACACTTACTATCTGTGAGCTTCTGCGTAACCTGGTTCGCACCGCCTTCTATCCTGGAGACGGCTTGGTTGTTGAATATGACCATCTCACGGCGTACAGTAACCGAACTGCTGGCCAGCGGCAGAAGGGCCATCGTCACGTAACGTTGCCATAGGTGGCAAATGAGGTCGACTTCGCGCAATACGGTCAACGGCTGCATGCTAGGTTCCGACTTCGAGTCCGCCGCTTCTAGACGAGCTTGAGCCCTAGAGACGGGGTTAGATCCTGATGGTATCAAATGTTTACAGTAGCTCACGTTTCAATGGCGGGTTCAATGTACGAGTTGGCAATGGCCGCGGACAGCACTCGTAGTAACGCGAAGGTGTGCTTCGGACTATGGTTGACGTTAGCCTCGCTCGATCAACGGTGGACACTGATACTCACACATCGCTAGACGGGCTCAGTTCAACGCATCGGCCGATGGCCTCTGCGTGCCATTTGAGCATCTTCTCGACAACCTCTACACTCAGTTGTCCGTCCTCTTCGCGGATGGGATCCTGACCCGGGGTATCTGGCGCACGGTCCGTGGAGGAGCTCAGACCACCGAACCGCATGAGAGCCGCCGCGGCCTGCGCAGATGTGGTCGAACTTCCCGACGTCGACGTTGTCGATGCGGCGGCGCTCAGCTGATCGACCATACGGCCGAACATTGAAGACTTGCCGCCCTTGACGCCGGTCCTTTCCTGTACGACGGTCAGGCATCGTGGTCTCCGATATGATGCGCAGATAACCTACGTGGTAACGAGAGAACTTGGTCAAGTAGTTGGCGTACAACTCGCTGAGGCTTCTGCTCTCCTTCTCGAGGTAGCGCTGCCCCTCGGTATATGGGACGAAGAGCTCCTCCATAGCGGTCTCGAGCATGGTGCTTATTGTGGCAGCAGTAGCAGTGTTGGCGGCCGTCGCAGCCGGCATACCCTTCACCGCACGGTCGAACTCGCTTGCGTCGACAGGCGAGCGCGGCACCACAGATGGCAGCTCGTAGGCCTTCAGGTCCTCCACCAAGACCGACGTCTGCTGGTGGACGAGCTGCAGTATTCGGAGGAAGGCGAGGTCCGGCATCGTTGTTGTCCTTGCGATGAGTTGTTCAAGGTGGTGTTGGATCTTATGTAGTCCGTCAAGACCACACACGGAGATGCAGATGGCAAGGAACATACTGATTGAGCAAAGACTCGTTGTAGAAAGACCTGCATGACGTAGGCAGGGTTGGGGAAGACCGCCTGGACGATCTGGGCCTCCTGGCCAACTGTCGTACGGATCTCAGCAAATAGGCTCTGTAGACCGGACTCTGACACCGGTGGTGTAGCGTCCGGGTCTGGCAATTCGCCCCAACTACGAAACTAGTTAGCTCAAAGTGAAGGATTGGACTTGGCAGACATACAGCTGGTCATCGATAGCCGTGGATTCGGCCACCCTGTTGATGAAGAAGTCGTGCTGGTTCACATATACTTGTACACAAGACGCGCCCCCATTAAAGTCGAGCAATGTTTGCGCGCAATGCTATTTACAAGGTCGTCAGTCCACACACACTCCGAGCACTTTTTGGAGCAACTCACATGCATCATCTTAGGGTCACCTCTCCTGTACGCACGATCGAAAAGGTGCAGCATGTCCTTCTCGAACTTCTCGCAGTACCTATCGATATTCTCCCGCGTCTGTCACAGCGGACTCGTTCAGCCATGAACGTTTCCTCGGGCGTAATCATAACCTACCTTGTCGGAATGTGGCAAATCTACCTCTTTGGCGACGGTAGCCAACCGGCGCAGGAGAACGGCGACCTTTCGCCTGCCTTCTTTCCCCTCCTTCTTGAGCGCATCTATGCGGGTCGTGTCGTCCTTTGCGAACTGGCCGTAGTAGTCGATGAGGTCATATGCGGCTTGCGCTCGCTGTCGTTGCTGGTGTACGGACTCCATTTGTTCACCTATAGGACCATCTCATGTCAGCAACCATCAAGGTCTCCTGGCATGAGCCATGAACCCTACCGATCCGAATGGCCGTCCGTCCGACCTCGTTCATCTTGGTCTCCATGCCCGAGAAGGACTGGCCGACTGCCTTCCGTCCAAACCCATCAGTCAGCCTTGCCACTATGGTGAACGGCTCGCACAGATGCACACCTCAAACCCGCGGTTGAGCTCCGCCATCTTCTTCGAGTAGTCCCGCTCGGCGACGCGCACGCTCTTCTCCATCTGCTCCGTCTTCGCCTGCACATCCTTGCGCACCGCGATGAGCTTGTCCACCGCGGCCTCGAACGTGCGGATGAACGGCTTCGGGTCAAAGGCTGGCACAATCGCGATGAGTTATATCCTTCGCGCGGATGCGTGGTAGGGTGGGTGGCACTCACGTCCCGGGTCCTCTTTGGATTGTACGATGAGCTTCTCGGATATCGCGCCGACGAAGTCCTTCACGTCAAACTTCCCCTATGACCGCGGACATGTTAGTGAACAATGCTGTTTGGGTGCGTAGGTACTGAGGGTACCTCGAAGGCCTCTAGGCGCAGATGCTCTTGTACGGATGGCTCCAGGGCTCGCGCGGGCAGCGATGCGCCTCGAGGAAGAGGCTCCATGGTGACCAGGTGCCTAATAAGCCCAACTTGTTCGCGGCAGTCAAAGCAGTCGGTCGCTGAGATTCAGATCGCACAATATCTCAAGACAAGGCGTGTAGGGCTGCAGGACGGAGACGATACAAGATGCAGTAGAGCTCAAGGCGCGCCAGGCTGCGCGACCGCGCCTCGATCACGGCGCGTCGCCTAGGCGCCTGCGTCTACTCATACATGTACCTCCACAGCAGTCCTGTAGCCGCGAAGGTACGGCACCTCAAAGTACACATGTGTTATGAACGAACGAACTATAGCATTATATCCTGCATGCATCCAATGTACAATCCGAAGCTAACAAACAAGCGCAACAAGTATCCTACACCTAATCGCCCCTGATCTCCGTCGACCACGCTCTAGGGGTCGTCCACCCACTCCGAGTACTGCACCCTCTGCACGTACGCCTTCACCCACTCCGGCCGCCTCTCGTACCTGGCCACGACCTGCTCTTGTGCCGCCACGCGCGCCTCCTCCTCAGCGGTCCGCGCGGGGGCGTCCGCGCCCGCCGACTCGCGCTCCGCCCGCGCTGTCATGGCTGCCTCCCTCGCGTTTGCCTCCGTCCGGATGCGGCCCTCGCGCCGGCGGAGCGCAGCGCGTCGACGATCCCATGCGGCGGGGTAAAGCGTGATGAGGAACAACGCGACGAACATCTTCGCCTTCTGCAGAACAGACGGCGGGGGTGCGGGGGTGTCAGCGTCGAGGAAGGCGGTCTCTTCCGAGAGGTTCATCAGTGCAAGGCGGTCGAGGAGCACCTGCGGGAAAGGCCTTGCGTTCCGATTCGCAGTCCCCCCGCGTGCGGGAGCGTCTGGCGCGCCCGCTCCAACTCCCTGTCCTGGTGCTGCGTTTCGCTCGGCTGGGTTGGCGGCGAGGTCGCCTCGTCGGTCGTTCCCGTCATTCAGGACCAACCGCATAGCGTTCCAGGCTTCGTAGACAATCCAGGCACTCAACAGTATCCCGAACAGTGGGCGCTTAGAGGGGGAGAAGAAGTAGAGCAGCAACAAGGTACGGAATGCGAGCATGACCAGAGGCACAAGCAGGGCGCGCACTGGGATAGCACGGATCTCCGCGGCACCGGCCGCGTCGTTTGCATTACGAGCAACGTTGGGGTCGGGCACGAGACGCAAAGGAGGGAAGCCGAGCTCCTGCAGGCGTTGGTTGAGGTTAGTGGTGGGTGTGTTCTGGTAGGTCGGGTAGTTCGCGGAAGGGGCATAGAGCATCGGATCGTTGGCCATCGAAAGAAGGGAAAACGTGTGCGAGAGCACTTTCAGCGCATGAGCCTGAGCAGGGGTCGGCGTCGCATTCGGCGTGGTGAGCGATAGGTAGGGCAGACCACTACGTCATGTCAGTATCTAGGGGTGCCGTATGAAGGTCTAAGACGTACTCGATGGTGGTAGGCTCGTAGACCGCACCCTCCTCGGCGCTGCCTGATGGGAACGGCTCATCAAACACCGCGGGCCACGCCCATCCGCGATTATGATAGAGGCTCATTGCCGCCGCACGCCAGATGCTCAACTCGGATGTGGAGGGCTGCGGCGGGATAGTCACTGCGCCACCAGACAATGTACCCAAGGCGAGGTTGTGCAAGTACTGGATATATGCCACCGAGGGGAATGGTGGTGAAGACGGTTGACCCGACCTAGCAGCTTGTACGCCGTAGGGTCGGGGATGCATTGCCGCTGGGCGCTGAGAGGTCGGGGTGACAGGTGATGCAGCCGAAGTAGTCTGCGCCGCCGGCGGAATGGTCGGAGGAGCTGTAGTCCACGCAGAAGGGTGGACAGCGAGGTGGACGACTCGTGAATCATCAGGAGACTGCTATCGTCCTCAGTTCGTGCGCTCTCCGAGAGGTAGGGATGTGCTGCGCACCTTCCAGACATCCTCTACTTTCTCCTCATCGCTCAGAAAGCGGCCTCTAAAGACAAGGCGCTGACCGTCTGGAGAAGGTGAGCCTGGGCAGACTCGCGCGATCTCCTGCTTGACCTCGCGGATGGTAGACTCTGGCTGGACATTGACTTGAAAGGAATGGGAGTATGCCGGGAGCTCGACTCGCAGGGCGGCAGAAGACATGAAAGCGTATAGAAAGACAATGCAGCGGAACAGCAGCGAAGCTGTCTTGGCGCAGTACGAGTGGGAAGAGGGCGGTGTGCACTGGGGAGAGAAGAGAAGGGCAGACAGACGACACTCGGCGGCAGCTATCCGCTCTCAGCCAACGTGGAGGCACAGCAGTCGGTGACGCACTGCACGTGATATGGTAACGGCTGTGTGACGTGGCCGTCACAAGGCCCTTCCCCGAAAGAGTGGGAGAACGAGTTTGCCGAGGACTCGGAGGAGAGCGCAGAAGAGAGTACAAGGCGAGCCGTGTACGGTACGCGACCTCGACCGTCTCTGCATTCACCCGACTAACACGGCGCACAGAGAGGGCAGAGAGGCACAAACATCATTCGCTGTACCTCTTACCACGTGTCCGCGAACAGCCAATGTCCATCGCTCACAGCGTTTGATACAGTACTTAACGCGTCTCGTCCGAGCCACTCCCTTGTCTCCCCCGTCCTTCCTGTTCCCGCCTCTCTCACACTCGCCACGCTGACATTGTACGCCGACCGAGCTATACCCGCACCTCCTTGTTCTCTGAGTCCCGGAAGGCATTAGGTTTGAGGCATGTCGGACACTTCTACGTTCGATTCCCTCATCTCGGACCTCACTCGCGACGCCCAACGCGTCCAGCCAAAGGATACCCTCCAGTGGTGTGCGAACTGGTTCCAAACCCGCCTCCAGGAGCAGCGTGCACGCACCCGCGATCTCCTATCCCATAACCCTTCTCTCGCCGCCGGCCTCCCAGAAGACCACTATATGGACACACCGCTCAGTCCCACCGCTGGCCCTGCAGGCGGACCAACGAGTGTATCCCCTTTCTCCCACTCGCATGCACAAGCATTCAACAAGCCTCGTCAATCGATGCACAACGGTCGCACGACGCCCAGCCCGTTCGGTACACTCAATGTACCGGGCAATGCCCTCCTGCCCGACAACAGCACCGGCACCCTTACCCCCGTGAGTCCGCCCAGTTTCCAGTTCGAGGGCGAAGACGTGGCGCCGACGACGCCCATCTCCGCCCCGAACCCATTCGCGTCGTTCGCGAACGGCGGTGGGTTCAACCCCGACCCGAGCCCGGGCGACTTCCTCCATCCGCCGACGTCGACGATCCTCGCGCGGCGCACGTCCGTCAGCGCAGAGTCGATCCCCGTCGACAGCGAGACGAACGAGCCGCTGCCGGTGTTCCCCAAGACGGAGGACCAGCTCCGGCGGATCCGCGCGTCGATCGCGAACAACTTTATCTTCCGCGACCTGGACGAGGAGCAGGAGACGGGCGTGCTGAACGCGATGCGCGAGTGCCGCGTCGTCGAGAACGAGGTCGTCATCCGCCAGGGCGACGTCGGCGAGTACTTCTACGTCGTCGAAAGCGGTCTCCTCCACTGTTACATCCGCCCGGAGCCGCTGCCGCCGGCGTGGCTCAGCGGCCACCTGTCGAACTCGGAGCGATTCACCCAGACAGGGTACCACCCCGAGTTCGGGAAGAAGGTGGCGGAGTGCCGCGAAGGCAGCTCGTTCGGCGAGCTTGCGCTGATGTACGGGCACCCGCGCGCGGCGACGGTGCTCGCGATCGAGCCGTCGACGCTCTGGTCGCTCGACCGCATTACGTTCCGGACCATCATCCTCAAGGCTGCGCACCGCCGGCGGACGATGTACGAGCAGTTCCTGTCGTCCGTAGACCTGCTCGCGTCGCTCGAGCCCGAGGAGCGGAGCAAGATCGCGGACGCACTCGTCAGCCGGGTGTACGAGGACGGGGAGCCCGTTGTCCGGCAGGGCGAGATGGGCGATACGTTCTTCTTTGTGGAGGAAGGGAACGCGGTGGTGACGAAGGCTGCGCCGGATGGGAGTGGATCTGAGGTCGTTGGGCACCTGAAGAAGGGGGACTATTTCGGCGGTACGTCGCACCTGTGCTCACAACCACCCATCCGCACCTGCTCACTGGCATCTTATAGAACTGTCGCTCTTACGACTGGAGCCACGCGCGGCGACGGTCAGCGCTGTCGTGCGGACTACGCCGGCAGCGCCGCGACTGAAGGTGGCTGCGCTGGACGCGCACGCGTTCACGCGTCTGCTCGGACCTCTGCGGGAGATCATGGAGCGGAACGCGGGGCAGAGTTACGGGATCAATTTGCGCATGTCTCGGTGAAAAAAGGAAGTGTAGGAGGATACCCCCTTGGAAGGCGTCGCTGTGCTGGGTAATGTTGTTGTCGATTTTGCATTGTTTCTTGACTGTCTGTTCTGTAGTACCGCGCTCGAGCTGCGACGGGTGTTTGTGTGTTGTCTGTAGCTAATACATATGAGGGTCTTGATATCGATCCCGTGATGTGGACGAGTATTTGCCACCGACGCGTAGGCGCCTGTACGCGGGGACAATGACGCGGTGGCTGCGCGCGCGTAGGAATTGGCGGTCGAGTCTTGGACCTCCGACCTCGCGTCGCCGCTGCGGTCCACCTGGCAACGTCGCATTTTGTCTATCGCGGATCTGCAGTGAGCATTCCGTGCGTGCGCTGGGGAATCGACCGGGTGTGGACCACGACGGTGTGGCCTGGAGTGAGCTGGGGGAGATGCGATGGGAGACGCGTGCTTGTTACGATGCCAACGGATGCGGGGCCTCGGAGAGACACGCACGGGTGGACAATAGTTTAATGTGGCCGCCCGAGCTCCACTGCCCGCATAGCCGGCCTATCGCCTTCGTCCGCTGCAAGTTCCTTCGCCCTCCCATCCTTCCTCTCCTTTCCTCCTCTCTTTTGTCGCCCTCTTTGTCCCCGACGCGCATACACCCAGCCAGTCCGCCCCCAGCCTGGCTCTCCGACTGCCCCCATCTCCCGCCATCTCTCCCCCCTCCCTGTGGTCGCTGGAAGACCACAGCGGCCCATCCCATCGGTCGACGCCCCACGCTCCTTAAGCACCCAAAAGCGTACCTCTCTATCACGCTCTACGCGTCGCACCATGCACAACATCCACGTCCCAAGAGCGTACACCCCCGAGGTGCAGCCGCGCGCCGGTGGCCGTAAGTACTTACACCGCGTCTCCGCGAACAGTTCATCGTTGATCAATCGTGTGCGCGTCTGTACCAGTATTGGGCGGAGATGGTCTCTTGTGAGTAGTGGATTTACTGAGGGCGCGATAATTGCACTAACGTGCGCTCTTACAGAGGGGATCCGCTCTCGGGTCTGCCTGGCCTCGGAGGCCTTTCGAGCGCGCTCTCGCCGATCTTCACCCCCATTGGTCTCCCGCGCCCTGGAAAGTCCACTGAGACGACTGACGCAACGACCACTTCGGCGACCACGAGCGCTACCAGCACTGTTTCCCTTACCAGTGCTACAAGTTCGTACGTCTCCTCTCTTTGTGATGGGCGCGATTGTAGAGCTTAACCCTGCGCCTCACTCTCAACAGCGGTACGAGCACGAGCGTATCCGCCACCTCCACGAGCGGTACTTCGTCGGCTACCAGCGCGAGCACCACCGCGAGCGAGACTAGTTCGTCCGTGGCTAGCTCTGCGACGTCCTCGCAGCAGACAGCTTCGGATACCGACAGCGCGACCGCGACAACGGCTCCTCCTCCGACCAATACGGCCCCAGGAGCATCCCTTCCAGCCAGTTCGGTCACTGAGTCGTCGAGCTCTGCATCGCCTTCTTCGACGGCTGAGCTCGCCACGACTCCGAAGTCCTTCCTGCAAAACAAGGCGCTTTCGGTTGGCGTGATCACGACCGCGTCGCTCGTCGGGCTCGTCCTCGTGATTGCGATCGCGACCTGGGCGATTCGCAAGCGCAGGAACGACCGCATTCACCGGGACATCCTGGACTTCTCCACGGCTAACCTCGTTAGTGACCCGGAGAAGGGTGGAGGCAGCGGTGGTATTGGTGGAAGCATGGATGCTGCGTCGAGCAACGGGCATGGTAGCGCCTCTAGCCACGGCGCTCTCTCGCAGCCCCCTGTGCAACCCAGGGGGGTGTACGAGAGCGCTGGGTACGCCCCGCGTCCCACTTATGCTCCGAACCCGGCACAGTCTCGCGCGGTAAACCCGTACCCCGCGCAGGCCGGGTACCAAGACCGCTACGCGTTCCCGAGCCAAGAGCAGAACAACACGTACGCGAACTGGGGTTACGGTTACGGTGCCGCAGCAGCTCCTGCCCCCTCCAAGAACCCGTACGATCAGGCATACGGTGTGGACGACGCTTACGGTGGTATCGCGTACAATGACCCTCAGCAAGGCGCTATGGCCGGCGTCGGTGCTGGTGCCCAAAGCCAGGGCCCTCAGCGCCGTCCGTCAGCGCACCGTAAGCCCCCGCCGCAGCTGTACATCGCCCCGACGGCGCCCATCGCCGAGGCAGTCGCGACGAACGCCCCCAGCCCGATTTCGAGCGTGTCGATTACGAAGCCGCCGCTGCAGCCCGCGCCAGGCGTTGGTGCCGCGCAGCCCGCGCGCCGTACGTCTCTGCTCAACTCCCCGGCGGGTGGAAATGCTGAAGGAGGTGGTGTGCAGCGTGAGCGCAAGGACACGTTGACGCACGTGGAGCTGCTTGACCCGAGCGCGCCCAAGATGCCGGCGACGTCGCCGCCACTCCCGGACGAGTTCGGCGCAAGCCGCCCTCCTGCTAGCAAGGACAGCCCGGCGGAGCAGCCTGTCCGCCGCCTTGTTGTGAGTACTCCGTTGGTGACTTCGTGGAGATGTGCCGGGCTAACGATGGTGATCGCAGGTGCGCAACGAATAAACAGTATATGACCGATGGACCTACAAGACGGCCCTACGACCGGAGAGCTGACCGGCTATACCATGTGCAAACACATACCTTGTACCACCACGCGCCGACCTACCCTACCGCTCGCGCTAAACCCGCCCTTCGTCTTCATGTACATGCCCACCCTTTGCGCGTCCTGCCCATGCGCATCCTTCTCTGGCATGTTCACCATGCCGCCCTCCCTTCTGCCTTTGCGCACCTTCACGCTGCGCGTTCACAACGTGCATGTGCATGTTCCCGTCGCCAGGCGTCTACACCCCACGCTCTGCTCTCGCTCTCGCCCCGCCACTGTCACCGAACTCCGCTAGGACCTTGGCCCTCTCCGCGCTGTTCTGCCCTTTCTGGCCTGACCTGCCGGACATTCGGGCGCTACGGTAGACCCGAGGCACTTCATAGGGCTGCTGTCGCTCCATTCCCCCTTTTTTCCGACGCTCTTCTTGTTCCAGTCGTCCAGTTACCCACCCGTTGTTGTGTCCGTATACGTAGTTTGCCTTCCCGCTCGCTCGCTCGCTCTCTGACGACCCTTGTTCTTCTCGATCCACATGCGCACGTTTCGCAGTACCCCTCCCGCCTCCGCCGCCGGGATACAGCATCATGTTGCCTTTTCTTTTCCTTCCCGTGTTTTACTTGTCCTGTTTTTCTTTTTTTGCTTGCAAACCCATCTGTGGAGCCTTCCTTGACCGCCCAACGATATGTATCAGTAGGATATACACCGCCCGTCCCCATGTTTCTGTTTCTCGCCGCATTCCAAGCCGCCCACCCGTCCGTCGTCGTCGAGCCCTCCACTCGCACACCCGCTTTGTCTAGTGCACGCGCTTTTCTGTCGTTTTCTGATTCCTGACTCATTCATCCATCTACCCCCCGTCCGATCCGTGATCTACGCTCGGTTTTTCTTGGATACCACGATCCTCGATCGTCTCTCGTCTCGTCCATGCGTATGTCGGGTAGAGTACTATTTCGAGTACTTTTCGAGACACCTGACTTAATGCCAGTGGTGTTTATACCGCGCACATGTGCAACCGGAGACGGGCATTTGCTGAAGTTTCTTCAAGGACCATTCGAGGAAAATAAATGCAACCCACAGTCCTATATTGAGCGAATCGTCGGGGATATTGCCGTATGCATGGACCGACTTGGATGATGGCTTGCAAGAGGCACATCATCCGAGGCTATGGTGTACATTTATGATTTGCGTATGCCATACTCTCAGGCGGCTCGATCCATCACGCCGGGTCACCCGGTAGCAGGGTCTCGGCATGACAGACACAATATTGAGGGACAAGAAAGAATAGATGCTATAGAAGTGATAATGGATACAAATATGGCGGCTACATGCGTAGAGAACCTTTTCAACCGGACCAGACAGCCTGTAGTGAAAGGGAAGTAAGCATCCCGTCTTATCAGGGTTGGTAAGCAAAAAGAGACTTACGGGGCCGGGCTGAGTGTAGTTCTTGGGGATGGGGTACTGTACACAAGGTGTAATTAGTCTCGGATCGCGGGGAAGAGGTCGAGAACGGGCGTACGTTGATGTTGATGAGGATGCCGGGCTCGTAGCCGGTGTAGACACCGGGGATGGAGACGAGGGGGCCAGGCGTGCCGCTGCCCCCGTTGACGACGTTGACCTGTCCGCAGGAGATCTGTCCGTCCACGAGCCAAGTAATCAGCATCCCTATCTGACGCGGTACCTCCCATGTACAAGATACTCACGTAGAACTGCGCACCGCCGTAGCTCTGCGCGACGTGGAGGGCGATCGCCTCCATGCGGACGAGGTACTGGCCGCTGGGGAGGTTCTTCGGGAGGGTGAAGGTGACGCCGGGGACGCCCTCCGCGGGGAACTTGATCGACTGCCCGCCGTCGGTCTCGGCCGTGATCTCGTACACCTTGAACCAGACCTGGCCGTCGCCGGCGAAGCTGTCCACGTCGCCGGGCGCCTTGGCCATGTAGACGTTCACGACGCCGGGGTGGTAGATCGTGCCGTCGGACATGATGCCGAGCGGCGAGCCCGCGGAGACGGTGATCGTCTGCGCGGTCGGGTTCGTCTGCGTGTCGTAGCAGCGGAAGTCGGCGGACTTGACGTCCGTCACCGGCGCCTGCGTGTTGAAGTTGTTCGTCTTGCGGACGTTCACCCACGCGGGCGTCGTCTGCCCGTTCACGACCAGGGAGGGGAAGGTGTCTGGAGCCGGGCACTGTCAGCATCTCTACCAAGGCGTTCACGGGTGGCACTCACAGTGGGCCGTGGCCGAGGCGACGAGAGCGGCGAGGGCGACGAAGGACTTCAACATCTTGGAGGGTGGGGCACTGTGCGGCGCTGCTGCACTCGTCTTGCCCTCGGCTAGCTTTTATACATCGCACAAACCGCGCATACCTAACGGCTATATTCGTCCACACAGCGAATGCAGTGGCTCATTGTGACCCTCGAGGAGTGAAAGGCGTGGAGCCACCGGAGATTGTCTGCACTCTCCGCGACCGATGCCGGTCGCCAGCCAGGGAGGTTGAGCCGCGTCTCGTTGCGTCGCGCGACCAGCTTTCTCCGAGAAGGTCTAGCAATCGCTGTCGCACTCTTTCCTCTGTCCAATAAGCGAGCACGGTCCACAGCTTCCTGCATCTTAGAGCGGGCTCCGAGTGAGCCAGGTGACACGCGGAAGCGACCTCGAGGGCAGCCGGGGCGACGCTTCGCAGGTGGCGCAAACAGAGTACGATCCCGACATATTACCTTTTTATCCGAATGTGCACCGAAGGCCCATTCCCCGCACTCGGCCTCTGTGGCGCCCCGCACGGCGCGGTCCGAACGCAGTGAATTGGCGAACGACCGCAGTCCGGAGAGACGCGGGTGAATAGCTGCCAACGTGCTCGGGGCGGCCTGTTCGTCATCGTCGGGGTGTATTGAGGAACTGCGTGAGGATGATAGAGCGAAGAAGGGGACTCACCGGCTTAGTCAGGGCTATTCATAGATGCCCGACTACGGGTCACAACATGACTATGTCTTGTGGGACAGCCAGAACGATAGGTGATACGTCGCAACGACACACTGCCGACAAATAGGCAGAAAGATGTGGGGGGCGCCCCTCCCCCTGTGTTAATGTACGGCACGCTGAATGATAGGACAAGACCGAGTGCCTGTTACGATGCGGCGAGCCGACTTGCCGCGCCGCAATGCAGACCCTCCGCGAGCATTAGGAATTTTGAGGATGGTAGATCCAAGACCGGTTGTGGAGAGGGCAATCAATAGCGATACAAACTATACAACATCGTACCTGCATTCGTCCTATCATGCACTTTCGTGACTGCGCCGACTTGAGCCCGCGTGGCTCTTCACGCTTTTCTCGTCCGCTTCCCCTGCTGTCGATCTCTTTTCCGCGCCATCCTCCGCTTCCGCCCTTTGTTGCTGCGCTTTTTCACGCTTCTCGCGGCGTTCGAGGTACCACACGAGCCACGTCACGAGCAGGGTCGCGATGCACGTGCCGATCATCGCCCACATGCCCTTCGTGAACCGCGGTGCGTCCGTCGCAGGGTAGAAGACGAGAGGCCACCACGCGTTCACGACGTTGTTCCACATGTTCATGGACGCGAGTACCACCGCGCGCTCCTGGTGGTCGTCTGCACAAATCTGGTTGGCCCACCTATTGCAGCCGTGAGTCCCGCACCCCGAAATGCATAGATATGTTCTCGTCGCAGCAGGGGATGGAACTTACGCGAACGTCGTCGCTTGCCCAGCGTATGTGGCTCCCGCGAGGTAATACGCAAAGAACTTCAGCCCGATCGGGCTACTCCAAACGAGGATGCATATACTCGCGACGATGCCGGCGATGGACATGTACACGAGCACAGGCCACCGCGCGCGTGACTTGGTTGCATCCGTCCACGTCGCGCATGCGAGCGTTGACGCGATGGCGAACGCCGTCATACCCGAAGGATAGTAGTCTGCGTGGGAGCCGGGGTCAGTACCGGTTCCTCTTGCCATGGGCGCAACCAATAGACGGCGACTGACCGATTTGCGGGACGGTAAATCCGCCGATAGCTTTCAGCCACTGTCCCATCAGGTTGTTAGAGCCAAAGCTCTCGGTTTCGCCCGATACCGCGAACTGGAGAAGCAGGTCAATACCAAGGAACCGTGTCCGCGGGTGAGTGAATGATGCTCACAAGGAGACTACAGCCATACCACCGCCAACGGCCTAGAATGCGGCGGAATATGTTCCACGAAAGGTGTCCGTGCTCGATATCCTTGTCTTTCTCCGACTCGAGCCGCTCACATGATAGAAGCCGTTCCTGAACATCATGGTTCGTGAGTGTCACAACAATGTTGTGCTACAGGAGACGCACCTCCTCGGACAGATAGAAGGCCTTTGTCGTGGTCGGCACGTCAGGGAACATCAGGAATCCGTACAGAGCGATGGGCATCGTGATGACTCCATCAATGATGAACCTGGAGGTGCAAGAAAGCTTAATGACTCGTGTCAAGGGTGTGTGGCGTGCTTGACGTACAGCCAACGCCATCCACTACGGCCTGAGACGCCATTCAGATGCCTGAAGCAGGTCAATGATTCAGCTATTACCTAGGTTTGACGGGGACGTACGTGTATACTGCTGCTTGCAGGACACCTGAAAACCTAGACGCGTAATCACCGTCAATGACAAGATTTCTGGATCTGAGAGGTGCCGTACTGACAGCGTGCCGATCAGCCCAGACGACGTGAAGATGCCTGATCTTTTCCCAAGTTCGCCCGGCTTATACCACCTGGCGGAATGCGAGTCAGACCAATACAAGTATACCTAGAGGAGGACATACGATCCAAGGATATAATGGGTGCCGACAAAGGTCGAAGACTCCGCTATTCCTTGGAAGAACCGAATAGCATATATCTGAGCGGTATATCAATGTGAGTATGGAGCGCATACACCGCTATATTGTGTTCAATAGCATACTTGCTGGACGTTGGTCACCGCGCTTGTGCTGCCGCGCGCTTCGAATCAATATCCGGCGCAGTACCACGCTTAGACGCGGGGGTCCTCACCAGAACGTCAACACGCCCCACACAATTTGCATGGACGGAAACCATATCCGCGGTGGTACGACTTGGAGCATCAGGTTGTCTGGGGGAGTGCACCATTAGGACCGAGAACGTAGTGCTAAGATGCACTGAATTCAGCTTACTTGGAATCATGCCCACAATATAACCGCATGTGAAGATAGTATTGATTTGCTGTCCTTGAGGGTCAGCCGAATGCGCGGAGAGACGAATGTCACAAAGCGGTGGTCGTTACATTAAATTGCGTTCCGCGCATGTTCAGCTCTTCGCGCATGCCCGAGACGTATGCATTGGATACATTGCTTCTATCGAGATCTGCATAGCGTTTTCCCAGCGTCGATGGAGGTAGAACAAACCATCAATATCTTGAGGAAATAGACTCGACGTGACTCAGCGTGCTCACAATTTGAGAAATACTATAGTGATAGGTCAATCACTAGGTTTATAGCCCGAGGGTCACCGAGCGACTCACCATGAGACAGCAATACGACAATATAAACCAGTCAATCTTGAGCAATAGCCTGCGCTCCGTCTTCGTCGCAGGCACCTCCCCCCACACGAAGTGTCGGATCTTGCGCAATACAGCCATTGTAGCGTGCGTCCAAAAGCCCAGAAAAGAAGAAACACCGAGAGAACGCTGAAAGCGCGCGAGGCGCGTGAGAGGCCGACCGATGCAACCAGCGTTTTCAGGCAGGAGACGGTCGTACGATGTGGAGAGCAGCGGACGGTTTGCGAGAGCCTGCGTCTAGAGAGATCGTTCTATGGGCGAGCGGTCGTCGTCGAGAGAGTCATGAAGGTCGTCGTACGATGCAGAGCGAGCGGACGGCGAGCCGGACGGTGCGCTCCTAGCACGGACTTTGCGAGCAGTCGCCGGTGGAGAGCCTTCCCCAAATCCCGCTTCCCTCGGGATCCTTCAGCCACACCAGTGCCACGGTCACGTGTTGCTATACATATCACAAGCTTGGATCTCGAAACGAGCACTTGTTCTGGTCGTGTGCTTGAATGGCTATCTGGATGTCTGGCGCTGTGGATCAGTCTGGGACAACTCATGGCCACTCATGTTAGCTGGACTGAAGCAAATCACCCCTCTCGCCGGAGCTTTTACTTTCACCTGCCGGCTGCGACCCTGTCAACACCATGTTGCCCGAGCCGAACGCTCCCCGGGCTCACGGAGACATCCTCAGTCAACATGATTGCCTCCGGTTGACCGCGCAGCGCAGAGTTCAGTCACCGAGTTGATTCTGCATTCCCTCGGTGAGTTCCATCGCGTTCGTGATGTTCTTTGATTGTGAGTCAGGGATGTTCGGAGCATTCTGTACCCGCTCGTATATAACTACTTACGGCGTGGAGACAGCAGACACGCCTGTCCGGCGCCATTGCCTTGAAGCTTGGCTCGAGCAGCGAAGTCGTCCGGTACAACAAGGTCCGTAGTTCGCGGCGCGTTCCGAACGCTATCGGCCTGTTCGCGAGTCTACCGAATGACACGCTCCAACCATATAGCAGGTCCACTGCATGCGCTACCACTGCGCACTGTGCCAAGACACCTTCTGCGGCTACCGAGACGCACAGCGGTCAAACCCCGCGTCAGTTCCGCGGCTCTTGTGCTATGCACATCGAATGCCAAGGAACTGCGTATGAATGGACTCTGCGCAGAAGCTGGCCTTGTATGGCGGCTGTATCTCGGCGCGCTGGGGTACGTTCGCAGCCTGCCGCCGTGGGCTGCGATGACTGCGTGTAGGCGTCTCCTATGGCTCGCAGCCGTACCGCAGCGTCCCGGTGAGTGAACCTCCGTTATCGAGTATGCCCTGCGCTACACCCACCGCCACACAGAAACAGCATGTATCCGGACGCGCCCGACCGCTTGCTTCTTGCGAGACAGAACTGGGGTGCGTTCCTGACTTCTCCTGCGTCGTGTGGGAAATAATAACTTTATGGACATACATGAAAACACCGCTTGAGCGACCGGCAATGCGACCATTCATAGTTCTCGTAAAGAAGTACGTTATGATACAGACACCCGGCACCTGGCATCTCAAGCGGATACGGAGTCGGAGGACCCTTCTCCATCCGGCCTGGGGTTCAACTGCAATCCACGAGCGATCCGGTCTCGACGCCAGTGTGTACCCTGGGCCTGAATGCTTACGTTGTCCGTTCAGTACGATGGACCCTTTCGGGCGCCGAGAACCCGGGTCTCGGATCCGGTGCGACCCTCCGGGGAGTGCACAGATGGCAGGAAGGCAGAGACCAAGCAGAGGCGCATCAATCGGGCTGAGATTGCGGGCTTGGTAACAAAGACTGCGATCGGAGACGCGCGCGACGCTGACGCCCTCGCCCCTAAGCTATGTGCTATTGCCCGCTACGAGCTAGGGGCGCTGGCTGGCGAAAGCCTAAAACACGCGACCTTACGGGGCGTCAGGGTTGTGGCGTCGGCCGCTTAGTTGACGCACCAAGACCACGATCACGGCTGACTGGACCTCTGTCTTCGGTGGCCGCCCTGGGCTGACGGGACGCGGACTTCGTGACGTCCAACATCTGAGACGGCACCGCGACAGTCCTGGCCGAGGGGGGCGAGACTGCTCGAGGTGACTGACGCCATCGAACACTGCGTTTCTGCGGAAGGCTCGGGAGAAGCTGACTTGACCCTGCGCAGGGACCAGAAGCGTCACGCTAGGGTCGTGCCGAATGGAAAGTCGGCTAGTTGAGATGTGTGCGTCTCGAGAGCATCGCCAGGGCTGCGCCGGACGCACGCGCCGAGCACATGTACGGCCACATGATGGGAGACAGCGATCCTAGTGGAATGGTGGGCATCGAGGTTAGGTAAAACACTGCACGGATGCAGAATGCCCGAGCGCAGTGCGCCGCTGCGGGGAGCTCTGCCGGGTCCCAAAGATGACAGACAACGACCGAACGGTTTCCCCAGGATGTCGAGGCCGTTGCTGCGACTTCACGGCACGGGAAGCGGGAAAGGGCCGCAGAAGAGAACACTGCCGTGCGAGACCATGGATGTGAGACACGCGTATAGTCTAACTCGCCCAGTGGGTGCTCCGGATGTGAATTCGTGATGAAAGTACCCATACGACCGAAGAAGAGACCGGATTTGGACCGGATGCAGATGCCTAGACTTGGATGCATCTCCGTGGGTGTCCGGAATGAATATGTGCGTGGAAATCTGAGCGGAACACGGCCGTCGGCCGGTCGACACGGGCCCCGAGCCGCCGACCATCCCAGAGGCCAGTACGGGCTGTCGAGTTTGAGCGCGCCCGATACCGGAAAGAGGGCGGGAGGTCGGGCGTCGCGCCAGACGGCGGCGAGAGCGTCGGCGGGCAGGCGAGCGTCGAGGAAGCATGTGGCGGGACCGAGGGCGAGGCCGGGCCCGGGAGAGAAAGCGAGGCAGAGAGGTTTTGCATTACAGTGCAGCGCTCGGCATCGGGCGGCAGGAGAGTTGAGCATTACAGATTGCCATTTTGGAACGAGTCATCGATGACGCAGTCTGAATCTTGTGCCGCGGCATGCGATCATCCTGCGGCAGATCGCCGTCCGTTTCGGGCGATGGCTGATCTCGGGAGCCCAGTTGGGCGAGCGTTGGCTCCGCGAGAGGGGGGCAGAAATGAGGAATGGGCGGAAGAAGGGAGGTGGGAAGGGAGCGCGGAGGGCGCGTTTGCAGCGGAGGGAGCGTGCAGAGGGAGCGGAATAGGGAGGGGGAATGCTTATACGGGGAGGGTTAGTCAGAGATCAATTGGGCGTCGAACGGAACGGACTTGGGGAGGCAGAGCCGCCGCTGCCCAGTCCGAGTCCGGGGAAGAGGGCGAGGAGGTCGGGGCTCTTGCCTTCGCAGCCTTACTCAACCCGTTCTCGAGCCTTCGACCGCACGTCCGACTTCTGCCGCCCTCCCCTCCGATCCCCAGCTCGCCTCCCAGCTGCACATCCGCCCCTTATAATCGCCTCCTTCGCTTCCGACATGTCTTCGCTACCTCCCCTCCGCCGCCATGCGTCTCCCCCTCCGTTCCCCCGCACTCCTCGTCCCTATTCTCGCATCCGCCGCGCTTACTGCAGCGGGCCCCTCCTGCTCTGATTCCCGGTCGCTTGACTGTCTTCCGGCAGCCTCAGAACACTTCCTCGCTCCACGGGACGGAGACCACGGACATGGCGGCCACGGTCACGGCCACCACGAACAAGTTCAGACCGAGTTCAACGACACCGAGTTCATCTTGCAACATGGCCCAACACCCCCGTCATATTTCTGGCTCGATCTCAAGGAACCGCCCGCGGATGCGAAGCGGTATCCGGGGCTCATGGGGTTGCACGCGCTGTGCATGTCCTTGGCTTTCTTCGGTGCTCTGCCAATAGGTGCGTCTGCTCGCGGTCTCGTCGAATTCGAACTGGTGTTTACCCCTGCCCTCACCAGGTATCGCACTCCGGTCTGTCAAGCACGCATGGCACGGCGTCACCGTCATCCTGTTCTACACGCTCGTCGTGTTCGGACTGTCCACAAGCGCACTTTACCGGAAATTGACGCCAAACATGTCCGTCCTTTTCGGCGCTCCGCCACTGCGACTTTTACTTACCGGTTTGATGGCCTCACAGGTATGAGGGCAGTAAGCACGGCCCGCACGGGTATTTCTTCCTGGCCTGCGCCGTCGCGCTTTCCGCGCTCGACGTGTTCTCGCAGATCCTCCGACTCGTGACGTACGTCCGGGCTATCCGCTCGGGCGAGGAGCGATTCTCCTTCAAGACGCTCTGGAACTATGTCATCCTCGACCGCGACGAGCACCTCTCCGGTGCCGGTGCCTCTGAGGCGGAGTACACCAACCTCGTTCTCGATGAGCCCGAAGAGCTCGAGGAGGCGGAGCTGAAGGCAAAGGAGATTGAGGAAGATTCTATCCAAGTAAGGCGTGCCCGTGTTGTTGAGCCGATCAGGACCGACATCGAGATGCATCAACAGGACGACCACGACCACGATGAGACTGCGCAGTGGGCGAACGACGTGCACCGTCACCGCCGCCACGCATCTTACCCTCACTCTGCTGCGTCGGAGCGCACGCTGTTCGGTGCCCACTCTCCTCAGCGGTCGGACGACTCTCTCGATGTAGCTGGTCACGTCTACCCCTGGCAAGGCAAGAGCAAGCGTGAAGTGCTCCGGTTCATTGGCCGTGCTGCTTTCGCTGTTTGCGAGCGCGCATTGGTGTTTGCTGGTTTCATGCAAGTCACTTCCGGCATCGTGGTCTACACTGGCGGCTGCCGCGGAGGCCTCATCAACAGCTGCCTTGCCCACCTTATCAGTGAGTACGACAAGCCCCGAGCCCACTTTCATTTCTGATGCCCTTGTACAGAGGGCGGCATCTTCTGGTGCTACGGCCTTGTGACCTTCGCTCGGTTCTTGGGATCGTTCTCTGAGCTCGGTTGGGCCTGGAACCGTGCCCCTCGCCATCACGGCAAGTACCCCACCGCGGAATTTGTCGAGTCCCTCGTCATTTTCCTCTACGGCATCACCAACACCTGGATGGAACGCTTTGGCGCGTCGCCCGGCGACCCGTACACCACCAAGCAGATGCAGCACATCAGCATTGCGGTCATGTTCTGGTTCGCCGGCCTTGTCGGTATGGGCATCGAGTCGAAGCGCATCCGGCGGTGGCTCGCCGCTGGTGCAACCAGCGCCGTTCCGCCCAGCACTCGCTCTCACGAAGCCGTCGCTGAGCCCCCGAGCTACCTCGGGAGCTTCAACCCCTTCCCCGCTCTGTGCATCGGCATCACTGGTGCTGCGATGAGTGCGCACTTCCAGACGTACCTCTTCCAGGTTCAGGTCCATGTGATCTGGGGCTACCTGCTCGCGGGCTTCGCGGTTCTGCGCTGCTTGACGTACTTCTTCCTCTGGCTTGCACCTCCCCGCTCCATCCTCCCCTCGCGTCCTCCCACTGAGGCCCTCGCTGCCTTCTTGCTTGCCTGTGGTGGTCTGGAGTTCATGTTCTCCTCGGAGGAAGTGACCGTGGCGGCGATGCGCCAGGGCCACGACGACATGATGATGTTCCTCAACGTCGGAGTGGCGATTACGTGCCTGGCTTTCTGCTGGACACTGCTCATCGTCGGGTTCAAGGGCTGGTTGAAGAGCCGCTCGCAGCGCAACGTCAACTTCCACAGTTCGGCGTAAAAGCGACGACGCGCATCCATGGCTCCAGTCGCACCCTCCTGCGCCCCACCACATTCTGGCATTGATCCACACGGCACCATATCCACATCGACTCTACTATTGCCCTGGCGCTAATACGGAAGGCACGCATACCCTAATGAGACGCCTTCGGCCGCGCCCACAGCCAGCACGCCTCATGGTCAATGCCAGTCATAGCATGCCGACCCGCGCTCCGACGCCTCGGCATATACGAGGGCGCCTTACACTTGTAGGACCTCCTCCCCTCCACCCCATCCCATCACGAGCGACCCCTACTCTGCCACATTCTACCTCCCCATGAGACTCCCTGAGTCGCCTCCTGTAGTGTGTACCTTGACCGTTCCGCCCCTCTCCCCTTCACCGCCCCCCTACCCACGCCGCCCAGACCGTCCCCTGCTTCTCTCCCCTTCACACTCACCCTCGGTCACCGTATAACATTTCTCGGTGCCGAACAGCCCACGCGCGATCGCCCGTCGATTGCACATCCTGTTCTACCATCATTACGACCCCTTCACGTTCGTGTTGTTACGCCCATGGGTACGATACTTGTCTCAATAGAAACTGTATAATCACCTAAGAGCGCGGCGACATTGTCGTGAGCGGTTGCGTGGCGTTTGGCTCGTGGGTCCGATTCTCTCGGACATGGGTGACTACACCGCTCTCCGGGATTGGTGATGCAGCCGAGTCTCGCGGATGCGCCAGTCATTAACAGCATTGGCTCGTTGCTTCCAGATGTCGTGACATTGCGGAAGTGAACGTGAATCGCACGGAAGGGTGACGTTCTCGCTGCTGTATTTAGTCATGCACTTGCTATTTGTAGGCGTCGACGCTGTGGAGCCCTGGCTCGTCTTTTCCCGCTGCTTTGGAAGTTCGACGACCGATCGACGGTAGATCGTTATCGAGGCTGTGAAGCGGCGATCGGGAACGCTCAGCGGCGCACCGGTATTCGTGGAGTTCGTTGGTGACCGGTGACGGCAATTGCAAGTATGGCAACGGCAGTATCCTCTGAGAACGGCTCGACCACACTGGATGCGACGGGCGAGCGGCCGTACGTCGTCTTCGGGTACGGCTCTCTCATTTTCAAGGTGATCTCTTCATATGTTGATTGCTCTTGATTCTGCGATGCGATGCTGATATACTCGTCGTGCTAGCCGCCGCCTCACGTTATCGCAGAAAGTGAGTGGACGATGACAGTGGCATTACCAGAATAGTAGTGTACAGTGTGCGGTATTGATGGACGGGTGCATATGTCTAGCTCCTGGTTTCCTGAAGGGATACGTGCGTCGGTTCGCGCAGAAGTCCCATGACCATAGAGGGACCCCGGAGGTCAGCTTCTCGCTCCCCTTCCCCGCGACGATTTGTCGTCCGGAAGAATGCAAGCCGCGCGCTCACCACGTGTTTCGCAGAATCCGGGACGAGTCGTGACTCTTATACATAAAGAGGATTGGGACCACTTCTCTGGCGCGGTGCGTTCATAACGCACTTGAGAGGCAGGAGATAGTATTCATCAACATTGAGTAGGATCCGTTCCCGGATGACGATGTTGTCTGGGGTACGTGCATTCCTTGCACCGTAAGAGCTACACTCAAGATTGATGTTCTCGGACGCTAGGTGTCGCATATACCATAGATCCCAAGTACGAGTCCGAAGTGCGAGATTACCTAGGTGAACGTGCCCCTACTACCATGCCGTTCTCGAAGCGCTGATGCCTTCTACCAGACTACCGAGAGAAGGTTAGCTTACAACAGTGCGCAGAAAGATGTCTTTCCTGACGAGGTTGAGCGTAGGATGGATATACGCTTGAAGAGATAGACATCTTTGGCATCGTAGATGGACATGAACGCGTGGTGATCCCAAAGGTTAGTCCTCCTGATCATTGCGTTTCCATCCCGGGTTTCACCAAACTGAGTGCTATAATGCTAGGCATATGTACGTTCAATGTTCAGAGACCGCATATATCTGAATCACGTCGATGACCAACGTCGAGTAGTGTTACGTTGGGCGACCGGATAACCCGTCATTCAGTAGGTTTCTCCCGTACGCTTTCTCCACGAATGTACGACTCACACGTCCCCTCGCATCAGTTGGATCCGAACCCATAGAGCAGCTCGCGGAGCACATATGGCGCTCAGTCGGCCCCTCAGGTCCCAACAAGGTCTCACCTCATAATTCAGCAGTCTTCCTCAGGCACTAAGCATCATCCCGTCGTCCAGGAATACTTGTACCGCCTCGCAGAAGCCGTACGCCGCCTCGCGCCCGAATCACACGACTCTCATTTATTCGAGTTGGAGGTGGGTGGCGTATGCTAATTGCTCATTGCTGTCTATTATGCTCACCGGCATGCCCACATGCACGCGCGGTCCAGACGAGGTGCCGAGAGTTGGACTTGAAGGCTGACCGGACCACAGTCGGTAGTGAAGTTCACGACCTACCTCCGGCGGGAGCGTAGCCCAATAGAAGGACGTCGGTTCATCATGGGACCGCCGTGAACGTTACGGTCTAGCAGTGCGTCATCGAAACACAATGTTCAATGCTTCTTCATAGGGAGATCCTCTTCGCGAAGGACTCCGGGGGTGACGGTATACCTCTGTCGTCTCGCCACGTCTCGTGTCCTGTCAAACACCAGGCACTGAGAGACTTCGCGCACGACCCGCCGTCCTCATTTCGGCACGCTGCACACGTAGCCCATACTATTACGGTGCCCATCCACAGACTTTGTATCCGAAGTTCAGCGTCATGGGTGACATCCTAAGGGACATAGTTGTTCCAGCTGCCAACGGGCATGATCAATGGCCTGGGACTACCGAGTCGACACCGGTTGCGCGTGGTAACGATTCAATCACCGCGCATGATCCCATCTGAAGAAAGTGCTGCGTGCCCCTGTGACGCAGCTGTGCAACTAGGTCAGACACTAGACATGGCCGGGCCAAACAAACGGACGCCGGAATCGGTGAGTACATAAGGACTCGGTACTGAACTCGTAGACCGCAGCTCCTCTGGCAGCGCAATCGAGCCCGTTTACATATCTGTTCGTCCGATCCCCCTCCATCCATCCAGAGATGTATCTCCCTCGCGTCGCCGCCGCTGCAGCCACTCTTTCGTCGGGTGTGCTCATCCCCCTTTACATCAACCCCATCGGGGGCCCCGACTGTTCTGGATGGGCCCCCGTGCTGGACAGGTACAGTATCATATCCATTGATGCACGCAACCGATGGGACGTGACCAACAAGTTGCTTTGCTCCAGTATCGCCGCCCACCCCTCCCTGCCGTTCTGGCTCATCATCAACCCCGACAGCGGGCCGGGCGCGCACGGCAGCCAGGCCCCGGTCGAGTACCAGGAGTGCATACCCGTCCTGCGCCGCTCGTCGAACGTGCTCGTGCTGGGATACGTCCCGACGTTCGAGGGCGTCGCGAGCAAGCGGACGGGGGTCGCCCAGGACGTCGACACGTACGCCGGGTGGGGCGAGGCGTACCGCCCGGACGGCATCTTCTTCGACCAGGTGTCCGGGACGAGCGGGGATTTTGCGACGTACCAGGGCTTCGTCTCGCATGCTAGGCCGCTCTTCGGTGGAGGGGACGGCTTTGTAAGTGAAGTTTTGTTCTCAGTGGACGTATAGGGAAGGACTGACGGATGCCTTGATATATGTGTTGCCCAGATCTCACTGAACCCCGGCACTGCGGTTCAGGACACGGCCTACTATGGCATCGCAGACCTTTTGCTCACCGCCGAGAACTTCTTCAACGACTTCAGGTAAGCGTACCACCAACCCTTGCCAATACTCCTGGCTGACGACACCATCACCGTAGCACCAGAGAC